>CM032630.1:34883316-35045568 GCA_019097785.1 Fraxinus excelsior
ACCCGAAAAGGTGTTCCTCGTACCAAGAAGATTCATATTTGTGAAAGATTTGGTCAACTTTCAAACAACTGAATGCATGTTTGTATTGTTTAATATCTTTCTGTTCTGGTGTTACATATGTTCATCACTCTAAGCTGTGCAACATTTTGTGTCCGAGATAGCATGGGTAACTGAGCCATTGTTTTGTAGTTTTACATCAGTTTACTTTGATTAGGACAAAGCAGCTTAAAAGCTTGTAATCATTTCTGATTCTTGATTTTGCTAGTTTGAAATAATTATTTTCCAGAAAACTTCCAAAGGTAGGAGGTGGATAGCTTAAAATGGAATTGCTCTATTGTTTCTTACAGATCATATGATGTGCTAAAGTTTCATGATTTTCAGCACCATGTACTCTGGGGGAATTTTCCTTCATCTCCGCATCCCCACTGTTCTCACCCAACCCTCCCTTACTGATTTATTGTCAGTTTGTAAAGTTGAATCCGCGGCTCACGAACACAGCTTTTTTTGGCCTGCGATCAAAGCATTGTTGATTTGTTGTATTTGTGATTTTGAGAATTATATTTTTGTTGGGAACTTGAAAAATATGTATGAAGTTTCTATAAATTTTCATGTTATGCGTTATTTTATTTGTTGGTCTAAAATAATTAAAACAATATTAAAAATAGGAATCTCTTTTATTATACCTAGGCTTTATCTTGGCACTCCCGGTGTGTAAAGCTTGAGACTCGACCTCCACGCCTTATGCTTTATGCTTTTTAGAACATTGATAAAATGTGGTGGAGTGTTTTTAAGCATGAGACAAACATAGGCTAAGTAATGTATAATCTACTTTTTTTTATATATTTAGCCTCCAATTTCAAGTTTGTCAACTTACAGTAGCATTTGATTGTCTGATATTATACCGAAGTACCCTGTTAAAACCCCGTTTCAAGGATGTGAATTTGCACCTTTTTTTTTTTTTTTAGTATCTTTATCGTCTGCATTATTCAGTCGAAATTTGATGTTGTGAATATTGACTGGGGGAAACTCGACCTATTATGATGGCACTCGACTTTTCTTGCTGAATGGTTAACACAATGTTGTCAACTTGGCTCGATTCCGATTTTTTCTTTGCTAATTATGTTTTGAATTTGCAATAATCATAATCTTGTTTTGCTACGCAAGTGTGGAAATATAGTTTCTCCAGTGAATTGATTGTCAATACCTTACAACGAAGTCTTAGATGTTTCCTCACTATTCATACAGTGAATCTTGGATAACTTGTGCATTTCTTTAACTTTTATAAAATCAATGACGACTTAAATATGATACAATTAGTAAGTTGAGTTATTTGTAATTTTGGATTTTGTAACAATACTGTCTCTACTGGGAAAATTTTCTTGGGCTTTCTTGTGTATGTGAGAGAGAGATGGGTACCAGAATTAGCATTCTTTGAACTTGTCACTTTGACCCTCCCTTGGAATAACACCCTTGCTACTAATCTGAGTAATGAATCACACCCTTATCAATATGGAATTTTTGGGTATGATGTTGGATACTGAATGAAATAATATGACAACTAAATAGCTACTTGTTATACTGGATATTCATATGACAGTGATTATCAGAATCGGAATGAATTAGTGTTTTCAGTCTGAAAATTGGTCAATTGCACGTCGTATTACTGTAGAAGGGGTAAAGACTCGACAAAGCTTTTAAACTCCCTAACATTGTTGTCGACTATTGCATCCCGATTCTAAAATTTGAGCTTCGATCCTTAAGATTAGCTAACCTGTGTGCAAATGTTGTTTTTTCATCTTTTGACTTTCAAGGCCTCAATTCAGCAAAGATAGAATTCTATACACAACTTGCTTCAGATCTCAATAAAAAGTAACAACTCAAAATTAATTCATAAGCGATTAACGATGAACAATCTAAGAACTAAAGTTCCTCTCTCTCGGTGGAAGAACAAGAAGTGACTAGTTCCCAGTTGAATATTTGTTACGAAATATTCGTAGAAACAGACAAGAACAAATGCAATGATGGACATGATCGAAAAAGCAAAGCACATTTATCCTTTACTATTACTATTATCAAGCAATCCCTTAAAAGATATTATAGGGTGCATACTCTCTCTCTCTCTCTCTCTCTCTCTCTCTCTCTCTCTCTCTCTCTCTCTCTACAACTGTTTTGAATTCAACACTCTTAAAAGCATGCATAACTTATCCACATAATTACATTATCCTCATGAGGCTTCCATTACACATTTACAGAGCATGCTCAGAAACAAAGTATCATTTTAATGCTTCATGTCTTGTCAAACCTAGCTGTTTTGAACAAGAATTTGAAAAGAAAAAGACATATAAAATAGGAGACAGTACAAGTATAACAAACACAACAATATTTGCTACATGTACAAAATGGTTGATAGTTTTTTTTGATAGATTGCTAGTTGTCAAGGTTTGATTGGATGTTAAAACAAAAAAAATACAGTTCAACCAATCAATACAATATTGTCACCTATACATTTGTTATGTTTTCTGTACATTTCATTTGAACAACGAGTTTAACTCCAAACACAATTAGTTTTAGTGCGTGTTTGTCTTTCACTAATGTAGAAGAAATTGAGTAATGAATATTGGTTTTTGGAGGATGTGTAGTTGAAATTTAAAATAACTTTATTTGTTTGTGTGTAGAATATTTTATTGAGTGACTGTGTGGTGGAAAATCGTATTGTAGCAAACAATGTTTTGGAATAATGGTAGGCAAACTGGGCCTTAGAATCTTGTTGTTGGGTCCCACTTTTACAGGTGGGGGAGTGGGAAAATATTAGGAAAATGGAGTATCAAGTTAGTCCCCACTAGCTCCCTCGTCTTGTCACAGTCTTGCCCCCTTTTTCCCTCAATTCTCTCACCTTATGCAACACACACACACACACAGCTGTTTCATTAGCAAAAATGACACAAGGATGTCTAGTTGAGTTGCGGGGTCGAGCTATAGACCTAATCGATGGATCATGGACCGGACAAGTTGTACGAGTAGCTCCATAGAGGCACTACATAAAGTCCATATAGTCCCGTTGCAGTGTGCACTCAGTGTCTAAGGAGTCATGAGTCAACACAAATCTTGGTGACAACACTATAGAGCCTAGATTGATTTGCGTCACAAACCTTCGTGTTGGTTATTTACGGATGTGACAACACTATAGAACTAGTTCCATGAATACAACATCCAACAAAGTTCGAAGGCAATTTTATGTGTGTTTATTGGACTATGACCCAAAAAAGATTTGAGAGTAATGCTGCCAAAAAATAAAATAAAGTGGCAAACTATGTGCAAATTTTCCATTTTGATGCATTATTATTAACCTATAAATCCAATTATGTTAATCACTTGTTCTGTTTCAAAATGATAATCTTGCAAAATTTAAACCAATGAATGACTACAAAAGACATGTTCATTATAAAACCTAATAAATTTTATCTGACTAATCACATTGTAACATAAAAGAAACATCAACCAACACTTGAAAACGAACTAACAAGAAAATGTCACTATAAGTTGCGGAATTACGATCGTACATTTGACATTTAGCTGCAGAAAACGAGAATATAAGTATCAAGATTCAAGAATGGTAAAAAACAGACATGGTTGAGGCCTCATTGCATGGTTTTTGAAGGTAAATAATTTGTCCATTTATGTTTTTGTGTCTACCATGATTGTCTGCTTCTGTAAATTACAGCAGTTTCCTTCCAACAGACACAACTGTGTCACTGTGAGTGGTGTATGTGTCCGCGCGTCAAGTCATACGTCTTTCCATCCTCTTGGCTGTTTTAAGAGCATCACATGAATCCCGTCAGGCCGGGACCCTGCAATTTTATTGCAAATATAGCCCACAAAAAAAATAAATTAAACATTAAAAAGAAATCAAATTTTAATAAATTTTTATTAAAGTTGATAGAATATGTATTGATAAGTTGTGAATCCTATAAAATATATAATTAAAATTAATTATTGATTTTAATTTAAAATTTGATGCTTGATGTTAAGTGTATACAAGAGTCAACAATGTGTACCGGCCCCTGCTTTGCAAGTATCAGCACAAGTACTCGTATTCTTCGGACAAGGAACAACTTTTCCTTGTACATAATTTTTGCGACTATGTCAAAGAAAGGATCGACTACAATAAATTAGAGCAGATCTCATATATTATTACTGAGTAGCATATGTTTCTTCGATTTAATTATAGGCAAGCTTTATTTATTTGAGTGGAATATGTCTATATGCTTATACGTAGAAGTGTTTTGTAACTTTTATGAAAGTCATATGTACTCGAAGTTATGTGAACCTCTGCTGCGTAAGATTATATTTGTCGAGTATTACATGATAAACCTCCTTTATTTATTTCATGGTTATCATTCTTCATGATCTTACAAGAAAATACGACTATGGTCGCTCCATAATACAACCATCCTCTTATTCTTGTTATGCATCGTATCGAGAGCAGTCTTATGATTTCAAGACTTGTGATAGTAGAGGCGGCAATCGGCCGTATTGAGAGCAGTCTTATGATTTCAAGACTTGTGATAGTAGAGGTGGCAATGGGTCTAGCCGAGCCGGCTTGGCTCGTGCTCGTGGCTCATCCCATTTTGGGCGACCTCGGCTCATGCCAGGAGCTCGCCCAAAATGGGTACTCGGCTCGTTTTTTTTTTTTTTTTAAATTATAATAGGATATTAGCCTTTTTGAAAAAAAAAAATTAGGGAAAGCCCACGAGCCCGAGCCGGCTCAACTTGTTTGCCACCTCTATGTGATAGAATGAACCGTGTGCTTGATTTGATCAACCCGATTTCAAATCAATGTCGAAAGGAACACTAGTGAGATACTTGTTATTATAACCATTGTGGTTATTGTACATTCGGAATACGACCTGAAAACCGTAGAGACCACATACTTGAGCTTGTCATGCATACTTGAGCACGTCTTACATACTTAAGCTTGTCATGTATGTTAAGTCAAAGTTATAATTTGCAATTTCGAAAATTGTAATTGGCAGTTCCTTAGTCAAAATCACATAGTTGAGTTGTATTAGGAGTTTATCAAATTATAATCAAAGTCAAAATATGAGTTATTGAGTTCTAATTATAGCAAAATAATTGAATTAGTAGCATAAGTCTTGAAGGAGTCCAATGCGTCCAAAAAGATTACACATGATCATTGGAATGCAATTAAAAGTCAAAGAAATGAAGAAATGTTGCGCAAATCATGCTTTAGATTCTCAATCACAAATTGCAACGCATTTTTCACACAGAAAACATTGAACTTTGGACAAGGCTATTTCTAGAAGGATTATAGTCTTTTGAGTTATCTTTTCAACACATTTTGAATCTCTTCAACCA
Source organism: Fraxinus excelsior (assembly GCA_019097785.1). Taxonomy (NCBI): domain Eukaryota; kingdom Viridiplantae; phylum Streptophyta; class Magnoliopsida; order Lamiales; family Oleaceae; genus Fraxinus; species Fraxinus excelsior. The sequence goes on from CM032630.1 coordinate 34,888,693, forward strand.
GATATCGAGAGAGAAAATTATGATAAAAATATTGAGGACTGCTTAGCTGCCTCTCGCCTGTCGTGGTTTCACGGGTAACCTTTTCTTAGCACAGAAAGGGACACCGTGCGGCAGTAGTCTGCTCCGCTAGACTACCTTCCGCCTATTCCTCGGTCGCGTCGGGACGAAAGTAAATTTTGATTACAATTTTAAGAAAGCGAGCAACATGAAATTGAACATGATGGAAAATAACTGATCATTGATTGCTAAAAAGCAAGACATTACAATAGACGAAAGCAGGAAATTACAAATGGCTAGTGCATGGGGAAAACACTAGTAAGCTTGAAATAGTTTTGAAAGACCAATACCCCATATAATAGACTTAGCAACAAAAACCCAAACGACGGCAGTAGACGTCTTTTGGCTCTAGAATCATACTTTTCTTTTTCTATTTTCTAACTATCTTACGAATTAAATAAATATTTACAACACGGGGCTTAAGCAAAGCTGCAGCCCGTGATATTCTCCCCCATTTGTTTTGGCGATGTCCTCGGAGCCATTGAGCATTCTTCTCGCTGTTGCATCAGCTCCATTTGACCAAGTACTCTTGAAGGTGTTTCTTTGAAGCTTGAGTAGTTTGGTAGCCAAAAATCTTTTCAGCAACCTTCATCTCTGGTAGTTTCACTTTCAGAACTGGTTGCTTCAAATCTGCAGACTTCAAGTACTGTTTCTGATCAGTATCTGCAGTATGGAGGAGTAACGGTTGTTGGCCAGTAGAAATTTCAAAAGGACTCTTGTCTGGAGAAGAGCTCTTTTGAACATTGAAACACATCTGAGCCACATCCGAGAGTTTCACCCGAATTTCATGCGAAGCAGAGGTAAAGTGCTGAAAATAGTCTCCCAGCATAGAATTGAACTGCTCTGTCTGTCCGTCTGATCTTCGGTGAATAGTAGCATTTGTGCTCAAAGTTGAACCAAGAAGTTTGAACAACTTGGTCCAAAATGTGCCAATGAATCGAGAATCTCGATTATTGACAGTAGGCGATCCCCAGTATTTGACAATAGGCTTCAAGAAGAGTTGAGCTGTCTCTTCGGCTGATACATACTTGGGTGCTGTGATGAACGTTGCATCTTTAGATGAATAGTCCATCCCGATGATGAAAGTGCCAAAGTCTTCAACTCTTGGCAATCCACTGATGTAGTTCGTCGATCCACTTTCGACGGATTCATTCAGGATGGAAAGGGGCTCCAGTGAGCCAGTTGTCTCTTCGATTTCCTCTGTTCGAAGAGAACATAAGAATGAGGGTTCATTTCTCTTGAAACCCTTACTGCATTGCATGGCTGAGACGCCTTTCTTGCCAGCTTTCCCAACCTGTGTGGGAATAATGAATGGTTTGCTCCCCATCATTATTAGTGAGTCAGAATGCGGCAACACTGCTGTCTTAGTATCCCGCAGATATTCCAATCCGAGAATCAGCTTGAAGTCATCCATCTGAACTACCGACAAATTTGTCCTTCCTTCGAATGGACCTACTTTGATCGGCACCGATTGTGCTATTCCCGCTATTGGTTGAGCAACAGAGTTGATCGCCTTGACTTTCCCCTTACCTCTCTCCAGAGCAAGTCCGAGCCGCTCTACTTCGGAACTTGCGAGGTAATTGTGTGTGGCACCAGTGTCCACCATAGCCCTGATTGGCTTTCCATTAATCCTCACATCAATGTACATTAGGCCTTTCGCCTTGCAAGTGCGAGCCTTCGATTCTTCAATCTTCGGCTCTTTCGAGGGACCGACGTCCCTGTTGGTAGTTCGGTGCAATAGTGTATTGCACGAATACGAGAGTGCACCAATTACATCCTAGTCTCCTTCGGAGTCGGTGTCACTATGGCAGCTAGCTTGTAGGGTATTTCGCTTCGAACCTGAGCCCCCAGCTAGTTGACAGTAGGCATTCACCATCCGTTTCTGAGGACACTCTGCCACCCGGTGAGGTCCTTCACATAGAAAGCATTTCAATCTAGGAGCGACATCAGATCTGCCCTCCTTTGCTTTTCCATGTTTCCAGTCAGAACTGGAACTGCCGTTATGGTTTCCTTGACGGCTGTTGTGATATTTCCTCGGTGAGTTACTCTGGCGGTTGCCTTGATAGGGTCATCCCCTATTCTGAGAGTAACGCTCTCCCCCATTTGAGTTCGAGCTGGGTCTGTAAGGTCTCTTTCCACCTTCAACAGACTGACTATTTCCCGAAGGTCGATCATCTCTCGACTCGGGTTGATAGTCGCTTGCACATTCGGCAGCTCCCATAGCCGCGCTCAAATCAGTGACCTTCTGTCTCTGAAGTTCCGTGCGCATCCACGGTTTCAAACCTTCCATGAAGGTGAACAGCTTATCCTTCTCTGACATATCTCTGATATTCAGCATATGCCCCGAGAAGGCTTTCACATACTCCCTGATAGAGCTTGTGTGTCTCAGTTCCCGTAAGGCCCGACGTGCCTCATATTCCACGTTCTCTGGGAATAACTGAGATCTGATAGCTTCCTTGAGCATATCCCAAGAATCTATTCGAATTCTGTTGGCTTGAATGTCAACATACTTCGTTCGCCACCATAGCTTTGCATCTCCACTCAGATACATGGTAGCTGTAGTGACCTTTCTCGCTTCGTCCCTGATCGACGCCGCAAGAAAGTATTGTTCCATGTCGAACAAGAAGTTCTCAACTTCTTTAGCATCGCGTGCACCTCCGTAGGTACACGGTTCTGGAATTCTGAGCCTATGCACTGGTTCATGTGCGATGGCTTGCCCGTTGCCAATCGCTCGCTGAAGAACTAGTAACTGAGATCTCAACGCTCCCATCTCATCCTGCAAATCAGGTATGATGGCAACAGCTTCAGTCATAGCTGTGCATGCCTCTTGGCATTCATCCAGTTGGATGCGTAATTCCCGATTTTCCGTCTGTGCCGCCTCGGCCGTATCCCCGAGGTTCTCCATGGCAAAACACAACCTAGTGTTCGTCACCTCAAGCGCCTCCAAACGCTGTCGGGTGTTCCTCTTTTGAACATCAACCACATCCGTGGTGTTCGAGGAATTTGGATCAGTTTCCATTGCTTTCTTAACGAGATCTTGAGCCGCAACTCTGATACCAACTTTCACGGGTAACCTTTTCTTAGCACAGAAAGGGACACCGTGCGGCAGTAGTCTGCTCCGCTAGACTACCTTCCGCCTATTCCTCGGTCGCGTCGGGACGAAAGTAAATTTTGATTACAATTTTAAGAAAGCTTGCAACATGAAACTGAAATGCATTGAAAATAACTGATCATTGATTGCTAAAAAGCAGGACATTACAATAGACGAAAGCAGGAAATTACAAATGGCTAGTGCAGGGGGAAAACACTAGTAAGCTTGAAATAGTTTTGAAAGACCAATACCCCCTATAATAGACTTAGCAACAAAAACCCAAATAACGGGAGTAGACGTTATTTGGCTCTAGAATCATACTTTTTCTTTTCTATTTTCTATCTATTTTATGAATTAAATGAATATTTACAACATGGGGCTTAAGCACAGCTGCAGCCCGTGACACGTGGGCATGGCATTCGAGCGATGTGGTTATCCGAGAAACAATAAAATTTGATTTTCAAGCTGGTTTTGAGTTACTTTTTATCCCAAATACTACACATTATAAATATACACCTCATGCGACGTCCAAAAGTCTGTTAAATCACATTTTCCATAGAGATCATTCATTTGAAGATCCAAAACACACTCATTGATTCAAAGATTCAACCACATATTATTTGACCCATAATTTCATCAAAACATTGATTTGTTAATTTAGCCATATTGTTTCATATTAAACCACATGTCAAAACACACATCTTTTGATCAAACATAAAATCATTTAATCAACGGGAGATAAATCGATATCAGGGATCAGGAACTGTTGCGAAAGCACAAATTCAGAAAGACTAAGGTAAATTACCAATTATCAGGATCTGCAGTTAGGATCACACAATCCAAGAGGGATAAGGTATAAACTAGGAGTCAACAGGTCTGGACCGTACTGTAAGTTTGCTTCAATTTATAGTGGATTATTGATTGGTAAAATGTTCAGAGTTTTTACACAGTTGTATTTTCTCTGTGATCGACTTTGGTGTTCTTTATAGCTTTAATTATTGATTGTGGCATTTAAATTTATGATAAACTGACTTGTTTGATCTAACTATCTACAAACAAAAAAATAAATAAATAAAAAGAGTGATTTGTTACTTTTAATTGTGTAATTATGCCCATATTACAACTTTCAGTGTACATCTAGACCTATTGTCCATAAACATTCTAGACACACGTACACCATATTCTTCTCAAATGAAACACGTTTGTTCATTCTTCGAAACTTTACATTTTATTAGTTGAGTTTTTTTTATAACAAAGTACTTCAATGCGAGATTATTTTTCCATGTCTTATTATTCTTGTTAACATGTGTGGATAGCTTGAAATATTTTAAATCATCGTGTCAAGTTAATTGTATTACTTATTTGAAATGCTAATAATATAAATGTTTGAGAATCTTTAAAATAAATATATTTAAACGCTTCTTGAGTTAGCATATTTGAGTATTGAAAATGTAAGAAGGGATAATTGAATTTACGGTCTCAAACATTTCACTTTGTTAACACTTTTATCCTAATTTTTCGTTTGTATCGTTCTCAATCCCTAACCTTTTAATTGCTTGCAATCGAAGGACCCAAAAATTAAAAATCTCACCTATTTTGACCAATAAAATAAAGGGTAAAATCGTCCATTCATATTTTAGAATTTTAAAATCAGAAATGGTTGTTACATCTTTATGTATCCCATTCTGAAACACGAAAGAACATTAGTAAATTGTATGGTGATTTTCTTGAAGTTTTATGTGTATGAACATGATAAGATCAACTATCTAGACTATATGGATCCAAATTTTTTGAATCGCTTTCTATTAAACGGACAATTTTAACCTTCATTTTGTTGGTCAAAAGTGGTCAATTTTTTTGTTTTTGGATCAACTGATGAGCAAATAGTCCATTTGTCCTTCGACGGCAAGCAATTTATAGGTTTGAAGTTGCTGATCCCACAAACAAAATGTTAGGTAAAAGTTATAAGTTATAAAAGTGGAAGATTTGATATTGGAACCGCAATTATTCTTCAAAAAAAATAAAAATTGAATCAGAATATTGTTTGTCATTGATTAATAAATGTAAAAAGAATCATGCTATAGTGACATCATCTTAGACAAAATGGTTGACGTAATACTATGGACACTTCATCATTGAACTGTTTTGAACACAATCAACTTTTTCAACCAATCACATCTTACCAACTAATATTATGTCATTTCATCTGTCAACCACTTTTTGTCAAATTGACATAACCCATGAAAGAATAATCCCAAGATTTAAGGTCGTGACAATGACACCAAGGGATTTTTTTAAAAAAAAATATGGAAAATGTGTATGGCGTGTTAGGTAAGAAGCGAATCATATTTGATTGACGAATGACGAGTATAACATTAATTAAACAATGACTAGAAATTGACTTCTAGTCATTTGCAATTGTTGCATAAGAGCCTAAAGAATATGTTAAACGTGGGAAAAAGTGTTGATCATTAGAGAAAACATAATTAATAGTTATAAAAATGTTAATTTGATGTTAGTAGGGCTCTAATTGACTAGTTATGAGTGGTATAAGAGTAGAGTTCACTTCAATAAATACAATAATGTGGTTATAGAAAAAGTTTGGATGATAGCATTACTCAAAAGCTATTCTTAGGTTGATGATGATTACCTATGTATAATAGGATTTTAAAAGGCTCAATATAGAATTCATTTAGATTTAAAATTCTACTTGCCATAGAATTCATCTTCGATGCAATGGCGAATTATTTAAAAAAGTTGTCACATAAGTAAAAACATGCGATGTTTAAGAAAAGCGTCTTTGATGCAAACACAAGTTATTGATAAAAAAAAATATACAATGTATAAACGGAGATCTATTTTTATCTCTCTTTCATTCTATTTTATTATGTTTATTTTAATTTTAATAAATTATGTGTTAAAGACATATTTGATTATGAATTAAGCCCCTTGTACACCAAGTTTGTGTACATCCCCCTCACAATGGAGGAAAAAGGGAGCCATCCTCTATTGTGAGGGGGTGTCATGCCTGATGTTGAGTGTACATATAACATGGTTGATTTGATTATAGGATTGAGCAATATTCTTAAAAAACTCCCCTAGACAGCTTAACTTTTTCTTTCCTCCTTTTGTCTTCTTTAGGCACGCTTTATTAAAAAAAAAAATTAAAAGTCTTTTATTTGACTTTTGTTTATTAATTTTTTATTTTTATTTTTCAAAAACCTTCACTTGACTTTAATTTCAAGTTTTTAGAAGACTTTATTTGTACAAAAGTTAAAAATAATTATATTCGATAGAGTAAAATAAGATTTAAACTACGGTGTTATCCAAATATATAATTTTGATCTTAAAACTCGTTATTTTGTTGAAAACTTTGAAAGCATGTATAAGGTTCCTATAAATCTATTAAGTATGATTTGTCTAATTGAAAACTGAAATTATGAAAATAATTTATTTTTTGTATTTCGAAAACTTGAAAATTGTATAATTGACTAATTATAGAAATTATTAAGTAATTATAGAATTTTATAATTTTAGACATTTAATATGTATTATGAAAATGATTACAAATTTAAAATAATATTAAAAATAAGAAAATGTATTTTTACGTTTAGGTGTAGTTTAGACTCGCTTAACCTCTTAAAGCTTAAAGTTTTGTTTTCATGCTTAACCACGCTTTACGTTTTTAAACATTGGGATTGTGATCAATTTTTAGACTTGATGACTTTTTATTTATTAAATATCAATGTCACGACAACTGGAAATCCATTTATTTAAAGGGTGATACTACTTGTACACCAATGTGTCAACATCGATGTAAAGCCCCCTTACAAGATAATTTTAATAAAGATCAAGTTACATATACCTAATTTTCTATATAATGGATTACCGAATCGACAAGTGGCAGCTCCTTATTAGGGGGCGTCTGTGAGCCCAGGTGCCCCCAATAGAGGATCATCACTTATTGATTCGGTAAAAAATTATGTACAACAAAAATAATCTTTTTAATAAATAACATGTTAAAGGACATATTTTGCCTACTTACAATACAATCCCTCACGCGCCGCCGAAAATGCGGCTGAACAGCCCCTTGTTGGCGCGTGCTGCAGTTCTTTGTATTCTTCTGTTCAGCCCTGCACAGCAGAAATATACTGTACTGTACTCTGTTAAACCCACGCTTTCTCCCTATCCTGTACTGCAGTTTTTTGCCGTGCGGTTAAAAAAGGGCAGTAAACAAATTTACCCCTCCCCTTTACCGGCTATCACCGGTGTTATTATCCAATAGTAGCATATTTGGAATATATATATATACATACACGTCCTAAGGACCTAATCCAAAAATTATTAAAAACAAAACAAGATTAAAATACTTTTATTAAGGTACCAAAATCTAAATTACTTTTATATTATTTCATTATGTTCAATCTTATTACTTCATGAAGACATCTTGGGTGACGTTTTTTTTTTTAATCAAACCATCATATGTTAAGGATATTTATTAATAATAATACAAGAAAAGAAAATATATAATTTAGGAAGAGGCAAAATAATAAAAAAAAAAAAAAAAATTATTTCAAATGTACATTGTTGTTTATATTAAGGATGACATTTCTTCTTATGTGTCAAAATCTGGCTAGTGATGACTGTTGAAAAAATAAAAAACCATGATGAATGCCCTGCGGAATAATATCAAAATTAACGTAAAAGACAGTATACATGTAGCATGTTTGATAATATGCGCATGCACACCACGAAGTAAATGTACATGAGAAAAGAACCTAACTCCTTGTCATCGTCCTCCTTAATGTTATATGTTACCATTTTATAAGATACTTTGAAGACCCGTGGGCGTACAAGTTACCTTATAATTTTTAACATTAATTCCTTGTTTGGTTTAACTAAAACTCAATTTTTTAATAAATTTTAATAAAATTATGGATCTCATAAAATATGTGTTATTGAATTTTGTTATAAATTTTTGTCAACTTTTTATGGGATCCATAATTTAAAACAAAATCATTGATTTATTGACAAAACTTTTGATAAAAAATTTAGCAGATTTTGTAAACAGTTGCTTATAAAAGTTGTGGACCCAACTTTTTCAGTTTTCACAAACAAGCACTTGTTCTCTTTTAAATCCAATCCTTGTATTATATACTTGGTATTTTTTTTATTTTGTTTGCTTTCTCTCTCACTCTAGGTTACTAGTATTCTTATCTCCCCCTGTTTTTCAATTTAACACATCTGAAGAAAATGAATTAAAACCTATAATTCTATGTTTCCGTTTACTCTAGCTAGGGTTGAATAATGCAGGCGTGTGTACTAAATCTAAAAGACTATTATATATAGGTGATGAATGATAATTAAGGTGTTGAATTTAGCTAAAAGGGATGGAGTTTGAGGATCAAGAAGAGGAGCATGAAGAAGTGATTGGATTGTCACCGACAAGGTACGACTCACTAGGGAACTCGAACTCAACTCGTCCGACGACAAAAATGCCCAGCCACTCGACAGAAGTGATACATCAGATGAAGCCCAGGTACAAAGAGTGTTTGAAAAATCACGCTGTGGGAATTGGAGGCCACTCAGTGGATGGCTGCGGTGAGTTCATGGCTGCCGGAGCTGAGGGTTCCATGGAAGCTCTCATATGCGCTGCCTGTAACTGCCACCGCAATTTCCACCGGAAAGAAGCAGTCGAAGCCCAGCAACAACGGCTACTTTTAGCCCACCACCCTCAAAGGCATTTTAGCTACACCAGCCCAACTGGGTACCTCCATGTTGCTGCAGCCCAGCACCAGCAACCGAGGGTGGCTGCGCTGCCCTTACCTTTCTCCTCAGGTGGCGTAATTGGTTCAAGAGATGAGCTTGAGGATTATTACTCGAACCCGAGTAGCAGCGCGGGGAAGAAGAGATTCAGGACAAAGTTTACAGCAGAACAGAAGGGGAAAATGCTGAATTTAGCTGAGAGATTAGGGTGGAAGATGCAGAAGGAAGATGAAGAACTGGTGCAGCAATTGTGCAATGAAGTTGGAGTGAAAAGGCAAGTGTTTAAAGTGTGGATGCATAACAACAAGCAGAATCTTGGTAAGAAAACCTAAATTATGAAAGTAAGCAGATTTTTATTAGGGTTGTCGAATATAATTAAATTCGATATTATATTATATGATTTTGTACTTAAGAGTGCATGCAGGAGCAAAAACTATCAGCAGAAGGGCAAGATTTCATTGTCATTAGCTAGGGTTTATCTATCAATTTGGACTGTTATTTAGCTGTATCTTCTGTTCTGTGGACTATATTTTGAAGCAGAATTTTGGGTTTGAGGAGCAATGTTGATGAGTCTAAGGTTTCTTGAATGTGTCTCAAACATTTTGATGAAATTAAATATGATTTGAAGCTCATGAGAAATGCATTAATGGGGCATTTTAAAATTAAACATGTGTTGTAAAATAGCTACATTTTACCCTCTTGTTTTGGATCACCATCTTTGGCTTATTTTACCTCTATTTTGAATTTTGTGGAATGAGTTAAAAGAGTTCACTTCTTCCCCAGCTACCTTCTAGTTTTGATTGTGAATCGTGATGCGATGTGATTAAACTTTTAGACAGAGTAGTTCGATTTGTTAAGAAAGCAAAGAAAAATATTGAATTTACATGCCAATTTTTTTTAAAAAAAGTAAATTAAATTTGACGTGCGGGTGAGCTTGGCATTTTAATTTTGACATTTCTCTATAGTCGTTGAACCATTTAAGCTAAAAGTTAGAACTCTTAGATATCGCTGCTACACATCATTTAAATCACGTCTTCAATATGGTGGCTCATTTGCAAGTGGGTTAATTTCTTCTATTTAATTAAATACGTGACAATGAAACTAAACTTATCATTTTATTTCTCTGGTACTATGTTAAATCATTTGATTTAAATTATTGGTATCCATTATTTTCAAAATACATTTTTTTTATCTCTATTATTTTCAACTACACATTTTTTTCATATAATAATATTACAAGCAAGTCTAAAGGTTTTTCCTTATTTTTCCAAAATGTATTGTGAACCAAAAATAGAATTCAAATAGGCGCTATGTTCGAGATATCTTATCGGTCTCTCCAAGAAAATTGATATCTCCAGAAAAGATTTTAAGTTCAATTCCTTTTTTCTTTTTCTCTCTCCACTTGGACAAACTTCCCAACTAATACTAATATTATCAATTAATCAGAATGTTTGATTATTAGACCATGGTTTTTACATGTATATCGTTAAAATTTCGTTTTCAACCAACATAGCTTATTCACTGTTAAATGTGGATGGGAAGCTCTCTTTTCCACTGGATTTTTTATTTTTTTATTTTTTGGTTCTTTTACATTCAATGGTATCACATGTAATTCATGAGTTCATTTCTTCTTCTTACATCCACTCTTTATAAGAATGTACTTTCAAAACTTCAAATGTAAAGAATAAAAGGTTGATTAAAGGCACTATCTTTATAGTCTTTTCTTGCATATATTCCATGTGTTGCATTTACTTTGGTTTCAATAAGCATATATAGTTTATGCATTTCATTTTCACAAATTCTCACTCACTCTACTATATAATTTATATATATACTCAAGTTTTCATAAAATGATACTTGCAATAAAATAAAAAGTAACAATTTTTGTGAATTGAAAGTAGAATAAATTCAAGTGTACAACATTGGTTGACAATCATGTGTTGTCGAAATAGATGAATATGATGATGCCAAACAGGATATTGTCAACCAATATTGTACATGTAGCATGATCCTTGAAAATATAATTAATACTAAATATGTAACGACTTGGACTACAAGACAAATGTTCAACAAGATTGATTTTTACCATGTTAGATACGTTAAACTTGACCAAGCTAGATGATTGATAAATTTATCTAATGTCTCTCTTCTTTACTCATATTCAATTCCATCTTTATAATCATTTCAAATTCGATCCAGCACGCAAAATATGGAATTTTTTTTATAGATATATTAGATATCCAAATTCATTTACTTAGTTTTTTTCAAATTTTAATAACTTTTTTTTTCAATTTTTTTGTCTTGTAAAGCATAACAATATAATAAAATGACAAGTTTATCAACATGGATTGATAAAATCTCATAAACAATACTAATTAAGGAAGAAAACCCATAATCCAAAAATCCAAAGTAATCTAATAAAAGTGTACACAATCAAAGCTTTGGGCATGTTTGGTATGACTTTTGACAAGTCAAAAATTATTTTTAAAATTAAACATATTTAGATAATTTTTTAAAAAAATGTTTTATCTAACTCTTTGACAAGATGTAGAAGCAATGTCGTCACCCAAAAGAAAAATTGCAAAAATCCAAAAATGTTTAAGATCATAGAGGGGTGTGCACATTGGGAAGGACACAGCTGAAGTAGATTTCTGTAGTTCAATTGTCTTCTTCTCATATTTTATATATATCCTTAAATATTTTTATTATTTATTGCATTATTTTGCATTGGGAAGGATAAAAATGTATATATATATATATATATATATATATATATATATATATATCAAGAAGACAGAAATACAAAGGCAGACAAATTTTGATGTTCAAGAAAGTCGATGGATAGATCCCAGGCAGGCAGACTACGTTAATTCTCTCAAATATATAACTTTTTCTCTTTCTTATGTTCCAAAGGAAACATGTGGGCACAACAGCAATATAACGGCTATTTCCATTTTTGGCGAGTTTGCTTTATTTGTTACTTAATTGGTTTGTTCGGAAAAGTATAATATTATATCACTCGACTCGACTAGACTAGACAGTATTAAGAATGAATAAAAAATTGTGTATGGGTCTTCAATGGATCGTTTGAGTTGAGCAAGTTCGGCTCTAAAATTTCGTTATAATTACAAAATCAGTCCAAGAGAAAATAAAGTCGTTAAATCATATTGTTATCGTGACATGACCTGATAAATACGTGTCTTATGTTGAACATTAGTCTTATTTGAGACATAAAATCTAGGAAAGTAAAACATATGATGGTCGCCTAATAATTTGATGGAAATTTGGATGATTTCCATTGTTGACATATGGTGCAGAAGATTTAACTTGCTCTTTTTTAAAAGCTTTGGGGCCAACTTGCTGTTAAGACAATAGATTGAGATCCAATAATATAATTTCAAATAACATAATTTTTTTAATTAATATATTTAAATAATAAACGGAATTGGATAGTTGTCCTAATTTTGACAATTATTAGACAAATTTGACATTTATCCAAAATCAGAAAAGATTTAGGGGATGTTCTGTGTTTTAATTTTGTGTTTTGAGTTTTGAATTCATTTTAGAATTTGTATTTTGATTGTCCATTTTAAGATTGTTGAAAATCTGTTCTTTTTGGCATTTTCAAAAATTGTTTTGAAAACACCAAAAACGCGTTTTGAAAATTTTGACTTTATTATAACTGAAAACACAATTTGTCGTTTTGGGTTTTTTTTTTTTTTAAGTTTTTAACTTTTTTTTCAAAAACACGTTTTCGAAAATAGGAGAGAGAATACGTTTTCACGATTTTAGAAAATCGAAAACAATGAAACGGCTTGAAAATTGTAAAGAGTGTTGCCCTTAGCCTTTGGTTTTTATGAACAGTCAAATCACATTTTATTCATACATTTCGCGAGATTTCCTTTATAGTTCACTTATCTACCACTCATTTTTATCTATTTATATTTCAAACTATTAATAAATACTTTCCGAACGTGATATCGTGAAATTAAGAATTTGATTTTTAGCAAAATCAGACAAGGACTTGGTTAGCATTGATGAGATCATTATGAAATGTGGGTTCTATGAAATATGCTATAAAAGTTAATTGTTGATTTTGACATAACTTCTATACAAAATCAAAGATGGGCTAAATTGATAATTTTGGAAGAAAGTTTTCTTTTGGTCGAAATTGAATTGAGGACAAGAATATCATGTTTTTCCTATTCATTTTTCTATTGGATTTGAAGTTTGAATTTGAAGAGTGGGACATAATAATTTGAATTTGTGGGGCCGGCCCATAAATTACCTGCAACTGCAAAGATATTTCGTGTTTGGAGTGATTTCCAATATCAGCTAAAGCTGCATATACTGATTATGTTTTTGTGCTCCACACAATAGCACCATCATTCACTTTTGAAATTAATTTTTATTTATTTATTTATTTTATTTTTTTAACTAAGAGGTTACTTTTTATTTTCTACACCATCATCCACATCACCTATACATTCTGCGGGCCACATTTTTTGTGCTGGGTATGTAGGCCGATCCATGTAAAACACAAGGCCCAATACTTTCTAATAATTAAATTACTGAAAAATATTTAAAATAAATATTAACTAAATTGATTAATACCCTAATAACTAATTAAATAATTTAAAAACATAATGAATACGTTATAAGGCCCTAATTAATTGTTTACACCTAGTTTTGACATTCTAGGGAATTGGCAGATTCGTGAACATTGATTTTGACATTTTTTTTTTTCAAACAAAAGCTAATTTTTTTACACATACAATTGTCAAACAAGATGTATATATTTGAATGTACAAATAACTTAATTCATCCCCAAAATCCCCCAATATATATCTTTCATTAGATTGTCAAAGCAAAGAATTAGGAAGCACCACATTATAATCAAAGTTTGCACACACTACCTCATTTCTCTCCATTAATGACGAGAAAGTGAAGAAGATATTCAAGGGAAAAATGGTACGCAATCGTCAAGATTTCTAGGACAAAAAAGTTTCAGGCATTTCGTCTTCAACATTCGAACACCGCCATTCCTTCCAAAACCGCCAAAGAAGTGCTCTTCGACCTCTCTCCTTTTCTTATAGTCTACACAGATGGTACCATCGAGAGGTTCGTGGACACACCGATGTCTTGCTATCGTCGAAAGACCCAACCACTAGCATTCGATGCGATTTCAACATCCATCCGAACCCTTCCCCTCTTTAATCCATATGGTCTAGTTTTAGTTTCATTTTTCCCCAAAAATTTTGATACTTTCATATCAGAAATTCAATTTTTTTCATGTGCAATCGAAGTTCGTGTCCAGTTTGTGGACATGAGTTTCCGACTAATAGTAAACTATGGTAATAACAATAGTGACACAAGTGAAGTGCATAAAGGATTAAGCAAGGTAGGGAATGGTGATGAGGCTGTTGGATTGACGAAATGGTGATTGCTTGGTGGTGGGTTTGCTATGGAGCCAAGTTTCGAGAGGAAAGAGGGATGGGGAAAAATAGTAGCCAATGGTATAAAGTGAGATGGATGGTGGGATTAATAATAAAGGTGTTCCACGAAATTGTTCACTCTATTGATTATAGAATTGTTGTATATTGGACGTGAGCTATAAATATAGATCATCACTAGCCTTTCAGTTAGATTATTTGTGTAATGTGTTGGATAATCACTTTTTTCACATTACTAATTTGATGAAATACTATGTTGTAAAGGAATCATAATGCGGCATGATTCCATTTATTCATCAAAACTGGCGTCCATTTTGAAACAACAATTAATTTTCCTTGATACCTAACATAATGCATGAAACGATCCTCGAACGATCATAGATTAGTCTAAAAATCGTTAACAAAGATCAATATGGTTGACTACGTTCACATTCTCCTTTTGTGGTTTTTGTCGAATGTTGAATTATTAACACGAAATTACTGTCACTTTCTTGAATTTCCGGCACTTTTTTGAATTTCTATCAATTTACAAGGTTTTGATTTATGTTTTGTCAATTTTTTGAGATTTTGTCACATTTTTTTTTTTTTTTTTTGTCATTTTTTTGAAAATTTTATCACTTTTATGAGTGACAAACATCAATTTTAATAAAAGTGAATGTGACACTTAATTCTATACACTATTTTTTTTACTTCCAAAAAACTTTTTATATGATTAATGGGTTAGCTGAGTTCGTAGATGATGGTTGCGGGAATTGACTTAACGATGCTTGACGTTTTGATTGGTGTTTTGTCGATGAACTAACTTCAAAATATTTGGCAACGAATAGAGAGAGAGGAGGGACGGTGGTTGTCACTTTTTTTTTTTCCATCGCTTTATTGAATTGATTCTAATGTTTTAATTGACATTTTGTTATTTTTTGTTTTTTTTCACTTTTTTGAATTTTTCAACTTTCTCGAGTGTTTTTCACTCTTTTTTTTTTTTTTTTGAATTTTTGTCAATTCTTTTGTGTGTCACTTTATTTGAAATTTTTGTCACTTTTTTGAGTGCAAACGTCACTTTTCAGTAAAAATGACATTGTATATTCACTTTTTGTATTAAAAAGTGACAAATAAAAAAATGACATTGTGAAAATCAAGACACGGTATTAATAAAAAAAAAAGTGACAATTAACTTTACACGGTATTTTTGTAAGTTGCCCTTTAAAATATTCTCCGCAGGCCTTCAGGCCTCTCCCAACAGGCCAGCCCACAGGAGGACAGAAAATTCTTCGGGCCATGCCGGCCCAAGCAGCTTGGGGGTGTCCCAGCCCATATTTACAGCATGAAGTAAATTCTTCATAGATATCCAATTATATACATGTCAAAATTACAAGAGAAGAAGTTTGACAGATTGAGGTAAATTGTGGTTCATGGCAAGTTCACATTCCAAGTTCAAAAGGCTTCAAGCTCTGATTATTTTCACATAAACATACCCAACACTTGAACAAATCCATTGCAAATAGCTCAAGTAGTTCAGTTTTGGCTGCCGTGTCCACTTCTCTCTGCCTTGGAGCGTTTGAAATCTTGATTTTCCCTACATGATCTCTGCCTTCTTCCTCAACTGGTGAACCACGTATTTTTTCAGTTTTAATACTTTTAATAGATGGAGGGTTTGCTCAAAAATCTAATTAAAGGTATTTAATACCAATTTAAAATCTAATTACTCATTAATTTCATTGAGATATAAGACTTAAAGCATGAAATTATGTAAATTTGTAGCCAAACACGGTAATTAAGTTAAATCATAGTCGAAATAGACGAAAAGTCCATAATTATGTGAAGTTCTTAATAAATTTTTCATGTTTTGTTCAAAAGTCTTTTTTGTAAAGTTTCCTCAATGTTCTGAAATTTATTAAAATATATAAACAATTAAAAACCCATTTTCCCGAGTTTCTGCAACATTTCCAAGAGTTCTCTCCACGATCAGTTTCCGAAACTGCAAGTATATAATACCAAAAGGACGAGTAAAACTCGAAATACTCCAAGATTAATGAAAAGAGACGTAATTAAGGAAGAACCTGTTGTATAATACTGCAAATGCAATTCAGATGAAAATCCCAGCTCCCAAAATTAGATGAACCCTAATAAATATGTTCTTTTTTGAGTGTACACTAACTTATGACATGACTTGTCTTAATTATGTAGCAAACTCGCCATTCAGTCAATTGTTGTCGTTAAATGACAATTTATCATTATCTTTATATATATAAAAGTAAAAAATAAAACAATAAAAATTATAAATTTAATTTATCGTTAATGCGTTGTGATTTGGGAATTCGATAAGTGAAAAAAAGGAATTCGATAAATGAAAAAAAAAAAAAAAAAATCCATGATGGAGATGTTGGACTCAATTCAACAATGTGTACTCTGCCTTTTTAATCAATTGTAATTGCAAAATAAATTGAGACATATTTCAATTGTAGATTATGAAACGATTTTTTCAATTGAAACAGAAGTCCGATCCTATTTTGAGTTGCATATATATAATTTTTATGTTTTAGTGCATTTACATATATAATGAATATTATTTAATTAAATATTAATAAACAACCGCACTTTTACGATCGCTGATTGTTGACGGTCAATGATCAACGATCAACATTTGGTCCATTCGTACTGAACTTTTGTATTGGGTTCGCCACTGTATATATACAAGCATACAAGACGAGTACAAGGATTTAGGACCAGTTACCTGTCGCCTAGAAATGAATACGATGTAGGATGGAATGTTTAAGGATAGAGAATATGATTGGTGTCTTAAGCTTGGAAAAGTGACTCAACTTATGCCCTAAATGTGTGTGCGAAAAATGGGAATTTAGGGTAAAAATTTTGAGGGATTTTAGAGGGAAAAAGGATATCGGTATTATCGCTTTACGGGGAAGTTGAAGATTTTTGGTGTTTCTCTTAAAGCAGATTCAAGATTTGAGAGCAACATTTCCACATGTTTGATGTCAATGTTCATAGATAGTAACCTGTGCAAGAGAGAAGGAGGTTTCTATATTATATTATTTAAACAATTATCACGGCGAATTTTTTATTTAAGAGTTTTTGAGACCCTGTTTGGTACTCAGTAACATTTTCATTTCCATTCTTCTACTCATTTTTATCCATACATTTTTCAATAAAATAATATTTTCCACCATATCAATAACTTTTCATTCTTTTTCAACCACACATTCTTCATCAATCTACTATTCCAGAATACATTCTTCTAAAATAATGTGGCTCAAACACACCCTTAAAAAAGAACGAGGTTTATTTCAAATGTTGAGAGATATAAAGAAACCACATATCGCTTTATTAATCAAGAGATTTGATGTCAAAATGGGCGTGACTCGAACTAGCTAACAGACTTGTTTGCAATTAGGCCTGATTGAGGTCCATTGCTGGCATGGACCGTCTTATTCTAGATTGACTCCCGAATCACAAGATTGGCTGATTCAAGACTCTTCGATATTGTGGATCAAGAGTCCGTCTGGTTGTATTTACTCCATATTTGATAGGGATTAAAATCAGATTTTTAGTAAATTTTAATAAAAGTTGATTAAACATGTGGCTGAAAAATTGTGGATTACATAAAATATGTAATTAAAATTAGACGTTGATTCAGAATAAAATCTACAAAGCGGGAGCTTAATTTATTTTCTATTTTTTTAAAATTTAATATGATTTGAAATTAAGCCATGACAGGAAAAAAAAATTATTCTCTCATTCATATATTTTTAAATTACACTATTTAAAATTCAATTGTTTGCAAGAAATTACAATTGCACGTTTGATGTGAACCATCGTTCAGAGATAGTAACCTATGCAAGAAAAAAACACGCCTGCTGTTTTATTTGAGACGCCAAAAAGATAAGAGTTTTACTTCAATTTGTTGAGAAAATGAAGGAACTACTCATTAATTAATTATTAAGAGAGAAGTCATCGTTACTACTAAAGCTTTATACTATGCAACTTTCTTGGCCTGTTCAAGAAAATATGTTTTCAACGTAGGCCTCGTCTTGAACGAGATGTCAAAGGTTCGCTACTCATTTAGAGTACATTTAGCAAGATTTTTGAAAAGTCAAAAGCTATTTTTGAATTTATATGAATAATTTTTATACATGCTTCGTTTGACAAGAATGAGAAATCTTATCAAATGAGCACTTATGCATATTGTGCGAGGAGTTGATTCACTCCAAAATTTGGTTTAGAGTTTTAGAGATTGATTAGTTGCCACCTCAATGACATGTCTTTCCTGCGGGAGTCTTGATCGTGTCTCAGTCACGATATGACTGCTTGTTCGAAAAGACCAGCTAAGCATCATGGGCTTGGTCAGCCTTTACCTGACCAACTGGGCAGAAGACGATCCAAAAAGCGAAAGCTTACCCAGCTGAAGGAAGGAGCTTTGGAAGCTTACCTTATTATTAAAAGGGAAAGGGGCAACCTATTTTACTAATATGAAGAAAGGGGGTGAAAAAGGACCGCTTGCTTAAATTATATTATTTATAATAATAATAGATATAGAATATTCTATATCTATCTATAAACAATAATAAAATAAAATAAAAAAATCATTTTTTGAATCCAATTGTTCATTCCTGGGGAGAGGAAGAAGAAAATGTTCCGTGTGAATATATTAGATATAGATGAAGGGAAGGACACCCCCAAAAACGAAATATGCATGCAAGGCTTTTGATATTTGAGAAAAAGTGCCCATATTTGTACCGTCGAAGTGGGAGATTGGAAGCTCCTTCTTTAGATAGAAGCTTAATTTCAGTCAGCAGGCAGGGTGTTAGTGGAAAATCGTCTTCAATGTGCTTCGATGATTTTTCGGATACTTTTGAAAAAACTTGAGATAGATACGACACTTGGTTGCAACAAGAACTCACCCCACTAAGAAGACTATGGTGGTGATGTAAGTGTTATGCCCTAGGTCCAATCAACTTTGGACATAAGCACTTTTAATGTATATATAATCGATGCATTTTCGGGTCGAGCCAAGTCAATGATGTCGATAAATTATCCAACATTTGCTTTAAATCATCGCCCGAATTTTGAAAGAACTACTAAGGTAGAACTACTATTTTAAAATTAAGGTAGAACTACTATTTCTTATTAAATTTTGAAAGAATCCTCTTAAAATCCTAGAGAATCACATAGATTATTCATGATATTTGAGTTATTGTTTATCATGATGTTTACATCATTGTTGCATGATGCTTATATTATTTAAAAATGTCAGGATATACAATTGAATTATTAAATAATTTATTAGAAATATTGTTAAAAAAATAATATTACTTCTCAATTAGAAAATATAAATAAACTATTTGAAAAGCATAATAAATCTAAACAAAAATATGAACAGTATGTTGCAGATTATTCTATTTAATGGATGAGAGGATGAATTTATTTATTGAAATTCAAAATAGAAGAAATATAAGATACTAGTCTTTAAAACTATATATATATATATATATATATATATATATATATCTTCTATATATAAAAAGTGGCTATTAAACGGAATTTCTTGGTTTAACGGAAAAACTAACGGAATTTTTTGTTTTAACGGAATATCTTTTTTCACCACCCCTTACTTTCAAAATTATAATTAAATAATAATAAAAATAAATTAGCTTTTGATAATTCTTTCAAACTAAAATATCTTGGAGCTAACTTATCCGAATCGATTTTTTCTCGAATCTGATTTATGTATCTAATTACGATTTATCCAATGAGACCAATATTTATTTATTTACGATAACTCCATCAATATCTAAATATTTGACACAAATAAAATATAATTTGATAAATGTATCATTTAGTCCCTGACTTTCAAAATATGAAAATATAGTATATAAAAATTGAATTATATTTTATGAAAATTTTTGGGGTATTACATTCTCACCCCCTTAAAATATTTTCGTCCTCGAAAATTTACCCGTCACTTACCAATACTAAATCTAACACGTGATATTATATATATATATTATCGTAATACATATCATACTTTAACGATAAAATGAATTGCATTATTACTTAAAAAAGAGTAAAGACTTAAGCCATGCAAAAAGTTTAAACCTCTGTTTGTTTCTCATTAAAAATCCATACAAATGAAAAATATGACTGTTATCCATCACATCAATATATCAATTTTGAATTTCTGTCTCTTGTGTGAGGTCCAATAACGGCTATATTTTTCATTCTCATTCTACATTAATGAGAATCAAACGGAGTTTAAGTAAACTCATCTTCTTACCCCTTAACATACCTTGAGTTTTCTGTTTGTGATTTTGGGTTGGAGATGACAGAGAGAAACACTTTATTTAATTATTTATCAATTATATAAACATTACATCATTAATTATTTAATTAACCAAAAAAATTACATCTTTATTAATAACAAATTAATTTTTAAACAAAACTATTAAATATAAACTAAGCAAACGTTCATTGCACGTTGCTTGCACCTAGTGTGTGTATATATATATATATATATATATATATATATATATATGTGTGTGTGTGTGTGTGTGTGTGTGTGTGTGTGTGTGTGTGTTTTGCAATAAAGAAACTCATTTTATTAAGGGTAAAATATGTTTTTCTATTAAAAAAAAAAAAACTCAAAAAGCAAAATTGACCCGACTAATTTGACCCATTGTGTTTCCAAGGTCTTTGATCCTACAGTTATCCTCTTAACTCTATATTGTTAGAGAACAAAAACCCAGATGTTGACCAGTCATACAATACAAAAAAGGGACAAGTTCATGGTTCAGGCATTTAGTTTTTTGAAACCCAAAATCAGATCCCATTGTTTACAAATTCAAATTTCAGGTTTTTTCAGAATTTAATTAATTATGGTTAACAATTAATTTATTTAATTAAATATTTAATTGTAATATAATATAATTGACCCCACCCCACCCCACCCCCCACCCACCCACTGCTCCGGTGACCGGCGACCGCGACTACTCCGGCGACTATTTTCCGGCGACTATTTTCCGACGATCGTAGCTCCGATTGCAAGGTCACAGACAAATTTAATTTCGGTCACAGATTATTTTCGAGGTCACAGGTCAAAAAAATTTGTAGGTCACAGATTTTTTCGAGGTCACATATCTAAAATTTTATAGGTCACAGAAATTTTGTAGGTCACGGATTTTTTCGAAATCACAGTCACAGTCACAATTTTGAGGTCACAGACACCCACTTAGGTCACAAACACCCAAGAAATAGGTCACAGATATAAAAAAACCCACCACAGTTTAACATCTAGGTCACAGATATAAATCAAAATTCAATAACTAGGTCACAGACCAAAAAAATAAAAAAAACCAACCCCCACCACCGCCGCCCAAAACATACCCCGTTCACACATCCACCACCACACCCACAGATAAGCCACCCACACACAGATCTGCCTCCAAACACACATAGATCCCCACAACCAGCGCACACCCACAGCACATCCAAACACACCCCAATACAATGCATTTCTACTACTCAAAAAAAAAAAAATTAAAAATTAAAAAAAAATAAAAATCATCTTCGCTGCCGTTCAGCAGCTGAACGGCAGCCCACGCTGAGTTCAGCAGCGTGGGCTGCCGTTCAGCAGCGTGGACGGCAGCCCACGCTGCTGAACGGCAGCGAGGCCGAATCTCAGCCCCGCTGCCGTTCAGCAGGTCCTGCTGCGATTTAGCAGCTCCAAAAAATAGGGGGGGTGGGGGAGACGGAAGCAAGAGAGAAGAAGGAGGGGAAGGGGAAGGGGAAGGGGAGGGGGAGAGGCGGCGGGCGGTGGCCGGAGCAGGAGGCGGCCTGCTGCGATTTAGCAGCTCCAAAAAATAGGGGGGGTGGGGGAGACGGAAGCAAGAGAGACGAAGGAGGGGAAGGGGAAGGGGAAGGGGAAGGGGGAGGGGGAAGGGGAAGGGCGGCGGGCGGTGGCCGGAGCTGGAGGCGGTGGCCGGAGCAGGAGGCGGCGGGGTGGGGAGAGATAGAGAGATAAAATGAAATGAATTAGGGTTTGGTATGGTTTTATATTTAAAATGTGGTGGGGGTAGGTAGTAGGGTGGGTATATAGATTAATTGAATTTTCTAATATTATTATTATTATTAATTAAAATTTCAAAAACCTGAAAAGTGAATAAAAAACATAAAAATCTGAAATTTTAAAATGTAAAAGAAAACCCATGATTTGGGGTAATTTCCCTACAAAAAAGTGTTGGTGGGCCTGGGCTTGGGGCCCACGTGCCCATTTTCAGATCCCAAAAAGAACAGTAATCAGTACCCAAACCCTTACTAAACGACACCGCATTTGTTAGGTTGTCATTGTCTACACACTTGGAAATTGGAATTCCCCCTTCTGACATGCATGCCCTAATCTCATCACACTGCTTATCATTGCTTCCATTTTCAATTCTTTATTATGGTTGTACGATTAATCCACTTTTTCGATGAAAGAAAATTTAGTGGGTGTTTGGCCCATTTTTTAGAAAAAATTAAGGAAAAAATTCATATTTAAGGTGTTTTCTTTACCTCAATTCAAAAATAAGGTAAATAATTTGAAAATTCAAAAATCAGGTATAAATTTAATTAATTAAAAATATTTATTAAATAATGATAATAAAGTCACAGTTTGTGATTAATGGTCACAGATTCATAATTATAAGTTACAGATTTATTTAATGGTCACATATCGTCAAATTTGATTATTCGAGGTCACAGATCAAAATATTTTTACGTCACATATTATTATCACAGATTTTAAATTAATTGGTCACATATTAATTTTGAGTCACGAATTATTAAATTTTTAGGTCACAGTTGATTGATTGGTCACAGATATTATCAAACATTTGGTCACAGATCATCAAACATTTGGTCACAGACTAAATACACTATTACAAATACTTGGTCACAAGTCACAGATAGACCAACACAAACTAACCAATCACAAAACACAAACGAAAACTGAACCGCGACGCCGCCACCACCAACAATAAATCTGCCACCAACAACAACAAATATAAACATCCAACCACCACACAGATCCGCCAACAAAAAACCGCCGCCGCTGCCGGCAGCAGCAAGCTGCTGCGAGCAGCGGCACCCGGTGCTCTCAGCAGCGGCAGCTGCTTGCTCGCAGCAGCGGCCGAAGCTGCTGCGCCCGCTGCCGGTGCTGCTGCTGCCGGTAGCGGCCGGTGCTGCTTGCAGCGGCAGAAAGGAGGGGGGAGGGGAGGGAGGGGGCGAGGACGCAGAGAAGGGAGGAGAGGAGAGGGGGGGGGGGAGAGAGAGAGAGAGAGAGAGAGAGGGTAAAAAATTAGGGTTAGGATGTTTATATATTACCTGATTTTTGAAAAATAAAGTTTGACCCCTGATTTTCGAATTGGTGTAAATTTTACACCTGATTTTTGTAATTATGCAAAAAATTAATCCACTTTTTCGATGAAAGAAAATTTAGTGGGTGTTTGGCCCATTTTTTAGAAAAAATTAGTTTTTGAATAGTGATTGATGGGAGAATGTGTAATGGAAAAATAATGAAAAGTTTTTCGGGTTGTGATTTTCACTCCCAGTCCTAATTGCAGGTACGATAGAAATTAAGGGCTCATTTGGGTCTCCTTTTGTTCTTAAGAATATATTTTGAAATATCATATTAATAGAGAATGTGTGGTTGAAAAATAAAGAAAAAATTTGGGGTTGGGTGTAATATTATTTTATTGAAAAAATGTATTTTAAAAATAATGAGTACCAAATAAGAGATTAATTGTTAGCTTCAATCCTTGCACTACTAATATTAACAATTGATTTTAATTTAAATTAACGTCTTAAATTTTGTTAGAGAGTGGTATTTTTACTTGTCGCGTTGAGTGGTGATTTGATTTTTGTTTCCATACTACCTAGACGAAAATTGCCAACATCTTTTTTAGATTGTCACGTAAACTTCCTAAAACCGTCTCGGTTGAAATTTTTGAGCTTCAACCCAAATTGTGAAGTAATTTCTAACTTCATAAAATTAGATATATAAAGATCATGAGAATGATTTTTTTAAAATAAATTCTATCATTAAGGGTTTACTGTGCAATTAATTATGTTTCAAAATGAAAGGTTGATGACCAGTATTTGTAATTTAAGAGTCAGGACCAATGATGCAATTTCCCCCTAAAAATACAAGATAGATTAGGTCCGTTTGATTGCAAAAATGGAATTTGGGTAGAAAAAAAATGAATTATAGGAAATTGAATTGTTTAGAATTTGTTTTACTGAGAATTATAATTAATTGTGTTTGATTTGTATAATTTTTCACCTGTAAAATGTTGAAAGTTTAGTGTCCGTTTGACTTTGTTTTTCATGAAAATTGTTCATTAAAGTGATTATTTTTTTTACCATTGGGTCTAAAATTTGTTCCCCTAAAAAAAATTAAAAAAATTACTATAACGAATAACATTCGTTTGACTTTGTTTTACATGAAAATTGTCAAGAAAAGTAATAATATTTTTTACCATTGTGTCTAGAATTTTTTCCAATTGTCAAAAAAAAAAAAAAAAAAACTGAAAAATCAATTTCCACCAAATGGTTTTCCACAAAACCAAGAAAAAGTCGACCGTGTGGGCCAAACCAAGAAAATAAATTCCATGGAAAAAAAAATGTATCAAACAAAGCAAAAGCGAAAGTTGGAATTTATTTTCCATTTTCCATTTTCCATGAAAAATTTGGATAAATCAAATAGACCCTTAGTAAACTTTAAAAGTTATGGCCGTGAAAAAATAAAAATTCTTCTGTTGATAATTTGATATACCACGCGATTTCAGGAACTAGGACAAGAAAAAACTTATGTTGCACATGATTTGGTTTGTACCTATAACATGTCAAGTAAAGTAGATTAAGAACTTGTTTTTGAGTCATTTTCAACCACGTAATGTAGGATTCAAAATATTTTTCTACCTTTTAACTACACATTCTCTAAAACGATCATTTTTCTTTTCAAAAAATCTCTCCTACACAAGCTCCGAATATGTTGAACGAGATAAAAGAAGAAATATTACAATGTTATATCCTATCCGATTCAATTTACTAAGCATGCTATATCGGATTCATGTAAAACGATCATCATCAAGAATAAGACAAGGGGAAGAGAGAACTCTTATGGAAAGGGAATACATGCTATCACTGGATATTAAAATCAAGTATACAAAACTTTAAATCAACTTGAACCCCATAGCTTTATTTTTTTTATTTTTTATTTTTATTTTTCAAATTTCCTCTTCCTCACCACAGACACAAAATGTGGCTCTAATTCCCAAAAATTTGTTCTCTCCACCATTTTATAATTGCTGTGTTTATTGACATGTCTGATCATTGACAGCTAAGAACATTTCTTTTCATGCTCAAAGCATGGGACCTCTTCCTCTTTTTTCAACCCATCAAATTCATTGTTTTTTTTAATGGACACTTTTTCTCAGTCCATTCACCAAGACTGATTTTGGATTTGTTGGGGTGTGAGAAAATATATTCACTTGAATTCACCACTCTCAAAAGTTGGTTGGTCCGATTTTCTCCTTTTAGTGTGCGAAGAATTTAAACATGACTCAACTGTTGTTTCATCACTTTTGTAGCTCAAGCATGTAACCTCCAACACCCCATTGGGACTTTGTGGCACATTACTAGCAGCACTTGTCCCACTAATTGTTGTCAAATCTTGAATCAGTTCAAGACACTTCATCACTCTTTCCTGCAAATCCCACAAGCAACTAAGTTACTATATATAATATATATACGACGTGGAGTACGACAGATAAAATGTAATGAACAACACTATACTGAAAGAGAAGTTGTTAGTAGGTTAGACAACTAAGTTGCTAAACCTATATATGATATTCGGTCTACTGGACTAGATAGTTAAGAAACAAAAGAAGTTGAAAAATCTTTTGCCTCGTTCTTTGTAAATTTGGCTAGTACCGCATACCAAATATGGTCGTGAAGTTGATATGACTAAAGCAAGGAACAAAACATATCTTGTCTAAGGCGTCACCCAAGTGGGTGCGTGTCGATAATCTAGTATATCTTGTTCATTGTTATGTAAAGTGTTGTTTAGTATTGCATAACAAACCTGTTCTTAAACCTGAAAATGACTAAACCAAGCAAAAAAGGATTGTCTTGTCTAAGGTTTTATTAAAGTGGGGACCAAAATAAATTACCTTCTCTACTAGCATGATACCAGACAGTGCCTTATCAATGTTTGTTGCTTGTATTTCCCCTGAAACATGCATTGCCACTGCTGCAGCTATTTCAGAAGGCCTGAATTCCAAGAAATCAATACCTGCATTCAATTCCCAACCAAGTACTGAATCAAACACTTAAAAATGCTAGGACCAAAAAGTACATTATCTTCAATACAAAACTATAATATATATCACACATTAAAGAGGGACCTTTGATTGTGTTCATGATGAGTTGAATTGATCTAGTAATCAATGGCCCTGATGGACGTTCATCATCATTGATCTTCTCAAGGAAATGGTCTATGAAACTGCATGGAGTATAAGCTTGCATTTTCCACTTCAGGGTACCCAATATCAAAAGCTCCATTTTTTGTATGGTTTTCCCTTCAAACACGAATTTTGGTTCCCCCACCTATAACATACAAACATATTGTCAATCACAATAATTCAATACCTTAACAAATTACGAGCATATTTAGTACATAGTATTGAACGCGAATTAGATAGTATACTTAAATAAGATTTTAGCTTCATTCTTCCTTATTAGTATTATCTATTCCAATTCAATCTTCCCTACCAAAACTTGTTATAAGCCTGCTTTCCAAAAGCTATAGCTGATAGGAGAGGAACAATCCTGAAATCTAGCCCTGTATCACCCAGGATCAGGCTCGAGAATCCACCCCAAGCACCAATCATTTGGGCCAAGGATCACCCTCATGTTCAAGTGATGCTCAATATTACCTCCCCGATAAATACAGAGTCGAAAATCCTTTTCCACCAATCTGTTCGGGAAAATATCGAAAGCCCAATATAATCTTATGTTAATTTCACCTGTAAGTCCACTGTGGAAGGGACTTCAATCTCCTCCATTTTGGCTGCTAGTGATAAACAAGCCACAGAAACCAATTGAATTGCCCATGTTTTACCTGTCTATAAAAATTAAAGAGCAGAAAAATCAAATTTTTTTTTTTTTTGCTGTCAAAAAAGCTGCTAATTAAAAGTAAAAATCAAATTTTACTTTGCAAAGAACTCACTGGCAAGTCATAAACAGATAAAAATCTGTCCAAGTAATTCATAGCCAAGCAGAAGCAAATTGCTCCAAAATTGTACTCAGCATGAGCCTGTAAATAAAAATAAAATAGAAGTTATTAATCAAAGACCATTAAATGTTATTTCATTTTAGTTTAAATGTTCAAGAAACCATTAATTGAATTACATAACTACAGCAAATCCAATATCCAATCCATTTTCAGATGAAATATTCATTAATGCGGGAAAACCCCTTATATTGAAAGTCACTGGAACCCAATTGATAAAAACAAAAATTCACAAAATGGCATAAATGAAAGAAAAATTAACACGATCATGAATGCTGATCAAAATGGAACAAAATGCAAAACCTGTTTCAAGAAAATGGCAAAACCATTATGATCCAAAGAAAGAAATAAAAGAAAGTAAAGTCAAATTGATTAAATAAAAAAAAAATTGACCAAAATATTAATTTTACCTTTGAAATCCATTCAAATGCATCTCTTCTTACACTCATATCCAACTCCCCACTTCTCAGTTTCCTCAGATAATCAGTTTTAGGCAAATACTCCTTTTCTCTCTCAATCATCAAACCAATGAAAGGATCCACAAAGTCGTCGTCATCATGGAACACGTTTTTGGTTTTATCATTGCAGAGAAGTCCTGGCGCTGCGCACTCAAAGCTTTTTTCATCAGCCATTGAAAAATCCCTCTCAATTAATGTTCTTTTCTGTCAATGGAACTTCCCCTGAAGAACGGTTTTTTATGTGATGCATGTCAAGATTAGACCCAAATAGTGAGAAGTTAAGGAGGTTTTAGAGACAGTGTTTATAGATGGAGGGATGGGATGGGGTTAGGGGTAGATGTGTTAATAGACTGGTTCTGTTCTTAAAAGAGGGGCCTTACGTAGGAAGTGGACGTTTGTCTTTAGGGCAAATGGTCTGTTAATATAAAAGAAAAAGAACTTTTTTTGTGGGTCTGCCGCAATAGATAATATTTTTGGATCGCGCTACACATATAACACAATATTATGTTTGACGTCGACGTATACATTCATTTTAAAAAAATATTTTTTATTTACATCACATGATAGAATTTTGACAACATATAGTTGTCAACTAATATTGTGCACTAATATTAAATTTTACTAAAAAATATATTTATTATTTTCTTTATTTTTTATTTTCACTAGCTTTCTTCTACATTATTATATTATTTTCTTATATTGAAAATTGAAATACTTTGAATACATTTAATTATATAAAGTGGGTTTGACTCTCTAAATTTGAAAAGTCAAACTCACTATCAATTTTTAAAATAAAAAATAGTTTATGTTAAAATAGTTTCTTTTAGAGGCTCTTAATTATATGAGTATGCATTATTGTTAATAAATATTTTTCTTTCTTCGAAAATATGATAAGGTAAAACAAATTCAATTCTTGATTTCTTAAATTTGAAAATAAATTGAGATGGGAAGTGGGGGAGGTTACTAGTCAAAGGTGACTAGATTGTAAAGAATTGAATGGTGTGTGACAGATAGAGATGATGTAATAACCATTTTTAATTTATTTACTTATCATGTCATCATTATTTTAAAAATATATTTTTTCGTCTCTTATTTTCAACTATACAATTTTCAATAAAATAATATTATATATAAAATCAAAAAAAAAAAAAAAAAAACCACACTCTACATCAATCTAATATTCCAAAATGTATTCTTATAATAAAATGGAGCTCAAACGGGCTCTATATATCAGTTATAAATATAATATAAAGTAAAATGGTGAATTATATTATCATAGTTCCCCTAACTAGGGATGGGCGAAACCTAATCGAAGTCGTCAAAATTGTACAAACCAAACCAACTCGATATGTTTGGGTATTCTTTTGTTGTTTTTATACTGGTTGGTTGTGTATGCTAGTTGGGTCGGGTCGGATTATGTGCTAACTCATAAAAATCAAATAAACTTGTCCAATCCAATCCGACTATATTTATGAACTTTACAAATATTATAATGTTGTTTAAACGAAATTGAGTCTATTTGTTTCTTCACACAACTTCCAAAAGCTACAATATTTCAAAAAACTTAAATTAAAATATTAGTTCTTGTTAAAAAAAATTATGTGCAATAGTTGAAAAGTTTGAAGAAACTATACACAAATTATATATTACTAATTAGCTAAGTTATATATACGCAAAACGCGATACACGAAAAGTCCTGAATATGAGACACGACATGAAAACTCTTGAAATAATATTATAAGACATGGATAGAATGCATTTTATGAAAAATAGTATAAGCAAATACACATTCAACATAAAAATATTTTAATTGCCACAAATATGTATTGACTTCATATAATTTAATATCAATTTGTTCAAGTAACATTTCAGGATATGAAGTGACAAGATAATTCAATTTTTTTTTTTTTGTCATCGCAACTATAGAGAACTAATATTATATAAGTCACGAGTCAATTATAAATCTGTCCAACTCGATCCGTCTACTTTAATCTTGGAAAAATTTCATTTCTCCTACTTTTACTATATACTATTTCAAAAATAAGAAAATAACTTCTAAATTTCTAAAATCAAATATTTGACATATACATACACTATATATATATATATATATATATATATATAGAGTTAGCCCACCCTACCTCCTCCACCCCTATCGCTTCGGCAATCGTTCCGACTACTCCGATTCCGACGACTATTCTGGTGATCGTTCCAGCGACTACTCCGATTCCGATGACTATTCCGGCAGTCATTCCGGTCACCACCCTTCTCCGACAACTGTTCCGACGATCGTTCCGACGACTACTTCAATTCCGACGACTATTTTACGGTCACAGTTCAAAAAATTTGTAGGTCACAAGTAATTCGTTGGTCACAAATTTCAAAATTAGTTGGTCATAGATCAAAATTTATAGGTCACGGATAACAATATGGTTGGTCACGGATTATATTTTTAGTCACAGATTATCGAATTTAAGGTCACATATTATATTTTTAGTCACAAAAGGTCACACGAACACAGATTTCCAAGTTATTTGACCACGGATTTTTTCACAGTCACAGATTATATAATTTTTAGGTCACAGATAACAAAATGGTTGGTTACGAATTTAATGTTTAGTCACGGGTTATCGAATTTTAAGGTCACAAAAAACCAAAATGACAAGATCCACCACCACCACCACCTCTGCACTATCGCCACGACCACTACCATCGCCTCCACGACCAACATCACCACCACCCAAACATCACGACAATCAGTAGTAACATTGCCATTTCCAAAACCACCACAAAAAACAACCAGATCCCGCCGATCCACCACCACAGTTACAACCATAGAATCGTCGCCGCACAAAACACTACCAACCACCACTACCCGCAGCCAACTTCACAACCACAACCACCAACACCAAACCGCCACCTTATCGTCACACCACCAACACTGTCTCCAATATGAAACACACAAACATAAACAAAACAAAAAAAACCCAAAAAGTCGGCACCGCCACCACCAACACTCGCCAAATCTACCATCATCTCCAACCGAAAACAATAAAGACCCTCCAGATTTATGGCAAATCTGTCAAGGAAAAAACTGAACTATATGGGAAAAAATGGCGAAAATTGGAAGCACTATCATAGGATTCTTGTTCCCAGTCAACGAAATTCACAATAGGCGAATCGTTGAAAACCACAAAAAAAAAAAAAAAAAAAATTGACAACATCAAAAAAACCTACCTTCCTGCTGTCCAATGTTGAAATCGCTACCTACTTCCGGCAAGATGCGATGTCAGATCGCCATCCATCCCCATAGGCAGAGATCGCGGCGGTGCTTCTCTTTTTATAATGTCGGTCTCTTGCAGCGATAAAGCTATTCTTTCGATGAATCATCTCTTTCAGCAGCACTACAAAGCTCGTAGTCAACAGTAACACCGGTCTTCTCCCTACTCCGTCCGATGGCTATGTGATGGGGATCTGAGGGGGTAGGGACTGCGACAAGGAAGGCGGCTTGGAGTCAGATGAGGTTGAGCCAGAGGCCACAAAGGTGGTAGTGGAGAATAAATCTTCATCGAAAGAAGGTGGAGCCGATGAGGAGATGAGGAGAACTGTGTATCAAACGAGAAATTAGGGTTTGAATGGGTTACAAAAAAATCTATATCTATATATAAAATATCTGACTTTTGAAAACTAAAACTTAAAATCTGATTTTAGAATTTAGATCTCCAAAAGTAGGGAATTGTGTAATTTCCACTTTGATCTTTGTTGACAAATTGTCTCAAACCGACCAACTCAATCTAATCCGACCGATACTTAATTGTGTTGGGTTAAATTATGATCAAATTGATCATGTTGAGTTGGGTTTGTGTTGAGGCAAAAATCGACCCAACCCAACTCAAGCCTACCTCTACCCCTTACCTTTTTCCAATTTGGAATAAAGTCGCCAAAGTGCGTAGGGGTGTAAGCGATCCGATTTTTGCGATTTTTGACAAATTTTCAAACCAAATCGTTTAAACCGGTTTGAGAAAAACTCAAACCTAAACCAAACTATTTCAAACGGTTTGAAAAAAAACTCAAACCTAAACCTAACGGTTTGGTTCGGTTTTAAACCGTCGGTTTCACTGTATATTTTTTTGTCTGTCTACTTTTATGACATTAATTCATTGAATTCAATATATATTTATGCATTCGTTTGTTTCTCATTAAAGCCCCATAAAAATTAAAAATATGATCGCTATCCATCACATCAATCCATCAATTTTGAATTTATATCTCTTGTGTGGGACCCAATAACAGTTATATTTTTCATTCTCATTCTACATTAATGAGAATCAAACGGAGCCATATCTTACTAGCAATAAATTTAAAACAAACTAAATATATCTACTACAAATTTAAATACCAACTAAATCAAAATGAAATCACAATAAACTAAAATATAATTTTTTGTTTGTCATTTTAGGCTAAGACGTTACGATAACGTTACAATACAAGTCAAGTCTACTAAACCAAATATAAAGTCCAAAAAATATAATGATATTCAACAAGATCTCGTGATCATCATACTTGAAAAACAAAACTATTGATTAGACAGAGAGAATAACCAACCATGATAATAAATCAATTTTTTATAATATTTAAACATAACAATTACACAAGTTTACCGTTATATTTTGTTACGAATTCAGTTTCTCACATATACTCAAACACCAATTGTTGTCACACATGATTCAGTCTCCATTGTCAAACAAATGCATTCGTTATATCATCATAGTATTGAATGCTAGATAGATAGAGAATCTTTAAAAATATGGTAATAGAAAATATAAACCACCTGCCACAATTTTCATTGAATCATCAAATGCTTCCACTTCATCTAAATATTGGCACAACACTATAAGTCCATTCTTAATTTGCAACCAATTTTTTCCGCATATACAAGCATCAACCATCCTTAATAAACTCCTAAAGGAATCAAGTATCTGACCTCCATTTGATAATGCAGATTCAGAAGCAACTGTAGAAATTTGAATTCTAAAGAGGAAAAAGATTTTTGATAGATTATGTTAGTCTTGAAATTATTAGATATAAATTAGGATTATTTGGTAATAATAATATATGTGTAATAGAAAATTATAAATTGACAAAAATACATACAAATGATAAAGCTATTGAATTTTACATATTTGGATGAATTTTTTTTAAAAAAATCATTATTTTTATTTTTTTATATTTTTCACCGGTCCGGTTTGGTTTTAAACCACAATTAAAATTCTCAAACCTAAACCAAACCGTTTTTTACCGGTTTGGTTTGATTCAAAACCATTTCGTTGACGGGTCCACGTGGCACCAAACCGACGGTTTCTAAAATGCGGTTTCGGTTCGATTTTTCGGTTTGACGGTTTTTGCTTACCGTCCTAAAAGTGCGTGTGTGTGGTTTTTTTATTATTATTTAATCATGATGTATAATGTATTTTACTTTAATTTGGATTGATGGAAAAAATTCTTTATTTTAATGATACTGAATGGAAAACTAACGACGGCGAAAATGATTCAATGCAACGAGTTGAATCTACACAAAAGGGATGAACACTAATTAATTGTCATCTCAAAATAAGCTTGTAAATCTTCGTAATCTTAATTTATGTTTTCAGATTATATTCTAGATTCTCAACATTGTGACATCTTTATTACAATTAATTTCTTATGTACTAAGGAGTTGCATTGGTATTGAATTTGAAATATTTATGTCTATAATTTATTTGATGGTTCAAGTGTTGATCGACAAGTAACATATTTCTCATTATGAAGACCACGATGTGTTAGTGAATTTCAAAACAAAGAATTGTTATGTACGTAAATCTCTCACACGCATAGGGGACCTTGTTATAAAAATATGGAGAATATCACAATAGAAGCAAAAAAGGAAAGAATGTGAATAAAGAAATTGTTGGAAAAAAAAAAATAGAAATTGGCCGACTTTGGCATGAGTTTTGAGTGGGACTCGTTTGACTATTTTGGAAGATAAAAGATTGATTTGTATTTTCCTTCGTGAGTATATCGAAATCATATATTTACTTGTCAAAATTGATGCTCAGGTGAATGAGAAATTAAAACTCAAAGTGTGTCACTTAAAATGAATTTATGTTGGTGGGAAAACTAAAGACGTTTTTGTCCCACATAGGAAGTTGATGAAAACAAAATTCACCTTAAACATGGTTGCACTTTAAAAGTGTGTAATCACGTGTAGTATAGAGGCTCTCTCCATGTGCGCGCGTTGGAGGGCGCAAATCATGAACCGAAATAAGTTTCAGACCTTGAACTTGTGTGTGGGCACGACCTGCGTACACAGATGTCGGATCGAAAAGAGCAAAATTGGCTCCTTAGGAGTGTCCATATTTTGCTACAATTTTATTTTATTCAATTGACTTTTCATTTTCTGAAATTGTTGAAAGTCCTGAAATTCTTGTGGTAATTGCCATGAAGTGAATGTGCAAATTACAAGAGCCAAGTCTATATATGTCTCGATTTTTCCACTTTTCTGTACACTAATTCGTCTGCATACAGTTCAAGTTAGTTTGCATATTTTTTCGTTTTCTATTTCAGTCTTGTTGGTGATATTATTCGGGTACTAGCTCAGTTCATCAGAATAAAATCTGTAGTGCTTAAGCACTTACGGTAAGGGGGCAATTCTGTTTTAAAGAAATTGTGTGTAACACATGCCTCGAGTTAAAAGTTATTTACAGATTATTTTATTAAATTACTTGTTACTCGTTTGCATATTGATATTTTACAATTATCTTTAAATTACTTGCAATTTAAAATTCATTGAATCTGTTATGTATATAATTGAATCTGTTATAATATGCAAAAATGATATGTGAAAATACGTTGTTTAAGCCTACTACAAATACGGTATCTATTACATATACGATATCAGTCTTGCATATATGGTATCCAGAGTTTAAAATCACTACATATATGGTATGCGCCAATCCGATATGTTGTAAATACTATATCCAGTATTGAAACACTTGTTGAACAGAAATAGAAACAAAATTTGATCACGATATTAGTATAATTGTCCTCAAACGATATTTGTCTCTTCCACCAATACTTTTGAGGATTAAATGACAAATAGTTTATAGGATTTCAAGCTTAGAAATGAAGGACGCCAAAAGCTTAAGTGATTCTTCAAAAAATGAACAAGTTAAATGGTATTAATTTGATTATGTGAATAACAATAATTTGGCCAGAATTTTGGGATGAAAAAAGGAACGATTCCAAAAGTTAAAAAATTATCTTTTGGAATGATAATTAATTTATATTTATAGTATTCAATCATTCCTACACGAAATAGCTCCAAACCATGGTGAAAATGTTATCATTTTACAAGAAAATCACCAAAAATTTGAATTCAATGGTCAAAATTCTCTACTATGTGACCGCATAGGATATAACTAAGTGGGCACATAGTTATAACTGTGGTTGCCCATTTATTTCCGGAATAGGTCTATGCGACCGCATGCTTTGAAGTATTGCATAGACCATTTTGAAGGCACCGACCGTTGTTTTATTTCATCTTTTCAAATATTCCATTCACAATCTCCATTCATTGTTTTTCTTTTCTTATGATTTTGAACAATAATAACAAGATTCCAATAGACCTCACACACGAATTCAAAAATATGACTTGCTTAAGATGTTGAGCTATAAAAAATAATAATGAGAGAATTAAATGTAAAGGTAGGTCTAAAATAATTCGATTGGTTTTTAAGATGACTTTTGGATTTAGGATTTTTGTTAGCTAGTCCTCATAATGCATTTAGGCGATGTATTTATTGAAATTGATAACGTGACATAAACACCCTTTATTTATGTTTAGAATTAATTTAATTAATTTTTTCTCAATGCTATTTAATATTACAGTACATTAACATCAATTTAAGTGGCATTAATGTGATATTAAATAAGAAGTATAATTAAATAATTTATTTAAATGTATCTCTCATTGAGCTTATCATATCATCTAGACTTGTGTTACAACACTATTAGTGTTAGTTAATACTATTCTTTCATTTTACATTTAGTTGTAATATTAGTTTTGAAGAACAAAAAGTGGGTAGGAGTATACATAGATAGGAAAAATTGCAGCAACAATCCCTAAACTTTTCAATTTTTGCAGATTTTAAGCTAATCTTCATTTGTAGCAGTGAATGTCCCTAACCTTTTATAAATATGCAATTGGAGTCAAAATTGGTGAAAAACATTCATTTGATTGTTAGTTGATAAAGAAAAGTCAACTGACCAATTTTGACTAAATTGAAAGGGGTAAAATGGTACTTTACATTTTTCTCATATTAAATAAGTTTAAAAATTTAATTAAAAACCCAAAAAATAAAAATAAATATATAACCCACGCCACCCAACCCAACTCCACTCCGCAAATCAAAACTGACGAGGTCCTTTTTTCTCCGATAAGACCTTACCAGAAACCATCACCATTGCCACCTTCGACCCATGCCCACATCGCCACCACAACTCCCAATTACCACCACCACCACCACCACACACTACCAGTGCCAATACCTTCCATCGCTACTTTCCAACTTACTGCACATTTGAAAATCAAACCAAGAAAACTCACCCCCACACTCAAAAATCAAACAAAAAAAATTCACCGAGTTCATCTCTATCAAACCCAGAAATCAAATCCCGCCCTACCCAAATCAAAACTAGAATTGGATTTCTCCCAAGTGAGTTTGTGAATGTGAAAATTGCAGTAGCGTGATATCGGGCTTGAAATCCTAGAAGATGCATGGATTGTTTGTCCCTTTTTTTTTTTTTTGAAATACCATCATCGGATTAGACATCTGGATTGTGGGAGTCGACTGGTGATATTCCGCAATTGTGGGTGTGATCGGAGGAGGAGTTGTCGGTAATTTTGAGTTCACGAGTTGGGGATTTTTCGTGCTTATGTCGACGACATTTGGTAGAGTTAAAGCTGGTTATTGAGTGGGATGTGTAGAGGAGAATGAGAGCTTTTCGATGATATGTGGGTCGACCGTTTAGGCGGTGTTGGGAAAAAATATAACCGGTGGTGGTGCCGATCGGTGTTGGTGGCTTATTTTCAATTGTGGGGGATAGGTTGGGGGTGAAGAAGAAACCATTTTTTACTTTTTTGTTTATTTATTTAATGTAGTAATTTTAAACTTATAAAATCTATGAAAGTCGGAAATGTTAGAAATCATTGCTAGTACGAGGGGTTGGGGATTTTTCAGATATTAATAATATTTGCAATTTTCTCAGATTCTTAACGAATAAATCTTCTGAAAATATTGTACAATGTAAGGGATGGGATAATTACCACAATTGCAAAGATTTTCAATCTTCTGTACTTCGTTTCAACTTTTTGAAATGATCGTCATTTCGTATACTACGTACTCATGTTTTTAATATCGTCTCGCATTTTCACATAAGAAGAACGCAATCCTACTCACTTTATACCATTATCTATTAAACAAGTTCAAGAATATAGCACAAGTAATCTTTACTCTTGAATGGAGTACCAGTGAACGCACGTGCAAAAGACACGTGTCGTAATATAGTTGGTTATATAATAGCATTGATTGATTTTTGGTTATTTTTGAAGACATCACTAATTAAATCTTATTTAGTAAAACTTTACGAAAAATACACAAATAAACAAAAAGGAAACTAGCGAGACTTAATTTTATTTTTTTTGTTTAAATCTCAACTTGCCTACCTAATTTTAGACACTGTGTATTGCACTTTTAATAAAGTGAACCATATCGCAAAATGCTTATTAATTGGTAGGTAGCATAAACCTCATTTGGAGAATCTGAAAGTTTAAATCAATGAAACTCGATTGCTTCTTCAATTTCAAAGTCAACCAATGCGCATCTTAAATATTAACTGCATAATAGTCGTTATTCCAAATTCAACCGCAACTCATCGTAGCCAATATTTACCTCACGAGTTCGAAACAATGTCACCAACTGTGATCGCAGGGTAGAGGGGGCAGCGCCCCCTCGTGAAGTTCGAGGGCAACGCCCCTGGCGATGATCTCCACATGTGTACAAAGTGTTTTGCCAGTATGATGAAATATAGAAAAAGAATTTTACATAAAAACAATGATAAATTATAACATAGTCAGATTAAAAAAAAAAAAAGAGGGAAAAAAATGTAGATTTGCTCATCTTATTTCATTTCTCTCAATGTAAAAAAAAAAAAAATATATATGTATATATATATATATATATATATATCGTGCACGCACAGACACGGTGTCTCCCCGTGCCTCATGAAGACACAACCCCTTCATTTTTTATTTTTTTTAAAAAAATTTTAGTCAAAACCAACGATTCCTATAAAATCAATTCCGATTCAAATTCAAATTCACACACAACAATTCCTTGAAAATTTATCATTATTCCAATTCACAAATCACAATCAATATGTAAAAATGCAAGTATGGAATTTCGAATATCATCTCCAGTGGATGCATCATTATTGTTCTACTTCTAGCGTCTCTGCTATTTTTCATGCGATTTCTCGACGGCTGCTTCGATTTTACGGGTTTGATTGCCGAATTTTGACAAGAAAAATGGAGAGTTGTGAGAATGAAATGAAAGTAGGCAAATGAAAATAAATGGGAAATCTGATTGTTCTTATTCTTTTGTTGCATATAATGCTATTTCACAGGGAGCATCTCGTGCGATTGGAGAAAGCAACGGGATTGCTAGGTTCCGGTAAGGTAAAAAGCGAGCCGTAAACAACGCTAAATTGGATGCTTAAGCCGAGACGACGTCGTTTTAGGTGACGATAGGAGAATTCGACACATGACCAAAAAAACAAAACTGCCTATTTTATATTGTATAGATATGTAAAATGATTTATCTAAGAAAACAAGAAATTTAACGCCAAAAAAATTGAGAAAAAACCTTTTTAGTCCTTTTTTTTTCAAACCTATTTTTTTATCACACATTTAAATTTAATGGGATCAACAATTTTTATTAACTTTTCTATCACATATTTCATCAATTTTTATTAAAACATACCCAAAATCTATTTTTCTCACAAAATCAAACAGGGACAATTTCTTGGGGTGTTTTTTTTATACAAACATAGAAGTAATTCCATTGTTTTTCAATCCTTTTTCTGAGCCTATCGACACAAAACGCATTAGACTTTAGAGTTTAGACATGCGAATGTGGATCGAGCTAAACCCACACGGCCTACACATTTAAGAGGTCAAACCTTATTTTAGATGAGATATGGCTCGAATAGTGATCAAGACGCACATATGATATGTCTATCATATTGTAATAAAGCTCATGACGTGTATCTGATAGTGAAATGTAAAAGCAACTGGTGAGTAAATAGGGAGACATTGCTCAAAAAAGAAATAAAAAGGTGCACTTTTTAAGTACGATCAAACATCTTCACATTAAATTTGTTTCATTATCTTCTCGGAACGATGTATGCTAATACCTTGTATTCTTTCAAACAAATTTTCGACACTCCAAGAAGCATTCGGAACATGCAAAACGCCAATGAAATTCATAATATTTAAATAAAACGTTATATAAACACAACACAAATTCCCAAAGCCATGATTCGTTGTTATATGCAAAATTATAAGACAAATTGTGACATTAAAAGCCCACCTCCTTAATTTAGGAGCAGATTTAGCC
Source organism: Fraxinus excelsior (assembly GCA_019097785.1). NCBI lineage: Eukaryota > Viridiplantae > Streptophyta > Magnoliopsida > Lamiales > Oleaceae > Fraxinus > Fraxinus excelsior. The sequence continues at coordinate 34,928,571 of CM032630.1, forward strand.
ATCACCTCAAGCATCATCTGGATCCTGCATCAATGTACATCTTAGTTAAATTCATTTCAGTTCTAGGTTTCTATTGAAATAATTTCTCGATAAACCAGTATCACATAAAAGAAAAACTGATCGAATTAGTGCTCATTAGCATCAAACACATACATTCAAGTCTGACAATCTTCATTTTTACATATATAGTCTCGTGTTGGGACAAGGAACAATGTTGCATTAGTCGACATTTGACATTGTTGTTTGTATCAAATACAAATATTATCTGGGATCGAATGAAAATTCCATAGACTTGTATGAAAAGATTTTGATATAATTCATATTGAGTGTCCAGATATTCTACCTGCATATCTGAAGTCCAAAGAGTGAGATTGTCCCTCAAAAGTTGCATGATAAGAGTGCTGTCCTTGTACGATTCCTCGCCCAAAGTGTCCAGCTCAGCAATAGCTTCCTCAAAAGCCTAGAAAAAAATAAAAATCGCGACAATAAATTTTGGTGCAACTTATTTTAAAAATTTCTTGAATATATTATTGTAAACTGAATTGGGTAGCATCTCTACGTGGATTTTTTGATTTTGTAAACAGCTAAAATGGGTCACGGAAGCCTTTCATTTCAACTCGTAACCGGCATGGTATCGAGTCTCGTGGAAAGTTTCCATGATGGATACAACGGTCTTGGAAAGTTCTAATATACAAAGAAACTTAATAACTACTGATATAAATAATTCACATTTTAAGACGCCCTTCATAGAAAGACATAATCCACAAGATATATCCATTTCCACCACGATTACTTTGCGGAAAACATAAAAAAAATCGGTGAAATTACTGCACGCTAATTACTAGTACGAGGTACTTTTTTCTTATAATTTCTATAATCATGGAATAACAATTCCTTTTACAGGGGAATTGGTTCACAGGCACCTTGCTAGGTTGCCCTCTTTTTTTTTTTTTTTTTTGTGTTTTTGGCTAAGGATGAACGAAAAATTGCCAAGTGGAAGTCTTGTAAAAAATCTGTGAACCATTTTCTGTACACCTAGTGTCACTCGCATGGAAAGTCATATTTAATGTTATATTGAGTCTGGATGGACCAGTTCCCTGGTATCTACAACCTTTCTTTTGAAGTCTTTGATATTACAGACCTAAAACTGAACTAATACAATACCAAACCAAAAAATCTGAACAAAACGGGAGAGAATTATTGATTTTAAACACCGAAGGGCAGAAACCCAGATTGCTCTTAAGTGTAAATCATTGAAAAGGTAAAAGATAAAATTAAAATTATTCAACTTGGTTGAGGGTGAGGTCGACTAACCTGTTTGGCCATGTTGCAAGCCTTCTCTGATGAATTCAGAATTTCATAGTAAAAAACTGAGAAGTTCAGGGCCAAACCCAATCGTATAGGATGTGTGGGAGAAAGATCCGCAAGTGCAATTTCCTGTTAAGTAAGCAACATACATTTATCAACAAGCGTTATACCACTAAACGACGATGTGATAAGAACTTACAGTTCTCGCTCGTAAGCCTTACTAAAGTTCATAATTCTTTCCGAAGAGAAAAAATGGTATAAAGACGTACCAAAAATAGTTACAAAACCAAAATCTGGTCCATTTTGTTGTGGTGTCAAAGGTAATGGCTCTAGGTTCAAGTCTAACCAATTATCAATTAATGAAAAGATGATCCGATGAGGCAAGTTGAAGACGACATTTATTTAAATGAATGAATCTCTTTAACCAATTAACTAACACTTTAACTCGTGCTTTTAAACAAGGTGATTCATTCATAAGTGATTCGAAAAAATCCCACCTTTTTAGATCAAAAAACAATTAATTGTATTTAATTTATAACACATAATCTTCAAATCCTACAATCTCACCAAATTATGCCACAATATCTCAACCCTCAATCCCAAATGTTTTAACTTTCTCTTCCATTTTCTTCCAAAAACACCACAAGAATGCATGAAATTAGAAATATAACAACTCTTCAACTTGTATCAATACAGACAAAGCAAATCAAATTACTCATATATACATATATAGAAGAGATGTATACCTGAGCGGCTTTGTAAGCGACCATAGTATCCTCAGCAGCCTGCTTACGCTCATCCCCAACCTTAAACTCCGCTAAGTACCTGTAATAATCCCCCTTCATTTTGAGGTAAAAAACCTTCGACTCACCCGAAACAGCCGAGGGAATCAAATAGTCATTCAGAATTTTCAAAATCCCGGCGCAAATCTCAGACAGCTCGCTCTCGATCTTAGATCTGTAATCCTTAACGAGAGCCACGTGGTCGTCGTTCTTGCGGCTTTCCTCTTTCTGTTCAATCGACGAGACTATGCGCCAGGCAGCTCGAAGCGAGCCGATGACGTTCTTGTAAGCCACCGAGAGGAGGTTGCGCTCCTCCACCGTGAGCTCGGCTCCGGCGGCGGAAGTGACCACCAGCTTGTCCATGTACTGGACCATCTCCTCGTAGCGCTCGGCTTGCTCGGCTAGCTTAGCCATGTACAGGTATTGTTCGCGGGTCAAAGCCATCGTAGAAGTCGAAAGATTGGACAGTACAGAGATTTGAAGTTAACTTCAACTTTTTTGAGGTTGTAAGAGGAATAGTCGGGGTTTGGATTATTTATACAAGGTCAATTTTATTTTATTTTTTTGGGGAAAAGTCCTCTTTTGCGGTTATTTTCAATTTTTGTCAAAAACATTATGATGATGACGCAACGATTTAGGTAAAATAATGAAATTGAACAATTCAATTTTACGAAAAAAAGCGACAGGAAAAAAAAATGTGAAGGATAATGAATTGTCATATCACCGATATTCTATCATAATAATAATAAATGACTTTAATTAGGACGTGTTCGGTAGAGATTAAAATCGGGTTAAAATTGAAAAATTAATCGTTATTGTTGACTTTTATTAGACGAATGAGCTTCAATAACGGCTATATTTTTAATTTTAATTGACTTTTAAGTCATACCGAACAAGCCCTTAATCTAAAATATCAATTGAAAATGAGTTTTCGAAGTTAGTTCACCTTCGCACAGTTGCAACTTTTGATCAAATGATGAGAAGGGGGTTTCTAATGTGAATATTTACGGGATAAGAGAGTTATTTTTGATAAATATGATCTTTAATTCAACTATGTTACTTTATCAGTGAATTGACAGAGTCGGCGTTGCAAGTAGGAATTTATCATTGTGGCCTAAATTGATCCATTTTTCTTTTCAAAAAAGTACATTTTGCAATAGTATTATGATAGAAAACGTGTTACATGTAATATTATTTTATTAAAAAATAAGTAATTAAAATGAAGCTAAATTACTGTTCAAAAATGCATTTTGATGAAAAAATGGGACTCAAACAAGAGCTTTATTTTTTCTTAGTTTAGTTTCAGGCTATAGTTTTTACTCGCCAAGTAGGTATTTAGTACTGTTTCAGAGTATTCGTGCTAAACTTCGTAATACAACTTTCAAGTCTATAAATCATTAAATGGCAAGTTCAATCTAACAATACTTGAAAAGAAATTGGTACACCTTCGCTCCGTCCCTAATCGTGATCAACATTATTTAAAAAAAAGTTCAATTTTTAATGAATATATGATGATTACATAACTTCCCGTACGTATATTTATAATGGAGTACATAACTTTACAAATTATCGACAAAGGTCCTAGATTTGGTCGAAGAAGAATTTAGGGTCTGATTGAGCCCCACTTTTTGTATAAAATATATTTTGAAATGGTAGATTGATGGAGAATATGTTGTTAAATAAAAAAGAAGTTTTGAATTATGTATAATATTATTTTATTAAAAAATGTGTTAATTGAAAAGAAGTAAAAATATATTTTCAAAAAGTGAAGAAGAACGAGGGTCCAGTGTGTGAACCATTCGAGTTGGTCTATTATGAATTTACGAGACAAGGACATGATAGATGACAAGGATTTGAGTCAGCTTCCACAAGTACCACCTCCCAAGTCAATTTTCGGCGTTTGGTCATTTTAAAAAAAATATTATAATATTATAAAATTCAGTTAATTATATATTCACACCCCATACCGTAGGTGGGGCTTCGCTGTGAGGCTTCTCAACCGATGGGGCTTATCTGCTGTAGTGCCGCACGCAGTTGCATCATCGTCTCTGAGAAGCTGCACGTAGTGAATGGTGGCAGCGGTAGCTTAGACGTTTTAGTGTGGTTTTTGTTGGTGAAGACAGTAGTGGATCTAATGGTAATTGTGGTTCTGACAGTAGAAGTGAGTTTTGTTGGATTAACGGTAGATCTAGTGGGGTGGATTTGATGGTGACATTCTTAGATTTAATGGTGGTGGCGATGTTTTTTTTTTTTTTTTTTATGCAATAGCCTGCAAACAATACAGGAGAGATAAATTGTTATAGACAAGTTCTATGCGACGGGCTCAACCGAGGAAGTGTTGGTAGTGGATTCGAACTCGTGACTTTCGGTCTATGTGTTCACCTGCTCCACCAACTCGAGTACCTTCAAAAGGGTGTAGGTGTCCTATGACATATTTGGAGAATTTTTCGACAGGGGTTGTAATTGTGGAGTGGTGGTTACTAGTGGTGACGGTGGGGGTGGGGTTAAGGATGTGGAGCATTTGTGATCAATTATTTGATTGATTTTGATCAATAAATTGGTTATTTTGTGATAAATAAATAATATGTGACCTAAAAAATACGGTTGTGACAATTTACTAAGTTGTGATAGAAAGATTACTTGTGATCAATTCATTTGATAATTTATGACTGTTAAATAAATTGTAACTTATAAAATTTATGATTGTTTATCAATAAATAAATTGTGATTTATAAAAAAATTAATTTGTAATCGAGAAATAATTTGTGACCAATAAAATGTTGCATGTGATCAAGAATAATTTGTGACCTATAAATTTTCAATTAAGTAACTGGTATCATTCATGCATTCTTGACAATAGATTATTCTATTATAATTAATTATTTCTTCAAGACAAATTAAATCTATTCTAGTCACGACTCAAATATATTCCTAGTCCGAATTCGAATGAATAAAACGCATTTAAATTTCACTATTATCTCAAAGATTACACACGCGATAAATATTATTCCTAAATCTATTACATGTAGGTTAATCAAGCATTGTTCTAAACCTATTGTGAGCTCTCGAGCACTACAACAAGCAACTATATATTTAATTGATGGTCAAACAATGAAATAATAACATTACACATGCAATATTAATAAAAAAAAACAATAATTTAACTGACTATTTGTTTTTTTTTATTAAATGCAAAGATATGAAAAGAATTAGCCTAACATGTTGCTATGTAAATTACACAAAATGATTTGGAAAAAATCATCTGGAATGAAAAATAATGTTTGGAAAGTGAAAAATCAATTTCTTCTTTATTAATCTTCAATCCGAACTTTGAATTTTCAATTTCTTGTGTTAATTGCCTTTAAATTTTGTGTTAACCTCCTTCTTGTGGTAAAAAGAAAATAAAATAGGGCTTTGATATGTGTTCCCGTTTGGCCATCCTTTCTAGGTTAAATAGTAAGTTAAATTTGGTCTCCACAAAAATTTCAATCATACAAAGAAGCTTGGCCGTTCAAGCGAGAAATGGCATGCGTGCGAGCGCCATATGTTCCATTGCGTGCGCGCCAGCCATGGACCTTGCTCTCGATAAATACACACTATGGTGTCATGCACGCGACAATGAATGTACGCACGAGCAGTTATAAAATCTTCATTTTGTTGCACGTTGGTCCCTTAAATTTCTTCTTCATTTTTTTACTCATTTTTTTATATCTTCTTGGTCTTCTATCTTCCAATTCCATCTAATTGTTGCCACCCCTCCTTCAATCATCGACATTAGGTACGATTCATATATTAGCACTTTGCGATTTAGTCCCCAAACTTTGGATTAAGCTTACTTTAGCCAATTTTTTTGCTCATTTTGTCAAATGCCATCGTTTTTCCTCAATTTGCACTTAACAAATGAAATATGTATAAAATTAAGCCTCAATCCATCCAAAAATGCTCTAGTTTAATAATTGAGATGAGTGTATAAAATACCCTTATCAATGGTGACTAAAATAATTTACTTATGCAATTATGAGTAAATTATCTAAACTAAATGCAAATTATGCTAAATACAAATTGATATGTTTAATAAATGACAAACGCACTAAGATCCCAAATTCCCATACAATAATCCCTTTTAACCTTTGTTCCACACTTTGACAACATGATCAAATTTTGACGAATAAATGTTCATATTTTATTTAACAATTTCTTTCGAGTAATGTTAAACATACTCTCATATATGACCGATTATATTTCTATGACGGATGCGAATATATACAAATGTATGAATTTTTATGAACACTTAAAGATTCACATAGAGTATAGCTAAATATTTCCATCCCTTATCAGATCATATAATGATTTACATTACGTGGAGCCTATTTTCTTTCTTTCGATTCCATAAGATAAGCTACCAAATTCATACAATTGTCGTGCACAATAATTGTAGAGAAAAGATAAACAAGTAAATCATTAAAAATTATAAATCGTGTTTTCAATGTCAAATATGTAAACTGAAAATTAAAAACTCATATTATAAGGCTCATCGTTCTCCTAACACAAATAAATCTAGCCTAGCATTCTATCAAGAAGAAAACAAAAGAGATATTGAAGAATTAACATCACTCAAATAAATCTTGAATTGAATTTTTGAATCTTGAAATCGATCTTCATGTTCCTTGCCTCCTATACTCCAAAATTTGTTAGAATACGTCTCCCCATCATTATGGACGATCGTAGTTCTTAAGAGACATTCCCAACATTGTTTCCGTAAAAGTTTTATTTAAATAATGGAAACTAGAAATTTTCTTCAGAAAGTGTACTAAGCTATACACATGGTACAATCTCATGTTATAACATAGTTAAATGAACTTTGATTTTCTTCCATTTTAGTCATTTTTTTCTCTTGTTTCTCTTAAATTCCACCTTGTCCATCAATGTTATCCTACAAAACACAATTTATGTAAAATTAAGTCATATTCCAATATATTTACCAACAATTATCCATGTATTGTGCCCTAAATAAGTATATAAAATGTACTTATCAAGAAGCCTAAAAAATATTTTGCTACGATGATTCGAATTTAGATAATGATGATCTTTTTTGGGGTGGGTCAAACCGTGAGGTATGGAGTCTCAAAATTTGAGGCAAATAATTGTTAAACGATGGCTAGAAATTCATATTCCTACTAACATTATATACCCACGTAGTCGAACCAGAAAGCAATGGATTAGACTAGGTTTTAGAAGTGGTTACTTGAAGTTAAACCTCATCTACTTAGATGGCTTTTGCCCAAGTATTATTACCTAGACAATTTGTATTTCCCAGTCCGATCGAGTCACACATTTGTCAAATTCACCATAATATAGGAAAATTGGCAATAGGGACATTATTTAATTTTTTTTTTTCACAACAAAGAAGACTCAACTTCATGTTCACTATGAAGGAAATAACTGATTAGAACAAGAACCTGTGACACGAAGCCGGGAAAATATATATTTCCTCACTCGAGAGAATCTCCTGCTAGGAAATGAAAAAAAAAAAAAAAATTTATTCAAATAAATAATAATAAAAAAAGATTTTTATTTCTTTTCAAAAAGAAAAAAGAAGGAAAGAATGGGATGAGCTTTAACTTACTTGTGTTAACTACAGTAGAAGCATCAGTTCTCTTTAATCGAGAATCGCCTTAGAAATGAGCACCTCAAACTCGTCGTTACCATTGTCGATTTGTTCTGCACCAATTTGCTTAGCAGAATCTTCGACATCTTTTCCACAAGCATGTACCTCAATCTTTTGCAATGTTGAAATACAGCTAAATTCCAAAGGAATCGACTCCAACTTATCGCAATATCGTAACACCAATCGTTCGAGTATGGGGAAATGATCGTGTGATGAATCCCAATGTACAAGATCTAGGTCATCTAATTTAAGGAATTTAAGTTTTTTGAACTCATCATCATTTGTTTCCCAGATTTTTCCTTCACAGGCTTCATCTTCTAATTTCAGAATCTCGAGATTTGGCAACGTCCCGATTAATGACATATTTTTCCAAGTCAAACCCATTTTAGAAAGAGTGAGCTTTTTTATATTCCAGGGGAACTTGAACACTGTGTGATCACCTTTGAAGCTACCGTAAAATACTATTTTGAGTGATTCCAGCCGAGAAAAAATGTTGAGATCGGGACAGTGATCGGGTAAAACTGCACAACTCAGGGTACGAAGATTTGGTGAACATTTCAAGATTTCTTCATCTTTCGAATCAAAAATACAAACAAAAGAAAGGGTTTGTAGGCTATTTATTTGGGAGCTTTCACAGTTCTTACTGAATCTTGCCGGACCTCCGACATGTAGATGTCTCAATTTTGGCAAATTGAGAAGGTATCTTGGTAGTATATTAGTTGTCCTTTCCGCAAGAAGAAATTCTAGGTTCTGGAGTCTGCCTATCGATGATGTTAATTTTGAAGACATTTCTAAGTACCTCAACTCAGTCAAAGTTTCGGTGATACTTAAATCGTTCGTCGACTCTAAGATCCTAATTTTTTTTGAGTTGTGAAGAATGGATAAGGTCTCTGAAAGATGAGACTTCTCCAAGCGAGAGCGATTCTTAGATACTAAGAATTGACTAAAGAATAAGTTGGATCATCATCGGTTTAACCACATCAATCAGCATCAGCAACAGCAACAGTAGCATAATTGACATAATCACCACAAATTACTCCACGTTAGTAATAGAAGTCCGAATTGGAAAATAAAAGTAAAACGCGAAGATAATAGAAAGAGAATGCGTTAACTTACTGTTGAAACAGAAAATTTTCTTCTGCAGCTACTTTCCAGCACATCTCAAGTACTAGATCGTGAAGAATGCATGCTTTTACTCCGTTGTCAGTTCTTCTTTTGGAAACTTGCAGCAGGCTCCTGTTAATGAGTTCCATTAGGTACTCCTCTGCTGCATCTTCAAAGCTCTCCCACTCATTTCTCTCTATGAATCCTTCAGCTATCCATAATAATAATAGCTTCCGGACTGGAATTTCTGCATCTTCCTCGAATGCACTTAAGTAGAGGAAACATGGCTTCAAATGAATTGGTAAATTCTTGTAACTAAGTTTCAATATGGAAAGAAAGTCATCAGAATTTTGGGAAACGTAAAAACTTATGCTTGTTGCAACTTGTAGCCATGAGTTTTTACTCTTTTCCATATTTGAAAGAACTGAAGCTATCACCACTACTAGAAGTGGTAATCCCTTACAATTTGCGGCAATTTGCTTTCCAATATCTTGCAGCTCTTGAGGGCAACGTTCTTTCTTGAACACCTTATGCTCCAATAAATCCCAACTTTCACCTTCTGACAGGGGAGGAGGTTCAATGATAACGTGTGAAATTTCTGATGCCACATTTTTCAGCCGACTGGTGAATAATATTCTGCTCCCATTTTTGTCATCTGGAAAGTACCGTCCGATCTCATGCCATGAATGTGTATCCCATATATCATCCATAACGATGAGGTATCTTCTACCCTTTAAATTTTTGTAAAGATGTTCGGCCATTTCTTCGTCATCCATTTCCAAAATTTTGTCTCTGTTAAATTTACTTATGGAGCTCAAAATGTCAATCAACATCTTTCTCTTTCTATAAGTTTGAGAAACAACACACCAAGAAAGCGTATCAAAATAGTAGCGAACATGGGAAGCATTGTATAATTTCTTAGCTAATGTTGTCTTACCAAGTCCAGGCATCCCAACTATGGAAATAATCTGGCGGAAGTTTGTTCCTCCAAGAAGCTTTTTTAGAATTTGTGTTGTACTGTCTTCGCAGCCCACAATAATCTCATCTACCACGGAAATACTTTGTAGGCTTTCTGCAACTTTTCCGCTTTCTGCTGATACTTCCCTTGGACTTTCTGCGACTAGTAGGCTTCCAATTCCACAGTTCAGCTCCTCTGAGGCTGCAGCACAGTAAGATTTGATTCTCACTTGCAGAATCCTTTTTACCAGAGTATAAAGCGCCAGATCCATTTTGGTCGCGGTTACGAGGTCGGCGGTGAAAAAGAATGAATGCAAGAAAAATCCTGCTTCGTTGGCTACAGCTTCGATTTCTGCCAATATATTGTTGTTCGGTTCTGGCTCAGTGTCCCCAAGAAAAATAATCAGAGATTCCAGCTCCTTGAAAAGAAATTTGACTTGATAACTCACCAGAACACTCGAATCCGTTCCACAATTCAGTAATTCTCCAATAGTTTCAAGTAGAAAGCCAATAAAGCTTGCCAAAACTTCATTTGTGTTGGGAGTGCCATCAGACAACTGCAGCAGCTTTTGTAATGTGAAGAATTCCCTAATCTCTGGCATGAAAGAGAGAAGGATTTCTAAAAAAAATTTGTAATGTTCAATCTCTCCATATAGGATGCAATCAGAGGCTGAATCATCAAGATGCTTCAACAGATCATTGAATCTGTCGTGCTTGTAGTTGAAGCACAAACAAAGTTTTGTGGCATAATGGAGAAAATTGAATCTGTCGTTCTTGTAGTTGGAGGACAAGCACAAATTTGTTGCATAGCGGAGAAAGGCTAAAAAATGTGGCCCGTGCCATTGAAAGCTAACAATTTGTTCTCTTCCATCAAGCTTTAAGTTTTCCATATGGGAAAGAAGATCTGTGCTTGTGACTAGAACTGATAGATTTTCGTAAGAGAGAGCCATTTATGTATACTATGATGTATTCACAAATAAAACCAGTATTGATAGTCTGGGCAAAGATAAAGGGACAGAGAGAGATTAATGAGAGTGAATTTGCAGCTGCTAGCTATATATCTCTTAATATAACGTGAGATTAATTGATCATATCATTATTCATTATTTTTACATGTTCATTTACTGAAAAAATATCATTTTATTTTAACGAAAAATGATAGTTGTCCAAATTAGGATTTACTTAAATAATTAAGTAAATTAAAATAATAGATTACCATTGTTTTATTTGATAGAATAACTTTTTCTTCTTTTACAATCACACATTCTCTATTAATCTACTATTACAGAATACATTCTTTCAAAATAATGTGGCTCAAACACACCATTAAATTATAAATAGAAATCTTGACTTGACTGAAAAGCACGTGATGTTATTAAATGTAAGATGCTTCTTGTCAATTCTTGTTCTACCTAGAATCTCAAATCAAGAATTATAAAGGAACCGTTAAATTTTTTTCACCATAAAATGCGGATGCAATTTTATGTAATGTTTATATTTGAAACTCAAATAATAAACGACTAATAACATTTTAATCATTCATGTTTGCTTGGATAGACTGACCTTTACCTAATGAAGTTGGCACTTTAAAGGAAAATAATGGCCATATTAAGATAATTTAACCAAGGCATAGAATAAAAGGCAAGTTGAGGAGTAGGTTAGAATTATTACTTATTATATGATTTTGTTTTTAATTCTTAAAGGACAAGTTGGGAAATATCTAGACAAGAAATATGACACAAGAAACGTAGGAAAATAGACCTTTGTCTAATCAAGTTGAAAATTTTAATACATCTCTAATTATTTGTCTTCACAAATCATTTAGCCCAATGCCATTATAAAGAGTATGGTGGGAAAATGATATTTTGAGTAGTGATCATTCTAGAAACTGTGTGGTTAAAAAGTATAAAAAAGTTTTGAGTTTACGTGCAAAATATTTTATTGTTTGAATGTAGTTGGAAATTAGTACAAAAAATTAAAAGTTTTTAAATAAGTAGAGTCAAACACGGGCTTAGTTGAAGGGAATGTTCGTTGAAAATTAACTTTTACCAAATGAAGTTGGCATTTTAAAGGAAAATGATAATCATCCATCTAAAGATAAAAAGTGGGGCCCGAGCTACTGAAAGCTAACATTTTTTATCCTCTGTCAAGCTTGTTAGAATTTGGGTGTGACCCGAACTCCTTATTGAAGAATTCGAATTGAAGTGCACGTAAACAAGAATTCAGTTTGGAATGCTATTAAAGTCCTATGTCAAGTTGAAGTTCTATTTTAGAAGTCCGTTGGGGGTTGAAAATTGGTATTGGATTTGAGTAAGAGTTTGGGATGAAAAAAATAACTTGGAACAAAAAAAGGGAAAAGTGGTGCCGCATGGCCGTGCATGGGGTGTTGCGGCGCGGGCGCCCCTGTTCGTTTTTCTACCCAGGGCGCCACTTGCACCTGTTCCAATTTCTTTTTTTTTTTGCTTTCTCTCCTTTTTCGTTTTCGACTCGATTTTTTGGTATCCTATTTCATCAACAACTCTATTAGGACGATTTGGACGTCCTCCACATGTTCCCTATAAATATTAGGTTCTTATATACAATTTTATGGTGTGAGAAGTGATTACTAGCTTTTATGATCATTATAATATTTCTCCATCTTTGTTATTTGTGCTGCAATAAAATCTCCTAGTTCAACTGTCATAATTTCTTGTCTAATATCAAGTGGTATTAAGCAATACGTGATCCTTGAATTTCCAACAATTGGTATGAAAGATTCGGGCATAATGGAGCCTATGTTCAACAGTTCCACAAGAGCGGAGGTTTGATTTGTTCCAGATTTTTGTTCGTGATGGCTTTCATGAAGTATAACATTTCACTTTTGGATCGAAGTACTATATTTTTCTCTATGGCAGGTTAGGATGTGTGCAGTACTCGCACAACTGGATTTGGATGATGCGTTGTTGGAATTGACAAGATACCTGTAACTTCGACCGTGCAGAATCTAGAAAAGTCAATCATCACAGGTTCAGTACCGTGGTGGACATTTAATTTGGTACAATACCTTTAGGAGCTTGTAAAGAGTCGGATTTGAAGAATACTGCTCAATTGAGTTCACAAGATATGGATAATGCCGCTTTGCCACTATCACATGCGGTGCTATTGTATTCAATTGTTAGGTACGGACCCAGTGAAAAATGGTATATGGATGCTGATTTTGTTGAGCATGCTTTCAGCGTGGTAGAATGTATACACTCTAGAAAGGGGCCTTCCTTAAAAGCAATTGAGTTTGATTTTGCTTTGGGTTGTGTTACGGCTCAATTTGGTGAATTTTAAAATCATTATGATTTTTGGGAGTCTGATGTAATTCTGCAAAGTAGTGGTGGAGTGTTTTGTGTTTGGTTGGAGAAGTCATCATTGGAAGAGGTGGAGTGTTTTGTTTTTGGTTGGAGAAATCAGTTTTGATTATTATTGAATAGTCAATTCACTAATTACAGGTGGATTTTACTTCTCTAAGTGTAGAATATTTTGGAGCTTTGTTCATTGCAGCAGAATTTGCGTCTATGTGATGATTGCTAGAATTTGGGTGTGATCTGAATTCCTTGTTGAAGTAATTGAAAAATTCTAATTGAAGTGCACGTTAAAAAGAATTCATGTTTGGAATGATATTTGAGTCACATGTCAAGTTGAAATTCTATTTTGGAAGTCCATTGGGAGTTAAAAATTGGTATTTGACTTAAAGAAGAGTTTAAGATGAAGAAAACAACTTAGAAAAAAAAGGGAAAAGTTGGTAAAACGCTCGGCGTCGAGGCGCCACTTGTTCCAAATTTTTCGCTTTTTTCTCTCCTTTTTCATTTTAGACTCGATTATTTGACATCCTACTTCATCATCTCCTCTACTATGAGGGTATGGACATCAGCTACATATTCCCTATAAAACATTAGGCTATTTTATACAATTTTATGGTGTGAGAAAAGTGATTATTAGCTTTTAGGATCGTTGTAATATTTCTCCATTTTCATTATTTGTGGTGCAATAAAATCTCACAATTCCTCTGTCATATTTTTTTCTTCTTTTATTCTTTTACTTGTGTCATATACTTCATATTTTACCATATAACTTCAACATTCCAATTCATGGTTGATCTCATATCAAGTGCTATCAAGCAATACGTGATCCTTGAATTCTCAACAATTGGTATCAGAGATTTTGGGCATAATTAAGACAACATGTTGTATCAGAGTGATTCTGGTATCTTGTTTGTTTCACAACAAAACTTTAAATTCTGCAGATGGAAAAAGAGATATGGGCATAACTTAGATGTGATAGATTTTTGTAAGGGAGATCCATAGACTATTGATAGTTGAATTATGTTTATTGTACACTGTCCGTTGACATCTTTTTTGATAGCACGTATATGTATAGGAAACCTTGCCATTGATTGGAAAAGTGTTGTTAAAATCAATGTATAAAAATCTGTTAACTCAATGTCAAACTTGATATAAAACGTGGTACATGTAGCATGTTGGAAAATGAGATATGGGCTTAAATTAGATGTGATAGATTTTTGTAAGAGAGATCGATAGAGTATTGTTAGTCGAATTTTGTTTATTGTACACTGTCAGTTGACAGCTTTTTGGACATCATGCATGTGTAGAAAATATGATTATTGATTCGAAAAAATGTTGTGAAAATCAATATACAAAAATATGTCAGTTTATATGATGTCAAACTTGATGTAAAACATGTGGTGCATATACATGTCGGCGCTTGAAGAGACTAATGTAGCTTTATCAAGTTTATATTTTGGTTATATTGGAACCTTTTCTACTTCAGCATATATTTGATTTTATTCGACGATATCTGCGCTTTGACATCAGAGTTCAGAATGAGTTCAACAAGATCTGGTTTTTTTGGAATGCGGGGACCACTGTTACTGTTGTTGATGATCATCCTCAGTTCCTTCACGTTAGAGTTGAAGATCCCAAACTAGTGTGTCCCATCTATCTAACTCTAGTTTATGATTCATGTGATGCTGCTATCAAGAGGGATTTGTAGGCGGGTCTTCACTACATTTTCCTCGATATGGATGACCATTGGCTAGTTGGGAGAGACTTTAACGTTATTACATATAATGGTGAGCGCACTGGTCATAATACTCGTAATCGAGGTACAACTGCTTTCTCTAATATGATGGTTGGGTCAAAAAAAGACTGGATAGGGTACTCATCAATTCTACAACTGTAGAGTTCTCTAATATGACAGCTTATAGTGAGGCACTTGACTTCATCTGATCATTTGTCTTTACTATATCAGTGGGTTTTTTATGATGATTTGGCAGAAGCATATGATTACATGGACTGGGGCTTCATTTATTATGTATTGGAGGCATTTGAATTTGATTAGATCTGGATCAATAGATCATGCGGTACATCTCGGAGTGTCATTTTTTGTACTCTTAAATGGCCACCCATGTGGGTTTTTTCCTTCCCCACGAGGGCTTAGAATGGTGATCACATTTCGCCATCACTGTTCATTATCGCTGCAAATTACTTTTCACTCTTGCTCATGCAGAGGTTTCAGAAGTATCCTAATATGTGCTATCGGCATGGAGGTAGTACCTTTATCTCACACCTTTCATTTGCTGATGATATGATCATATCCGCCAACAGACGAAACAATCTATCAAGAGGATTCTTGATTGTCTAGAGCAAAAGTGGACTTATACTACCCAAATGTGTATCTATTCATCAGATCAGACGTTGGAGATTTTGACTGGATTTAGATACCAACAACAACCTTTCACTTATTTGGGGCTCACTTTATTTAAGGAGACCAAGAGGAGTTTCATTTATGATAACCTTATCAGAAGGCCAGGAACATGATTTCAGGTTAGGCATCACGAATTTTGTCACCTGGGGTCGTATTACCTTATTGAGGCCGGTGCTCTATTCCATGCCATTACATCTTCTTCAGATTATGCAGCCCCTAAGACTATCCTAAAGAAGTTTGAGAACATCTTTGCGAGTTTCCTATGGGACTTCAAGGAGTAGGCACAACATTTACATTGGCGGAGTTGGAAAGAGATTTGCCTTCCTATTGATGAGGGTGGTCTAGGCTTCAAGAGATTGCACGATGTGGTGGATACCTTCTCTATAAAGCTATGGTGGTTGTTCCGTTCTCAAAGATCACTTTGGGCATAGTTTTTACAGAGCAAGTATTGTTTGCGGACACATCATTCACTTACAATAGTTCCCAAATCAACATCTCCTACCTGGAAGAGGTTGACAGTAGTTGGGCTTCGAATAGAGCCACACATTGCATGGCACATTGGGACAGGTCAGATATTCTTTTGGTATAATTGTTGGAAGGGTAAGACAACATTGGCATTCCTATTCCCACACGACATCACATATTTGCGAGGGTGCATGATTTTTTTGATGATACTGGGTGGGATATATGATGTTTATTAGAGGTTTTCCCCTCTCCTTATGACATTACAGATTGTGGTTATACCTTTATGTGTAAATTTCCCAGATCGCATTGTTTGGCGGGATACATCAGATGGTAGCTTCGCTACCAAGTTCGCATGACAGCTTGTACTACGGGACATTAGTATTAGGATTTGTATTGGTTACCGTGGAGCTCCATTTTGCCAATTACTATCTCTTTCTTCTGCTAGAGACTATGGCAGGACCCCATTCTAGTAGATGTGATTATTCAAAGGAGGATTGGATGCCGTTGGCTTCTCACTGCTAGTGATGTTTTGAGATTGAGACTATCAGTCACATCTTTACTAACAGTAGCATTTTCGATCAAGTATGACAGCATTTTGAGGATATTTTTTCAGATTCCTATGAGTTCAGGAAAGGGAGTCAGACACAGGTTCCAGAGATGGCGGTATTCTAGACAGTATGTTCGTTGTGGATACATTCACACTGTCATTCCTCTACTGATATTTTTGTTTCTTTAGACCGAGAGGAATGATGCAAAGTATTGGGGGATCATCATGGAGGTCGACATATCATTTGGAGGGTTTATCACTTGATCCGTTTTCTTCATAAGGGAAGAATGTTTCAAGCTATGCATTGGCGAGGGGATTTGACACTTGCACTTATCTTTGATATTGCTTTGGACCTCTTTTCGTCACCTTCCTTGTTTTGGTTTGATGGCGCACTTCATCAGTCGGATCTATCAAGATCAATATTGATAGATGCGTCACTAATGGTTTTGTGAGCGGAGGAGACATTACTAGAGATCATGAAAGTCAATATATTAGGGCTTTCTCAATTTCATACGGATCATGCATGATATTAGAAGCAGAGTTAAGGACTATTCTAGAAGGGATTTTACTAGCTAGATGACTCAGTCTTTCAGACATTTGGATTTAGTCAGATTCTATAGTAGCTACTCACTACATCACTGGAGGAGGAAGATCATGGGCTATTCAGGACATCCTTAGACAAATCATAGGCATCGTATCATTCGATATAGATAATTTTACACATCTACAGAGAGGGGAATAATGTGCAGATGCTCTTGCTGCAGAAGGTTGGAATCATAGGCGATATCGGATATATGGAACAACTGACCTACCACGACATGTTAGGGCATTCATACATATTGATAAACATGGACTGCCCAACATTAGAATATAAGTTTTTATTTATTTATTCTTATTTTTATCCATTATCATTTATTTTTATTGTAAGGGAAATAACACTTCCTCATTTACTACTTGCATTATTTACTCATGTAACCATGGTATTCTTTCGTCACAAATGAGAACATATTAATAAAATTTCGAAGGTACGGCCCTCCTTTAACCAAAAAAAAAAAAAAAAGCATTTCATAACATTATTTACTATTTTTACATATTCAATTACTGAAAACTTAAGACAGTAAGAATAAAATATCATTCATATTTTGAATAATACATAGATCTACCAATTCGGCTTCCAACTTAATACTTTTTAATTAGACAAATTGGACCTTTTCCTAATCAATTTTGACATCTACATTGATCCACCTAATCCGCTTCCAAATCACACTTTTTAATACTCATATTTGCTTGGACGGATTGGTAATGGACGTTGATTACATATAAGATTAACATAAATAATTAGGTGATTCTATTTTTTTTTTCTTTGATAGACATTAAATTACAAGTAGAAATCTAGAATTGATCGAAAAGCATGTGATGTTCTTAAATTTAATATGCTTCTTGTCAATTCTTGATCCATTTTATGACAAATAAAATAAGTATTGGAATAAAAAAGTATTGACTGCTATTGCTTTCTTCAAGAGACAAGTTGGATTAAATTACAAGATGGAATACATCGGCTAAAACCCTTCGTCAAATCTACAAATTGGAATCAAATTTATTCAAATTTCACTTGATGCTCTTAGAAATAAGATGTTTATAGTCCATTTCTCGTTCCCACTTCCCACCATAAATCTCAAATGATTAAAAGAAAGAAATAAAATAATTCTCGTCATTTAAGGAGAGGTTACGAGAAGAGTTATGAATGAATCCCTCAATTTTTTTAGCTTCGAATGCAGTATTTTCGTTTGAAATTCAACTACAAGACGATCTAATTATATTTAAACACACACACCACATGAATGATAAATAAATTTGCATTTCAAATGTTAAGGAGACTAAATTGTTCCCTTCTTTCTTTTTCTTTTCAAAAAAAAAAATCAAATCCATTACAAGGAGACTTTTATGTCAGATGTGACAACTGATAGAGTTAATTTTCTTCTTTGAGAGCTAGGAATGATAAAGAGATGGCTATGACTATTGGACTAGTGCAATCAGAATAATCAATCTCACAATAAAGTTTGGTATTCGGTCTTTCAATGAGTCAGGTTGGTGAAAGGCCATATGTTCGACGAGCAGAGTTGGAGGGAATTTCTAATTAGAGTAAGAGATGTAGCGAGTTAAAATGAACGATAACTGTTGGAAGTTTAGACATTTTATGAATTGTTGAGTGACAACATAACTTTTGTACGTGTATATACACTACAAAAAGTTACAATTTTACAACAAGATATTTTGCGCCATATCAAAACTTGTCGCAATAAATCATTTAGCGTGACACGTTTTTAAAATTTATTGCAAAGATTGTAGAGATTCAACAACTCCAAAATTAGCCACAACAAACATTCAATCAACAAAAATAAATGCAAGAAACTGAAAATAATGAAAGAACACGAGAGATTTTTCGCCCTAAGGCAAGAGGTTCGGATTAAAAATCATAATCCCCTTTTAAGCTTCCGCCAACCAGAAGAAATCACTTCATTAACCAAGGATAAATGATTATTCTTCAATACAACCACCAATTTGCAAAGAATCACACAAGATTCATCAACAATCTTGAAATCCCTCTCCAACACTTGAATCGGTATTCACTCAAGAATACAAAACAATAGTCCATAACAAATCACTCAAGAGATGCACCAGAACTATCCAAAATAGATTCACAAAAGAATTTCTATTTTGAACTAAAAAAAACAGAAATTAGAGAGAGAGAGGCAAAGAGTTCTTCGAAGAGAGAGAGAGAGAGAGAGCAGAGAGAATGGAAGAATTAGTTCTATCAAATAAGCTAACCCTAGGATACATATAAGAGAAGTCTCGACACCAGGCCTCCAAATATTAAGTTGTCAAGCTCAATAGTCCACATTCTTCAGCCCATCTCTTTTAATAAAAGCCCAACATCATTGTGTCATTTCTTTACCATCTCCACCTTGGTACAATGATTCAAGTTTCATCTAAAGTGATTTCTCCATTATGGCATCATTTGCTCTTATTACCTGATATACAAATCAGCAAGTATCAATATTTAGCAGCTTTAAACAGTCCAAAAACTTATTTAAAGACAACACTTTAGTTTCAACATCAGCAGGGTTAAAATGAGTAGAGATTTTCTCAAGTTTCACAACACATTGTGAGATAACATCTCTAATGAAATGAAATTTTACATCCACATGTTTAGATCTATTATGCAAAATAGGATTTCTACTCAAATATATAGCAGATTGGCTATCAGAGAATAAAACAACATCTTTCACAAAGTCAAATTCATTTAAAAGTCCCTTCAACCAAATTCCTTCTTTTATAGCATCAGTAGCAACAATATATTCAGCATCATTTGAAGATAAAGCAACATTTTTTTGTAATTGAGATTTTCAACTAATGCATGAATTACACAAAGTATACACATAAGCAGAAGTAAACTTCATATTATCCATATCGCCTGCATAGTCAGAATCAGTATAACCCCTCAAGATAACACCATTAGATTGTTTCTTGTAATGAATCTCCAAGTCACAAGTTCCCTTAATGTATCTAAGAAGCCACTTCATAGCTTCCCAATGTGTCTCACCATGATTTGACATAAATCTACTCAAAACACTTATAGAAAAAGCCAAATCAGGTCTAGAACAAACCATTAGATACATAACAGACCCAACTGCATTAGAATAAGTCACTCTTGCCATTCTTTTGACCTCTGTTTCAGATTTGGGAGATTGACCACTTGAAAGTTTAAAGTGATTTGCGAAATGTAAGCTCACACTTTTAGCATCACTCATAAAAGTTTTTTCCAACAATTTCAAAACATAAGATTTTTTACTTAGACTAAGTATGCCTTCCTTTCTATTCCTTTTAATTTCGATACCCAAAATTTTTCGAACAGGATCTAAGTCCTTCATTTCAAATTCAGATTTCAATTTGTTTTTAATTAACTCTATTTCTTTTATGTCGCGACTAGCTAAAATCATGTCATCAACATAAAGAAGAAGATATAGCGAATTTTCACCACCATTATCTTTGCAATAAAGACGTGTATCAAAATTACTTCTTTTAAAACTAAGTCCAACTACAAATGTATCAAATTTCTTGTACCATTGTCTTGGATCTTGTTTGAAATCATATAAGGATTTCTTAAGAAGGCATACAAGGTCAGAATTTTTATTCATTTCAAAACATTTTGGTTGTTCCAAGTAAATAGTTTCATCAAGATCTCTATTTAAAAAGACAGTTTTGACAATCAATTGATCTAATTCTCAATTAAACTGAGCTGCTAAGACTAGAATCACTCTAACAGTAGTAAACTTTACCATTGGAGAAAAGACTTCATTAAAGTCTATTCTCTCCTTTTGAGTAAAGCTCGTAGCCACAAGTCTAGCTTTGTATCTAATGTCATTCTTACTTTGTTCCCCCTTTTTTATCTTAAAGATCCATTTACAATCCACAACCATTTTCCCTTTAGGTCTACTAGTTAACACCCATGTTTTATTCTTCTTAAGAGATTACATCTCATCTTGCATTGCTTCAAGCCAATGCTTGGAATCTTTGTTACTCGTAACCTCATCATATGAAACAGGTTCACTCTTAATAAAACCTTGAACAGTAAGCAAAGAAACTTAATCATCAAATCTCACAGGTGGTCTAACTTGTCTTCTTTACCTATCACGAGCTAGTTGATAATCACCTAAAGTTTGATTTGTCTCTAAATCATTATCAAAATGTTCAATCTCATCATTCCTATGTGATTCAACATCAACATCAACTACAACCTCTCCAGTTTGAATATTAGGTGAATGATTATAATCATCAACTTGCTCCACCTCAATTTCAGTTTCTCTCTCTATGCTATCAGTCTGATTTAAAGGTCCAGAACTACTATCATTTTTCAAACAAGGTAGATCATCTTCATTGAACACCACATTTCTACTTAGCCCCTGTTTGAGCCACCTTTTTTGAAAATGAGAATGAAAAATATAGCCGTTATTGGGGCCCACACAAGAGATAGAGAATTTGAATTTAAATGTTGATGTGATGGATAACGGTCATATTTTTCATTTTAGTGGGGGAAAAATATGGCTCAAACGGGGCCTTATTATGATCTTATACCCTTTGGTTTCCCCTCACCCATAGTCTATACCCTTTTACCCCTTCACCATAACCCAAGAAGACACACTTAAGAGCCCTAGAATCTAATTTCCCTTCATATTGATGTGCAAACGTTGCACACTCAAACACTCTTAAATTGCTAAGGTCAACATGTCTACCATTCCACACTTCTTCAAGGGTCTTAAAATGTATAGCACTAGCAGGACTTCTATTAATAAGATAACTAGCAGTCTTTGCAGCTTCTCCCCAAAATAGCTTGGGAAGACCAAAACTTAAAAGCATGCATCTAACTTTTTCAAGTAAAGTTCTATTCGTTCTTTCAACCAAGCCATTTTGTTGTGGAGTGTGTGTAACAGTTATGTGTCTCAATATACCATGCAATTTACACAAATCATCAAACTCATAATTGCAAAACTCAAGTCCATTATCAGTTCTTAATACTTTTACCCTTTTATCAGTTTGGTTTTCAATCAAAGTTTTTCCATCTTTAAAAGCGGTAAATGTATCAAATTTAGATTTCAACAAAAAATATTCAGTTCTTTCTAGAATAATCATCAATGATTAACAAGAAATATTTAAAACCAATATGAGTAGGCACATTAGCTGGTCCCAAAGGATCAGCATGCAAGTATTCAAGAATAGACACGGACTTATGCATTCCAGGCAAAAATGGTGATCTATTATGCTTTCCTAGTATGCAATAGTCACAAAAACTGAGTTTCTCAATGTTATCTTTTCCAAAAGCACCTTATTTTTTCATAATCTACAACCCTTTATCACTAATATGACCCAATCTCTTTTGTCATATTTGTGACTTATCATTAGAAACAGAAAATGCTGCTGAAGTGGAGTCAAAAATGTTTTGAGTTTGCAAAATGTAAAGTCCATGTCTCTTGGGAGCTTCCACTATCAAGTGTGAGTCCCTCAATATTTTAATGTAACCCGCATTAATTATAATGTCATAGTTTAGGTCATCTAACACACTTAAAGAAATCAAATTTCTTTGAAGGTCAAGAACGTATCTAGTCTTTTCTAAGACAAGCACATTATTATCCTTTACTCTTAAAGTGATGGTTCCTATGTCCTTAACTTGACATGCCTATGATTACCCATTAAAACTTGACTACCATTTACATTTTCAAAATCACAAAATCATTCTTTGTTAGGACACATGTGATATGTACAACTTGAGTCAAGAATCCACTCTTAACTAGGTTGATGGGCAACAGCAACATAGACTTCATCTATATCAGTTTCATTGTTGCAGGCTAAAGCTGCATCCCCATTCATTTTAGTCTTTTTTCTATTATCACTAAACCTCTTAGGACAATCCCTGATAAAATGACCTACCTTTTGATAGTAAAAACGTTTTTTACCTTTGATTTTCATTTTATCCTATTGATTTCCTATTTCTTGTTTCCAAATTTCTTATTGAAATTGTTTCTATGATTAAACTTAGACTTAACCATCAAATTTAGACCACTAGAAAACTCTTTTCGATCATATTTTAACTCTAACTCTTTAGTTCTTAGAACATTAATAATAACATCAGTAGTTAGAGTGTCTCTACCATATTCAATAGCATTTTTAACACATTTATACTTATCACCTATTTAATCTAATAGAACCACAGCCAGCTGTCCACTTGAGAGTTTCTCATCACAGTTGGCTAGGTCGCGGGTTAATTGGTTGAATCTATCAATATTAGTATCAAGGTCAAAAGATGGATTAAGTTTAAAACCAAAAAATTATTTTAGGAGATAAACCTTATTTGACATAGCTTTATTCAAATAGGTTTTCTCCAATTTTTTCCACAATTCAACAACAGTTTTTGTCTCTCCTATTTCTCTAAGCACATTATCAGACAAATGCAGAGAAATTGAACTTCGTGCAATTTCATCTTGTTCAATAACTTTACTAGAATCCATATCAGTAGGTTATGACTCATTAATAGCTTTTGCACATTTTTGTTGAAGTAAAAGAGCTCTCATTTTCTAGCGCCAAAGACTAAAGTCTCATTTGCCATTAAAAACTTCCAATTCAAATTTAAAAGAAGTCATAATGAGAAATCTGAATGAATGACTAACTAATGGAAATCAGGCAGAGCAACCAGTGTGTATTAACTCAAAATGTCAACCCTCCAGAGACAAAAATGAGTTATATAACCTGCAGACTATATATTCTCAATTCAATGATTCACAGATTCAATTTCATGCAAGAACCTCAACAATTCATGTAACTATTTACAAGATTTTGCACTAATGATCACAATTTCAATATACAGTATTTAAAAATATATATATACAGAAACGTTTTAAATCAAGAGTCGGACCAAAAATCAAGATTTAAGCCACAATTGCAGACCACAGTCAATAGTATAATCAATAATCAGTGCATCAAATTTAAAATTGGAATGAACTCACCAAAGGTCCTAAGTTAGGGTTCAAGAAATCAAATCAGCACTTGAATCAAAAAATGAGCTGGTTATTGCCGCCCAAATTCCAGAACCAAGAATCATGACCAACGCTCTGATACCACTGTAAAGATTCAACAACTCCAAAATTAGCCACAACAAACATTCAATTAACAAAAATAAATGCAAGAAACTTAAAATAATGAAAGAACGCGAGAGATTTTTCACCCTTAAGGCAAGAAGTTCGGATTAAAAATCCTAATCCCCTTTTGAACTTCCGCCAACCGGAAAAAATCACTTCATTAACCAATGATAAATGATCGTTCTTCAATACAACCACCAATTTGCAAAGAATCACACAAGATTCATCAACAATCTTGAAACCCCTCTCCAACACTTGAATCGGTATCCACTCAAGAATATAAAACAATAGCCCACAACAAATCACTCAAGAGATGCACTAGGACTATCCAAAATAGAGTCACAAAAGAATTTCTATTTTGAACTAAAAAAACTGAAATGAGATAGAGAGAGAGAGCTAAGAGAATGGAAGAATTAATTCTATCAAATAAGCCAACCCTAGGATATATAAGAGAAATCTCGACTCCAGGCCTCCAAATATTATGTTGTCAAGCCCAATAGTCCACATTCTTCAGCCCATCTCTTTTAATAAAAGCCCAACATTATTGTGTCATTTCTTTACAAAGATAAACATAATTATAATGTGACATAAAAAGTTGTAATAAAATGTCATAAAACTCGACAAATAGTGAAGATTGTCGTCAAAAACATTATGGAAGCATGGCATTGAATTTTTTTTTTGTGAGAAACTTGTGTGGCAAACATTTATTTTTTACAGCAAAATGCTTGTGATGCAATATATTCTACTTTTTAGGATAACGTATATTAGTAAAAAAATTCTAGAGATGTAAGAAATAATTTGCGGCACCTATATTTTGAATTATACATCGATCCTTCAGTTTCGCTTCCAAAGTTTTACTTTTTAATCACTCGTGTTTGCTTAGACAAATTTGTTGACTGGAAAATTGAATTGGGTGATGACTTTAAAATAAAATCAAAACTTACCAACCTTATCAAAAGTTGAACAAAGTAACGACAAGGATATGAGTAATAAAACACCAAAGAAAAAGAATGCCAAAGAAATGCCTCGAGAAATGGATTCAAAGTCGAGGTAAAAGTTGAACTCTTTGTCCTTAAGTCAATTTTGCCCCGCAACGATGCCCCTACAGATGGTGACAAACAAATCACAAGATACAATAACAATTTTCTTGTTTTAGTAGCTCTCCAAAACACAAGAATCAATTAACCAAAATTAGGTTATTGTACTCCTTTTTATTGAAATGAAAAAACAACTTTTATGCAAAGTTTTAGCTAAGAAAACATAGACCTTTATGTTATGCTATGATTGCAAATAATTGAGAATGAAGTAATGGACGTTCCAATGATCTTATTAATAAAGGATGAAAGGTTGTGAGTGAAGTGAAGCGCTCTAAAACTCAGCAATTTTTTGCTAAGGGTCGCAGTTTTTGTTGTCTCGCTCTTGCGTCACTTGAGTGTTAGAAACAAAGACTTTGTCGCTCACTTATTGCTCGAGCTCGAGCACTAGCCACACCACATTGGTCAAGCGCTAGGTGAGCGATGGAGTTGGACAATTTCTTAGCCAGTTTTCCTCTCTTCCTGCTAATTTTGGACTGCAATTTCTCATTCATTCGGAATTGAATTTGTCATTCCAAATATACCACATGATCTACTTGACAAGTAGAACAAGTTAGTCTATTTATTTTCATAATCTGACTATCAAATTAAGTTTGAATATTTGGTCGAAGTTGACATAAAATTCACTTATAAATATGTATACTTAACCAATTCCAACAAGATTGGCATATAAAGCGAAGGATGATTAATCATCAGTCTTGTTTAAATACAAATTGGTTGAAAATAAAACTTTTTCCTCATCAAATTTCACATTTGCTGACTTCTTTTTTTTTTTTTGATACCCAGGTTCCAGGCTTGCGCCTGACTAGTCCTGGACCTCCAACCTCCGGCCCCTCATTGGTTGGTGGAAGGTAAACCGCGAGATATGCCCAAGTTGGATCACAGGTTCCTGCACTGCTTTAACTCCTGGCCCCAAGAAAGCCCTCTTCACTGCTGGAAGCAGGATTCGAACCCTCCACGCTGAGGTTGCAAGCCCACAGATGCAATTGATCCACCAACTCAGCTGTGCCCCGGGGGGCCACATCTACTGACTTCTTAATCCTAGAGGAGGAAGTCATGATATTAAGATATACGGGGGATGAGCCAGCCCGTCGGAGTAGGGAGGGTCCCCTAGGTGAAGGGGTGGGGGCCACGGGAATTTATTTTTTTTTGGAAACTTTATTAACAAAAAAACCAAGAAATGAAAAAAAAATTACTAATCTTTAATTTAGCAAACTCATACATTATTACAAGTGTTCCCTTCGATACAGCCAATACATCATACACACAAGTCGCAAGCAAACTCATACATTATTACAAGTGTTCCCTTCGATACAGCCGATACACTCATACACACAAGTCGCAACGCAACCCCTCCATTCCGAGCAACCTTACCAACCTTCTGGACCTGTGACAAACATTTACTTTAAAAAGGCTCTGATGTACAATAGAAATGTATATTCATAATACTATTTGACAGATGAAAGCTAAAATTATTGAATTTCAATGCATCTATCAATTCACCAGGGGGTAATAAAATGCTATGTCACAACTCACTCGAAGTTACCTTATCGGGTAAATAGGATGGATCACAAACAACTTTTATGCATTTAGCAGTTTCTCCTTCACATGTTACACCAATAGCTTTTCCATCCCCATCAAACTCTATCTACAATCAAAAGTTCACATATAAAAGGTCCCAATATAAGCAAAACTTTCTCATGCCAACCTCTATTCCTTCATTTTTGGCCACCACAAAAAAACCACCCAATTTGTCAAACAACAACCCCTACTCACAAATTAAAAGACTAGAGAGAAGAATCTTTTACCTAAACTGCTGAACAGGTCTGGCGATGGTGCGGTGCGTTGAAATCAGGAAGAGAAGAATATCGTCGTAGCCCAGTTCTGAAGACGGAAGAGAATGAATTGGGTAAAATTGGATTGGTAGGGTTTAATTTTATTAAAGGTGAGAACAAATGGTAAATACAAAAAATAATAATAATAAAATTTGTCAAAAAATTGGGGGACCCTCTCTCAGCCCCTAAAGATATATGGCCATCCATATTAAGATAACTTAGATAATTAAGGGAATATAAAAATGATAGATAACTATATTATTCAAGAGACAATTTGCAATTAAAATACAACAGATTAATGACAATTTGTGTAAGTATGCCGCTTTGTTTAAAATTTCATTTCAAATTGAATATGATTTGTATATAATATTCTTTCTTTCGGTTCCTATCATTAGTTATTCAATCTTTTCGCACCAATTGTCAACAGAAGTTGGTGTAGCTCACGTGGTACCATTGCGAGAAGCACAGAGTTTGATTCCCCTCATCCTCACTTCTTTTGTAAATAATAACTTTAACAATTCTATATTATTAGTTTTCGCTTCAACAAAAGTGGGTTTATTTCATATGGTAGAGTGTACATCACACATGAGAGGCACGGGTTTCAATTCCCATCACCTCTATTCCTTTTAATTTTTAAACATAGAAAATAATAATTAAAAGATTGTGTATTATTAGTTGTCGTTTTCGAAATAATTTCTTTAAGAAATTAATCGACTCAAATTATTACTTCATAATATATACTTTTATTGTTAGGTTTTATAAATTTATTTTCTAAAATTCAAATTTGGACAATATAAGTACTACTCTAATAGTTCTAAAAGTCTTTGTTTTAAATATTTTGCATAAGCTTCGACTAAAGTTGGAGCTTGTCTTTACGTTTAATCATGCTTCACGTATAAACTTCATCTTGTCTCGCTTAAATTCATTAAAACTTGAAACTTGATCATATGTATATAATTTTAACGTTTTAGTGCATTTATATATTGATCGAAGAATTTTTTAATATTTTTAATTAAATGTTAATAAACAATGTTGATATTACGATCATTGGCGATCAACGGCTATCCTAACTCACTCGGATTCGTGGATCTATCACTGCTCTAGAGAGACTGTTAATGATGCTACGCGGTATATAGCAGTAGAGCCATAAACCATATTACGTCGACCCTGAGCATTCTAATCATACAGTCAAAATATAATGGTAATGACTATCTCATTGTTTGTAATGGAAGCTCAACTCCCTATCTTCCATATTGGCAATTGGCCATTCTCCCTTACCTACGATGAATTCTTGTTTACATCTTAGAAATATATTTCAACTCTCCAAAATAACCAAAATCTCTACTCAAAACTTACTGCAAAGAACAATGTCATGATCGAATTTTATTCTACGCGCTGTTATGCAAAGGCCTAGGAAAATGGGCAATGTATTGTCTCTATTTGCAGACAACCTTTACCAAATTGTATCACTTTCAACCATCACCAATCCTATAGCAAAAGTGTCAAGTCCAGCGTTTTCTAGTTTGTGTAGTATATCAAGTGCAAATGTAGAACAAAGTTTGTCATTTACTAGTATCGATCATTCAGCCTAAGGTTGTATTGCACCGTCTTTTAGGTATCCCTCTGGTGTAGTTTTGATTGTGCCTTGAGCTGCTTCATCCAATTCAATAATATGGTTGAAAATTAATTCACCATTGAAATAAAATCTATCAAATTGGGCTACAGAGGGGAATATAGATTAATTATGTATGAATATTTTGGGTTCAATGGTGTTGTATATTTGTTCAACAATTATATGGATGAGAGAATTGGACATTGAGAAAAGATAAAACCAATGTGGAATCAAAACGAAGAGTAGTTGGGCGTTGGGTCACAATTGAGCCCATGCATCATCAAAATCCATATTATAGTTCCTTAGTTCCAATTTGTTTTCACATTCAAACTTTCTTCAAGTTCTTGGAAGAAAACACAAATGCTTAAATGTTTTATTCTTAAAAGCTTATTCAATCCTTCTAATTATTTTCCGTGATTCCCTTTAAACGCTCAAACTAATCCTGGAGGGAGAAAATACTGTTTGAGGACAATGATCACGCGCTCAAACCTAATTTTCAATTTTGGTGTTCTTGCATTGTTGTGTTCCCTCCTCCAATTATTCTGGATTTTTGTGCAACAAATGGCATTAAGTTTCAACACCCATGTCTAGTGTTCTCATGAGAAAAATGCGAGTCGAGTATAAGAGCTTACACATTGATGAATCATAGGTTACTTTCTCAACAAAAAAAAAAAAAAACGGTGCCTCTCAAATTACGCCATGTTTGGGCTCTATTTTTGTAAAAATACATTTTTCTCTTTTTTATTTTCAACTAAAAATTCTCCAATGAAACAATATTATACGTAAATAATGGGTCCTTCAGTGCAGCTCTGGATATTGCTTCCTCAAATCCGATAATATTGCTTTTACTCTCACTATAAACTATACTACGTGTATCTTTTGATATAAATATTAGAATCAGAAGCTAACGAATCTATTTGTTCAGACATTGCAGATTTCTTGCGGGATATTAATTGTGGCTCTGGCCGTTTTATTCCCAGATATGGGAACAAAGTGGCCCATGAAATTACTTATTTTACTGTATTGGTAGGATTTTGTTTCGTTGATCAAGAAAACATATGGGATTTCTGTATTGACACAAGTAATCAACTCTCGCGGTGCAAACCCATGCTGAATTGCATCCCACCAAGTCATGAATGCCCACTTTTGATTTTTGGTGGCCAGGATGAAAAAGTTGGAAGCAAATGAGTTTCATTTTACAGTGTGAAATAGTTATAATGGATGATGTCAGAAAAATAATGTAATAGACATACATGAAAAGAAAATTACAAGGCAAAAGATTCGAGGCTAAGATCACGATAATATAGTACAATTTGCAACTGGGCATTATTTAATTTCACTTGCAATAATGAAGTCTTTTTGTTTTCGCGCGTTTTTGCAACCCGTCAATAATTACGAGAAAGAGGGGTCAGACGATTGTGTAAGGAACAGACCTCTTGAGACAAAGTCCCAAAAAGGGGTGCGTTTACTAGTGAAGAATTACAACTGGAAAGCAGACAAAACGCCTCCAAGGGGCGCAAGCACACGAGTACTGAAAAAGGGATTAAATTTAAACTAAGGAATAAAAATTACATGATCTCTTGTAGAGAGTTTTTGATTCGGGGGTCCTTTGCTTTTATGACGTTACTTCCTTTTATACTTCTTGGGCATCCTTTGGTTATCGAAACTGCTCGAACTTGCTCCATTACCTTCGCAACCGTCCACTCCTTTAGTAAGGAACCGCTTGTTTGGGGAGCAGTTGCTTAGTAACTGTTGCCACTACCCTTGCTGTTTCCTGGATCGTGGGATCGTGCCGGGTTCACTTGCCAACCGCTTCCAAACTATATCCTTTAGACTTGTCTGATTCTGGGCGACTTGAGGTTCTGGGCCACGATGAGGCTGTCGTCCTGGGCGATTGTGCAATACTACCCTCGTTCGGCCTCTGGGCGTCCCACAATCTTGGGCGATGGTATTCCTTTGCTCTTGGGCTTCCAATATTCAGGCTTCCAGCTTGGGCTTTTCTTCTTGGGCCTTTTAATTGACTTCCATTGGGTCTTTATCTTGGATTTCTCAATTGGACTTCCCTTTGATTTTGGGCTGCATTTTAGTGTGTCAACAATTACCCCCCAATATGGCAGAATTAATACTAATCATTAATTTTGCCATATTCATTCTGTATCTTTCCCGCAATATTTGAACTTCCCCAGAATTTCAATCATCGCTTACGTTTTAGTGCCTGAAAGGTTGCGACGTTACAAACCCTTAAAACCCCAAAAGTACGCGGCATTCTTTTTCATTTACATCTCTGCGGCTTTACGTCTTTCTCTCGCCATTTCACCATCTCCATTGCTGCAACCTTCGATTTAAACCAGACAATCTTCGAGAGCAACTTACTTTCTGTGCCATAATGACTACTTCTCAAACTCCTTCGGACAATGTTTTCAGTTTTGAGGATTTCCAAACCCTTCTCACAAGACCATATGTGAACCCGTCTTTTCTTTCACAATCCAATGCTGACCGCAACGAGTTTTATCTGGGTCCGTCGTTTAATGATGCTGAAGCCGTCGAACGGGTTGCGGTAGGTCACTTATTCCCGTGCTCTGAAGATCTCCCTTTCTCGCAATCTTTGCCATTGAGGCCGATCCATGATAGAGGTATTCGCACTTGGCCTAAAACTGATGCATCTTTCCGTAGGTGGCATGCACGTATGGTGGCTCATGGTCCCACCAGATTAATTTTTGAACGTGCTAAAATTTTGGACCTATTGGAAATTACCCTTTTTCCCCCAACGTATGACCCTGTGCTTTTTCCAATCGCACTAAGTTTTTGGTCCCCTGAGTTCAATAGCTTTGTTTTCCCTCTTGGTCCCATGACCGTTACTTTGAGAGATGTTGGGGCTTTGCTGAATCTCCCGCCTTTGGGCGATACTATTTTTCCTGGTATGCTAATTTCTGGTGCTGCCCCGAAATTTGATAAAAAACTTACTGAGTCTTATTCGAGCATGCAGGGCAGTTATGTCACTGCTGTATCTAAACCTGGCCATTCTGAGCGAGTCGCTTTTCTCCAAGTCTGGCTTTGTAAATATGTTCTCTGTGTTCCCAGCTTGAAACCCTCCATGAGCTACTTGCCTCTATATCATGAATTGGCTCGAGGTAGACCTTTGAACCTATGTTCATTCCTCCTGGCTGCTCTTTATAGGGGCATGGCCATGCTCCAATTCCAACTGAAAAATAATGCATCTCCCACTGGTAGTGGGCCTTTATGGCTTGCTCAATTGTGGTTGAGATCTTATTTCCCTCAACTGGGTATTCCACCTTTTCCTCCCCGTGAGGTTACTTGCTATGGGCTTTTTATTCATCAACTGAGCCCTGTAAATATGTCTATGAGAGACGTTTTCACTTTCTTCCACACTTTGAATTCAATCCTTTCGTTCTTCCCTTTTTCTTCTGAGCAAATTCCTCCTTTTGTACGGCCTCCTTCTACTTTGGCCGAGGCAGATACATTTCTGCCTGTTTGGGTTCAATTTTTGGTAGGGAGAGAATTGTTTCATGACATTCTGATAGGAACCAATGCTAAGGCGGGAGTAGAGATATATGCGCCCCAATTTTGTGCTCGCCAGCTTGGTTTCGGCCAAATGTGGCCTATCCCTCCTTGCTATTCTAATAACTTAATGGATCGCTTTTACATCCTCAACAAAGCGGAAGCCCAAGCCATAGATGTCCGTAATAAACTTTTGGCAACCGGCTTTACTTTTGCTCCCTTCAATCCTACTGCCGTTACTCATCCTCTTTTTGACCAACTGTGGCCATCAGTGAAGCAAAGGTTGTTTTCAACTGATGCGAATCGCACTTTCCACCTCCTGGATAGACAAGGTACTATTTCCATTTCCACTGCGTCTCCTTCTCGTTCTACGCGCTCTGCTCTTTCATCCCCAACCTCGAAGCCTACCGTTTTTAAAGGTGCTCCCAGTCGCAAACGGCCGGCTGCAACCGTAATATCTCTGCAGGATGATGATGATGATGATGACGCTCCCCTCATCGTCAGGAGAAAGGTAACTGAACTTCACCTACTGCACAAGTTGTTTCTTTTCATGCGATAATGATTTGCTTTAAAAAATCTTTCTAGAAGGATTCAACTTCCCCTTCCAAGGCTATAGTTTTGGCAGAATCTTCTTCATCCCTTCTCGTCGAGGCTGCGTCGCCCAGGCGTCAAGCTCCAACAACATTATCACCAGCCAATCCCCTTACTCGGGGTGTCGACCCCCCAAGCGTAGAACTAGAAGGTAATGCTTACTTTTGATGCCTTGGCCTTTCTTTATCGCTGCTGTCTCATTGATTTACTGCGGTATGAAATGTGCAGAGATTCTTGTGTCTTCGTCAGGTGGGGAAGGTCCTTCTTGCCCAGCTAAAGGGCAATCTCCTCAAGTGATGAAAGAAATAAGGGGAGCGCCTGAATTTCCAATCACCGCCGATGAGGTCTTTTTACTTCGCTCTTATTTTTGATTTTGCTTTGTTGTGTAGAAAACCTTCAATATTGGTAACTTCCTTTTGCAGGAATCTGATAGCATTCTTAACTCCATCCAAGACTTACTCACCTCTTGGGCGCGCATGAAAACATCCTCTGCGTCATCCTCCATTCCTGCGAACGAGAACATGACACTTCTCAAACATGCATTGTTTGAGTATGTTTCCTTCATGGACATGGAGATCGGCCGTGCCAGCGCTGCTCAGCAAAACGCCAAGCTAGATATGTTGAGCGCGAATCTACTGCAAGTACTTTCGCTCCCGTCGTTCAGCACTTCTACTGATTTTAACGTGAAGCTGAGGGTTCTTCACGCCGACATCGTTTCCTTGTTGGCCAAGAACGCAGAATTGAAGACCCGAAGTGCCCAATATCTCCGCGCTTCTTCTGAGAAAGAGTCCTTGCTCCAGGAAATTGACAAGAACCATGCTGATTTGACTGAGGTCTCTTCAGAACTTGTAGTGGAAGACTCTTTGATGTTGAGCCTGGCTGCTGAAATGAAAGAGCTGCAAGCGAAAATGAACGACTGTAGGGCGAGAATGGCTGCTAAGAGGCGTACTGCATCCCAAGGAATTGCAAAAACCAAGTCTCTATTGGAGCAGTATCAAAAGTTGGAGGTTGATGATGACTTAGTGAAGGAGTTAGGTATCATTTCCTCTAGGCAAGGCGAAGAGTGGGATAGACTTAGGCAGCAGATGCGCTCAGCTTGGGGCGAATTGTAATTAAACATTTACTGTTCTAATTTTTGTAACTTTTCGCGCTAACTGCCTTGATTTTATGTAATCTGATGTCATTCATCGTTATTAATGAATAGTTATTTTGAAGTGGCATTTATCCTTGATCGCCGATTTTCCTCGTACTCAGTCTTTATGCCAACATTCATGCATATTCTCTTGGCATTTGAATTTTCTTCCCTAAATCTTTGGGCCATATTGGTTTCACTCACTGGTCATAAATATGACCTTCCACATTCTGGCTTTTGATCTTCCAGCCCCTATAAATATGCATGTTTATACTCATCATTTTCATCCTCATGCCTTCTCAAATTCAATTTCTTGCCATCAAAGCTTCCTGCCACTGCATGGCACTCCGATCGTTTACCAACACTTTCCTCTTCTATAGGGATGGGTTTCTTGACTCGTCCATTTTGCCCTGACATCACTTTTGGTATGGGAGGTATAGGAAATGTTCTTTCAAACCGAAGCAAGATTTTTGCCATCGGTTTGCTTGTGGAGAGTGCTTCTCCTTGCCCACTATTGCAGCAATGCATTTAGGAAGGCTAAGGGGCTCTCTTAACCGGCCATAGACTGAAGGGCTGCTTCTCTACGCCTGCCATTGCAGCAATGCATCTAGGAAGGTTGTAAGAGCAGTTCACCCTCTTACTCGGCCATAGACTGAAGGGCTACTTCTCCTCGTCTACCATTGCAGCAATGCATTTGGGAAGGTTGTGGGAGCAGTTCACCCTCTTACTCGGCCATAGACTGAAGGGCTGGCCGTACCGATTTCACTCTTTCTGTTCCCGCCGGACAGAAGATAATTTGTAGCGTGTCTAGCCTTGTATTTTGGACTGTGTCTTTTAATTCTTGTAAAGAATGGTTTGTAAGGAGCATTTGGTTAATAAAGGACTTTATTTTTTGAATGTGACTTGTTTCCCCGATTCTATTTAGAACGTGATCGTCCAATTTATTTACTGCCATCGTTTGGCACGATTACATTGCAATTGCAATTTTATCACTCATGTATTTATCTGTTCACTTTCCCAAAGGGATGGAACATATCTTTTCAAGTACTTACCATTAATAAATCTTATATGCCTAGTACCATCTAAATCCTCCAAGTGGTAAGCTCCATTAGGCAATACACTCTTTACTCTATACGACCCTTCCCAATTTGGCGACCATTTGCCATACTTTGGGTCTTTACTATCTAAAGGAAGTATTGCCCTCCAAACTAATTCGTCCGCATTAAAAAACTTGGCTATAACTTTCTTGTTATAAAATCTAGCCACTCTTTGTTTCTGGACTTGCAACATGTCTAGCACGTCTAACTTCAATTCGTCTAATTCTAACAAATTTTGAATCAACGATTCCTTGTACTCATTCTCGCTCAATTCGTACTGCCGACGCACCCTTATGGATTGCACGTTGATTTCCGCGGGCAATACAGCCTCCTGCCCATAAGTGAGTTGGAAAGGCGTAATGTTGGTGCTTGAACGGGGCGATGTTCTGTAAGCCCATAAGGCCTTGTTCAAGCATTCGTGCCAATTTCTGGCATTTTCATCTATCATCTTCCTTATGATAGATTTCAGAGTCTTGTTAGATGATTCTGCCTGACCGTTTGACTGAGCGTAGTACGGTGTGGAATTTACCAATTTAATTCCAAATTCGCTCAAGAATTCCTTCACCTGATCTCCATTTAGGGAAGTCCCATGATCTGTCATTAAAGTTTGCGGGATCCCAAATCTGTAGATGATATGGTCCCGGATAAACTCTATGATACTTTTCTGGGCGATTTCCTTTAGAGGTACTGCCTCGACCCACTTGGTGAAAAAGTCCGTGGCGACTATAATAAATGTGTGTTGTTTGGATGATGGAGGGTAAATCTTTCCTATCAAATCTATCACCCAACCTTTGAACGGCCAAGGTTTGATAATGGGTGCCATGTTGCTTGCTGGTGCCCTCTGTATTGGACCATGTTTTTGGCATGCTAAACAACTTTTTGCATATTGAACACACGATTCACCCATCTTTGGCCAAAAATAACCACTTCTAATAATTAACCATCTTATCTTTTGGCCGGCCTGATGGGCTCCACATATCCCTTCATGCACTTCGGCCATAATTGTCTTAGCCTCTTGTAAGTTCACGCATTTTAATAACACACCATCAGAACGTTTTTTGAACAATTCTTCGTCTATTAATGCATAGTTTAATAGACGCAATTTTGTTCTTCTATCAATTCGCCCATCAAGCTCTTTGAAGGATTCTTTAATCTCATCTATCCAATCCAGTGCGACCCCATCTTCTATGCATTGAATTTCAATTTTCCTTGCCCTCCGCTGAACAACGGGCAATATAGTTCCGTATTCGTAGGTAGATTCCCAACTCATCGCCTTTGAATAGCCAGAAGCCAACTGGGCCAACTCGTTGGCCATGTCATTGTACATTCTATTAACACATTGAAGTTCTACTTGGTCGAATTCTTCCAACAACTCTTGGGCGATTTCGTATAAACTTATAATAGAATCACTTTGGCATTTGAAATCACCTGTCAATTGATGAATCACCAATTGAGAATCGCCCCTGATGATTACATTCTTTACTTTCATATCTACCATCAACTCCAAGCCTACAATTAAGGCTTCGTACTCGGCTTGATTATTAGTACAGATTCTGTCCAAGGTAAATGCGAACTTATAGCAAATCCCTAAAGGATTTATCAAAGCCACTCCTACTCCTGCTCCTTTAGAAGTTTTCGATCCATCAAAGTATAAAACCCATGGTTTTAATTCAAATGAATCAACTTCAAGTTCTATTTCGTTAGGCACGTCAAGGCATGGATGATCGGCCAGAAAATTAGCCAAGGCCTGATTTTTAACTGCCTTTTGGGGCACATACTTTATTTCGAATTCCGACAGTGCTAAAGTCCAAAGACCCACTCGTTGGTGTAAAATAGGGCGAGAAAACATGTATTTGAATAAATTAACTTTGGAAATTAGATAGACTGTCACAGGCCGTAAATAGGCCCTTAATTTTGTACATGTGAAGTATAATGCGAGACACAACTTCTCGATAGCAGAATAATTACATTCACATTTGGTTAACCGTCTACTTAAATAATAAATCGCCCTTTCTTCACCGACTTGGTCTTCTTGTGCGACCATCCCCGCTATTGATTCTCGTTCAGCCGACACGTACAATTTCATCGGCCGCCCTTGGATTGGTGACACCAACACTGGTGGGCTTGTTAAGTATGTTTTCAGGCTTTCGAAAGCCTTTTGATGTTCTTCTTTCCAGACGAATTCGTCTTGATTTTTCAGCTTTAGGAGAGGCGAAAACGCTTTCGTTCGCCCTACACAATTAGATATAAAGCGTCTTAGAAAATTGATTTGGCCTAAAAACCTTTGTAGCTCCTTTTTATTGCTAGGGGCCTTAGCTTCTAAAATGGCTTTCGCTTTATTCTTATCAATTTCAATCCCTCTTTTATGTACCAGGAATCCAAGGAAATTTCCTGCATTCACGCCAAACGCACATTTCAAAGGGTTCAATCTTAGCTTATGCTGCCTCATTCGTTCGAATGAACATCGCAGTTGTTCAAAATGGTCTTCTTCCTTAACAGATTTGACCACTATATCATATACATAAACCTCCACAAATTTGCCTATCATATCATGAAAAATGAGATTCATTGCTCTTTGATAAGTTGCCCCTGCATTTTTTAGCCCAAATGGCATCACTACCCATTCAAAGCACCCTAAAGACCCAGGGCATCTAAAGGCAGTTTTGTGTACATCTTCGTCAGCTATGTAGATTTGATTATATCCCGAATATCCATCCATAAAAGAGTACATCACATGCCCTGCAGTCGAGTCTACTAGAGAATCTACTGTAGGCATTGGATATTCGTCTTTGGGAGTAGCCAAGTTCAAATTCCTGAAATCTATGCATACCCTCAACTTGCCATTCTTTTTTAATACTGGCACTATGTTAGACAACCACTCCACATATCTGGTCGTTCTAATAAAACCTGCTTTTAGTAATCGCTTTATTTCTTTTTTGATCTCTGGCAATACATTGGGGGCGAAACGCCTAGGGGGTTGCTTATGAGGCTTAAAATTTGGTTTAGTCGGCAACCTATGTTCTACTAAGTTTTTATCCAAACCAGGCATATGTTCATACTCCCAAGCAAAACAGTCTTTATATTCTTTCAATAAAGCGATTAATCTGTTACTAACCTCGTGAGGCAGCATTTGGCTAACGAACGTTGGGCGATCCTCTCCTTCCTCGCCAATATTCACCTTGACTAAAGGGTCTTGTGCCTGCGCATATCCTGATTTGGGGATCTTCGTCGCCTCATCATCCACGTCACTCAGAGGGTTTTGCTCTTCCAGACAATCCACTTTATGAACTTCCCAATCCAGGCTCTGCTCCATCTCGGACACCATTAATTTGTCCTTTAGCAACTTTAACGCCGCTTCTTCTTTCTTCATACATTCACATTCTCATTTAAGGTTGTTTGGCTTCTTTTTTGCCAATTACTGGCTCCTCCAAGGCCACTATGTTTGGCCTCATTTGATTAAACATTTCAGTGAGCGAATCTATTGAGAAAGGCTCTTCGCTTCGGGCAGTAATTTGAGTTTCTTCTCCATCTTGAACCATTCTGACAGGCCCATAATTCCCTTCATACATGAACCTCTCTACTGAATTCGCTTCGGCCACAAAGGGCCTATGATCTGCCTGCACCACCTCTGCTTCCCCTTTGTCGTTCCAGAAGACTAAGCATTGATGGAGTGATGAGGGGATACATCGACTGCCATAGATCCAGTCTCTTCCTAGTAGCACGTTGTAGCTGGTAGGACCATCTATCACGAAGAAAACAGTAGTCCTAGTGGTTGTCCCTACAGTTATATCCAATGGCATAACTCCTTTTGCTGAAGTTGCCCTGCCATTAAAACTTGTAAGAATGACTTCTGTTGGGATCATGTCGCTCTCTGTCTTAGCAAATTTCCTCATCATCCTAGCTGGGATGGTGTTTATAGCCGCTCCATTGTCAATAAGTACTTTTACTACTGGTACACCATTAACCAAGGCTTTGACGTACATTGGTCTTAAGTGTTTGGTTAACCTCATCGCTGGTTTGTTGAAGATGACTTTTTCAGCAGCGTCTATTTCCACTTCCTGCCTATTTTCTGGCGGGCTATCTCTTGGTGATAGATCGACGTGCAGCACATCGGACTGAGCCTTCTTTCCTTGGGTTTCTTCCTTCTCTTTTTCCAATACTTCTTCCTCAGTTACCCAATTTGTAGGAGGAGACACTATTCTAGGGGGTGATCCATATTTTTCAGAGCGAGGTACCCTCTTTTTCCTTTTTGGCGTCCCATACAACACATAGAAATCAAATGATCGACCAGATGGTTCTCCCAACAGATCCACTTCGCGGACTCCTTCCTGGTGCAGTTGTTTCAACAGGGTGTTGCGCGACACTCCCCTTTTCCATCTCTCTGCTTCTAAATCAATTTCTTCTTCAACATCTGTCATACCATCGTCCTCTCTATCATCACACATTTCTCTGGATGTTTGGCCTTCATCGCAGACTAGCACACAAGTTTCTTCCTCATTATCCTCTTTTTCTTTGCTTTTGAATTCGTCGGCCAACAGGTAGTTGTTAGCCAGGACAGGAGGTAATGTGCCAAACTGGATAGTTAGAGGTTGGTCAGGATCATCTTCATCTTTCCTGTCTCGCTCAAACTTCGATCTCCCAGACGAGCTTTCCGGCAATTCTCCCATTGATTTGCCAGTGCATGTTTCTTCACTATCTTCAAAAGCATTTCCGTTGGCTATTCTGAGCGTTTTGGGCGCTCTAGGGCATGATTCTCCTTGCTGTTGCCTTATCATCCGCCCGTAATTACGTTGGTAACGCCTTTGTTGGGTTCTTGTCATTTCATTGAATGACACTATCCTTCCTGCATTGTTCTGGAACGAATGCCATACATTGGGCTGGCGAGGCTGCGGCCTAAATGTTCTTCTTTGGCCGGTCGACCCAAACCCCCTTTCTCTAGGTAATTCTCCGTACAACGGCACCCTTCGCCCCCTGACAGGCTGAGCGACTGGCATGAAATCAGGGCGATGGTGGAATGGTCGCGTCGTTGATGACCCTGTAT
The DNA here is from genome assembly GCA_019097785.1 of Fraxinus excelsior. Lineage (NCBI taxonomy): Eukaryota > Viridiplantae > Streptophyta > Magnoliopsida > Lamiales > Oleaceae > Fraxinus > Fraxinus excelsior. The sequence continues at coordinate 34,968,765 of CM032630.1, forward strand.
TTGCTTTCAACTCGTGCTTACATCTGTCGCACAGAACATCTTCGCCCTGTTTGGGTTCTTTCCCTTTGATGCGTTCAAAAACGCTGGGAGGTGGTTTGGATTCTTCTTCTTCGTCATCAATCACCAGTTTAAACCTTGGCAATTTATTTTTCAAACCAGTCGTTATCATATTCATTGCCAGTGGCCGTGGGAACGGATCTTCATCCACCGCCATCTTTTTCTTCTCTTCGAACGTAATTCGTCCTGATTCAATAGCGTCCTGCAACACATGGCGAAAAACCATACAATAATTAGTCGCATGTGACCATGCATTATGTCATTTACAGTATTTTTTACCCTTAATTTGTTCAGGGTCTGGCAATTTGTGTTGTCGCTCAACCTTATCTGGTTATCCTTATATAATTTGTCGAATATGAGGTTAGCTTTGGTTACGTCGAACGAGAACGTTCGCGCCTTTCTGCTTTCACCCTTTGCAAGTTCCTCTTTGCCCATTATTTTTGGCTTAACTAGCATGGGACAAGTATATGCTTCTCCCTTTACTAACTCAGCCAAGCATATTTATGTCTGGTCATAATAACCATCGTCAATAGTATGAACATTGAAATTCGGGTCTTTATAATAAGTCCCTTTACTGGAATTTTTCATTTGTTCTTCCTCTCTTACCAGTCGCTCATACCTAACGACATTTCCGCTAAGTTGAAATAAATCTGGGAATTCTCTATCCTGGAATTTTTTCTTTAAATCAAAGCTTAAACAACTTTGTGCGATTTTGACAAATTCCTTTTCTGGCAACGGCACAAAGCATTTACTTCTGGCCGTTTTGAACCTTTGTAGGAAATTTTCTGCCCATTCGTTAGGCAATTGACGTAAATTCGCCAAATCGGCCAGTGTAACTTCAGACTCAGTTTTGTAAAATTGAGCATGGAATAACTGCTCCATTTGCTGCCAAGTTTGGACGGAGTTTGCTGGCAAATTAATGAACCAAGAAAAAGCTACTCCTGTTAAAGAACTTGGGAACAACCTCAACTTATGGTAATCATTCACCTCACCACTTTGCAACGTGAATCTCCCTACATGTTCTAGTGTAGATACTTCTCCTAGGCCAGTGAATAGTGAGAATTTCGGTACTTTGTACCCTCTAGGCCATGGATATGCCTGATCTATCCAATCAGGGCATGGCTTGGTATAAATTGGCCTAATCACCGGACGTACCCCAACTGCTATCTGATCTTGCACTATTTCCATAATTTGGTTTCTTAGCACGGCGTTAGGGTCATATGGGTTTCCAATTGGTTGGTTTACTGGCTGATTCATGGGAGGCCTGGTAGTTTGCCCTTGATTGGCGATAAAAGTGCCATTATTCGGGCTATTATGACTGTTAAATTGAGTGCTTAGACCTTCATTCATACGTAAACCATTCTGTCCGTTGCTCGGGACATTATCTCTCGCGTTTGTATTACCCCCCAGGTTGGACGCAGTGTTATTATTACTCAAATTCAAGGTCCCGTTTTCCCCTGGGTTCGACGTAGAGGGGCCGAAAGGTGGCTCCAGATTTGGGCCAGAGTTTACACCAAGAGAATTGTATGGCGAAGTATGCCCCACGATAGTCTTAGACTGGAAGTGATTGTCTATAGGCATAACAGGTTGACACATTTGGCTTACCAACTTATTCATGATTTCATTCAACGTATTAAGTTGTTTAGCCATATTATCAAAATGCCTATTCTCGTTTTGGGTAAACTTCTCCATATTATGAATGCTACGTAAATTTACCTGTTCAACGACATCCTGCGTGAGTTCTCCTAGCAATGCACGCATTGTGCGAGGGCTCAATTCTGTCATTGGTTCGTAGCGGCTGTGACTGCTTTGACTTTGTCCATCTGTCTGTGGGGAATGTTGTTGCTCCTCGTATCGTTCAACCACAGACTGGACTACTCCTTGACTTGTTGGTTCCTTATCGGAATTTTTATGAGGCATGATATCTTTTCTCTTTTTGTATCTTCACTTACAAAATACCAACTGTCCCACCGGGCGTGCCAAATTGTTTTCGCACGTTTTTTGCAACCCGCTAACAATTACGAGAGAGAGTGGTCAGACGATTGTGTAAGGAACAGACCTCTTGAGACAAAGTCCCAAAAAGGGGTGCGTTTACTAGTGAAGAATTACAACTGGAAAACAGACAAAACGCCTCCAAGGGGCGCAAGCACACGAGTACTAAAAAAGGATTAAATTTAAACTAAGGAATAAAAATTACATGATCTCTTGTAGAGAGTTTTTGATTCGGGGTCTTTTGCTTCTATGACGTTACTTCCTTTTATACTTCTTGGGCATCCTTTAGTTATCGAAACTGCTCGGACTTGCTCCATTACCTTCGCAACTGTCCACTCCTTTAGTGAGGAACCGCTTGTTTGGGGAGCAGTTGCTTAGTAACTGTTACCACTACCCTTGCTGTTTCCTGGATCGTGGGATCGTGCCGGGTTCATTTGCCAACCGCTTCCAAACTATATCCTTTAGACTTGTCTGATTCTGGGCGACTTGAGGTTCTGGGCGACAATGAGGCTGTCATCCTGGGCGATTGTGCAGTACTACCCTCGTTCGGCCTCTGGGCGTCCCACAATCTTGGGCGATGGTATTCCTTTGCTCTTGGGCTTCCAATATTCAGGCTTTTTCACAGGCTTCCAGCTTGGGCTTTTCTTCTTGGGCCTTTTAATTGACTTCCATTGGGTCTTTATCTTGGATTTCTCAATTGGACTTCCCTTTGATTTTGGGCTGCATTTTAGTGTGTCAACAGGGTGTTTTCTAATCAAATCTGATGTGGGTGGTTTGCACTGGGGTGGTTTGTTAGTGATTGTTTGTGTAGTTTTTTGATTCTATCTGTTGCTTAGCAGAAGTTTAGAGAGTAGTTATTGGTGTTTCACAAATGGTGGTGGTGGTGGTGCCGGTGGTGATGGAAACGGTTGTACAGGTGGTGGTGATCATTGTGATTGTGGCGAGATGGTGGTGAACCTAGCGATGGTGGTGAGTTGGCATTCGCTCGGTTTAGGTGGTGGAGTGGGCGGTGCGGTGGGGTGGGGTGGGGTGGGGTAGGATTTTGAATGACTGTAATCAATAAATTAGTTAAATTTTGACCAATAAATGGTATGCGACCTAAAAATGTGAGATTACGACAAAACTTAGTGATCACGACTCCCAATTATTAAGTAGAGATTTATTTATTTGAGAATTTGTGATGGTTAAATAACTTATGACTAATTAATTTGATAATCTTTTACTGTAATACGCGAATTATTAAGTTGATAACCAATAATTAAATTATAACCTATAAAACTTGAGATTTGTGACCAATAAATAATGTGTGAATTGATAATTTGTACATGATAAATTATAAGTCCGACTTATGAAATTTGTGATTTTCGGCCGTGGCATTTTCTGATTATGACTAATTAGTAATTGTGACCATAAATTGCATAGTATAGTAATATTAGTATATTTAATTAATAAAATGTTTTTAATTATCTTTTTTAATTAATAAAATTAACTATGATGTGATTTTGGAAACTTTAAAACATATTTGTTAATTTTGAGATCGTACCTTGTAACTATCTTAAATTTGTATTGTTCCAAAAATAATAATAATAATAATAATTTACTAATGTGTTATCTTATGACGGGTTGTTTCTTACAATATTAACTAATAGCGAGTCGAAAATGATTTTACCACCACATGAATTTGCTGAGGTGTCTATTGACAAAAGTAACTTTTCTTGGAGGTTATTTATCAAGAGGTCACAAGATTTTTTAATTTTAAAGAATAGAGATATTAAGATTCATTTAAGTAACAATTCATATAAATTATTATATAACTTTTCAAAAACATATTGAATAAAATGTCAAAAATATACAGGTAACAATTATAGTGGTAAAAAAACTCGTTAACCTCGATTGCGGTAAGATTGAGCCTTGAACGAGAAGAGAATTCCCAGGGTAATCATGTCAGGAGTGGGGATGGGGGTATGGAGAACATGGTCCCCGCCCTATTACCTATCATGTTTAAATTATATTTCAAGATATAGGTTTATAATTACACAAAAAGAAAAGAATCATCATCCTTTTCAAAGGGAACATGATTTATCCCACAAAATGAAAATAAAAATAAAAAATTATTAATGATTTCACCATCTAAAGATAAGAAAAAAATGTTCCATCCTATCCCGCCTTAAGTGGCAATAGGACACGGCAAAGGGCGAAAACATGAATGGGATGGGGGATGAAAGGTTGCCCCAACCCGACCCCGACCCCGACCCATCCTATTACCATCCATAGGTAACATATTATGATATATTTTTAGATAAGGTAGCATATTAAAACAATTTCAAAAAAATAAAAATAAAAAAGTGGCAATTTGAGTTTCATAATTTTTAATAATAATGCTTGTTGCATATAAAGAGTTACACAAAGTTTTAAATACATGGAAAAAAAAATAATAATATTATTTGTACATAAAGAGTTACATAATAATTTACATACAAATGAGCTATCAAAAAGAGAATGAAGAATATTTTTTATTTATTTTGTTGAAGAGATTTTGATCAAATTATATGTCGCCCGATTGTGCTCATATATATATATATATATATATATATATAATATATATATATATATATAGCCAGCATTTCTTAAACCAAATAAAAATAAAAATTTTCATTCTCTTTTGACACCTTATTTTTATGTACACTATTATGTAACTCGTTGTGTACAAGTTGCATTATTCTATCTAACCACATCCTATGTATGTAAATTATTATGTATATATGGCACAACCGAAAAAATAGAAGGAAAGAAAAGAAATTCAATTAATATAATTCACATCATCAATATGTACACAATGATGTACAATAACCATTATGCCAAATTGAGAAATAAAAAATGAAAAATACCTCTCTGCCATAAGAGAAGAGATCTGTTCCCTCGACCATCCTCCCTTGAACCTCCAAGTCTCCCTGGCAAGCTCCCCTGTGGAAAATTACCCACATTCCTTTTGGCAACAAAGCCAGTGACACGTAAGTTGTTATTTTATCGTGCTTATGTGATAAAATAATAATAAATCATTTTTTTTACATGCTAATGTTGAAAGAAAAATTCTAGAGTGATAGGCTCAAGCACCAAGCCAAAAACTGTAGGCGCCCCCTATTGGAGGGTCGCCTGACCATCATTGCCTTATTCAAAGCTCCTCATATATCGATCAACACGTGTAAGTGCCCATTTTTCTTCAAGAAAACTTCTTTTTTTCTTTTTATTTATAAGAATTGGTGTATGTGCTTGACAAATTAACTCAAATGAAATGGTGGGCACGTGTAATGACATTTATAAGACTGATATGCTGTAGATGGATGTGGGTGAAAAATGGAACTTGAAAGGCTTACGGAATTCCCGTTTGGTCTCGAAGACGGGGGTAGGTGGAGAACAACCAGTCAATTAAGCCCGTGATTAGGGGAGATTTTGGGTTTTTATGTCAACATCACCAACAGTTTACAAGCTGGCTAATTTAGCAAAATCACAATCTTGCCCTCCCTGCCAAGACCACGTGAGATGTAAATCTTCAAAATATTTGTTGACCTTTCCATGTTATACAAACAAGCATGTCGGGCCACCTAGTCAAAAATTTCAACTCAAACCAAGTTGCACTGTACGTTAGTGATGTTTGGAATTTTACGGAAATTGACGTGTAAAAACGGAAAATATTTCACGGGGAGGACGATCACATTTTTTTTTCTAATATTTCTTGAAGTGAAATACGTTGCCGACAAGGAGATTGCTTGTTTTTCGGGATAACTTTATTGCACACCAAGCGGGCCCCACCCAAATCATACTAATGGACGATTTTTTTTTCTTTTTTTTTTTCATCGGCGTGCACGTTCCATGGTCACCTATCTACCCCCGAAAGGCATTTTCCTATTCACTATGAAGGCCAATTAGAGTTCAATTTTACTTCTTTATTTTATTTTGGGTTGGTGGAAGTTAATTTTAATTCAATCATCCTTGTTTTTTAGTATCGACGATGTTGATCTACTTCTTTGAAAGTTAAAAATAGATTTTAATAAAAGTTGATAAAAATGTATGTTTGAAAAATTGTGAATCCCTTGCCATGTGCAATTAAAATTAATTATTAACTTTAATTTAAATTAAAATATAAATTTTAATTTTCATCAAATATGGAATAATATGTTCAGGGGACGAAGTCAAGTTGATTTGATTCATAAAAAGTTAACCAAAAAACATTTGCAAGCCAGTTGGGAAAATTGGAAATTATCCAGTGGCTTGTTAGTTGGGCAAAGTTATTTAGCATTATTTAGTACCTACTATGTTGATCTACTTCTTTGAAAGTTAAAAATAAATTTTAATAAAAGTTGAATTTTAATAAAAGATAAAATATATGTTTGAAAAATTGTAAATCCATTACAATGTGTAATTAAAATTAATTATTGACTTTAATTTATAATAAGATCTAAATTTTAATTTTTATCAAATAGGGACATAATATATGCAGGGGATGACTACTTGACTCGAGTTAATTTGATTCATAAAAAGTTAACCAAAAAACATTTGCAGAGAGTTGGGACAATTGGAAATTATCCAATGGCTTGTTAGTTGGGCAAAGTTGCAAGAGATTAACGTTTAGCTGGCGAATGAGTTTCATTTTAATTTTAATATATATTTTTTTCAATCACATATTCTTAAATAATATATTATTATACGTAAATTTAAAAAAAAATCATTTTTTAAACCACACATTCTCAAAAAAAAAAAAAAAACCATCATTTTAAAATATATATTTTTCCAAAATTATAAATGGATGGAAACCTTCTATTTGACCGTTAGTTGATCAATATTTTGCAAAAAAATGATATTTTGATCATTTTAAGTATGAACATTTTCGCCAATTCCATGACAACATTATATTTTGCAATATAAATAAAATTATATAATAAGAAATAATTAAATCAAAAGGCATTTTCTTCACCCCACCCCCAAAACCAAACCCACAATACTGACCACCGCCGATTGACCACGACCACCTATCTCACTATAAACCGTAAATCTTAAATTGCCGCCACCACCACCCCCATCAAACCAAACCCATCACAACCAAACCATCAACCCATCTTTTCCATGAAGAACCTAAAACACGACGTAAAGAAAAATCACCGACCATCAAAATTAGAAAACATTTGAAAACCAGACTCTAGAAAGGATCGTCGAACATCTATAGAAAACTAGAAAAAGATTTAATAAAAAATCATAGAAGATCAAAATCGACACAAGACAGCGGCCACCCAATCCAGAAAAACCACCGACCACCTAATTCGCCGAAATTTCTTCCCTAGTCGATGTCCTCAATCCACAAATCGCCGCCTACAGTCACACCCATGGTCGCACTTAAATGTCGGTAGTCTCGCCAACTCTGGGTGAGCATATTCATGGTGCAATGTCATCAACGTGTCAACAACGGTCCCTAACCTTTCAAAAATATGCATTTGGAGTACAAATAGATGGAATCTGTCCACTTTTTTGTTGGTTGACTAAAAAAAATAGGGAAAATTAAACATAGAATTTTTAAGATGAGTATAGTGATATTTATTGATATTAAACGGAATTCATTTTCACAATTGAAATTTTTTATGTTTCTGATTAGTGTTTTTGTTCTGTTTTTCTTTTTACAATTTTTTGGACAAGGCAACAATCAAAGAATCCCGAACTGTCTACAGGCATTACTGAGGTGAAAAAATGGCACCATTCAACTTTAACAGATGTAGAACAATGCTACCTATATGGGCCACAACAATTATGTTTTGGACTGTTCGTGCTCAAATGATAACATTTTCAGTATCACAAGCAACTGTTACTCATATAAATCGTTACCCACAAATACTGTACTAAATACACGTGGCAAGCGGATAAGTTCCAGCGAAGTCCTGAACTTAACCAAGGAACAAACTACCCGGCCAGTGAGCATAGATTCATCCCACATCGTTCTGCCCATATGAACAGTTGGCCGAGCCACTATTGGTCGAACCTCTATTCATATGAACAGTTGGTCGAGCCACTATTGGTCGAACCTCTATTGTCCGAACCCTTATGAAGAGTTGAGCCCCAAGGGATAACATGACATATGTAGAGGCGTATTGGAGAAGATCCCATACTAGATCTTGTATCAAGTGGGTGATGTGACAACTCACTATATATGTAGCTCCACTTAATGAGACAAGTCTAGTGTAGTCTTGCATATCCGGCCTAGGGCTGACAAGTCGTCACAACATTAAATACGAAATGGCCTATGGATGATTGATTGATGGCTACGATAAGAGGTCTCGGCTATGCGGATGAGGCCACGTGTTTCATCATCTAACGGCCCTCCACTATTGTATTTTACTATAAAAGCACACATTTAACATTGTAAAGGGTAATGAAAATTGATACATAAAAAAAGCTTTGGCATTCCTTCTATAAACATGACTTATCTCTCGGGTCGACCCCCTTTTACTATAGAAATAATCACACTACAACTAATGAACTAGAGAAACACGTGGAACAAGACTCTTCTGTTGGACCATTTTTTGGGGTCAACAGATTGGCGCCGTCTGTGGGAAACTTACAAATACCGTAAACACGTGCATCCTAGTGGTAAAAGCCACCCGCGAAGAACCTTGAACAAATGATTAAATTCTTGAAAAGGAATCATCACTGGAAGGCCATCGAAAAGGGTGCCATGAATTCTAGTCGCCAAGGTACGCTGACAGGTCGAAAAAGTGTTCGACTTTGATTACCGCAAGTGCACGGATCGTTCAAGTAATAAAAATGGGTTTTAAAGTCCAAGTATCGTTCCCACGAAGATTGAGTAGTTTAGATATTATTTATCTCGACCCTAACCTAAAGTAAACGAATCCAAAGAGATTTTTATGAAATTGTGAATTTTTACTAAATTGAACTAAAATTATGAAATTGAATGCAAATTAACTAATGGATTGCCAAATGTGAATGTTTGATGAAAATATATGTATGAAAAGCGTACTAGGTTCCCGAATCCCCTCGTAAGCTCACCTCTAATCCCTATTTCACAACTTGATGACACAATGCGTCGGTTGAAGAATCAATGCTCCTATTTTATTCAACAATCTCTCTCGAGTAGAGTTGAACCTATTCTCGCATACCATTTGACTATATCTCTATGACAAATGCAAATATACAAAAATGCATGGATTTTTGTGAACACTTAAAGACTCACGTAAAGCATAGCGGTATATCTCTATCCCCTATCGAACCCTACGATGATTTGTATCTTGTAGAATCTATTCCCCTTCTCTCGAATGCATGAAATAGATCACCCAAACTCACATAATCATTGCGCATATAATTATGGAGACGATAATGTGAATACAAACCATTCAACACTTAACAAATATGTTTAGAATCAAATTGCAAAATAAGAAATTAGAAGTTTACAATACGAGGTTCATCGTTCACCTAGCACATCTGAAACTAGCCTAGCATAACTGAATTAAAATAAAGAAATAAATAAATAAGGGAAGACATTACCCAATTCATAGAAATAAAGCTTGAAATCCTTGGTCTTGATGTGAAAATCCTTGCCCTAGCCTTTGTTCTTGCCTCAAAAGGATGAAATTCTCTCTAGAAAGGCGTAACCCTAGCTTCTGGACGTTATTCGGCTTATATAGGAGTCCCCAAGTCATTACCATAAGTGTTGGATTCGAAATAGGAAACTCGGAATCTCGCCATTTTTTCCTTCTATGCGACCGCATAGAAGGGATGAATGCGGTCGCATAGAAGGGCATGTTTGTGCTCTGGAATTCCCTGCATGGACCAATGCGGTCGCATGCAGGGGACCACTATGCGACCGCATAGTGGTGACATCTTTCAATTCGTGGCGATTTGGTCCCTGAATCCTATTTTTCCACTTTTCGACCATTTTTCCATCTTCTTCTTGTTCCAATGCACACTTTCAATACTCAATTGAATCTTTTCATCTCCATGTACTCAATTTCTCCTCCGAGTCATCTTTTGAGTATTTGCATCTTAGTCCATGAACTTTGATTTGTCTCCTTTTTGGTCATTTTTCTCCATTTTTCTTCCTTTTTCACCACGATCACCGATGTTGACCTACAAACAAGATTTGTAACCAATTTAGCCATGTTTCACGCATATAACGATGGATATCCAAGTTAAACTCATGATTAAACGTGTAAAATACACTCCTATCATACGCAAAATGAAGGAAGACGACGGGAGGCTTCTGAAGAAGAAGTTCTCCGAACAAACGTCAATATGCACCGTCCCCATCATCGCCACAGAAGGGGGGTACAACCACTCGCCTAGCGCAAAGAGTTGGTGAGATGGCAGCGAATATGAAGGACATGGCCCAGTAAAACGCTGCCATGCAACAACAGGCTGAACCGTAGTGCCTCGGAATGGATCTTACCACCCAGAAGGCGAATATATGGACACTGCAACATACCCTCAGAGGCGCGGCGAGACCGGCCCGAAAGAAGGGGAATTGGGAGTTGAGGCTTCCAACAATTGTGCCACCAGCCACCTAGGCGAGGATTCCCCCCAAGGTTTCCCCCCAGAGTACTCCCAAGATTGCGAACCACAAAGGTCTGCTAGTGTTTTCGACCGGATTGGGCCTTCTAGGCCCAGTAGGCCGCACCGACCTCCGACTCAAAGACCACTGGATCAGAATGAGGAAAATGAGCCCCAGGAAGTCCGACCTCCCCCTAGGAATAGGCGGGAGAAGAGGGAGGCCGCTAACGTGCGGAATCAGGTTGACGCAATACCTAGGTATCAAGCCGATGGAAATGACTCGACTGGCCTTGCAGGTCATTCGAGATGGACGACAATAACGAGAGCTTGCCCTTTTCGCAGGAACTACGAAATGCGCCAGTCCCAAACCACTTTGTCCCCCTCCCCCAAGATACCTAAGTATGAGGGCAAAGGCGATCCGGCGAAGCATCTCAATAACTACAAAACTCAAATGTCCCTAAGAGGAGCCTCGCCAGCGCTTAAATGTAGAGCCTTCCACCTCACCCTGACAGGGGCAGCGGAAATATGGTACAGCCGCATCCCAGCAGGCAACATCAGAAGTTGGCTGGATCTGAAAAAGGCCTTTCTTAACCAGTACTTGTCCAGCAAGGAGGGGGAGGCCCCAATCCAGAGGCTACAAGACATGATGCAGCAAGCAGGGGAAACCTTGAAAAGTTACTTGGCCCGCTTTACTGATGAAATGACATACTGCGAGCAAGTAACTGACAGAGAGGCCCTGTCAGCCCTAAGGGGAGGCCTCAACATGAATACTTTGTTTTGGAGTGACGTACGCAACCAGAACCCCTCCACCTATGACGCTTTGGTGGAGATGATAAGAAGCGAAATTGTTAATGAGGAACTCATAGACCATCGCAACCGAACCTCAATGGGATTGCCACCGCCCCAAAGGAGGGGTCCAATATCTCACCTGGTGGACCAACAATGGACTCAAGCAGGGCATACTATAGCTCCTACCTCCGGTCAGGCATTGGCCACCGCGACCCTAAACGCGGTACCCTCATTGGTGTATGAAGAAGCAGACCCCCATCAAACTCGCGGGCCGTCGAACTGGCCAAGGGGAAGAGGGAGAGGAAAGGCGAAGGGTGTGGAACCTAGGAATATGCCATACCATGAGCCCCACCCACCGGCCGGCCGAGGCGCCGAAAAATACCCGTACAAACAGCACCGAAATGAATATAGAGACCCCCATGAAGAAATAAACGCCCGCCCGCAGGAGGATGTCCCCCCGCTCCGACAAAAGCCTCAATACAGCGGTGCCGGATGGAACCTTAGGAACGAGCCCCCCCGAAGAAAACACAAAGAAGATGGAAACAAGGCACGGGACCAAAGACCTAGAAGGGGGTCATCGGCTGACACCAGAAATGCCCCTATCAGGGAAATAGACACTATCATTGGTAGTCCACACATCGGGGGAAGTTTGAAAAACGCTCAAAGGAACTACACGAGAGAGGCCAAGGATTCCCCTATGATGAATTATCTGATCAAGGGTTCTAGCAAGGGACCCGGAAGCACTCCACCCATTACTTTTTCACCAGAAGATTCTGCAGGAGTCCACTACCCGCATTGCGACGCTTTGGTGGTTCGAACCGTGGTGGCCCGGAATGGTCTCAAACGCATGCTGATCGACAAGGGGAGTTCGGTTAATATACTTTTCGGAACCACCTTTGACAAAATGGCAGTAGACCATGAGCGGCACCCATGACCGCTCCCTTATATGGTTTCACCGGGGACAGCATCATCCCAAGAGGAAGGATTACTCTGACGGTCGAAATGGGGGAATCCCATTGCCAGGTCCAGCGCTTTATGGAATTTCTGGTAGTTGATCATAGGTCCGCCTATCACGGCGTTCTGGGATGACCCGCATTGAGGGAGCTAGAGGCAATAACTTCCATACATCACCTTTACATGAAATTCCCCACCAAGGGAGGTATTGCGACGATCAGGGGCGATCAGGCGGGTTCCAGGGAATGCTATCTAAGCTCTTTGGGAAGTCCGAACCCAGAAGCTTCAATATGGTGCTGGCAGACACGGAAATGAAGGAAGCACCCGAAGAAGGGGACACCCATGAACAAGGGGCCGACACCCTGGGAGCCGTCGAAATAGACCTGGACCCCAGGATTACGGAGTCGAATTCACGGGCCACTTCGGTAGAAGAGTTGGAACCTTTTCCCGTCGATTTGAGAGACCCAACCAGAACGCTGCAAATCGGGAAAGAGCTCAGCACGGAGACAAAAGCCGAACTGAAACATTTCTTGCTCACCAACTTAGATATATTCGCTTGGAGGCATGAGGATATGGTGGGCATAGACCCTAACGTCAGCTGCCACCATCTCAACATAGATCCCGAAGTAGCCCCCCACCAGCAAAAAAGAAGGGTCTTGAATCCGGAAAGGTACACGGCATTGAAAGAAGAAGTGCATAGGCTTGTATCCAATGGGTTCATCAGGGAAGTAGTATACCCAAAATGGGTATCCAACCCCGTCCTAGTTAAGAAGGCAAACGGCAAGTGGAGGGTCTGCGTGGATTTCTCTAATCTCAACCAAGCCTGTCCAAAAGACAGTTTCCCACTCCCAAGGATCGACCAGCTGGTCGATTCCACTGCAGGTCATGAACTTATGAGTTTCATGGACGCCTATTCTGGGTACAATCAGATCCCAATGCACCACACAGACGAAGAATACACCTCCTTCATAACGGACCGAGGCCTGTATTGTTACAAGGTGATGCCTTTTGGTTTGAAGAATGCCGGTGCCACGTACCAACGGTTAGTAAACAAGATGTTCGCAGACCTGCTGGGTGAAACGATGGAGGTGTACGTGGACGATATGTTGGTAAAAAGTCTCAAAGCGGTGGACCATGTATCCCATCTACAGGCCACATTTAGGATCCTCAGAAAATACCACATGAAGCTCAACCCATCCAAATGTGCATTCGGGGTCGCCTCGGGAAAATTCCTGGGATTCATGGTTAACCAGCGGGGCATCGAGGCCAATCCTGAGAAAATTGAGGCACTACTGAATATAAAGTCCCCCAACAAGCCAAGGGAAGTACAATGCCTCACAGGGAGGCTTGCAGCGCTGAGTCATTTCATCTCCAAAGCTACCGACAGATGCCTCCCGTTCTTCCAAGTCCTAAAAGGGAAAAAGAGGTTCCAATGGAACAAAGAATGCGAAGAGGCATTCCAGGGACTGAAGAAGCACCTGGGCCAGCCCCCGCTCCTCTCCAAACCAAGAAAGGGAGAAGTCATGTCGTTATACCTGGCCATAAGTGCCAACGCTGTAAGTTCGGTACTCGTCAAGGAGCAGGATAACGTACAACTACCCGTGTATTATGTTAGCAAGGCCCTTGTGCCAGCAGAAACTCGCTACGCCAACGTCGAGAAGCTGGCCCTGTCATTGATGATTGCCTCGAGAAAATTGAGACCCTATTTCCAGGCCCACAGTATCCATGTAATGACTAACATCCCCCTCAGGCAGGTGCTCCAGAAGCCGAACGCATCCGGGAGATTGATGAAATGGGCTATGGAGCTAAGTAAATTTGACATCTCGTACCTACCCAGAACTGCTGTGAAAGGGCAAGCCGTAGCGGACTTTGTGGCCGAATTCACAGAACCCATCGACATCGATATTGCTATGAAACCCGCGGAGTCACCGACCTGGATGTTATTTGTGGATGGATTGGTAGGGGAAAATGGCTCGGGAGTTGGGGTACTGATAGAAAGCCCAGAGGGCCACAGACTTAACTGCGCCGTGAGGTTCGAATTTAAGACAACCAACAACGCGGCCGAATATAAGGCATTACTGGCAGGCCTGAAGCTCGCCAGAGATATGCAGGTAAAAAGTCTGGTTGTCCGAAGTGATTCACAGTTAGTGGTAAGTCAAGTCAACGGCGTTTTCACCGCCAAAGACAAGGGCATGGCAGCTTACCTAAAGACGGTCCGAGGATTGATCCCTTACTTTGATAAATTCGAACTGACCCAGGTTCCCAGAGTAGAAAACGCGCACGCGGACGCACTATCAAAGCTGGCTAGTAGTAAAAACTCGGAGTTGCTCAAGTTTATACCAATTGACTATCTTGCTGAACCTTCCACCTCAAAGGTAGAGGAAACAATGTGGATCACAGAGACTCCTGATTGGATGCGGCCCATCCTGGCGTATCTCAGAAATCACACCCTCCCGAAAAACAAGCAAGAAGCTCGGAAGCTCAGGCGCAGGGCCGCCCGCTATTTAATCAAGGAGGAGGTGTTGTACAGACGAGGATTCTCTTTGCCACTCCTACGGTGTATGGGGGCGAAGAAGAGGATTATGTCTTGAGGGAAATACACGAGGGGATATGTGGAAACCACACTGGAGGCCTAACACTCGCCCACAAAGTCCTAAGGCAGGGGTACTACTGGCCCACCTTAAGAAAGGATGCTATCCGTTTTGTGAAGAAATGCGACAAGTGTCAGCGTTTCTTCTCCATACAGCGGCATCCATCCCAGGAACTCACTGTTGTATCCAGCCCTTGGCCTTTTGCCAAATGGGGGATCGACCTGATAGGCCCCATGCCTAAAGGAAAGGGAGGGGATAATCACGCCGTTGTCGCCATAGATTACTTTACTAAATGGGTTGAGGCAGAGCCACTGGCAAAAATCACCGAGGCGCATACCTCAAAATTTTTGTGGAAAAACATCATATGCCGTTTTGGAATTCCCCACTCTATAGTAACAGACAATGGGCGACAGTTCGACAACAAGAAACTTCGCGACCTCTGTGACGAGTTGAATATCTGGAAGCATTTCTCCTCCCCTCACCATCCTCAAGCAAACGGCCAGGTCGAGGCAGTTAACAAAACTATCAAGCACCTTCTCAAAAAGAAGCTGGATGAATCGAAAGGGGCATGGGTTGACGAGCTTCCCAATGTACTGTGGGCAATACGGACTACCAGTAGGACAGCTACCGGGGAAACCCCCTTTTCTATGACTTACGGGGCAGAGGCTATGAGCCCCGTAGAGATCGGCTTGCCATCGCCTCGGCGCCTGCATTTCACCGAAATCTCGAACGAAGAGATAAGACGGGGCGAGTTAGATTTCCTTGAAAAAAAGAGGGAGGCCTCACAAGACAAGCTACTGAGGTACCAAAAGAAAATGGCCAAGTACTATAACGCAAAGGTTAAGCGAAAGTCCTTCAGAAGGGGCGACTTAGTGCTCCGGAAGGTGTTTTTGTCTACGAAAGAACCTGGGGTCGGCTCTCTAGGTCCCAATTGGGAAGGACCCTATCGTATTACAAACGAGGTCCGACCCGGTACGTTCTTAATTGAAAGCCTGGATGGCAAGGTGCAACCCTACCCCTGGAACATGGAACATTTGCGTGTGTACTATCAATAAAGCCCCGTTTATTTTTATGTGCACTTATGATCTGTGTATCTCCTGGTTCGTAAATTCGGTCAAGTATATATGGTTCACTCATCTTCACCGATGGTAGTCATGTGATGAACCCATGATATCGTGTTATAAACTAAATGGTCTGTCGTATGGTGAACCCATGCCCCCATTGCATAGCTTCAGTTAAGCGTATTGGCCCCTACATCCTAAACGGTTATTGTGATGGGCCTGCGCTTTGGATTATTTATTATGACATTCGTAAAGCGCTGGGAAAAGATAGCCTATACACCAGTGGCCGCTGCATGACGGACCTATGTCTACTTCGTTTGATAAAAGAAGTTACAACATTACAAGTACACAGCTCGAGAAAGTAAAAAGAACAATTTTCATTAATAATGAGTTACAGAGGGAACTGAAAATATAAGCCCTAATCTATGGGTACGGCATCCTCCTTAAGGGGCTCACCGCCAGCTTCCTTCGTCTCCGCATCGTCCCCTTCGATCACTGGGGTCGAAGGCTCATCCGGCATGAACTCGTTCTTTATGGAAGACAAGTCCGCTTGGGGGATCACCTCCTCCAGTCTGGCAAATACTTCTTCATAAGCTACCTTCCGCCAATGGATTTCCAGCCCGTCATACTCGGCAGTCTCGTGGAAGTGTGCCACATAATCATGAACTGCTGCGTCCTCAGCTTTCGTGAGCTTCTCATCAAAGGCCGATGCCTCGGCCTTGAGCTCTTCCACGCGAGCTGCCAAATCTGCCTTCTCCATATTCGCCACCTCCAGGGCGGATGAAGCAATTCTCTGCAGATTGTCGGAATTTTCTACGCGCTTCGTCAAGGCGTTTACATCGGCTCGACAGAGGTGAACCTCATCCTTCAGCTCCTTGTTCTCTTTGGAGAGGACCTCTACCTTCGACTCAACCTCAACCAACTTCAAGTTGGAAGCTTCAGCGGCCTTCTTGGCGCAAGAGGCCTCAGCGTTAGCCTTAATGACCAAGAACTCGGTGTTTTGAGCTCGTTGGAGGTAATCTTTTACCACTCCTTGCAGCCGCCTCGCCTCCATTTGGGCAGCAACCATGAAGTTCTGGGAGCGAGCTTGCATTGAAAGTTCGGCCTCCATAAGGTCGGCAACGTCACAACACTCGGCATGATTGGAATATTTTTCTGTCCAATACTTGTCACTAAGCCTAGCCGCCCCTTGGGCCTCCACCGGAAGCATTTCCATCACGGCAGGAGCGATTTCATCAGATCGTCCGTCCAAAAAATTCTGGACTTTGTCATCACTATGAATGCCGAGGTCCACCGCTTTCTTCTTCCTCCTCTGAAGAGGGGCGCTTTCCTCCGGTATTTCTACGCCTTCCCCCACTTTGATG
Source organism: Fraxinus excelsior (assembly GCA_019097785.1). NCBI lineage: Eukaryota > Viridiplantae > Streptophyta > Magnoliopsida > Lamiales > Oleaceae > Fraxinus > Fraxinus excelsior. The sequence continues at coordinate 34,986,120 of CM032630.1, forward strand.
GAAGCAAGGGGTTCGACCACCATGGGTTTCTTTAATGACTCCCCCAAGGTCATTTGGCGTTTCGGTAGGGGTGGAGGCCCGGTATTCTTAGTGAGAACCAACTTCCTCTTGGGGGGCCTGTCCGTCGAGGCCTCGCCTTTTTGCTCCTCCCCCTTTTCCTTGTCGCCGGTTTTCGAAGGAGGTGGTGGGGGGTTCGCCCTAGACAAGCGGGCGAGTTCATCCCTCTGACTTTTGTAAGTGGAGGAGTCCTTGACCAGCGGTTTCCTCCTGTAGGCCTCCCCAAGACTCCTCAAATCCAAAAGGGTCGGTTTTACACGTTCCTTACTGTCGTGTTGCCCTGCAGGAAAGAGTTATCAAAAAGGGAATAAAACACAAGAAAAAGGCGAATGATAGAACTGATGCTTTTACCTTTCGTCGCCATCAAGAAATGGGTGATGAAGTGACTCCTCTTGGCAATCAGGTTCTTGAAATGCCCAGCAGATAAGTGATACCTCAAGAACAAGTGCTGTCCCCCACACAGTAAATTGTTGGAGTTATTCAACCCTTCTTTACGTGTAAGTGTTCAACCGTGTACAGTGTACGTATATGCAAAGAGAGGAGGAGGAGAAGAAGAAGCAGCAGCAGCTTGGATTTTATCAAAAAGTATACACAAGTGGGCGCTATAGTTTTATTAACGACGAGTAAAATACTTAAAGTCAATGACGTTTACTCATTAAATTCAGAAAAATTAAACGAAACTTACAATTTGGGGGACATACGGGGAACTTAAAATTTGGGGGAAAATTAGGAATTTCCTTGCAGTTTCATTGTCCCTATGGCTGGCTCAAAAATTGAAAAATTATCACGCGGCTTCATCGTGCATGGTGGGGTCGACATTTTTGATGTAATGTAATAAAAAATATTTTCCTCGTTTGACTAAAAGGAAATATGAGTTCTTCTTCGTGATAGATCATGCAGAGTGGGATGCACTACTCATTGTTGACTTTGATTGCAATTTGACTTTTCTTGCAATTTGACTTTGCTTTAGTTTCAAATTGTTTTCTTTTTGGCACGAGGGATGTTATTTAGTTTTATTGGAATTATAATTTCAATTTATGTGATGTTAATATGATATTAAATAATAAGTACGATTCAATGAGTCATTTAATTTTACATTTCATTTAACTTATTATCTAATACCATATAGATTGAGATTATAACTCAAGTATAGCTAAATAATATTACTCTTTTGATATTCCTTTTGTCCTACAAAGATAGGTTGATTTCTATTCACGCAAATTAAGAACATTTAATTAATATTAGGGGTGGGCAATGGGTCGGGTTGGGTCAGATTTGACCAAAAATCGATCCGACCCGATATGCCACGATTTTGGACTCTTCACAAACCGACCCGACCTGACACCTATTCACAAACTTGTTGACATATGATTTAATATAACTCCACTTGTTTTGATTATAACAAATAATACACCTATGTTTCTAATAAGTTTTTGTTTCTTGAGTTTTTCATGAATATATTTTCTTAAGCATTCAAGAGTCAAATCGTCATCCGTTGAAGAACAAGTCAAAGAGAGGCTCGAAGAGATCAAGAACATTGAAGATAGAGTTATTTATCGAACCTCATTTATATATGTAAAAGTATAACTCGTCAATGTTTAGTAAATGCATAAAAGCTCAAATTATTTTTTCATAATCTATCACTTACATAAAAATGATTTTCATTCATATGAAATAGATTTTGAAAAAGATATTTTTTTTAAAAAAAGTCAAATTCAAAATCAAAGTTTGGTCAACCGAACTTGGTCAACCGAAAGTCCAACGACTAGTTTTTGCAATAGCTATATTCTCAAAAAAATTGATCAACCGAACTTACCCGAAAGCATCTATTTTTGCTCTATAACTACCAATCTCTTTTCCATTCAATCATACCAACTTACAAGAGATTTTTGAGAGCTTATTTATTGATATATCATTGAGTTTACTTGAGTTTAAAGTCTATATCATTTATTACAAGAGAGTTTCTTGATCGATTTAATTTATTTCTTTCATCTTATCAAGAAATCCTTCTTAGTAAAGAATTTTTCATAAAACTTCATATATTCTTCATTCTTGATAAAAGTTTTCTTTGCCAACATTTATTTAAGTATAAATTTCTCACTATACTTAACTTTGTATTATTTGTTAAGAGAGATTCATTGGTTGAAAGATTTGGTACATTGATCCTTACTATTGCATCATTTATTGTTTATCAAAGTTTTGCAACTTAAAACACTCGAGCTTAAATATTTGCTATCTATTGAAGTGTTATCCTAACTCTCTAAATACTTGACTTGATTGTATCATTTGTTTAGAGAGTTCTTTCAATTGTAAAATTACAACTTATACTTTGTGGTTTCGAGAGCCCTTGTGAAAACTCGATTGTTGTAAGGATAGGTGCTCCTTGTTGTAAGTCACCTAAGGATAAGTGCTCATTGTTGTAAGTCACTTAAGGATAAGTGCTCCTTGTTTGTAAGTTACCATAATATTGCATTTGGCCTTTCTCGTAACGGAGAGTTTGGTAACGGAGACGTAGAACCCATTGTGTATCGAACCCCATTAAATTGGTTTGTTATCCTTACTTATCGCACTTTACTTTACATTGCCATTTATATTGTGTTATATCTATACTTGAATTAAGTTATCATATTTGCATATTTACTTGTTATATTACACTTTACATTTATATTTTGTGTATTGAATAGTTTTGAAACAAAGTGTCGAACAAGTTTCAAAAACCAATTCACCCTCCTCTTGGTTAGTTATTCTTGGGTTATCAATTGGTATCAGAGCAAGGTGCTCTTATTTTAAAAGATTACACAATCTTGAGTAATGGCTAACCATATTTCTCAAAGTCTTGAATGGTGTTCTACAAATCGTCCTCCTTTATTTGATGGTACAAACTATAATTATTGGAAAACTAGAATGTCTATTTATGTTCAATCAATTGATTATAGTATTTAGGAAATTATTGAACTCGGTCCTCATGAAGTTACCAAAGTGATTAAGGTTGATGGGAAACCGGATCAAACTACTGCAAAACCTAGGGAAGAGTATGATGAAGATGATAGAAGAAAATTGTCCATGAATGCTAAAGCCCAAAATCTTCTCTTTTGTGCTTTAAACATAAATGAATTCAATCGTATTAGCACTTGTGATTCCGCACATGAGATTTGGCGTGCTTTAGAAGTCACACACATGGGCACAAATAAAGTAAAAGAAACTAAGATAAATCTCTTGTTTAAAAAATCTGAATTTTTTTTCATGAAACAAGATGAATCCATTGCTAGCATGATTACTCGTTTTACCGATATTGTTAATGGCCTCAAAGGTTTTGATCGAAGATTTACTAATGGTGAACTTGTTAGCAAAATGCTTAGGTCTCTTTCCGAAGAACGGAGCCCCATAATAATGTTGATAGAGAATACCAAGGATGTAAGCACATATCCTTTGGAAGAGTTTTACGGAACCTTGATGACATATGAACTCAACAACACCGAAATCAAGGAAAAGACAAAGAAAAGCAAAGACGAATCAAAAGAGCCAACAAAGCGCCAAATTGCTTTAAAATCGGCAACTGAGGAAGAATCAACAAGCAACAACATGAGTGATGAAGAACTCGATGATCTTGTCCTCCTTGTCAAAAAATGGAGAGGTTTTCGTAACAACCGACGTTTTCAAAAGAAGGAAGACAAAGGTGAAGAAAAGAACAAGAAAATTGAGTGCTATGATTGTGACAAACCAGTCACAAGAGAACCGAATGTCCCAACAAGAGAAGATTTTCTAAAAAGAAAGCTCTACAAGCCACTTGGGATGAAAGTGAGGATGAAGAAGAGGAAAATGAAAGTCAATATGAAATTGCAAACATGTGCTTCATGGCTATCGAAGAAGAGGTAAACGTAAATGACACTCCTACTTATGATGAATTATCTACTTCTTATGATGAAATTATTGAAGCCTTTGAAAAACTTGTACTCAAATATTCTACTCTCAAAAAACATGTTTTACTAAAAATCGAGACCAAAATGATTTTGGAAATTCAAAAGAACTTTGAAAAGGAAAAAGTTGATATTGATTTTCTAAGTAAATAAAATTTGTCTCCAAAAGAAAAAATTCTAGATTTGACCAACATTGTGCATAAATTTACTCAAGGAAAGAAAAACTTTGATTTAATGCTTGGTAAACAAAAATGTGTGTTTGATAAGGGAGGGATTGGATACAAACCTTTTCTAAAGCAAAAATCCTTGAAAGCATATTTGTTAAAGCTTCCAACATCACATGTAGTTTTTGCAACAAATTTGGACATGTAGCATTTAATTGCTTAACCAAAAAGAGACTACACTTTCAAGGAAATAAGTGAGTTCAAGGGTCCACTAGCACTAGCACTAACTATCAAGTACCCAAAGTTAAATGGGTATCAAAATTAAAAATTTGAATCAATTATTGTAGGTGCCTTCAAAAGTAAAGAGCAATTGGCTCCTAGATAGTGGTTGCTCCAAGCACATGACCGGAGACAAAACATTGTTGTCAAACTTCAAGAGAAAAGATGAAGGTCAAGTTACTTTTGGAGATAATGTCAAAGGAAAAATCATAGGCATTGAAAATATCGGTAATCGCTTATCTCCTTCTATTGAGAATGTCTTATTAGTAGATAACCTCAAACATAACTTGCTAAGCATTAGTCAACTATGTGATAAAGGTTATCATATCAAATTTGACGCTTCCAAATGCCTTATTAAGGATGTTACATCGAAAGAGGTATTGTTCGTAGGAAGCCGAAGTAAGGATGTTTATGTCATCAACATTGTTTTTGAAAAAGAATTAAAAAATTTGTTAAGCTTTAAAGATGACACTTGGTTGTGGCATAGAAGATTAGGCCATGTTAACATGGATCTAATTTCAAAAATCTCAAAAAATTGCTTTGTTAAAGGTTTACCAAATTTGAAATTTGAAAAGGACAAGATCTGTGATGCTTGCTAATTTGGAAAGCAAACAATAAATACTTTCAAAACTAAGCAGTTTTCTTCAACCACAAAACATTTACAACTTCTCCACATGGATCTTTTTGGACCGTAAAAAATGGCTAGTTTAGGTGGTAAACATTATGCATTCGTTATAGTTGATGATTTTTCAAGATTTACTTGGGTCATATTTTTTAGTATGAAAGATAAAGCCTTAAAAGTTTTTAAACACTTTTGCAAGAAAGTTGAAAATGAAAAAGGTTACATTATTTTAACTATTAGAAGTGACCATGGTGGAGAATTTGATAACCATGCTTTTGACGATTTTTGTAATGAAAATGGATATGAACATAATTTTTCGACTCCTAGAACTTCTCAACAAAATGGTGTAGTAGAGATGAAGAATCGCACATTGCAAGAAATGGCTAGGACTATGTTAAATGAAAATAACTTGCCTAAGTACTTTTGGGCCGAAGTCGTTAACACCACATGCTATATTTTGAACAGAGTTTTGGTTTGTCGTAAGAATACTAAAACTCCATATGAACTTTGGAAAAATAGAATTCCAAACATTAGCTATTTTAAAATATTTGGTTGCAAATGTTTTATATTGAATACGAAAGAAGATTTGGGAAAATTTGATTCAAAATGCGATATTGGAATCTTCATTGGATATTCACCTACTAGCAAAGCCTATAGAGTCTTCAACAAAAGAACTCTAGTAGTAGAAGAATCCATGAATGTTACATTTGATGAGACTAACTCTCTTGATCAAGAGAAATGTATTGAAAAAGATGTAGGTGTGGTAACTTCACTCAAACAAATGAGTATTCAAGACAAAAATGAAAAAGTATCAAATGAAGATCAATCAAAGAAGTCCAACAATCAAGAAAGTGAAGAAAAATCACCCGAAGCACAAAATGATCCCGCATTACCAAAGGAATTAAATCAATTTGAAAGAAATCATGTATGGGATTTGGTTGATATACCTAATAATCAAACCATTATTGGTACAAAATGGGTTTTTCGAAATAAACGAGATGAAAATGGTATTGTTGTATGTAACAAGCTAAATTAGTGGCCTAAGATTACAATCAAGAAGAAGATATAGACTTTAAAGAAACTTTTGCACCGGTTGCTAGATTAGAATCTATTCGCATGCTTCTTGTTTTTGCTTGTTAAAAAGGTTTTACTCTCTATCAAATGGATGTCAAAAGTGCAATTTTAAATGGTTTCATTCAAGAAGAAGTTTATGTTGAGCAACCTCCCGGTTTCAAAAATCACAAATTTCCGGAGAAAGTGTTTAAACTTAGAAAAACTCTATATGGGTATGAAAGATTGAGTAAATTTCTTATATCAAACGGTTTTCATATGGGAAATGCGGATACCACACTCTTTATCAAAACCAAAAAGGATGATATGATTGTTGTACAAATTTATGTTGATGATATTATTTTTGGTGCCACTAATATCTCTCTTTGTGAAGAGTTCTCTAAAAGTATGAGCAAGGAATTTGAAATAAGTATGATGGGAGAACTAAAGTTTTTCCTTGGATTTCAAATCAAACAAACTAATGAAGGTATCTTCATTAGTCAAACAAAATACATCATAGACATGCTCAAGAAGTTCGATTTTGAAAACTTGAAACCAATGAATACTCCAATGAGTACATCAATCAAATTGGATAAAGATGAGAATGACACTTCAATTGACATCACAAAATATCGAGGTATGATTGGATCCCTTCTTTATTTAACTACTAGTAGACCCGATATCATGTTTAGTGTTTGCTTATGTGCTAGATTTCAATCCAATCCTAAAGAATCACATCTAAGCGACGTAAAAAAATATTTTGATAATTATGTGGTACTAGGACTTTAGGCATTTGGTATCCAAAAGGTACACACATTGACCTCATTAGCTATTCGGATGCCGATTGGACGGGTTGTACCATTGATCGAAAAAGTACAAGTGGAACTTGTCATTTTCTAGGCTTTGCCCTTGTGTCATGGTTTAGCAAGAAACAAAACTCCGTTGCACTATCAACCGCCGAAGCCGAATACATATCGACCGCTAGTTGTTGTGCTCAAGTTTTATGGATGAAACAAACTCTTAGCGATTTTCACTTAACTTTTGAAAATACTCCTATTATGTGTGACAACACTAGTGCCATAAATTTATCAAAAAATCCCATATTGCACTCCCGCACAAAACATATCGAGATTCGACATCATTTTCTTAGAGATCATGTGCAAAAATGTGATATTTATTTGGATTTTGTTAGTACTGATAAACAATTGGCCGATATCCTTACCAAACCTCTTACTCTCGATAGATTTTCTTACATTCGAAGGGGTTAAGTCCGAAATATGCAGATCAGGGCTTTTCGGTCGATCGAAAGTGAAGTTCGGTCGACCGAACTTCACTGGAGGAATAAAATCCTCCTCAGACAAGTTTGGTCGATCGAACTTCCCTGTTCGGTCGACCGAATAGACTAGAAACGGGTGTTTTAACATCCTACCAGATTTTTTTTCTTTCACAACTCTCAACCCTCTCTCTCTCACTCGAAAACTCTCTTATCCTCTTCAACAATCACTCATTCTTTCACTCTTTCTCTTCAAATTCACTCCATATTTCATAATATCCTTCACCTCCATCTCACTTCAAACTTTAAGCTTTAAATCCACTTTTCATCAAAAAAAAATTTAAGATTTGGGTATCTAGGGTTCTTGATTCAAAATTTATGATTTTTCTTCAATTACTTCTTCCATATCATATCTAAGCACCTACCCATTTCATATACTTGTTACCCACTCATTTCCAACCATTTTCAACAAATTTTTCTTCAAAAATTTTGAAAACCCAAAAATCTCACTCTATAAATCAAAAATTCCAATTTTACCCATGTCTCCAAAGAAGAAATCAAAGCAAGGGGAAGCAAGCTCATTGACTGTTGGGGTTGACACACTCATGCCTGACCGTTTCAATGATTGTCCCATTTTACTTGGTAAGTCTATCGATTTCTTCGAATTTACTACCTAAGCCGCTTCCTTTAGACTAGAAGAAAACATTGAAAATATTGGATGGATGAATATTGTTACTATCTCGGAAAATGTTTATCCTAACCTAATTCGTGAATTTTACCGTAATCTATCATTTTATTCACTCATTATCCCTTGCGATATTAAAGGTAAATGAATTACTCTTGATAGAAATACTATTCTAAGAATTCTCGAATTAGACAGATGTGAAAACTTTGCCTATGATCAACACCATTCCGTTAGATTTGAAGGTTATAATGAAATTGAAGCTTGTAGTAGCGTCACCGATCGACCACTATCCACCGCCATGACCTTAAACCTAAATCATCTTACTATTCCTTGTAAGATTCTTCATCGAACTATTGCACGTATCATTGTCCCCTGGAGTGGACACTTTGAAGAGGTTCGCCACCTTGACTTGTTTCTTCTTGACTCACTTCTTGTTGGTCGAAAATTGGACTTTCCCTATATATTCTTGAATCACATTCGTCACGTTCACAGGGCCGCTACACTTCTAGGCTTACCTTGTGACATGTTTCTTACTAATATTTTCCAACATTTCAAAGTGCCATTACACGATGAGCCTTTCCTTAAACCCAAGCACACCGACATCATTAACCTTAAAACCCTTCAACGCATGAAAATCGTTAAAGATAATGGGCAAAATGGGTATGTCATACTCAAGGTTTCGACAGGAACTCGGGGCCTACCACTTGACCATTCACTTTAGAAGAAGTTGAAGAAATGGGAGGTAATAGTAATAGTGATGATGATGATGATGACAATGTTTCTCCTCGGGCACAACATAGGGCTTCTCCTCCACATGTAGCACCAACCTCCGGCCAACATATTTCCAATGATCAATTCAACATTCTACAAGGCCAGATTGACTCTCTTACCACTATCGTCAATGCACTTGATCAAAGAATGGAGCAAATAAGTTTGTCTCAAGAGGTTTTCTTTGCACACATGTATTCTATTTTTCCTCGAGGGCCTCCTCCACCGGCGGAAGATTAAAATATTATCTTTTAGGTCTATGTTTGCTTTTCTTTTGAACTCATATTTTTATCTTATGTCGTGACCTATGATTACTTTCATTTGCTTCTATTTTTTCCTTACTTTGCACCTACGCCTTATCTAAGGGAGAATTTATTCTAGCATCTTTGTTCCCATGCTTTTTTGACAAAAGGGGGAAAAGAATGAAGGATATGTGATTGTAATTAATGACTTGCTATTTGATTATGAACTCTTGTTACTTCTTTTGCTTATGAGTTATGTAACTTATTTGTGAGTTCACTTATTTCTATACATTATTGATGGCTTCTAAATGTGATTTATTATATCAATGAATTGTGGATGCGTAAAAGATAGGGGGAATATATTGTACATATCTAAAAATCACATATTATTTGTCATAATAAAAAAGGGGGAAATTGTTGACCTATGATTTAATATAACTCCACTTGTTTTGGTTATAACAAACAATACACCTATGTTTCTAATAAGTTTTTGTTTCTTGAGTTTTTCATGAATATATTCTCTTAAGCATTTAAAGTCAAATCGTCATCCGTTAAAGAACAAGTCAAAGAGAGGCTCGAAGAGATCAAGAACATTGAAGATAGAATTATTTATCGAACCTCATTTATATATGTAAAGGTATAACTCGTCAATATTTAGCAAATGCATAAAAGCTCAAATTATTTTTTCATAATCTATCACTTACATAAAAATGATTTTCATTCATACGAAATAGATTTTGAAAAAGATATTTTTTAAAAAAAAGTCAAAGTCAAAGTCAGATTTCGGTCAATCGAAAGTCCAACGGCTAGTTTTTGCAATAGCTATATTCTCAAAAAAATTGATCAACCGAAAATTTCGATCAACCGAACTTACCCGAGAGCATCTCTTTTTGCTCTATAAATACCAATCTCTTTTCCATTCAATCACACCAACTTACAAGAGATTTTTGAGAGCTTATTTATTGATATATCATTGAGTTTACTTGAGTTTAAAGTCTATATCATTTATTACAAGAGAGTTTCTTGATCGATTTAATATATTTCTTTCATCTTATCAAGAAATCCTTCTTAGTAAAGAACTTTTCATAAAACTTCATCTATTCTTCATTCTTGATAAAAGTTTTCTTTACCAACACATATTTAAGTGTAAATCTCTCTCTCTATACTTAACTTTGTATTATTTGTTAAGAGAGAGCCATTGGTTGAAAGTTTTGGTACATTGATCCTTACTATTGCATCATTTATTGTTTATCAAAGTTTTGCAACTTAAAACGCTTGAGCTTAAATATTTGCTATATATTGAAGTGTTATCCTAACTCTCTAAATACTTGACTTGATTGTATCAGTTGTTTAGAGAGTTCTTTCAATTGTAAAATTACAACTTATACTTTATGGTTTCGAGAGCCCTTGTGAAAACTCGATTGTTGTTAAGGATAGGTACTCCTTGTTGTAAGTCACCTAAGGATAAGTGCTCCTTGTTGTAAGTCACTTAAGGATAAGTGCTCATTGTTTGTAAGTCACTTAAGGATTGGTATTCATTGTTTGTAAGTTACCATAATATTGCATTTGGCCTTGCTCGTGACGGAGAGCTTGGTAACAGGGACGTAGAACACATTATGTATCGAACCCCATTAAATTGGCTTATTATCCTTACTTATTGCACTTTACTTTACATTGCCATTTATATTGTGCTATATCCATACTTGAATTAAGTTATCATATTTGCATATTTACTTGTTATATTACACTTTGCATTTATATCTTGTGTATTGAATAGTTTTAAAACAAAGTGTCGAAAAAGTTTCAAAAACCAATTCACCCCCTTTTGGTTAGTTATTCTTGGGTTATCAAAACCTACCCAACCCGAATCGGGTTGGGTCGGGTCCCTTTTTAAAATTTGATTTCTCTGATTCCTTTACAAATCCATGACTACTGCAATATATCTAGATCTAGCCAAATCTTGTACCAATAATTTACAAAACTCGCCGGAGAACAAAATATACAAAGGCTATGAACACCCATCTTACCTCTAACACATACTTTGTTGGTCATGGAATTACGCTGGCCGACATTATTATGATATGCAACCTAAGTATTGGATTTAAGGCTATCATGACTAAGAATTTTACATTTGAATCCCTCATGTGGAAACATACTTCTGGAACATGGTTAGTTAGCCAAAATTTCACAAAATTTTGGGTGATTTGAAACAAGCAGAATCTATTCCTCATGTTGCATCCAAGAAGCCTACACAGACTAAAAAATCTGCAAAACCTAAACCAAAAGATGAACCAAATGAAGAGGCTAAGAAAGAAGAAGTGAAGCCAAAACAGGTAGCAGTAGAGGAAGAAGAAGCACCCAAGTCAAAGCCTAAGAATCCTTTTGATCTTTTACCTCCAAGTAAGATTATTCTGGACGAATGGAAGAGGATGTACTCTTAACACCAAAACCAACATCCATGATTTTTTAAAGATGAAGCAAGAGAGTTGAATAATAGGGTTTTTATTGGGTTGGGTCGATTTTGGGCCAAACCCCAACCCGACCCACAAATTTTTTAAATTATTCCGACCGACCCGAATTTATCACAACCCAATCCAACCCGACCCGTTTGGTGTCGGTCGGGTTGGGTCGATTTTTCGGGCTATGGTTTTCCAAGCCCGGCCCTAATTAATGTAATTGGAACAATATATTTTACTTATATATTTTTTTATTCTATCCCTACACTAAATAATATTTGAATTTGAATAATTCATATTTGTTGATAACAAAATATATAAAATAGGGACATATTAAAAAACTTCAAAATTTACTATATTCTCAATGAGGAATGTGAACTATAATTTAAGACAAAGAAAATAAAAGTAAATCTATCTTTATAGGATAGATGGAGCATATGATAATAAAATTTTCAAGGTTGGAAAAACTTAAACTTCATCACTTTCATGGAATTCTATACGCATTTGGTGATGATTGGTAGAAGGCACTATTAATAGCATCTCCAATTCATTCTATGGCTTGCATTCTTAGCTAAGTTCAAATTTCATCTTCGATCGATAATTCAAATTTCATTATATTTAAAGAAAAGAAATAGAGAAAGAGAGGACAATTTCAAATTTTGTTGACTCAACCGTCTAATAGAGTAGTTACGTCACACATTTCTTCTTATGACGTCAACTAGATACTAACAATCCACATTAAAATAGGAGATGCTCTATAAGTTGCATAAACAAAACAACTCATCCCAGCTCAATTTAGCTCAACGTGACAAATAGAGTCCTAATTAAATAAAATGTGTATATCTCTTGACAAGGATAAACGAATATTATTTATTAAGGTATCTTGCTAATTGACGTTATTTAGTGTATTATAGTTATATTATGGGCCTACTTGAGCCTCATTTTTTTGTGTAGAATGTATTATAAAATAGTAGATTGATGGAGAATATGTAGTTAAAAATGAAGAAAAAGCTTTTGAATTGAGTTGCGTGTAATATTATTTTATTGAAAAATGTGTGGTTTTAATAAAGAGAGAAAAAATATATTTTGAGAAAAATGAGGATCAAACAAGAGCTATATGTTAATGCTACATAGATTACAAATCTTTCAATTTACTTGGCACGTAGACTTCAATCCATAAAATGCATTGAAGACACTTCAAGTGAGGCATGTCTGGAAATGGTATGAAATGGAAAGTCTATTCAAGCAATGAATGAAACTAGTATTGTTTTTACACACAAAGAAAAACTCTAAGAGGAAGTGTATTCAATTGAGACTACTAAGGACTTTTTGAGATTTAAAAAGTTTAAGGGTATTCAATGTAAATCTTTGAAAACTCTATAAAAGTATTGGTGTATTTAATTGAAGTCATGGTGTTTTTAATTAAAAAAATTTAGAAGTCTCTATAAGTCTTGAGGTATTCAAATTTTAATGATTCTTAGAGATTTTTATAAAAGTCTCCATAGTACTAACTTTTAAACAAAACGTACTCATCATGCCTAATTGGTAAACCACTAATGATCCCAAGTCAATGAGATTTTCCTCTATCACAACATCACCTTTCTCAAGCTAGGTATATAATGGGTCTCCACCTAATAAAGGTAATATGGTTGTTGTTCGGATAAAACCCATAAACATACGGGATCATTGATAAATAATAATATGATAAGTTGAGTTATCGCCCTACGAGGAATAACTATTAAATATAGATCACTAGTTTGTATCAAATTCGATATTTGTAATACAATAGAGTTGATTTGTTTGTATTTGTTCTAACTTAAACTAAGAGTATGTAAAGAATTGGTTTTTATCAAATTATGAGATAAATATTTTGAATTTCAGAATCTACTTATTGGCTTCTATTTCCTATTCTCAAATGTGATTTTCAAATGTTCGTGGCCATTGATAATTCATTAATATTGAATATTCTTTTCCAAGATATATTAAACATATCCTAAGCATACCTTACAATATTCCTAGTCCGAATTCATATGCAAAGCAAGCATTCGATCACATGATTATCACATATCACACACGCTATAGTTATTATTCCTATTACCTATTGTTCGTGTGTCAAAAATACAACATTCTAACCTATTACGAGTCTTCCAACACTACAATAAGCAACAAATTGTCTAATTGATATCAAGCATTCAAACAATGAAATAAGCATTCATAAGTGACCAAGAATACAAGAATTCACCAAAGATCTTTAATAACGATAAATCAATATATTCATCATTCATCCAATATAATATGAAATAGCATATTTAAATATAAATTACACATCACTCTAACAAAAGAATGCAAAGAAGATTTTGAAACATCAATTTCTTGGCCTTTAAACTTCAATCCGAACTTAGAACTTCAAATCTTGTTGTGAAACTCTTCTTCATCGCTTGCTATACTTCTTCAATGATAAGAACAACGTTATTCACGTTTTGAACCTTGCTTAGGTTATAAAAGATGCTAAAAATACAATTCCATACATAGCCAAATCAAGAAAAAGGAAACAAGAAATTTTTCCCTAAAATCAAATATGTTCATGCCTAGTTGTAAATGAGGCGCGTCTCTAAGGGCATTTTGAGCTTTAGGTAATCCAAGGAAGAGGTCACGGGCGAGCATCTTTGTCTCTGAATAGTCATCGGTATTTTTGTCATAACTTTCTCTCCCAATATCCCGTTGAGGCGATTCAAAGTAAGTTAGAAAGATAACTTAAAGGACTAAACTATTTCTAAAAGTATCATTTTCCCAATTAGAACGTTTACTATGCCAAAATTGGTTCCATTCTAAGTCAGAAAATCTACAGCATAACCTTTTCGACAGAAAATTGATGTATGATAATATTTCGACTATATTTCGTCATTTTGACTTATTTTCTTATCCAATTGATCCCTAACACTCTCAAATCTTCATTGTAAGGTCAAACTCAACTTTTGAGTATTTTTACTTTAGTCCCAAACTTTTGATGCTTTTCCCAATGTCTGGATGAGAACAACAATGTTCGATGTCCATGCCGAAATTGTCAAAATGCATTCTTTCAGTTACTAGATGTGGTAGAATCTCACTTATACCACTCTAGAATCTCTGCGAGTTATGAGAGATGGATTTTTCATGGAGAGGAACTCCAGAATGACTTTGATGGTCCTGAAAGAAATACATTTGAATTGGATGAAGAAGAAAATTATGATGAGATGAATGATATGTTAGAAGATCTATGCGCTAACCAAACTCGGGAAGGAGAAGAACATGGAGGAAATCATAATTTCTCACCTCGAATGCCTAATGATGAGAGCAACCAGTTTGCGAAGATGATGACTAAAGCCCAACGAACATTGTTTCCTGGTTCTAAAATGTCATTATTGAACTTTATGGTGAAATTGATGCACATAAAAGTTATGAATCAGTGGAGTAACAAATCTTTTAATATGTTGTTGGAATTACTCAAAAACGTTTTTCCAGAAGATATTGTATTACCAACTTCAACTTATGATGCCAAAAAAATGCTAAGTGAATTGGGATTGGGTTATGAGACTATTCATGCATGCAAGCATGCTTGTGTATTATTTTGGAAAGATCATGAATTTGCACTTAGGTGCCCAGAATGTGATGAACCACGATACAAACCCAATTTTGGCAAGGGAAGAAAGGTGCCTCAAAAAGTATTGAGATATTTCCCATTGAAAAAAAGATTACAGAGATTATTCATATCAAGATATACTGCTAAGGATATGAGATGGCATGCAGAAGGTCGAGTTGAGGTAGAGGGTGTTTTAAGACATCCAGCTGATGGTGAGGCATGGAAAGAATTTGACAAGTTATACACATGATTTATGTAAGATCCTCGCAATGTTAGGTTAGGTCTTGCAACTGATGGCTTCAATCCATTTGGAAACATGCATAATTCCTATAGCATGTGGCCTGTTGTTCTAGTGCAATACAATATGCCACCATGGAAGTGCATGAAAGAACCGTTTATGTTGATGTCATTGCTAATTCCAGGACCACATCCACCAGGAAGAGATATTGGTGTTTATTTGAGACCACTAGTGGATGAGTTGAAAGAATTATGGGAAGTTGGTGTTGACACGTTTGATGCTTATAGTGGTCAAATGTTTCCTATGCATGCAGCTATAATGTGGACCATTAATGATTTGCCTGCTTATGGAAATACATCAGGATGGAGCACTAAGGGATACAAAGCTTGTCCAATATGTAATGAGAATACTTCCTCGCATAGGTTACGTAGTAAAATATGTTTTATGGGTCATCGACGTTATTTGCCACTTAACCATCCTTGGAGAAAAAGTAAATTACATGATGGTAAATGGGAATTACGACCACCACCCAAAAAGTTATCAGGAGATGATATTTTAAAGCAGTTACATGCTGTGCAGTATGGGAAACCTGGAAAACACCCTAGTAATAAAGATAGAAAAAGAAAACGAACTCCAAATGAGATAAACTGGACAAAAAAAAAGCATTTTCTTCGAGTTGGAGTATTGGTCGAAGTTGACACTAAGACACAATTCAGATGTGATGCATATTGAGAAGAACATGTGCGATAATATTGTTGGAACATTGTTGAATGTTGAAGGGAAGACAAAAGATACGGATAAGGCTAGATTGGATTCGCAAGATATGAATATTAGAAAAGAATTGCATTTAAAACCACATGGTAATGGATTTATGAAACATCATGCTTCTTACACATTAACGTTGCAGGAAAAAAAATATTTTGCAAGTTCTTGAAATCTATGAAGTTTCCTGATGGATATGCATCAAATATTTATAAATGTGTACGTGAAAATGAAAGCAAAATATCATGTTTGAAAACTCATGATTGTTATGTGCTGTTACAACAACTTCTTCCCATTATTATTCTAAATATTTTGCGAAAGGAAGTGTATACTGCAATTGTAGAGCTTTGTTGTTTTTTTAAACAACTATGTTCAAGAACATTGAATATAAATGATTTAGAGAAATTAGAAGAAGGGATTGTTATAATTTTATGTAAACTAGAACGAATTTTCCCACCAGCATTTTTTGATGTAATGGTTCATTTAGTTGTTCACCTACCTGAAGAAGCAAAACTTGGAGGTCCCGTTGCATTTAGATGGATGTATCCAATTGAAAGGTAATTGCTAATATTGCTAATATGTGTATATATATATATATATATATATATATATATATATATACGCACTTATACTTGTTCGTTGGCTTATTATTTTCAAAAACTTTTCATGTTTTGATGATAGAATATTAGGTCGATATAAGAGTTATGTTAAGAATAAAGCTCGACCCGAAGGATCAATTGTTGAAGTATATATTGTTAATGAGTCTTTAACTTTTTGCTCGATGTATCTCAACGACATTGAAACAAGATTTAATCGACATGAGCGAAATGACGATGGTGGGACTCCATCTGGAAGCTTGTCTGTTTTCTCTCAAAATACTAGACTATTAGGTCATGCAGAACCAAAGTTACTTTTGAAACAAGAAATTGATAAAGCCTATTGGTATGTGCTAAATAATTGTGATGAAGTTCGGCAATATTTAGAGTGAGTTCTTAATCAACTTTTAAATTTTTTTGCTATTAATTACTAATGTATTGTAGTATTTAATTGAATGTTTCTTTTGTAGTGAACATATGGAGCTATTGCAACAACAAAATCATAACAATTTGGAACAAAAACAAGAAGAATTGTTTCCTGGATGGTTTGCTTCACATGTAAGTTATAATGCATTATTATTTATTTATTAATGCAACGTATCATTCTTGGATGGTTGAAGGTATATTGATTAATATTTTTTGTTAGCACAGATAACGAGATTATATAATCAAAAAGATTTAGTTGTGAGCAAAGAATTGCATGCATTAGCATGTAAACCGAATTTTAGAATATTTTCCTATTCAGTTTGTATTGCTAATGGGGTACGATTCCTTGTTAAAGATCGAGATGATTGTCGTACAACACAAAATAGTGGAGTGATGGTGCCGGGAGATGACATCAATTTTTTTGGTATACTATGTGACGTTATTGAGTTGGTATACGTTTTTGACTACCACGTCACTTTGTTCCAGTGTAATTGGTATGATAATAATCCAAAACAAAAAAGAACAGTTGTAGATTACCATCTTACTTCTATCAATGTGAATCGCAAATGGTACATGGATGATTCCTACATACTTGGCATCCAAGCACAACAGGTATTTTATATGGATGATCTAGTGTTGGGTCCACAATGGAAGGTAGTGAAAAATGTACAACCTAGAGGCATATGGGACATTCCTGAAAAAAAAAAGATGAGGGTAGTGAGCAAGAAATATTTCAGGAAAATAAATCATCAGATATTGTCGTGGCAATACAACAGGAAGATCTTGATACTCAAGTATGCCATAGAGGATATGTAGATCCAAATATTATTGAAAATGAAGCACTAAATAAAAATATGAATAATGTTATATATGATAATTCGGAAGAGGAAGAAGATACATTGAATGAATATTACAGTGAAGATGAGAAATCTCTAGATGGTGAAGATGATAATGCTGATAGTGATATTGGTAAGTATAATGAATCATGCTCTTTTTTTTCATAATGTTTTTCTATTATATTTTATAATGAATATCTACATCTTTCCTTTCCTATATAGATTCGAGTACTGACGACGCATCTATCGAGAGTTGATAAGATTTCTTTATTGACATTTCAGGTTAGAGCAACTGACTATTGAGATATATTTGATTGCTTATTGTGATGATTGTTGATCTTGTCGTATAGCAATTACTCAAATATTTATTGTGGACTTTGGGTGTCCCGTGAGGTTTTTGTTATTTCTTCCATATTTATAGTTCTATTTTCTACTTTTCAAGTTTGGTGAACTATTCTAAGTAGTTCGACCTTGAAATTTGTATTTGTTTTGATCTTGGAGGTAATCAAGTTGTGTAGTGGATATTCTTTTTCCTTTTTATGTTGTCTTAGATTGTAATTGAAAGATTTGAGCTCTAGAAGTAGTTGGTTTTAAATTGCAACTTTTATAAAGCTTACTCTTACTTTGGATCAACTGAACAATTAATTGTTTAGAATTATGTAATTGGTGGCACATTTTCTGTATTATTAGGATATTCGTTTTATTTGTTGTGTATACAATGCAAGTTTCCATTTTATTTTTTATAAAATTGAATTGCATATTGTAGATTGTGTTAAATTTTAGATTGTGAACTGTACAAAATTTAGCCTTCGATTTGATCCTTGATGGTCATTAATTAGTTGGTGATGGCTATGATTGATCTGTGATTTATCTTTGTAATGTTTATTGGTAAGTAGTAGGAATCTTGTTTAGCTAATGATTGAGACATTTCTTAGGTGATTTGTTTATGTCTGGATGGTCTTTAGTTGTTAGTATTTGGAAGGAGTTCTAAGGAAATTTCGGGTTGCTTATGGTTCGAAGGTCCGAATTGCATACCAGGTAGATGATATTTTTGTTATTCTAAAAAGACTTGCCTAGTTTTTTTTTGTAACAATTTGTTAATAATTTATTTGTTTTCCCTGCATTAGGGGGTTCCAGGTACTTATTATGAGACTGTTGCAGTAAAATCTTATCCGGAGTGCGAAAATGTCCCATGTCATTAGTTTGAGATTGCATTCAAGGTGTAATAATTTTTCACAAATGCCCATTTAGATTTTCTCAATCATCTTAACTACGATTTGCTGCTCCGTCATAAATTGATCTATATTTATTTCGTTGACAGTAATATGATTTTTTCTTCATTTCATAAAGTCGCGAGTTACATTTTCATATAAATGTGCACCACAGTAATGATTCCATTGCGACGAAATAAATCTAAAATTATATGTTTAAAATAAAATTATTTGTTTAGAATTATGGGTTTAAAATAAAATTATTTGTTTAAAATTATGTGTGTAAATTGAATCAATTAGGCGATAATTGTACATCGTTGAAGCGATAAACATTGTGTTGCTGAATAAATTTAACTACGAGCTACGAGCAAAGCTTGACACAAAAATAAATGTTTATTGTCACAAAATACTTTGCGTAGTAATTTTATATGTTGTAAAATAAAATATGCGACGTATAAAAATAATCACGAAATAAATTAGGCAACAACTATACTCGTTGCACAAACGATGGCATGATAGACTCTTTGTGTTAATTCATATTTTCTGCGGCAAATAAATAGTGTTGCTATGTTGTTAATGCGATGAATAGTTGAAAGTTATCACAAAATACGTTCAGCGACTCAACATTCGAAACAACCATATTTGTCGTAAAAACTTTATTAGAACATTAATTGCGACAACCCCTTAAATTTTTCACGACATATATACATTGCGACGACATTATGGCTACAAAAATTGTGTTGCCATTTCATATTTTTCGCGTCAAACAAATAGTGTCGCAATTTTGTTACTGCGATGAATGGTCGAAAGTTGTTGCAAAATACGTTCGGTGACTCAACATTCGAAACAAACACGCTTGTCGCTCTTTAATTTTTTCGCGACGTATATACATTGCGACGACATTATGGCTACAAAAATTGTGTTGCCATTTCATATTTTTCGCGTCAAACAAATAGTGTCGCAATTTTGTTACTGCGATGAATGGTCGAAAGTTGTCGCAAAATACGTTTGGTGAGTCAACATTCGAAACAAACACACTTGTCGCCCCTTTAATTTTTTCGTGACATATATACATTGCGACGACATTATGGCTACAAATATTGTGTTGCCATTTCATATTTTTCGCATCAAACAAATAATGTCCCGATTTTGTTACTACAATGAATGGTCGAAAGTTGTCGCAAAATATGTTCAGTAACTCAACATTCAAAATGAACATATTTGTCGTAAAAACTTTATTGGAACATTAGTTGCGACAAACACACTTGTCGCCCTTTAAATTTTTTGCGACATATATACATTGCGACGACATTATTGTGTTGCCATTTCGTATTTTCTACGTCAAACAAATAGTGTCGCGATTTTGATACTGCGACGAATGTACGAAAGTCGTCACAAAACACATTCTGTGACTCATATGCTCCGACAATGCCCGCAACAAACGTATTGTTGTCGCTAAATTATTTTTGTAACAAAAACTTAATTTTTGCGACAACATTGGTTTGTCGCGAAATCGGTTTTTTTTTTGTAGTGCTAGGAAAAAGACAGTCAAATGAATGATGTAGTCTACAATTAGCAAGTGAGAGAGGATTACTTTTAGAATTAAATCATTGTAAACATCAAGACAGACCTAGCACTAACTAAATGGGAAAGTTATGTAATTAGAGCATATAATAGTGTACCTATACAAATGATTGTATAAGAAATGTGGGCTTATTTAGAAATTTATTTAGGAAAGAAAGCATTAATATATATGTTACGGCTAAGAGATTAAAAATAGATGAAATTAGGTTAAGAATGATCGGAGGAGATAACTCTAAAAATTTTACAAGCTTTATTAGAGAATTAATTATAGGATCTAATCTTAGTAGAGATAATACTTGCGAACAAAATAAAGCATTAGAAGATTTGGGAAAATAAAGTATTAATAATATGAAATATATACAACCATTTTTATTAGACTTTAAAATATTAGCAAGTGCAGCGGATTAACACTATATGTACATACACTTGAAAGATTATATAGAAAGATACAACCACCATGGAATGATAAGATTAGAAAAGATTTAGAATCAAGATCAACGAGAGAGGTAAACTATTAGTGCTACCATAAAATTTATAACAAATAAACTAAAAGAATGTTGCATAGAAGATATAGCTAGAAAACAAATAGAGAAATTAAATTATTCTTTTTGCTCAGAATTATATACATCATAGACCTATGATCATAGAAGAAGAAAGAAAAAATTGTATAAAAAAGATTAAAAAAATAAAAGACAATAGCAAGACAAAAAGAAATATAATATTAGATCAAGTAGAACATATTATAAAAATAAAAGACCTAACTATAATAGATATGTTAGAAAACCAAAAACTAAAAGTGATTGTAAATGTTTTATTTGTGGAGACCCTAGATATTTTGCTAATAAATGCCCCGATAAGTATAAAAATGGAGTGTCTAAATCCATAATAATTGAGTACATACAGTGTAATATTGTAGAATTATCTGATAATGAATCTTATAGTTTAGTATAAAACATTTATACAGATGACGAATTAGAGAATTTAGAAATTATGGGTTTGTTTGAGCCACATTATTTTGGAAGAATATATTCTGAAATAGTAGATTAATGGTGAATGTGTGGTTGAAAAAAAGAAAAAGTTATTGATGTGATGGAAAATATTATTTTATTAAAGAATGTGTGGTTGAAAATGAGTAGAAGAATGAAAATAAAAATTTTAATTTGTACTAGACGGGGGCTATAAGTAACTTTGAAGACAGTTATAACAATTTAGAAAGACTTAATATTCCAATTCTCGATACAAAACTGATGAATATAGAACAAGAATGTGTCCATGAATGGGTTAGATGACAAAGAACAATGATAGATAAATGTAAGGATTGTAAATTATACTCAGGTTATAAAAATAGAAATCAATGTAAAAATTACTTAGAAACTCAATGTAGTAAGTGTTTAGGAATTAAAGAAGCTAATAATAATAACATTAAAGATTATAGTGAAATATAGAAAAACTAGAGGACACGATAGTACATACCTGTCAAATATCTAGAGTAAAGCCAACTAAAAGTATCAGATTACTCATAGAAATACAAATAAATAAAATGATAAAACTAAACTTAATAGCTTTAATAGACACATGTTGTACATTTAATATAATTAGAAAAAAATTAATCACAAAGAATTGTAGGCAGAAACTAAAATATGAAATAAGAGAAAGTCAAATAGATGATAGTAAAATGAGATTTGAATAGAGACTTTTTGATGACTGTAAAATCGAATTTCAAGAAAGACAGAATAATCTAACAACTACATTAGTAAGTGAATTAATAAAAGATGAATTTGTTTTAGGAATAAAACTCTTACTAAGTAGAAATGGAAGTTTAACAATCAACCTTGATGTTATAATTTCTGGAAAAGACACGTCTATCATTAATACCATAGACTTGTCAGAGTTACAAGTGAAGAGTGGTGGACCCTTACATTTACATTCACAAACAAAACTAGAAGATGAAAATTTAGGTAATCTAGAAAGTTTAGAATGTTTAAAGTATTTATCTTTAGAAATCTTAAAGACTGATTTCATACCAAGAACCAAAAAAATTAATAATTTTCAATAAAACATCATCTAAGTAGATATTATAGATATAATTTTAGAATTAGTTGAAAAAATACAGATAATAGGAGAAGATCCCATAAAACATTGGGATAAAAATAAAATTGAAGCTAAATTAGAAATCATAAACGAAAATACAAAAATAAGAACAGATTAAACACACAAATCAATACATAGAAAACTTTAATATACATATTGAAGAATTATTACATTTAAAGGTAATAAGACCATCCAATAGTCAATACAAATTGGGAGCTTTTATGGTTAAAAATCATAGTGAAATTAGAAGAGGTAAAGCAAAAATGATTATAAATTACAAAATATTAAATGATAATACTGTACAAAGTGGATATAAGATACGAGATAAAGACATGTTAAAAAATAAAATAAAAAATAGTAAAATATTTTCAAAATTTGATGTAAATCTGGATTCTAGCAAATAAAAATGGCAAACGATTCTATTCGTTAGACAACTTTTACTACACTACTAGGACATTTTGAATGGTTAGTCATCCTTTTGAATTAAATAATGCACTCTCTATTTTGCAAAGAAAGATGGATAGTATTTTTAATTCTTTTCCATTTTTTGTGTATATATATATATATATATATATATATATATATATATATATAGACGATATCTTGGTACATAGTAAATGCAGCATTTAGAAATAGTTTTAAATAGATTTATAGAAAACGGTTTAATTACAAGTAAAAATAAAATAGAAATAAATAAGCAAAAAAATGATTTTTTAGGAATAATTTTAGGAGAAGGAAAAATCTAGTTCCAACCACATAGAGTACAGACAATTCTACAGTTCCCAGCAATTTTAAATTATACTAGACATTTTGTTAAAGATTTAGGAAAGAAAGTATGATGTGACCAAGGATAGAACAAAATCAGCGCGAGATCTTCAATTTTTGGCAGTTTCCTATTTTAATAAAAATTCTATATTTTTAAGCATATTTTACAATACTAGAATTATATTTTCGTGCAATTAGGATTTTTAGAGGTTTCGTATAAATACCTCATTATTTCATTGTATTAAGAAGTTAAGACTTTTGATATGATATGAAATTGAGAATTTTTCTCTAATCGTTCTTGAATGAACTAGCCAACTTATCATTTGTGGCGTTCGCAAATTGAGGTTCGTTGGTTTTGTGATCAAGAGGTCATTCAAACTTCGTTTTTATTTGGTTGTTTGGTTCAATAACTTGTGGATCGAGATTCTACTATCTACAACCTGAATTTGGGATTTTCCGACGTTTTCAAATTCCCCGATTTTCACGCGTATCTTGTTCCCGATTTCACGTCATTTGGTATCAAGGCTTGGGCTCCAGATTTTGGTTCTATTTTTTTTTTTAGTTTTTTGTTTTTGTTCTTTGTTTTTGTTGTAAATTTTGAGTCTTTGGTCTAGAGAATTTAAAAAAAAAAAATCAAAAGTTGTTTTTGGGCTTATCTAGCATCCAAATCAACTCTTGTTTCTTTTGTCAGCTTCGTAGTTGAATTTCGAGCTAATTTTTTTTTACTATTCATGGAGGAGGAGGGTACTATTTACGTCGTACTGTTAAAAAAACTTTTTTTGACTTATTTGAGAAGTTGTCATTATCATATTATCTATCCCAAGACTAAAATCTACTTGTGTTCATTCCAATCTAAAAATTCAAAAACCACTTTCTTGAATTAAAAGAATTCTCATTTGAAATTTCATCCAATGCAATTCTTTTCTTGATTCTTCTTTGATTACACCTACGTAAAATGATAGATGGTGATTGGGGCACATTTTTCAAATTCGGTGTTTTGTGGGTAATACAATGTGTAGTTTGGCTATTGATAAGGAGTACATGTCAAATTTGGCTAGTATCATAGTGGTGAAAAATTTGGGATTACCTTTACAACAATACCCTAGACCTTATAGGATAACTTGGTTGAAAAAGTGTGGGAAGGTATATGTGACCAAGTAGGTTCTAGTAAATGTCACCATTGGGTGATATAGTGATGAAGTTTGGTGTGATGTAGTGCAATTAAAATATTTTCATATCTTGTTTGGGAGACCTTGGAGGCATGACAGGAAGACTGTTTATGATATGGTGAGGAACATGTATAGGTTTCTTCAAGACGAGGCAAACTTTACTCTGATTGGCTTGACACTAGAACAGTCATTTGCAGACCAATGGAAGGTAAGAGGGGAAGCAGAAGGGGAAAATCAAAAGAGGGAGGTGATTACACCTAAAGAGAACACTGAAGTTGAATTGCAAGATGAGCCCAGAGATAGGAGAGTTGAGATGGAGAATGGTGAATTGAAAAATGTAGTTGAAATTGATGAGAGTGAACAAATTAAGAGGAGGAGTACGAGCACGCTGGTATAAAAATTGTACAAATGGTTCAGTAAGAGAGTGTTGAGCAAATGGTTGAAAATATTGTGGTGGAGACGATACATTATGAGTAAGAGGACCCATATCTCTTTTTGGGAAAGCTAACAAATTCAACCATGTTTTGTATAATTCTATCTTTCAAGTTGATCATTGTGCGTGGGAGTTCGTGCAACATCCATGGCTGACTGAGTTTGAGCTGCAACACATCCATACCTGCAAAATGCCTCATTATTTCATTGTACTAAGAAGTTAAGACTTTTGATATGAATATGAAATTGATAATTTCTCACTAATTGTTCTTTAATGAACTATCGAACTTATCAAATATTGTTATATTTGTGGCATTCAACCCTTAAAACTTATCAAAGGTTATGCATCATTTGTGGCATTCGTAAATCGAGGTTCGTTGGTTTTGTGATCAAGAGGTCATTCAAACTTCATCTTTATTTGGTTGTTTGGTTCAATAATTTGCGAGTCGAGATTCTACATTCTACAACTTGAATTTGGGCTTTCTCGACGTTTTCAAATTAATTCCGCGATTTTCACGTGTATCTCATTCCCGGTTTCGCGTCAAAGTAGGACCATTGTATAGTAAGTTATCTAGTAAATGACAAAAATATTTTAATCAGTCAAATATAGAACTAGTTAGAAAAATAAAATAAGAAGTTAAAAATTCACCACTTAGTCAGTTAAAAGATCACCATTTGATGATTCAATTCATTTCTAGACCACCTCTTGTAAATAATAGTATAATAATTTCAGCTTATCACCATATTTTAATATGCGAAGCAGCTGAAAGATTTTGACCTTCCTCTAAGACCAATACAAAAATAAAAATTAGACAGATTGACTACGAAAGATGAA
Organism: Fraxinus excelsior; assembly: GCA_019097785.1. NCBI lineage: Eukaryota > Viridiplantae > Streptophyta > Magnoliopsida > Lamiales > Oleaceae > Fraxinus > Fraxinus excelsior. The sequence goes on from CM032630.1 coordinate 35,012,197, forward strand.
TCTTGGAGACCGTGGCAATAATGGAAGTTCAAAACAATAATTCCAGACTTCTAGTTCAATGGAACAATGTATTTATTTTCTGTCAAGAGCATCTTGCTTTAAAGGTTAAAAAAGAAAATATCCCAACACCAAATATTGAACAAAAGGAGTTATATATGATGACCTTCTAAAAAGCAAACGATGAATCAACCAGAAAGACAATCAGATACAAAAGAAGAAGAAGAATGCATATCGGATGGCCAAACTAATGAAATAGATGCAAATCTAGAAGAAGCTTACATAGAGATGATGGATAGATAGGCAATTAAAGGAGAAAAGACATAAAGGAAGAGTAAAAGATGGATGAATAGTATTTAAAGGACAATTATCAAGCCAAAGAAGTCAAAAAGTTGGAGCCAAGAAAATAAAAAATTCAAAAAGATTCTCACAACTGTAAAGAAACGTTTAATTCTTCAATTTAATGTAATACACATGTAAAGTCATAGAGTAGTAATGACTTTTTCTTCAATTTTAAATCATACACTTGTAAAGTTGTATAGTATAGAAAGAATAGATGTGATCTACCAGCATATATAAATGCCAACACCACTTACAGAAAGAACACACTGAGAAAAATAAAAACATAGCACACTATAACATTTGCACTAAAAAATTCAAAGATATCCATGTAAATTCAATCCTTGTAGATTTAAAGACTTCAAAAATAAAAGTAAGTTATTTTCATACTTTCTCTTGTTTATAATTTCTGTTTACGTCATTTATTTTTCAGGAAAGGCCTAAGAGAGGAAACACCAAGTAAGCAATTGATTTATTCAAAAATTGAATTTTATTTTCATATATAATTATAATGCTCTTAGCCTCTTTATTCTGGATTCCATGGCCAAACAGATAAAGTAATTCTCTGAGTTAAGTTGGCTATTTTACTTATTAAGTAAGTTTGATCAAGCCGTTTAAACATGAAGAAAATCCTTTTTGGTTACAATCTTAACCTTTTTTAGAAAGTCAAGAAAAAAGTTGAGAGATAGTTAAAAAAAAAAAGTATTTGAAGAAATTAATTTGTTGAATGATAAAGTACTCTAAGGCTATTACAAACATATTGTTTTTAATTCTCGATATTGAATCAAACCCGAATCGGAATCAACGATTCGAGTTTGGATATGTTTTCATAATTTCAGGGATCCAAATGATTTCATTTATGAAATACCAAAAGTATAGTGAGTGACTTCGAGTATTGAAATAGTTAGACCGGCCCACCCGACACCCAAACCTACAAAAAACTATGACGGACAAAATTGGAAAAGCATAGCTTCATAACAATTTTAAAGCTTCCCATAATTTCCTTCAAATTGAGTTGACATCATTAGGATAATAATTCAATTAAAAGAACCTCCGTTTTAGAAACGTAAGTAAGAATTGAGATTTTCATCTCATAAGAATCCTCTCTTATGTGCATAAGGAGAATTATACATGAAATAAAAAAAGACAAAATATTCTCATAGAGGATTTAAAAAAGCTTCAACCAAAACTCGAACTCGACTCACTTGACTCAGATCCATACGTTCCTGATAGCCCAAGAATGACTAACCAAGATAGGGGTGAATTGGCTATTAAAACTTTCGAAAAGTTAATTTAAATTCAAATAAGTAAAGACTAAATAGATAAATTCAAATAATAAGCACAAATATAAAAGCGACAAGTAAAATGGAAGAAATGATGCAAACGATATAATTGTGGATGTTTAATCCAAAGTAGTGATCTATGTCATCCGTTACCAAGATGTAAGAATTGAAATTTTCATCCCATTCGACTCCTCCCTTATGTGCATAAGGAGAATTATAAATGAAATAAAAAAAGACAAAATATTCTCATAGAGTATTTAAAATAGCTTCAACCAAGACTTGAACTCGACTTACTTGATTCAGATCCTAACGTTCCTGATAACTCAAGAATGACTAATCAAGATGGGTTGAATTGGCTATTAAAGATTTTTCGAAGGGGAAAGATGATGCAAATGATATAATTGTGGATGTTCAATCCAAAGTAATGATCTACGTACTCTGTTACAGACCTCTTCGGAATGAGCAAGACCTTTTCACTATGTTGATTGACTTATGGTGTAATCCAACCATTTATAACACTTTCTATGACTTAAAAATAAGAAGTATCGATCTTTATACGATGTTGAGCTTTACGAGATGATATGATCTAGGATAGACAATCACTTGGTCGAGTTTTGGAGTCCAAATTGAAGACGTTGACAAACCAATGTTCAAGTTTCGTGAAGGGCTCGGGAGCTGAAGCGAGTTGGATTCAAACTTTAAAAGATATTTGGAAAAAAAATGAGTAGCGTGAATTAAAATGGGCATAATTTTCAGCTCGATTGTCAGATTTTCGCCCATGAGAACATTCTGAAAACGAAACGAAATTTTGCAGAAGGTCACTCGGATACATGGTACTTTAGGCTTGCGGTCGCACAAAAACATGACATAAAGTTGGACTCGGATTTGACAGTTTCCTAGTTTAATTAGAATTCCATATTTTTAGCATATTTTACAATAGTAAAATTATATTTTCGTGCAATTAGGGTTTTTTTAGGTTTCATATAAATAGCAACTTTATTTCCTTGTAACAAAGAACATTTTTGTCATTATCAATTAAATGAGATTTTTCTATTTTTGTTCTTGATTGAACATGTACCGAACTTATCAAACATTGTTACATTTGTGGTGTTGAACCCTTAGAACTTATCAAAGGATTATGCACCATTTGTGGCGTTCGCAAATTGAAGTTCGTTGGTTTTGTAATCAAGAGGTCATTCAAACTTCATTTTTCTTTGGTTCAATAATTTGCGGGTCGAGATTCTACCGTCTACAACCTAAATTTGGACTTTCTCGGCATTTTCAATTAATTCCGCAATTTTCACGCTGATTCCATTCTCAAGTTCGTGTCATTTGGTTTTAGAACTTGTGCTCCAGATTCCAATTCTATCTTCTTCTTTTTGAGTCTTTGCTTTATCCTTCGTGTTTTTCATGTCCGTCGTAAATTTTGAGTTTTTGATCCAGAAAATTCAAAAAAAAAAGTCAAAAGTTGTTTTTGGGCTAATCCAGCATCCAAATAAACTCTCGTTTCGTTAATTAGTTTCGTAGTCAATTTTCGAGTTTACAAAAAAAAAAAAAACTGTTCATTGGTACTGTTCACGTTGTCACTATTCAAAAAAATAATTTTTTTACTTGATTTATTTAGGAAGTTGACACTATCATATTATCTATCCAAAATTCAAAATCTGTTTATATTCATTCCAATCTAAAACTTCAAGAACCAATTTACTGAATTTATATATCACTCATCCAATTGTCCAATTATTTTTTTTTTAGTATTCTTAATTACGCCTACGTAAATGATGGATGATGATTGAAGATTTATTTTTCAAACTCGGTGTTTTGTAGGTAATATTGTATGCGGTCTAGCTATTGATAAGGAGTACAATTTTCGAGTTTACAAAAAAAAAATGTTCACTGTTACTGTTCACATTGTCACTATTCAAAAAAATAATTTTTTACTTGATTTATTTAGGAAGTTGACACTATCATATTATTTATCCAAAATTCAAAATCTATTTATATCATTCCAATCCAAAACTTCAAGAACCAATTTATTGAATTTATATATCACTCATCCAATTGTCCAATTATTTTTTGACTATTCTTGATTACGCTTACGTAAATGATGGATGATGATTGAAGATTTATTTTTCAAACTCGGTGTTTTGTGGGTAGTATTGTATGCGGTCTAGCTATTGATAAGGAGTACATATCAGACTTGACTAGTATCATGATGATGGAAAAATTGGGATTACTTTTGCAACAACACTCTAGGCCATATAGGATGACTTGGTTGAAGGAGTGTGGGAAGGTAGATATGATCAAGCGGGTTTTATTGAATGTCACCATTGAGAGATATAAGCTGCAGTCTTTAATGCTTCTCCCAGAGTGATTTTGGTAAAGTAGAATGACTAATCATACTCCTTACCATATCTTTAAGAGTTTTGTTTCATCTTTCAACTACACCATTCATGCTATGCTTCTCCCCAGAGTGATTTTGGTATAGTAGAATGACTAATCATACTTCTTATCATATCCTTAAGAGTTCTGTTTCATCTTTTAACTACACCATTCATGCTAGGCGTCCTTGGCATGGTGTATTGTGGGACGATTCTATATTCCTCTAGGTATTTAGCAAATAGTCCTGGACATTGTTCACTTGAAGCCTCATTTCTGCCGTAGTACTCACCACCACGGTCAAACCTAACATTTTTTATCCTTTTGTTGAGTTGATTCTCAACCTCAGTTTTAAACACCTTGAACATGTCCAGTGACTCAAGACTTTTCATGAATAAGATATATGTACCCATAACGCGAGTAATCATCTATGAATGATATAAAATATTGTTGACCATTCCAAGAAGCCGTAGGGAATGGTTCACAAATATCTGTGTGTATCAATTCTAAGACATCCAAAGTTCTATTAACACATAATCCTTTTGTTTTGGCCTGTTTTCCCTTGATATATTCAATATATACATCAAAATCTGTGAAGTCAAGGGATTCCAAAATATCATCTGACACAAGTCGTTCAACTCTAGATTTAGATATGTGACTTAAGCGCTTGTGCCATAATTTTGCGGAATTTTCATTATTTAATTTGCGTTTAGTACCATGTGATTCCACATGCAGGTTTTCATTATATGATGCAATAATATCAAGCAAATATATGTTATCATATGCAGATAATAAACCAGTACCAATAATATTGAAATTTAAAGAAAAACTAAACTGATTGTTTCCAAATAAACAACAATAACTAAATTTGTCCAACAAAGAATCAGAAACTAAATTCCATCTAAAAGACGATACAATTTTAGTGTCTTCTAAATCCAAATAATATTCGGTTCCCAACAATAACCTAAAAATGCCTATTACATCAACTTCCACCGACTTGTCATCACCAATATAGATGTATCTTTCACCATCATTTGACTTTCGGTAGCTCAGACATCCCTGCATATAAATACTTGTGTGAGTAGTAGCACCAGAGTCTAACCACCAAGTATTTATAAGTACTGAAGCTAAATTAAGCTCAGAATAGACCAAAGTAAGATTTGTACCTTTCTTTGCAAGCCGGCAAGATATTTGGTACAATTCTTCTCACATGTCCAGTATTTTTGCAAAAAAAACGTCTCTTTGTTGTCCTCTTGCTGTTTCTTTTGTGTTGGACCCTTAGGAGCAGTTTGATATTTCTTCTTTCTTTTCGTGCCCTTATTTTTAGAAGTGTTTGCCAAGTGAACATTTTTAGTTCTATCTTGTTTCAACATTTCTTCCTTTTGCACACAATATGAAATGAGCTTATTTAGAGACCATTTCTCATTCTGGCAATTATAACTGGCCTTAAATTGACTGAACTGTGCAGGAAGCGATATCAATACCAGATGTAGGAGTAAGTCATCAAACAACTCGAGCTTTAGTGCATTAAGCTTAAAAGCAATGTGAGACATCTCCATGATGTACTTCCTTAGGTTTCATTTTCCTTTATACTTCATTGAAATCATGTTTTGCAAAAGCATGCTTGTGTTAACCTTATCATTTTTCGCAAAACGTTTTTCAGTTTCAGTAAAGAAATTTTTAGCATTAGTCACTTCTTCAGATACTGCGCCTCGAAAGGCTTCCGGAATGCCGTGCTTAATGATCACCAGACTCATGCGATTTGAGCGTTCCCATTTCTCAAAGTTCCTATTTTCATCAGATGAACTTTCATTCGTCAGATGAGTGAGTTGCTCAATCCGGAGCGCAAGGTCTAGATCCATGCAGTCGAGAACAATTAATACGTTCTCTTTTCAATCCTTAAAGTTTGTCCCATTGAGTTTGGGAATATAGTTAATATTTGCAGATATTGTAGTAGCAGATGAATTAGCTGTAGGGAGAAAATGGAAGAATTATGCTCATATCAATATTAAGATTCAATAATCAATTAATTCAAATCATGGTAAGCCCCATCTCAATATGCCTAGTACATCATTAATATCAAGTCTTTGGATAATAATATTAACTATAAGTGGTACTCTTGGTGTAGTGATCAAACATTCACAATAAATCCTGTCAAATAATAATCCCATCTTTGAATTGATTTATTATTCACATGGAAACCTTATAATTGTCACATGTTTACCACCACAAATGTGTATCAAATTCGGCCAAATATTAACTTTCCTTTGGGTCAGCTAATATTCGCATGAACAAGCATGTACACGAATTCCTTTTAATATTCTAAGTTAATTAATTTACACAAGAGAGTTTGCTTTGACAACGTATTGCTTTAATCAATTCACTTTTGAATATTATATACTCAATTGAGTCCTTTATACCATAATTTAATAAGTATAATGCTTAATTTTATTTATCTCGAAACTTTAAGGGTCTAAGGGTTAATAATTCAATACTTTAGGGGTCGAAATTAATTAATTCAAAACTTTATGTGTCGATAATTAATTATTGAAAACTTTAAGGACCCAAAAATTAATTATACAAAACTTTAGGAATTAATGATTAATTATTTGATAGTTTAGGAGTCATTAAATCAATTATGCGGAACCTTAGGGGCCAACTAAATCAATTATGAACATGCATGGGCTTAATAATTAAATTTAGAACTTAAATGACCATAATTAAATAATTTCAGAAGTTCAAGGGCTGAATTATTAAAACCCGTAACCTTAATGCCCAATTAGGATTAACTTTAAACTTTAGGGACTTATTTATAAAACTTAACCCTAATTTTAAATTACAAGTAGGGGCTTTAGAATCTTTAATTTGCAGCCCATATCCTGCCTCCAAATTTTTCATAATTGAAACCTTAATGAAGAATGCCCATTCTTCTTTCCGTAACTGAAAACTTTAATGGCCCCTTAATTTACCACCGGCGCCACCAAGTGGCCGGGGAGAGCCGTGTCTCCCCGACCGAGCAATGACCGGCGCTGCTGTAAATCGATGCTGTTACAACAGCGAACTTCTGTTGTAACAGCAGCAGCTCGCCGGCACTGTAAATTTTTTTTTAAATTGAAATTTCTTTATTTCAATAGATATATAAATTCAATTTCAAAAAATCCGAATTATCTTTCATTATCTTTCATTTGTTTTAAATCGGCCCCTCTACAATTTAAAACAAACTTTCGGTCTCTACACTTTAATTCCATAAAACCTAATACCCATTAGTCAAAATTCATCTTTAGTGGATCACTTTAATGACTAATATACTTTAAATAATAGCACCACACATTTTAATATGTTACGTGTGATCCCAAATATGTTAGAATTTTCCAACAGTTATTTGCTCTATTCCTATTTCCTATCATTAAGTCGGTCCATCCATGGTAGTACTCGACAGTTCTATTAGTTTGGTACTAGTATCTTTCGAGTCAATAGGGAAATTGATCAATCGTCTAGCTGTTAATTAATTAATTAATTAATGTGTTCACAATCTCTCCATTTTAATTAACCAGAACTGATTGTCCACCGGTGAGGTGGTCTTGTCACCTTAATATTATTTTTCTTTACTTTGCTAGAATATGAATGAAAAATATATATCAAAGCAGTTTCATAATTTAATAATAATATTATTGGTTGAAAAATAAAAACAAATTTGGACAGTGAACTTATACATGTGTCCTTTTTTAGGTCACTAAACTTAATTTTTTTTACGAATTTAACATTGAACTTCCATTTTCTTACCTGTTAGTCACTGTATTAAATTTTTGTTGGAAAAAAACTAGAAAATAAAAGAGTTTGTGGGCTGACTTTGACACTAATTTTGAGTGGGACCCACTTGGCTATTTTGGAAAATAAAAGTTGATTTGTGTTCTCCTCCGTGAGTATATCGAAATCATATATTTACTTATAAAAAATGATGCTCGGGTGAATGAGAAATTGAAGCTCAAAGTAGGCCATGTGAAAGGAGTTTATGTTGGTAGGAAAATAAAAAAAGTGTGATTGTCCCATATAGGAAGTGGAGGAAAACTAAAACCACTTTATAAAGGATTACACTTTAAGATGGTGTAATCATGTGTAGCATATAGGCTCTCTCCACTTGCGCGCGTAGGGGGTGCAAGTCTTGGACCGAAATAGGCTTTAGACCTTGAACTTGTGTGCGGGCGTGACCCGCGTACACGAAGGTTGGACCGAAAGGAGCAAAATTGGCCCCTAAGGAGTGTCCACGTTTTGCTACATTTTTTAATTTTTCAATGTATGAAATGAATGGGCAGTCAGCCTTTATATTTGTCTCGTTCTTCCACAGTTCAGTATACAAATTTTCATCTGCAAATTCATCTGTATATAGATCTGCTAACTACATATTTCATTTATGTTCGAGTCTGTGGTGATATTTTTCAAACACTTGTTCAATTTGCCGGAGTAGGATCTATTTGTGATCGAATTTTACTGGTTCCTCCGTGGTATCCTGGGAAGCAGACGCTCATACTAATTCAAGCACGTAGGTGAGGGGGCGAATCTGTTTTAAGGAAAAAGTGTTTGACACAGGCCTCAGGTTAAAAGTCTTTTACAGTTTTAATAACTTGTTGTTGCTCGATTTGCATATTAATATTATGCAGTTCTCCTTTTAATTATTTACTGTAATTGACAAGTCTTTAAATCTGTTATTTCTTACTGTGATTGACGAGTCATGGAAATTGTTATACAATATGACTTGTTATAATATGCAAAAACTATATTTGTAAATTCGGTACCAATTCTGCATATATGGTATTTGAGTTGTAAATCCGGTATCCAATATTGAGACAATTTTCCTACAAGCTTAAAACAGAATAATTAATTGTTTCATTTGATTTCTTGAAAATTAATATTAGTTTATTAAAAACTAATAATTGTGTTTCATTTTCAGAAATGACAACCGAACAAACTAACATGGATGTGACCCAAACTATGGCTACTGGAAAACAGGCTGTGGGCTCTAGTTTTGGTGTGGCTCAGACTGTGGCTAGATTGCCAAGTCATGTTGTGAGCCAACCTGTGGCTACTGTTCTGGTTAATCATAATGAAAAATCGGAGAAATTCAATGGCTTGAATTTCAAGAGGTAGCAATAGAAAATGCTATTTTATTTAACCACCTTGAATCTTGCGAGGTTCTTGACTGAAACTGCTCCAAAACTCAATGAGGGTGAGGGAGATGTCCAAACGATCAGTGCACTTGATGCTTGGAACCATTCGGATTTTCTATGCCGAAATTACATTATGAACAGTTTAGCAGATTCGTTGTACAACGTGTATAGCACTATGAAAATTATTAAGGAGTTGTGGGAGTCTTTGGACCGTAAATATAAAACTGAAGATTCCGAGGCTAAAAAGTTCATTGTCGACAAATTCTTAGATTATAAAATGGTGGACTCCAAAACTATAATCAGTCAAGTGCAAGAACTCCAAGTAATTTTTCACGAAATTCATGCCGAAGGGATGGTGTTGAGTGAGACTTTCCAAGTGGCTGCAATTATTGAAAAACTGCCCCCCACATGGAAAGATTTCAAGAATTACCTAAAGCACAAACGAAAGGAAATGAACGTCAAAGAACTGATTGTTAGACTTCGAATTGAAGAAGACAACAAGAGTTCCGAGAAGAAGTTGTTCAATCCTAGTGTTGCTAAAGCCAATGTTGTTGAGCATTGTCAAAGCAGCAAGACCTACAAAAGTAAGGCTGGGTCATCCGGTGGTAAAGGGACCAAGCTAGGACATAAAGGTGAAACCTCTAAAAGGAAGTTTCAAGGAAAATGTTTCAATTGTGACAAAGTAGGTCACAAGTCTTCGGAGTGCAGATTGCCAAAGAAGAAGAAAGAAACAAATATGGTTAACTACATGGCGCATAATGTAGCGGAGATGAATCTAGTAGCCGTCATTTCTGAAGTGAACATGGTGAGCTCTAACTCAAAAGAATGGTGGATTGATACAGGAGCTACGAGACATGTGTGTTCTGATAAAGAACTGTTTGCTGCTTTCGAAGCAATTGAAAATGGAGAGAAGTTGTTCATGGGGAATTCAGCAACTTCTGAAATCAAGGGACAATGCAAGGTGGTTCTGAAGATGACTTCAGGGAAAGAGTTTACTCTTAACAATGTGTTGTATGTGCCGGAAATTCGCAAAAACCTTGTGTCCGGGTCGCTTTTAAATTAGCATGGTTTTCGTATTGTATTTGAGTCGGACAAAGTTATTTTGTCAAATAGTGGAATGTTTGTCGGAAAAGGCTATGTTTCCGATGGTATGTTTAAGTTGAATGTAATGGTTGTTAAACCAAAAATGAATAAAGTGAACTCTTCTGCTTACTTGCTTAAGTCTTCCAATGTGTGGCATGGTAAATTAGGACATGTTAACTATGATTCTTTACATAGACTAGTTAACTTGAATTGTATACCCGCGTTCCATATTAATTCAAAACATAAGTGCGAAACTTGTGTTGAGGCAAAATTGACAAGGTCATCATTTAAATCAATTGAACGGAATACAGAACCACTTGATTTAATTCACAGTGATATATGTGATTTAAAATTTGTATAAACAATAGGTGGCAACAAGCATTTCATTACTTTTGTCGACGATAGCACAAAATATTGTTATGTCTATTTACTAAAAAGTAAGGATGAAGCGATAAAGAAATTCATTCTCTATAAGAATGAAGTTGAGAACCAACTTAACAAGAAAATTAAGATGATAAGAAGCGATCAAGGTTGTGAGTATAAAGCACCATTCGCTGAATTATGTGCACAACACGGAATCATACATGAAACCACTGCACCTTATTCCCTGCAACACGGAATCATGCTCGGGCTCTTTTTTTTTTACGAGCTCGAGCGGCTCGTGGGTATGAATTGTACGAGCCGAGCACTTGAGCCGCTCGGCCCAATTGCCACATCTATCTCCTCATTAACATTTTCTGCAACCTCAAGAGCTTTTCTTTTATAAAATCGTTCCATAACCGACTGTAATAAATAGGAATTGGAATGTAAATAAACAAAATAAAATATAGCCATGCTTTTGGGCGAGGCCCAAAGCCCCCCTATGGGGGGGATGACTCCGACCATCCTCCCATCTAATAGGGCACGCCATATAGGCACACTTGCCTGGCCAAGAATAATTGCCCAATAACATATGGAATTACCTTAAGGTTTTATAGCAAGACAATTACCTGAAAGATATGTTTGGTAAATTGGTAATGGTACATAAAAGGTTTGGTATCATAAATAGCATTACTAATTTACTTGGTTTCAAAATTTTCCCTAAATAGCCAAACTCATAGACCATAGTTCACTACCAACACCGGTTACGGGTTAGACGTTAGTGGTTGCCATTTACCAACAAAAAATTCAATGGCAGCCAGTCCAGTCGCATATGATTAGATGATTACCTGTGGTTATTCCTATTTCCTCAAAATTTCCTAATCAATAGTAGCCAAAGTTAAAATTTTCCCATTGCATATACTCTACAGATTACAGCAGCCAGTCGCAGATGATTAGATGAATACCCATAACCCATTGCATATACTCAACAATACAGCCAATGCCCTATAGCAGATGAGATCAATATTGAATACCAATAGGCAATAGAAATTTTAGAAAACTCACCTACTGACTTGGTAGCCGTCTAGTCGATGAACGCTGTGTGGATGAATGCTGCTACTTTTCAGTCTTCAGACCACCAATCCACCATTAGCATCAATAGGGAATGCATGTTAGTGCGTGGATGCATGGGCATGTCACAGTGCGAGTTTGCGATGTGCGTGGATACAGGGGCTTCTCAAATCTTAATTCATGGTTTTGGTTGGATTACATTTGCATCCTGCAAGGGCTTCTATCTTGGGGCGGAATGGGCTAAATAATTGGCCCAGTTTTTTTTATTATCAAACTGCTGCAAAAAACTAGGGCAGCCCAAAGCCCAGTAATACGCCCATCTGGACTAGCTAAATAAATGATCACACCACCAGATCTATTCTCGATTCCTCCGATCTCGGATGGCATAAATGATCCAGTTAACGAGTGTATGTCAAAACGACCTTAACCACATAAGCACTAAGACATCAAAGATTTCTTCTTGAATAATAGATTTGAATTGAGTTCAAAGGATAAATAAGTCATATATTAGTAGTTATAACTGTGAAAACTTTCTGCCCAAACTTTGGTAAGAGGAATACTAAAAATACTCGCATCAGTCAATCAACTTGTGAAGAATACACTATCAGATGTGTAAATGGATGATATGAATATGCACTCGGCCATTTGAACATGTTAAGTTGACAGTTTTCATGTAGTTGAACCAGTCTTGCCATCTTCAGAAGTAAAGAAAAGATACATTAAGATTAATGGTGCATTACGAGATACAAAGAGGTTAAAATCCATCAGAAATAAACATGATCATCATAATTGAAATCTCAAATAATGTTAAAATCTTAAATCAATAGACTTGATAGATATCAAAATGCAAGTCAAGGAAATATATCAGCTTATTAAAAACTTGAAGAACAATCCATTAGTCGAGAGAATGCGTATTGCCCGAGGACTTTGTTGAAAGAAAGATATAACCTTCATGGTGACATCCTAAAACAATCAAAAGAAGAATCATGAAGAGTCGGGATCAAATGAGTAAAATAAAAAGTCGAGGAGAGCATGCAAGAAACTTCATCACATTTACCTCTCCAGTGATAACAGGATGTGTGAAATTAGCACCAACAGAATAGGAAACCAATTCACCTACTGAAGATTAGTAATTACGATATAGAGAAGATCAGTTGCACTTCGCATTCAGGAAAATGTTAAGTAAAATACAAATTTAAAGAAATTTACATCCCCTTTACAAGAAACTCACAATAAATTCCCAATGATGAGCGTCATCTTCATACATAGCTTCATATTGCAATACAATTTTAGAGAAGACAACAAAAACTGTTCAAGGAAATAGACACATATGAACCTATTTTTCTATTCAACATGGTTGGTCTATGATCGATGAAACATTAGTGTTCATGTGTTACAATCGATTAATCATTACAAACTTATGACAAAGGTTAAAAGTATTGGACAAGTGTTTCAATACTAGATACCGTATTTACAAGTTAGATACCATGTATGTAACAGTTACCGTATATGCAAGAGTTATCATTTTTGCATATAACATTGAATATAACAGATTCAATTATATATATAACAAATTTAATAATCTAGCAATTGAAAAATGAATTAAAATTGAATACAAATTAAACAAAAAAACTTTTAACTCGAGGCATGTGTTACACACAGTTTCCTTCAAATAAATTCGCCACTCACCGTCTGTGCTTGAGGTTTAAATCAAGAATCCATTTTTCAGGATACAACGGTAAAACTAGTAGATTCTGAGCACTACAGATACTACTTTGACGAACTGATTTAGTGTCTAAACAATACCACCATCAAAACTCAAACAGAAATTAAAATGTATGCAGACAGAACTCGAATTGTATTTTCAGATGAATTCGTGTATTTTGGAATTGTAATGCAGACTATATTCTTCATGTATGGAATAGTGGAAAACTAAGGCTTTATATAGACTTAATTTGGCCATTGGAGTTTCAGAAACCAAAATTCAATTGCAAGAATCATTGGTGTTTCAGAAACTAAAAGCAACTAGGTGGTGAATCATACATTGAGCTATGGCATGTTGGATATTGATGTGATAAACGATTGTGACCTTGAAAGGGGAGGAAGCATTATCGGTAAAGTTAATTTTATTTCGATTAATTGTGGTTGCCGTAAACCCCTAACTAAGACTTTAATATATTTGGGACATGAGCATGAAATGACATGATCAAAATACGAAAATATAAGGTTCGTGTGACATTGTAAATATTGAGGTGCAAATTAATGAAGTCGGTTGAGAATCGAGCGGCAATCGGGTAAGGAATCGAATGAACGGTTAAGGAATTCATTCTATAAATTGTTTTAGGATCCAATGGAAATTAAATTAGGTTATAGACACACTAAGATAGGCCATGTACACTTGGTTTTCTACTGCAATGATGGGTGTAAAATCAGATTTTTACTCATGCTTGGAAACACCTCAAGCTTTGTGACATGTCATTTTAACCTTCAATTCTTTTAAACTTAAAGCTTCCATCACATCTCCTAACCCCTTAGTACTTCATATAGGATTGCTAGAAGAAATCACCTCCTGCTTAGCACATGTCATGCTTGGTTGCCTACAACATTTTCTTAATTCCTAAGCAAGAGTCACGACCCCAACCCCTTTTAAGACTCTATATATACCTCCTACTATGGTATTTAGCCTTTCAAGTTATCTTCAAGTGACCCCAAGTGAAAGAGAAAGCAAAGGAAACAAAGCGAAGTAAAAACAAGAAGTTGAAAACTAAACTTCTAAATAGGTGAGTTTAGCTTACGGTTTTCAAGGTTATTTTCAATTTTTTTAAGGTGTTACAATCTCTAGAGCCCCTGAAATCGCTTAATATTTTGTTGGGTTTAGTGTTTGGGATGTTATTATGGCAAAAAGAGAGAAAAATTGTTGAAGATATATTGAATAAAACAAGTAAGGACGGGAATTACATAGTTGCTGGATTCTGCCTATTGAACCTTTGATTCGGGATAATACATAGGAGATAACTTGTAGCTATATATATGAATGTATTTAGATGATATTTAGGAGGATATAAAGGATTTCTAATAGCCTAGAATTTGATTGGTGGCATGCTAATACAATGGAAATTGAAAACGGTCATAGGGAAATTGCATGATTTGGTGTACGGTAAAAAAAGACAGATTTTCAGGTTGTAAACCTTCTACTTGTGGTAACTTCATAACATATTTACCTTCACATATATGTTATATAAGTGTGTTAAAATTTTGGGAATTAATGAATGTGATTGATAGTGTGAAAATATAGATGAAACGGGACATGGCAGCAACTAAAACTTGAAAATATGTTCTGCCCATTTGCGTGTTTAATGTAGTTTCAACCTTTACATGTTCATTAATTATCTCTTATGCCTGGAAAATAGATTTTAAGGAATGCTAGGTTGTTGATAACATTTGGATAACTTGACATTCATAATTGGACTCGAGAAATAGTAAGATTTATGGGACTAGTTTGCAATACGATCGGTAACTTGAAATGATAATGTTATCTAAATCAGTGTGGCATAAGTGGACGTAGTACATGATTGTGTGTGTTAAGTTTATCAAATTGAGGATTGTGGTTATTATTAAATGGTAATACTGGTGGTTTTCTGACTTTAAGTGAGAAAGGAAATCGAACTACACTCTGTGGTAGTGCACACACAAAGACATAAAGGTAAGTAAAAATCCATTTGCAACTACGATGCAACAACATAGTATTTGCGATAGAGTAATGTTGGAATATTTACATAACTTTGATAAGGAACTCATTGTATATCATATGATGGGTATGATCATTGGGTATGTGATTTCAGAACATATTGACATCGGTTTAGATTAAGTATGTCATTCACGAGCGTTTTCATCTTCATGCACGACATACGTTAATGATTGAAAATCTAGCATGCACAACATGATTGTAAAATTGAGCTTTCCTCATGAAATATTTTATTGACCACTATTAGGGCACTGAAGCATGTGAGGCATGCTGATGTGATATGTTCTGGCACCGAGGGTGATACAACCTGGTTGATTGCAAAGTTAGATGATGATGGTAATAACCCAAGAATAACTAACTAAGAGAGGGTGAATTGGTTTTTGAAACCTTTTCAACACTTAGTTTCAAAACAATTTAACACACAAGATATAAGTGCAAAGTATGATACGAGAATTAACTATGCTACTTCAATAATTATATTCAAGTATATATATAGCACAATTAAATATTAATGTAAAGTAAAGTGCGATAATGTAGAGATGACAAACCGATTTAATGGGGTTCGATACACAATGTGTTCTACATTCTCGTTACCAAGCTCTTTGTCACGAGCAAGACCAAATGCACTATAATGATAACTTACAAACAAGGAGTATCAATCTTTAAGTGACTTACAAATAAAGAGAACTTATCCTTAAGTGACTTGTTACAATGAGCACTTATCTTTAGGTGACTTACGACAAGGAGAACATATCCTTAACGACAATCGAGTTTTCTCAAGGGCTCTCGAAACCACAAAGTATAAGTTGTAATTTTACAATTGAAAGAAATCCCTTAACAAATGATATAATTAAGTCAAGTATTTAGGGAGTTAGGATAACACTTCAATATATGGCAAATAATAAAGCTCAAGTGTGTATAAAGAAAACTTTGATAAATGATTGATAATGAAATAGTTTAAGTTTTTGTATCAAAGTTTTCAAGGGCCCAATGATCTCTCTTAACAAATAATATAAGTTAAGTATGAAGAGAGATTTTCACTTAAATCAAAGTATTGGAAAGTGAAACTTTTAACAAGAATGAATAATAGATAAAATTATGAAAAGTTCTTTGCAAAATAAACTTCTTGATAAAATAGATGAAATATGTTGGATTAATCAAGAAAGTCTTTTGTAATAAATGAGATAGAAATTAAACTCAAGTAAACTCAATGATATCTCAATAAATAAGCTCTCAAAAATCTCTTATAAGTTGGTGAAATTAAATTCAAGAAGAGATGTATATTTATAGAGAAAAATGGCAAGCTGTAGGAACTTTCGGAAGAGTATTTTGGTCAGCCGAAGGTAATATAGCCGTTAGAAATAAGTCCGTTGGAAATTGAATTTTTCTGTTGAATAATCGAACAATTCGGTTGAATAATTAATAATTTTGATTGACCGAAATTTCAAACTAAAATTTCGACTGATCAGTTACAAATTTTCGGTTGACCAAAAGTCTACAATTTTGGTTGATCGAAAGTTGACTTTTTTTAAAAAAAAAATTTGATTTTTCAAAATCTATTTCATATCATGAAAAGTATTTTAATGCAAGTGATGAAACATGAAAAATGATTTTGAGCTTGATGTACTTGCTAAAAATCAAAGAGTTAATACATTTACATTTAAGTACCGATAAGCTACTTCTAAACTTTATTCTTCAAACTTCTTGTTCTCTTGGAGTCTCATTTGATTGCTTTTCTTCAATGGATGATGATTTGAATCTTTGAATACTTAAGAAAATATATTCATGAAAAACTAAAAAAAAGAAACTTATTAGAAACAAAAGTGTATTGTTTGTTAGAATCAAAACAAATAGAGCTATATTAAATCATATGTCAACAATTTCCCCCTTTTTGAATATGACAAACAATATGTGATTTATAGAAATATACAAGATATTCCCTCTATCTTTTACATATCAATGGTAATCAAGTTTGTATTATACGTATCATGATGTTCCAAAGACATTCATTTCCACAATTTAATGATATACTAAATGAGAAATAACAAGTTCATAGCACGTAATAATTACAATCACATAATCACATATTCCTTCCTTCCCCCCTTTTGGCATCATCAAAAAGCATGGGAACAAAGACAAATTCCCCCTTAAGTAAGACATAGGTGCAAGTAAGGAAAAAAAAAATGAAAGAAATCATAGGTCACAATATATATAACAAGAACATGAGTTTAAAAATGAAAAAAAAAAAAAAAAAAAAAACTTAGAGATAGAGTTTTAATCTTCCGTTGGTGAAGGAGGCTCTCGAAGATAAATGGAATACATATGTGTAAAGAAAGCCTCTTGAGATAACCTCATGCTCCATTTGTTAATTAATTGAGAAATTCATTTGCTCTATTTGAAGATTAATCGAAAAATTCATTTGTTCCATTCGTTGATCAAGCATATTGACGTTAGTGGAAAGAAAGGCAATCCGACCTTCTAGGTTGTGGAATTATCTTCGAAAATATATCGGCTGGAAGTTGGTGCTTCTTGTGGAGTAAGAGCTCTATGTCGTGCTCGATAAGATTCATCACAACCACCGCCATCATCACCATCGCCGCCAATATCACCATCACCACCAATATCAATATCACCATGACCGCCAATATTTCCAACACCACCAATATTTCCCATGTCTTCTTCAGCCACTTCCGAAGTAAATGGCCAAGTTTTAGGCCTCGAGTTTTTGTCGAAACCTTGAGTATTACACACCCATTGCCCATTGCCTTTAACAATTTTCATTCGTTTAATAGTGTGGAGGTTAATGATATTGGTGTGTTTGGGCTTGAGAAAAGGCTCATCGTCGAATGATACATTGAAATGTTGAAAGATTTTTGTAAGAAGCATGCCATAAGGTAAACCTAAGGTTCTAGGAGAATTATAGATATGTTTAATGTGATTCAAAAATCGATAGGGAAAGTCCAATTGATGACCAACAAGGAAGAAGTCAAGAATGAACAAGTCGAGGTGATGAACCTTTTCAAAGTGTCCATTTCGAGGGACTATAATATGAGCAATAGCATGGTGAAGAATTTTGCATGGTATGGTAAGGTGATGTAGGTTTAGAGTCATTGTGGTGGATAGTGATCAATTGGTGACTCGAGAACAAGCTTCGAGGTCATCATAGCCATCAAATTGAACGGGATAATGAAGAATATAAGCATGGTTTTCACAAGCACTTAACTCAAAAATTTCTTGAATGGTATTCCTATCAAGAGTAACCCATCGAAAGATTACGGTAAAATTCCCGACATTTTCAGAGACAGTGACTACATTCATCCATCCAATATTTTCAAAATATTCTTCAATACGAAACGAATGAGCTTTGGTAGAAAAGTCGAAGAAATCAATTAACTTACCAATTAAAATGGGATAATTGGATAAACGGTTGGGCATGGGCGTGTAAACATCAATATTCGACGAATTGGCATCCCATTTCTTTTATTTCTTCCTTGGAGCAATGGCTATTTTTGGGATTTTCGAATTTTTGGAGTGACAGATTTTTGGAGTTTCAAAAAATTGTGAAAAATCTAGTGAAAAATGATGGAAAAAGAGTGGGGAACAAAGTTTTGAAGTGAGTTAATGTTTAAACTTGACTTGTAAGGAGTATTT
This sequence comes from Fraxinus excelsior, assembly GCA_019097785.1. NCBI lineage: Eukaryota > Viridiplantae > Streptophyta > Magnoliopsida > Lamiales > Oleaceae > Fraxinus > Fraxinus excelsior. Next base: position 35,031,270 of record CM032630.1, read on the forward strand.
GAAGAGAAACTAAAAGTTTTAGGGAAGAACCCTAAAGACCCAAATCTGCAATTTTTGATAAAAAAAAATGGAAGAAAAAGCTTGAGATTTGATGGAAAAGTTTGATGAAAGTATGAGAGTTGGTGAGATTTTGAAGTAGAGAAATTAGGATTTTGAAGAAAATTGGCGATGAGAGAGTCGCATATAAGGCTGAGAATGGTGAAAATGGGAAAATCTGGTAAAGAAGATGATAAGAAAAAATAAATAAGGGAGCCTCAGTTTATTTCGGTTGGCCAAAATTCTCTTTGAGAATTACGGTTGGCTCCCTTTTAAAATTTCGATTTAGCTTTAGGAAGTTTCAGCTGATGTATTTCAGTTGATCGAAACTTACTGAGCCTTTCAAAAATCATTTTAGGCAATCAATGTCAACCATAAAATTAAAGAGAATGCAATGTACTATTTAAAACAATTTAGCCACAAATCTCAGATTCATCGATAATATCCAATCCTCTTTGAATTTAAGAAAATCTATCGAGAGCAGGAGGTTTGGTAAGGATATCGGCCAATTGTTTATCGGTACTCACAAAATCCAAATAAATATCACCTTTTTGCACATGATCTCTAAGAAAATAATGTCGAATTTCGATATGTTTTGTGCGAGAGTGCAATATGGAATTTTTTGATAAATTTATAGCACTAGTATTATTACACATAATGGAAGATTTTTCAAAGGTTAAGTGAAAATCGATTTCCTCCATAAGACTTGAGCACAACAACTAGCGATCGAGATGTATTCAGCTTAGGAAGTAGATAGTGCAACGGAATTTTGTTTCTTGCTAAACCATGATACAAGAGCAAAGCCTAGAAAGTGACAAGTTCCACTTGTGCTTTTTCGATCAATAGTACAACCCGCCCAATCGGCATCCAAATAACTAATGAGGTCAATGTGTGTGCCTTTTGGATACCAAATGCCCAAAGTCCTAGTACCACATAAATATCTAAATATTCTTTTTACGACACTTAGATGTGATTCTTTAGGATTAGATTGAAATCTATCACATAAGCATACACTAAACATGATATCGGGTCTACTAGCGGTTAAGTAAAGATGGGATCCGATCATACCTCGATATTTTGTTATGTCAATTGAAGTGTCGTTCCATCTTTGTCCAATTTGATTGATGTACTCATTGGAGTATTCATTGGTTTCAAGTCTTCAAAATCAAACCTCTTGAGCATGTCTATGATGTATTTTATTTGACTAATGAAGATACCTTCATTAGATTGTTTGATTTGAAGTCCAAGGAAAAACTTTAGTTCTTCCATCATGCTCATTTCAAATTCCTTACTCATACATTTAGAAAACTCTTCACAAAGGGAAATATTAGTAGCACCAAAAATAATATCAACATAAATTTGTACAACAATCATATCATCATTTGTGGCTTTGATAAATAGTGTGGCATCCTCATTTTCCATTTGAAAACCATTTGAGATAAGAAATTTACTCGGTCTTTCATACCAAACTCTAGGAGCTTGTTTCAACCTATATAGAGCTTTTCTAAGTTTAAATACTTTTTCCGAAAATATGTGATTTTTGAAATCAGGAGGTTGTTCTACATAAACTTCTTATTGAATAAAACTATTTACAAATGCACTCTTCACATCCATTTGATAGAGAGTAAAACCTTTATAACAAGCAAAAGCGAGAAGCGTGTGAATAGACTCTAATCTACCAACCAGTGCAAAGGTTTCTTCGAAATCTATACCTTCTTCTTGGTGGTAACCTTGAGCCACTAATTTAGTCTTGTTAAGTACAACAATACCATTTTCATCTCGTTTATTTTGAAAAATCCATTTTGTACCAATAATGGTTTGATTATTTGGTCTATCAACCAAATCTCAAACATGATTCCTCTCAAATTGATTTAATTTTTCTTGCATTGCAAGAATCCAAAACTCATCAAATTCGGCTTCTTTAAAATGTTTTGGTTCAATTTGAGAAATGAAAGCACAATTATTTAAAAAGTTTTTGGTAGAATTTCTAGTACTTAAACCTTTGGAGGGATCTCTGATGATGAACTCATTTGGATGTGAGAAATCAAACTTCCAATCGATAGTGAGTGTTTGATCATCTTGATTTTTGGAAGTATCTTCTTCTTGTTGTTGTTGAAGATTTTGTTCTTCTGATTCTTTGTTTTCAACTTCTTTTAGATCTACCTTGTTTTGATCTTGAATGTTCATTTGCTCAAAAGGGGTTTCCAAACCTACATTAATACCTTTCTCTTGATCAAGAGAATTAGTCTCATCAAAAGTAACATGCATGGATTCTTCCACTACTAAAGTTCTTTTGTTAAAAATTTTATAAGCTTTGCTAGTAGGTGAATATCTAAGGAAGATTCCAACATCGAATTTTGAATCAAATTTTCCCAAGTTTTCTTTTGTGTTAAGTATAAAACATTTGCAACCAAAAACTTTAAAATAACTAATGTTGGGAACTCTATTTTTTCAAAGCTCGTATGGAGTTTTGATGTTCTTTCGACTAACCAAAACTCTATTCATAATGTAGCAAGCGGTGGCCCAAAAATATTTGGGTATATTATTTTCATTTAGCATGATCCTAGCCATTTCTTGCAATGCGTGATTCTTTCGTTTTACTACACTATTTTGTTGAGGAGTTTTAGGAGCCGAAAAATAATGTTCATATCCATTTTACTTACAAAAATCATCAAAAGCAATATTATCAAATTCTCCACCATGGTCACTTCTAATGGTTGTGATAGAATATCATTTTTCATTTTGAACATTTTTACAAAAATGTTTAAATACTTTTAAAGCTTCATTTTTCAAGTTCAAAAATAAGACCCAGGTGAATCTTGAGAAGTCATCAACGATGACAAATGCATAGTGCTTGCCACTTAAACTTACGATTTTAGAAGGTTCAAATAGATCTATGTGAAGAAGTTGTAACGGTTTTGTAGTTGAAGAGAATTGCTTGGTTTTGAAAGAGGTTTTAATTTGTTTTCCAAATTGACAAGTATCACAAATCTTGTCCTTTTCAAATTTTAAATTTGATAGACCTTTAACAAAACAATTTTTAAAATTTTTTGAAATTAGGTCCATACTAACATGACCTAATCTTCTATGTGATAATCAAGTATCATCTTCAAAACTTGACAAACATTTTAATTCTTTTTCAAATTCAATATTGATGACACAAACATCTTTACAACGGCTACCCATGAACAACACCTCTTTCGATATAGCATCCTTAATAAGGCATTTTGAATAATCAAATTTAATATGATAACCTTTATCACATAATTGACTAATACTTAGGAAGATATGTTTGAGATTATATATTAATAAAACATTTTCAATAGATGGAGATGAAAGATAACCTATATTCTCAATGCCCATGATTTTTCCTTTAGCATTATCTCCAAATGTGACATGATCTCCATCTTTTCTTTTGAAGCTTGACAATAATGTTTTGTCTCTGGTCCTTTGTTTTGAGCAACCACTATCCAAGAACCAATTGCTCTTTATCTTTGAAGGTACCTACAAAAGTTTATTCAAATTTTGATCTTGATACCCATATAACTTTAGGTCCTTGATAGTTAGTGCTAGTGGACCCTTGAACCCACTTATTTCTTTGAAAATGTAGTCTCTTTTTTATTAAGCAATTAAAAGCTATAAGCCTAAATTTGTTACAAAAACTACATGTGGTGTTAGAAGCTTTGACAAATATGTTCTCAAGAGATTTTTGTTTTAGAGAAGGTTTGTATCCAATGCCACTTCTATCAAAGACACATTTTTGTTTTCCAAGCATTAAATCAAAGTTTTTCTTTCCTTGTGTAAATTGTGCACAATGTTTGTTAAATCAAGAACCTTTTCTTTTAGGGAAACATTTTCTTTAATTAGGAGTTCATGATCATTATTTTTCTTCTCAAAATCCTTTTGAGTTTCTAAAAACTTTTTGATCTCATTTTTCAATAAAACATGTTGCTTTTTGAAGGTAGAGTGTTTGAGAGCAAGTTTTTCAAAAGCACTAATAATTTCACGATATGAAGTAGATAATTCATCATAAGAAAGAGTGTTATTTGTGTTTACCTCATCCTCCATGGCCATGAAGCACATGTTTGCAATTTTATCTTGACCTTCATCTTCTTCTTGCTCATCATCACTATCATCCCAAGTAAATTGTAGAGCTTTCTTCTTGAAAAATTTCTCTTGTTCGGACATTTGGTTCTTTTGTGACCGGATTTGTCACAATCATATCAAACAACATTTTTGTTCTTTTCCTCACCTTTTTCTTCTTTCTTTTGGAATCTACGGTTGTTGTGAAAACCTCTCCATTTTTTGACAAGGAGAACAAGATCATCAAGTTCCTTATCACTCTTGTATGAGTTTAAGGTTTCTTCATCATTTGATGATTTCAAAGCTATTTTCCTTCTAGGAGAATCCTTCTTTTCTTCCTCTTTTGTTTTTCTTGATTTCTCCTTTATTTCGACATGATTTGGCTCATAGGTCATCAAGGTTCCATAGAGCTCTTCCAAAAGATATGTGTTGATATATTTGGTGTTCTTTATTAACATTCTTAATGAATCCCAATTTTTTGAGAGAGACCTAAGAATTTTGCTCACAAGTTCACCATCAGTAAATTTTCGATCAAAACCTTTAAGGTCATTAACAATATCGGTGAATCGAGTAGTCATGCTAGCAATGGGTTCATCTTGTTTCATAAAAAAAATTTCAAAATCTTTATACAAGAGATTTATCTTAGTTTCTTTTACTTTATTTGTGCCCATGTGTGTAATTTCTAATACATGCCAAATATCATATGCAAAATCACATGGCTAATACGATTAAATTCATTTATGTTCAAAGCACAATAAATAAGATTTTTGGCTCTAGCATTCAATGACAATTTTCTTTTATCATCATCATCATATTCTTCTCTAGGCTTGGGAATAGTTTGGTTCAATTTTCCATCGAGTTTAATAATCTTAGTAAGCTTATGAGAACCAAATTCAATAACCTCCCAAACATTATAATCAATTGATTGAATGTAAATCATCATTCTAGTTTTCCAATAACTATAATGTGTACCATCAAACAAAGAAGGACGATTTGTAGAATGCCCCTCAATATTAAGATTAGCCATAACACAAGATAGTGAAATCTTAAAAATGTGCATCTAAGCTCTGATAACAATTGATAACCCAAGAATAACTATTCAAGAGAGGGTGAATCGGTTTTTAAAACCTTTTCGACACTTAGTCTCAAAATAATTTAACACACAAGATATAAGTGCAAAGTATGATACGAGAATTAACTATGCTAGTTCAATAATTATATTCAAGTAGATCTAACACAATTAAATAGCAATGTAAAGTAAAGTGCGATAATGTAGAGATAACAAACCGATTTAATGGAGTTCGATACACAATGTGTTCTACGTCCCCGTTACCAAACTCTCAGTCATGAGCAAGGCCAAATGCACTATAATTATAACTTACAAACAAGGAATATCAATCCTTAAGTGACTTACAAACAAGGAGCACTTATCTTCAAGTGACTTACAATAAGGAGCACTTATCCGTATGTGACTTACAACAAGGAGCACCTATCCTTAACAATAATCGAGTTTTCTCAAGGGCTCTCAAAAGTACAAAGTATAAGTTGTAATTTTATAATTGAAAGAACTCCCTTAACAAATGATATAATCAAGTCAAGTATTTAGGGAGTTATGATAGCACTTCAATATATGGCAAATAATAAAGCTCAAGTGTGTATGAAGAAAACTTTGATAAATGATTGATAATGAAATAGTTTAAGTTTTTGTATCAAATTTTCAAGGGGCCCAATGAATGATTTCAATGAAATTATTTCGAGTTGATTTTGAAGATTATTTGAGCATGATCCTTAGCATAAGGTTTAAAATAAATAGCATGGGGTCAGATACCATCATTACTCATACCCTTGACATGCACGATTTTTGCTTACTGAGCATTAGCTTACGTAGTTCTTGCATTGTAGGTGAGCATGGAACCTTATAGAAGGCATGGCTGGCTGTGGAGCTCTTACAGGATTCCAAATTTCGATGTAAATGGATGACGACATGTAGGGTTATTTTGTTGACTCCAATTGTATTATATTTTGGGGATCCTATATGATTTTTGAAATGGCATGTAGATACTTTTACAACCTCAGGATAAATATGTTGGACTATGAATTTATGATCTTTGATTTCAATATACTATATGAAGATCATAGGCAATCAGGGGAGATATATACAAGGATATACTTGTGGAGATGCTTTGACTTTTTCAACAAAAAAAAAAATGAATGTGAGATTGGATGTCTTGGTTGGGTTAGTATATTATTATCTATATTGATGAGGTATTAGTATACCAAAACCAAAGATCATAAATCCATAGTCCAACATATTTATCCTAAGATTGTAAAAGTATTTACATGCCATTACAAAAATCATACACGAATTTCGAAATACAATCATGCACGTGAAATAAGAAAAATGACACTAACCTAACAAAACTCGGACAAATAGATCCATGCGTACGCAAACCAATACAAAACATCACTAGAAAATTAACTATGGACGAAACTGTGCAATGCAAGGACAGAGACGATATGATGCCAGACACCGGTACTCAGTGCCCTGACGTCATAACGTGGTGCCTCGACATCGTGACGCGATGCCTTGATGACTAGGTGTTAACATGAAAATCAATATAACCTTCACCAAAATGACACTCTAATGACCAAAATGTGTTCAAGAGGTAGAATGTGCAATGTCCATGAAAGAAGACACGAATGCAACAAGACACGACACTGAGAAGATGTGTCGAAGACTTGCCGTACGATTAGAATGCCCAAGCTACAAACCGGGGGAAAAACCACCATACTCAAAACCCAAGCAATCTAACCTAGTAATGTGATTCCAAACTTAAACAAAAACAAAGCTTCAATAAAAAAAAATGCTAAACAAAATCCTAAAATCTCTACATTCTCGCTTAAACCATTCAAAGTCAAAAACATTTACACCCAAATGATGCAATGTGAGATGAAACTAAATGGAAATTGTCCAAACATGAAGTGGAATGAATAAATTAAGGCAAAAATATCAAAAGCCCCAAAAAAATGTGAAAATTGAAAAACTAAGGTTTTTGATCTTCACTTCGAAGATTTGGGGGAAAATTGATGAAATTGTGTGGAAATGCAACCAAATAATCGAGGATTGATGTCCAATGCTTGTTTAATTGCACGATATTTAAATTGATGTGAAGAAATTTGGAGAATAATCGAGAAAGAAAAGAAGAAAATGAGAGAAAGAGAAAAAAAATTGGAAAAATAATGTTAAAATTCAAAAAGACGGGTTGTCGCTCGAGCGAGACAGCCTCTGCTTTTATCGCTCGAGTGAAGCTCATGATATGTTTTGCATCAGTTTGTGTACACTGATCGATTTGTCTGATTTTTGTTGGGTTGGCGTCATTTTCTAGTTTCACGTGCATTATTGTATTTCATTCGGTAGTATCGTCTCTTGTTTTTTACTTTTGTCTAGACTACTTTTTATATGCCGCCTAAGAGAGGGAGGACAACTGCATAGATGTCTAGTGTGTCCACTTCCTATAGTCGATCTCGATTCATATCCGCTACTACCTAGGAGGTATTCGGGTCCCAATTTTCGAGAGAGAGGTTATCCTATCGGATCTTTTCCTCGACCTCCCTGTCATTTTCACTTCCAAAGGCTGGGAACCTTGTTGATTTAACACCTCCTACTAGTCTACTCATTTAGGAGTTCTACGTTAATATTCATGACATTAGCGGATCGACTTTCAGGGTAGTTCTTAGGGGTAAGACTGTTAAGATCACTCCTGATGTCATTTTGAGCCTTATTCACATTCCTCGTGTTGTTCATCCTTTATTTGCTTATTTATCTGCTGACACCTACCCGACGGACTTGCTTGTCCGCTCGACTATGTTTAACGGTCCTTTGGGAGGGGGGTCTACTGCAATCTGGACTGTATTTCTTTTTATTGATCCCTAGATTCTGTTGTGCATTGTATGGTAAAGTCTTGATTTCTGTATACCTTATTACATGGCGACTCTATTAATCTACCATCATTCAGTTGCCATCAGATTTTACGCACTTTTCGAGTCACAGAGACCTGGGTGGGACTTCCTTATGCTTGTTTGATTTATCTACTTGTGACCGCGCTTGGGATAAGTTTCCCAAATGAGGTTCTGATGAGGGTTTCCCGGCCAATTGGCCATACTACTATTTCTTAGAGTAGGTCTCAAGTTTCTTCCGAGCCAGCTGAGCCAGTTGATCCGACTGTGTCAATACTATTCCTCAACCTACATATGCTCACATAGATCCATTGGTGGCGTTGATGGGACATATCTCTATACTGATCGAGCAGTAGGCTTGGATGATGGCTGAGATTCCTTAGTTGAGAGCCATTGTTGATTCCCACACTGTAGAGTTAGCTATCCTACGCAGGGCAGTTGATTATCTTTAGTGGGGTTTGCATTGGATTCATCGATATTGGGATAACGGTACAGCTTCTGATGAGGATGACGATGCTACATAGTTGTTAGGTTGTCCCTTGTCATTTGAGACAAAAATGGGGAGTAGTTGTAGTTATATATTAGGTCGTAGTTAGATACTAGGTTGATTGATATTATTATTATTATATATTTTGACATTAACATTTTGATGTGCTTAAAAATTTCGATTCGGAGGTAAATGATTTTTTTTAGCTAGATTAAGTTTTGATGTTTAGTGATATCAGTGTTTTTTTTTTTTTTTTGTATGTTGGTTTACATTGATATTATATCTTAATTTAGTTGGTATAACTTATGATTAATTGATTGAATTGTATTTATCCATATTATCATTTCACATGTTTTTATATTGGATATTTGAGTTGTCTATTTCAGGAAACATGTTACTCAAAGGAAAATCACATTTCAGCCAAGACAATTGGTGTTGGAAGTATTAGTTGTTTTTGTGTTTGTATGTTTACTACATCAACTTTAGATTTGTAGTTTTGTCACAGAATATCAAATGAGGAGTTTGTTAAGTTTTTTATGTAATTGGTAAGACTGTAAACAAAAAGAACTAGATTTAATATGATGTAAAAGTCAAGGAGTAAGTTGCAAATATTATAAGTTGAGTTGTACTAGGTCTAGGCTATTGCCGTAATGTTGCTAGACTATCGCCTTGACTTTGCTCGAGTGGCAGAAACAGAAACATCATTGCTTGTCTGTCATCTTGTCCTTGCTCGAGCGACAACATGTCGCTAAGCTCTCACTCGAGCAACAGTGTCTTTCAGAAAGTTTTAATTCGCGTTTTTAAGACTTTTTATCTGGCTAATTCAACCTAAAACCTACAGTATAAATACCAACATGCATTTGAATGATTTTTTCCAAGTTTGAACATTGAGAGAACACATACTGTTTCATATATACTTCATCAAATTCATCCATATCTTTCAATATTCGTAGTTCGATTTGTTCTTGGCGGTGAAAACATCAAATCCACTTAATCCAAATACCAAACAGCTTACTTCCTAAATATTTGTCATAGTTCTGAAGATCAAGAGAAGGATACTGGAGTTCCAGTTGTTGTTAGAGAACACAGTTTTTCGTTGATCCACAGAAGATAGACGAATTTAAAAAGTCGGGAGTTGGTGTAGGGACACGCAAACTGGGAGGGTTGTAAAATTTGCAGTCAGGAGGTTAGAAAGTATTAGTGGTAGTCATGTCTGACGGACTATATTTTTAAATTCGTTTATAGTGGATTTTTTACTAGTAAAGTGCCCGAAGTTTTTACCCGGTTGGGGTTTCTTCGTGATTATTCTATGTGTTATTTACTGTTTTCATATAACTACAGTAGTTAAGCATAGGGAAATTGGAATGATTGATTAACCATCTAGAGATAATTAGAAGTGACTTGTTGTTATTTAATTATTAATTTTTAAATCTGAATAATCATATATTCACCGTCCCTCTAGGTGTAATTTGGGTCGAACCTCGTAATTTCAGAATCTATGGCAATCACGCTCCTAAGCCCATAAAATCATAAGGCAACGATACTATTGGCCCACCATGAACGAGATGTTTTGGACTTTATGAAGAAATATGACAAATGTCAAACATCTTACACTAATAATTCAAGTTCCTTTGGAAGAACTCACTTCTATCATTAGTCTATGGCCATTCTCTAGGTGGAGAACAGACCTGATTTGTCCAATGCCTACAGGAAAAGCTAGAACAAAGTTAGCAATCATAGCTATTGATTACTTCACCAAATGGGTAGAAGATAAGCCTCTTGTAGAAATAAAAAGAGCAAAAAATGACTGACTTCATCTGGAAGTGAATCATTTACAAACTCGACATACCTCATTCAGTTGTTACTGAGAACGAAAAATAGTTCGACAATGCACGATTGAGGACTTTCTGTGAAGAGTTTAACATCAAAAAACATTTCTCCACCCAAACTATCCACAAGCAAATGGACAAATGGAGGCCATTAATAACATAATCAAGCATACTTTGAAAGCTCGTCTTGACGCCCTCAAACGAGCTTGGCCAGATAAGCTCCAAAGTATATTATGGTCCTACCGGACAACCTCACAAACAAGCATGGGAGAAACACCATTTTCCTTAGCAGTTAGGGTGGAGGCTATTATTCTTATTGAAATGGGAGTCCATTTGTTTCGAGCAACCTACTTCAATGAAAACAACAATGAAAAAGCTCTACTCACCGAGCTGGATCTATTGGAGGAAAAAAAAATTGAAAAATTTTGAACTCAGAATAGAAATTTATAAACAACAAAGTGCAAGATAATACAATCAGATGGTGCAAACGAGGAGATTTAAAGTTGGTGATCTGGTATTACGAAAAATATTCTTAGCCACCCAAGAACTTAACGCTGGGTCATTAGGTCTCAACTATGAAGGACCTTATAAAGTTATTAAGATACTTCCAAAAGGCTCATATGAGCTCAGAGACAGAATTCTCAAGAAAATGCCAAACTATTGATCTCTTAAAATGAATGGTATTTTCTGAAGCCAAATGTGATTTTTTCTCTCAATTTTGTAAAGATTTCCATGTATTTTTTTATTTTTTATTTTTGTTGAAATTTGTGTGCGTTTAGAAGTCAATTTTTGTATTAGAGAAAGATGGCTATTCCTGCATTCTTTCCATTGGAGATTTTTTTCTCGATTACAAATATTCTTTCAATCCATTAAAGGGTTGACCCTAAATATTCTTTCAATCCAAGGTATTTTTTTATGAGATGTTCTTTCAGTCTCTAGATTTTTAGATTATGATTCAAAATCCTTTTCATTGTTCAATGGTCTATTTATAGGCGATTGTAAGGGCATTTCGGTTATTTTTTCGTTATTAGAAGTGATTATTAAGTTCCATTTCCAAATCTTATGGAAAATTGTACTTTTGTGACACTTTATGTTGAAATTCATTGTATGCACGCAAGGGCTTAGCGTACTAACATTGAGGTTGATTATGAGAATTAGCACTTAGATATTTTTCTAGGACTGAGGTCGTCTGAGGCCCCTTGTTACAATCCTTGTCGACACCTCTAATTATGTTTTTATATATGTGTTAGTCCTCAACTCCTTTGGTCGAGTAAGCCTTGACAACAAACAAAGGTGTTCTTCTAATCCAGCGATCTCAGCGATCGAGCATAAATATTTGTCCTCGATACATGGGATCATGATGGAAACCATTGTAGGTTGAAATGTCATCCAGTTGGACCATAGTAGTTTCAGTACGTAACAATTTTCATACATTTTGAACTAAAAAAAAAAGTTAAAAACTATAGCTTGAATCGGAGTAAAAATTACACAATTTTATAATTATCTCAAAGTGAGGTCATATTTGTATCAAAGGTAAAATTGAAAGTATTTTGAATGAACTGAATGCAATGGTTTGCCCAAGCAATTTGACATGGAGATCGAACATGCAGCTAATAAAAAATACTTTTGAAAGTTCTTTAACAATGAGTTTTGGTTGAATCATAACTTTTAGATTATTATAATACGTTATACGTTGAAAAATTAAATTAAATTAAATTCTATTTCTATTATTTTGGAGAATATGAGAAATATTAGGGAGAAAGTGAAATTAATTTACGCATCATTTTTTTTTTTTTTTTTCACTCCCGAATTATTCAAATTCCTTCCAATAAATGAGAATCAGATTGTATATACACTAAACCTAATAATTATATTCCAAAACAAAAAGAAATATTAATGTTGAAAAATACTACTGTTAACCATGTGTGTAGTACAAGAAACACTAAATATTTTATTAATTAAACTGAAATCACGTAAATATCGTCATTGAGATACAATGCTATCAAATTTACATAGTGTTTACTACCAACATAGCACATAGCATCAAAGGCTAAAGAAATAATAATCTTGTACAATCCAAGTCTGATTATTCCATTTTCAGCAAAAGAACAAGCTGCTCATACACTGTGCTCCTTATCTATATTGATGATATCATCATAGGAGGGAATGATTTGGCATATATCGAACAGTTTCAAGATTTAGGGGGTTTTGAAGTACTTTCTAGGACTTGAAGTGGCAGATCTAGAAAAGGGATTGCAGTTTGTCAATGAAAGTATGCATTGGAAATACTTGAAGATGCTGGTTACTTAGCATCAAAGCCTGTCAAGTGCCCTATGTTGCAGAATCTGAAGTTAAACAGAGATGAGGGGGAGCTACTTAGCAATCCAGCAATATATAGGAGATTGATTGGGAGATTATTGTACCTAACCATTACAAGGCCAGATTTATCATTCTCAATAGAGGTTTTGAGTCAATATTTGGAATCCCCTAGAAAGCCTCACCTAGAAGCAGCATATCATGTACTTCGATATGTGAAAGGAACACTAGGTCAGGGACTATTCTTTGCAGCAGATTCCAACCTGGAGCTCAAAGGTTTTTGTGATGCAGACTGGGGATCGTGCACACATACTAGGAGGTCAGTTACAGGTTTCTGTATATTTCTTGGGAGTTCCTTGATATCTTGGCGTTCAAAGAAACAACATACTATCTCAAGGTCATCAGCTAAAGCAGAATACAGAGCCATGGCTGCAGTAGTCTGTGAAATAATTTGGCTTAAGAAGATACTAACTGATCTGGGATTGATCATTCTAAGGCTGCTCTTCTGTTTTGTGACAATCAGGCAGCGATACATATAGCTAGCAACCCAGTTTTCTATGAAATGACGAAACACATTGAACTAGATTGTCATTTGGTGGTAAGGGAAAGAATACAATCAGGTGACATAAAAACTATGCACTTGTCCACGCAGAATCAGTTTGCAGATTTGTTAACAAAAGTGTTAGGATGAGCTAGATTTCATATGCTTCTTGGCAAGATGGGTGTATAAACATCCACGAGCCATCTTGAGGGGGAGTCTTGTGTATAGCATGTGCAGGTTATTTATGTAATTAGTCATAATTCAGTTAGGAGTTGTTAGAACGGTTGAGCTGTCATCTATGCAGCTGGTTATCCTCGTGTATATATATACTGCCGCACTGATTCTTTAGTACAGTGAGAAATTCATTTTCATTCATATGTTCTCTCTTTCAACTTACATAGATATTTTCTCTCTATCTTGTTATAAAATTCACAGTGCTACCCAATAATATTTGTACCAAAAAAAAAAAAAAAAAAAAAAAAAAAGAAATAAATGTGGCTGAAAGTCTGCAATTCTATGTTACACAAGACAGTTGCAGTCGAGGCTTGTTAGTGGTCATGTTTGAACTGGTGTAGTTTGTATTTAAACAGCAAATCTGGCTTCCACCATTGATGAATTCCATGTGCTTCCTTGAAATTTTTTGAGGGGCTCAAATTCATCGTTAGATACGCGGAAGGAATAAGATGGACTGGTTCGGAATCATTTCCACATGCAGCTGAGACGATGCTCCCTATCGAATGCTGAGTTGCAAGCATTCCAATTTTTCCAGCACCCATTTTCTCCATATTCTTCCTGTGTTCAAAGTAACCTACATATTCGGAACATATAGGATCAGATGGATTTATAAATAAGTATGGAACCCAAGAAGATAACACGATAAACGGATCGTCTTGTGGAGCCTTTGGTTTATGAGCACCATTGACAGCAATAGCAAGTCCTGCTGTGAGAACACTATTTGCAAACCTCACTCCATGCTTCAGCTCCTCGTTTTTTATTCTTTCTATTGGAGGAGACATGAATGGCGAATTGAAGAGATAAGTTTCGATATGA
>CM032630.1:35045668-35149729 GCA_019097785.1 Fraxinus excelsior
GTTTTAAACCGCAAATAAAATTCTCAAACCTAAACCAAACCGATTTTGACCGGTTTGGTTTGGTTCAAAACCATTTCGTTGACGGATCCACGTGGCACCAAACCGACGGTTTCTAAAATGCGATTTCGGTTCGATTTTCCGGTTTGGCGGTTTTTGCTTACAGCCCTAGAATATAGTGCATGTTTGGTGGTGATTAAAATCAATATTATTAGTAGATTTTGATAAAATATATGGTTGAAAAATTGTGGATCCTATAAAATATGTAGTTAAAATTAATTGTTGACTTAGGGCCCGTTCGGTAGGGATTAAAATCTGATTAAAATTGAAAAACTAGCTGTTATTGTTGATTTTTATTAGACGAGTGAGATCCAATAACTATCATATTTTTAATTTTAATTGAATTTTAATCGCTACCGAACGGGAACTTAAACTGGAGTTAAAATTTGAATTTTAATTCATAACAATGTGTAAATTTTAGAAACACGTTAGGTTAAGATTGTTAGGCATTGGATGTAAGTTATAATCATAAGTTTGTCCTCCAAAAAAATTTGCTGAAATAGCACTAAATTCGAGAAGAAATAGAGTCCCGTAGCAATTTTTATAACAATCATGCTACATGTACATTATTTTATACATTAGGGCACGTGAATATACAATTTAAATTTTTGACAATTTTTCCACTCGATCAACACTTGCCAATACACACTATTAACAATCATGTCAAGAAAAAGTTTACAAGTGCATTTTCATTTTTCAAATTGTTCCCTTCTATCATTATTTACTAGGTTTCATTAGAATGAAGATGAGCAAAAGAAAATATAGAAACATTGGAAAGAGTTTGACGATCACTTTTTTTTTTTTTTTTTTTTCCTTTTGGGAGGTCTTGTATTGAATTAAACGACAATCTTTTCTTTTGTCCATTGTCAAATTAGTTACCCGGAGCTCTCCAATTTTTTGACAATTTTTTTATTTTATTTTTTGTATTTACCATTTTGTCCTCTAACGAATAAAAAATTTAAACCCTATCAATCCAAATATAAAAGTTGGCTGTGACAAAAAAATCATGAATTATACCCGTTAGTATACAAGCTTTTAACATTGACATTAATTCTTCAAGTTGCTACTGCTACGATAGAGAGTATTTTCTGTAATGAATTATGTCAAGAATCGATTGTGCAATTGAATGAATGATAAATGGTTAAATGATAGCTTGCTTGTGTATATTGAGAAGGATGTATTCGACATGATTGATGATGATGTAGTTATACAACATTATCAAAGTATGAGAACTCGAAATGAACGTGTTAATAAAGTATGATTTTTTTAAATTAAATATTAATACTTTCTTTTATACGTTTCTTTCTCTGTTTTCCGATACTTTTCTTTTCATTCTTCTTCTTTCTTCTATTCTTTCTTTCATGGAGCGAGTCCTTCCTATTCTTTCCTCTTTCTTGATTTTTTTTGTTAATAATGTACATTAATTTATGTTCATTTGTTTCCTTTTTCTATCACAAAGTACCAACTTCCCTCATTTTAACATATAATATTTTTTTAAAAAAAAATCCGGGGACACCATTTCAACTTTGGGACTCCCCTACTTTGACGGGGCTAGCTTCGCCCCTGCTATGGACTATGATTGAGATCTCCCCACGAACAAATTTTACTTTTATTCCCCTTGAGATTCCCCTGCTCCACAACAATTTCGTTCGAGACAGTTAATCTCTCATCGCTATGGACTATGATTGAGATCTCCCTTAGAAAAAATTTTACTTTTATATCTATTTTTTCTTGACTTGAGTCAATAAAATTAAAAATAAATATTATAAAATTATAAAAAAAATTTCTCAATTAAGGGTAAAATGGAAACTTATGCCACTTTCACTTGAGAACCACTCCATCCCTCCAAACATGCTGGTACAAAATTGGGAATTCAGATTCAACTTTTAAGCAGCAGCGCAATGATTATAAAGAAATATAAACCCTAATTCAGCTGAATTTGTACTCAAGCGTGAAAAGAGCAAACCTTTTTGTTTCATTTTCTTTGATATCTCAGTCAAACCCATATGCTTCAACTGTCACAAAATTTAATTGCCTCATTAAATGAGATTTTTAACTACTGCGATAACCCTACCGAAACCCCTAGCCAATCTCAACCACACCCCTTCCGAAATTAGTAGAGGTGGACAAAATTATAGGTACTACCCTATTATCAAAAATTGATCGATTCAATTCCTGGTTCTATGCCCGGAATGAAAACCCGATTTTTATTTTTATTTTTTCAATTCTCTTCGAAACTATACCGTATCAAATCACGTCCACCTTTACAAACTAGTTTCTCGTGTTTGTTAGGATGATTAAATTACTTGTACTGACACCCCTTTCGCGTGTCAAAAATCTTACAATTAATTGAAAAATGTGTTATCAAGATCAATATACCAAAATCTGCAAACTTATATGGATATAAATCAATGTTGCCCTTCTCAATTTTATGGCTATAAATCAATGGATAATTCGTCCAAGGGTAGTTCGTAATTTCTATGGCTAAACAACAACCTTGCCCTAGTACCAAACTTAGCAACATAATATTCGTCCACTCTTTTAAAGTTAAATAATATTCATGTCATTGTTACTTTAGTATTTCTTATAGTTCACTTGGGAGAGACATCAAGCTTCAAAAATGCATACTCGAATTATTCTTAGTCTCCCGACCTTTGACCGATTCTACCATAAAGGTCAGTGATAGACAATATCTATGTACCCCCACTGGTGAAGGACACAGAGACCTTTCGCTTTCTACACAGCTATTCGCAGACCATATTTCAATACCTTAGAAGAAAGAAATTTGTCCCTTACATTCTGATCAATGCCATTTCCTACTTTTTCTTAATGACTTGTTATTTTCACTTCAACGCTACTCTCGGAATATGGTCTGTTATATCTTCTGCTACTCTTTCAGTTTCTTTATAACCCTTAAAGCCTTTATCTTATGAAGAAACACTATTTCTCTCTGTCTCTCTCTCTTAAAATGCAGCCATGGCTATGACTTGTATCATAATTGTTGCCCTTCTCAATTTTCTCTCTCCTTCTCATTGTTTATACCATAAGCAGCCTCCATACACTCTAAAGGTAAATCCCTTTTCCCTTCTTCTTCTTCTTTTTCTTCTTCGTCCGCGATGTGGAGTGTGTGTGTTCGATTTCCACTTAGCATATTTAAAATCTCATTCTTAGTACACTCATCGTGTACGAAGCAAATTAAGTTTACTCAAATATACGATATGTGCACAATTTTCGTAAATAGGGCAACGGACATGAGTTTTTATGCAATTTTTATACCATGTTGAACAATTTATTTAAAGATTTAATTATTAGAGATCATCGCACGTATTTATCTAAATCTTGTCCGGAGCATCATGTTAAAGGGTTGTTGATTGTAGGGTTTGTTGGCGGAAGAAAAGGCAAGATTGGGTTCGATGCCACCGAGTTGTCACAACAAATGTAACCAATGCCACCCGTGCATGGCGGTGCAAGCGCCACCACTGCAGAGTCGCAACCGAGTCATGCCGAGTCAAACTGAAGCAACTCCATCATCAGATGGGAACAATAGGTACTCAAATTACAAGCCACTTGGATGGAAGTGCAGATGTAATGGACACTTTTACAACCCTTAATTAGCATTTGAATTTCAATTTTCAAATTAATTTCTATGGAAATTAATAAATAATTTTTTTTAATTTTACTTATTTTCTAGAGTAGCATATTGTTGTAGGGTTTTGGAATTTTCTTAACATTAATTGAACTTGCATAGATTGTACAGCAGTTATTACACTTTTCTTTGGCTGAAATTTTAACGTTGGTTTCAATAAAAATCTGCTTGTATAGCTGTCCCACACGAGCTTTTCATAAGTAACTTGTCAATTTTTAAAGGTAAACTTAGAGCTCGACTCCAACATTTATTGGTCCCCAATTTTCAAAAGTGAGATTGTGGATCCTCAATCTATTTTAATCAATAAATATGGTCACCAATATGAATGACAATTTGGCCCATCAAACCCAGGCCTGCGGACATCTATCTACCTTGTTTTGGAGAGAGATATGCCTGCTTAATTGGGTTACCGGGGCGAGACGGAAACGGGGAATCCTCACCCCACTCAATTTAATTTTTAAAAAAATTTAATTACTGTTAAATATTAAATTAAATATTTATTATTTATTGAACACAAAAAAAGTAAAACATAATTACATTTATTCATAAATCTTTCTTCTCTAATATGATTGATAGTTTTGTGAAGTGGGACATAATGATTAATCCTTCGTTAGATTTTCCTTTCTTAGCTCTACGATTAGGGAGTTACGACACCTTCCCTTCTCTTGGTTGACCCCATCCGGTCCTCCTTTTTTTCATTCCGGGTATGCTCTATCAGTCTGTCCCATTTCCTCTAGTTATGGAGTTTCGAACTTGCTTTCTTGAGTGCAGTACTCCTGCTCAATGGCCAATTTAGTCAAAAGGTATTCAGAAGCTATATCTTCCTATAGCATATGAAATTGATGTCTTGCCCAATGAAACTCTGCTGCTAATGTCACGAGTGAACTTTACTGTCACATTAGCAGTGAAAAGGTTTTATCTTATTCACTGGGGACAGAAGATTAGACATATTGCGTGTAAATGCATGAAAAAAAAAAATTAACAACGAATTCTTTATGTAAATGTCTTATAAAACAATTTATCATAAGTAAATATTAGACTATATATATTTGGATGGACCAATGCTTGACTATTAAAACAAATTTTATTTTTTTTGCTTAAACTTATTTTTAATAATATATTATCACAATAAAATATTTTGTACATAAATAACTTTTTCCTACTTCTTAATCGCATATTCTTAAAAAAAAATCGCGGTTTTATAACTCATTTTTCCCAAAACGCCCATTTTATTGGTTAACAAATAGGGACGTAAATTTGTGGTATTTTTCACATTAGCTCATTGGGACGGTTTTTTTTTTTTTTTCCTTTTATAAATATGATATAAATAAAAATTAACAATTAACTATTCAAATTCCTCCTAATAAAAAAATTTAAAGAAAAATATAAATGGTGCAGTAGAAAGGGGTTCGGGTGAGGTGACACAAAAATGTCAATGTGAACATTAAAATCACGTAGATGGAGAACTCGGTCATGGTGTTCTCATTTTTCCATTTTTAACTTATAAGCGAACTTTTTTATGTTTTGCCAAACATGCTGTATTTTCTTGGGATTTCCATGACCCACTAGAGATCTCTCTTTTATACATCTTGGATTCTTGTCAATCTTTGCTTACACTATCTATCAAATTCTACTTTAATTTACCAAAACACCCTCAACTTCGTTATAATGAAAGAAATCGAATCGTTGCAACTCCAGAGTAGGTGCTCATTTTATTTATTTAGTTATTTTTTTCGCATTTGAGTTCTTAGTTCCTGTTTGTCTACCGGACCGGACTCAGTACCTGACGAGGGGGACGTCGCCCGTGCTGAATTTGTGGCACCGTCGAGTCGTTGGCTCGTTGCTTGTTGCAGTCTGCACAGAGAAGATGGATACTGTGTTAAATCAAGTGGACTTTTTTTTTGCCTATTTTTTGGGCTGAGAGAGTTCGGCATTTTTTAAAAAATGAGGTCCAATTGAATGAAATAATTTTCATAAGTCATAACATTAACCCTGCTAAGGCTACATTCTCCAAAGTCAAAACCCACTGCCTTCACTTACTTCACTGGGCAACAATCTTCCCTTCTCCTGTTCCCTGTTCTATTACAGTTTACAGGTTGCTGCTTTCTGTTGTTGCCTACTGATAAACAAGGGCGAATCCAGGAATTGAACCCAGCACAGGCGGAGACCTTTGACCCGTGACCGTTGACCGATGACCATAGACAAACATCTTCACGCCGAAGACTCTTCATTTATCCCTAAATCCTAATTTCCTAAAACCCTAAATTTTCAAATCACAATTCAAAATTATAAATCATAACTCGTAGTTAATATAAATTCTCATTTCTCATAATTCGCAAATTAACAAAAACTGAAAAAAAAAATACAAAAATAGAAATATGCAGTCCAGGTTTCACGGGTAACCTTTTCTTAGCATAGAAAGGGGACACCGTGCGGCAGTAGTCTGCTCCGCTAGACTACCTTCCGCCTATTCCTCGGTCGCGTCGGGACGAAAGTAAATTTGATTACAATTTTAAGAAAGCTTGCAACATGAAATTGAACGCAATAGAAATAACTTGATCATTGATTGCTAAAAAGCAGGACATTACAATAGACGAAAACAGGAAATTACAAATGGCTAGTGTAGGGGGAAAACACTAGTAAGCTTGAAAATGTTTTGAAAGACCAATACCCCCTATAATAGACTTAGCAACAATAACACAAATGATGGGAGTAAACATCATTTGGCTCTAGAATCGTACTTTTTCTTTTCTAAGCAAAGCTGTAGCTCGTGACATTCTCCCCCATTTGTTTTGGCGATGTCCTCGGAGCCATTGAGTATTCTTCTCACTGTTGCATCCGCTTCATTTGACCAAGTACTCTTGAAGATGTTTCCTTGAAGCTCGAGTAGTTTGGTAGCCAAGAATCTTTTCGGAAACCTTTATTTCTGATCATTTCACTTTAAGAACTGGTTGCTTCAAATCTGCAGACTTCTTATGCTGTTTCTGATCTGTATCTGCAATATGGAGGAGTAACGGTTGCTGGCTAGTAGTAATTTCAAAAGGACTCTCGTTGAGAGAAGAGCTCTTTTGAACATTGGAACAAGTCTGAGCCACATCCGAAAGTTTCGCCTGAATTTCATGCGAAGCAGAGGTAAAGTGCTGAAAATAGTCTCTCAGCATAGAATTGAACTGCTCTGTCTGTCCGTCTGATCTTCGGAGAATACTAGAATTCATGCTCAAAGTTGGACCAAGAAGTTTGAACAACTCGGTCCAAAATATGCCAATAAATCGAGAATCTCGATCATTGACGATAGGCGATCCCCAGTATTTGACAATAGGCTTGAAGAAGAGTTGAGCTGTCTCTTCGCTGATATATACTTGGGCGCTGTGTTGAACGCTGGATCTTTAGATAAACAATCCATCCCAATGATGATAGTGCCAAAGTCTTCAACTCTTGGCAATCCACTGATGTAGTTCGTCGATCCACTTTCGACTGATTCATTCAGGATGGAAATGGGCTCCAGTGAGCCTGCATGTTGTGGTAGTGCAGAAGTGTGCTCCACGATAGTCCCACTTCCCAACACTTCTCTCTCTTGCTTCCGAAGCTCTTCAAGCTCCGGCTGAGCCATACGGCATGGTGCCTTAGTAGGAAGTTTGGCACTCGAAACAAGTCCAATCCCACAATCAATTGCCCTCCTCGTTGGCAATTTTCTTTGTAACTCATCTGGCATGATGTCTTCAACTTCCTCAGGCCTTGTGATAGGCCTTGGAGTAGAGCCAGTTGTTTCTTCGATATCCTCTATTCGAAGAGAACACAAGAATGAGGGTTCATTCCTCTTGAAACCCTTACTGTATTGCATGGCCGAGACGTCTTTCTCGCCAGTTTTCCCGACCTGTGTGGGAATAATGAATGGTTTGCTCCCCATCATTATTAATGAGTCAGAATGCGGCAACACTGCTATCTTTGTATCCCGAAGATATTCCAATTCGAGAATCAGCTTGAAATCATCCATCTGAACTACCGACAAATTCGTCCTTCCTTCGAATGGACTTACTTTGATCGGCACAGATTATGCTATTCCTGCTATTGGTTGAGAAGCGAAGTTGATCGCTTTGACTTTCCCCTTACCTCTCTCCAGAGCAAGTTCGAGCCGCTCTACTTCGAGACTTGCGAGGTAATTGTGCGTGGCACCAGTGTCCACCATAGCCCTGATTGGATTTCCATTGATCCTCACATCAATGTACATTAGGCCTTTCGCCTTGCAAGGGCGAGCCTTCGATTCTTCAATCTTCGGCTCTTTCGAGGGACCGACGTCCCTTTTAGTAACTCGGTGCGATAATGTATTGCACGAATGAGAGAATGTACCAATTACATCCTCGTCTCCTTCGGAGTCGGTGTCACCTCGACAGCTAGCTTGTGGGGTATTTTGCTTCGAACTTGAGCCCCCAGTTTCTAGTGACAGTATGCATTCACCATCCGTTTCTGAGGACACTCTGCCACCCGGTGAGGTCATTCACATAGAAAGCATTTCAATTTAGGAGCGACATCAGATCTGCCCTCCTTTGTCTTTCCATGATTCCAGTCATTACTGGTGCTGCTGTTATGGTTTCCTTGACAGCTGTTTTGATAGTTTCCCTGCGAGTTACTCTGGCGGTTGCCTTGATAGGGTCCTCCCCTATTCTGAGAGTAACGCTCTCCCCCATTTGAGTTCGAGCTGGGTCTGTAAGGTCTCCTTCCACTTTCAACAGATTGACTATTTCTCGAAGGTCGACCTCGCTCGACTCGAGTTGATAGTCGCTTGCACATTCAGCGGCTCCCATAGCCACGCTTAAATCAGTGACCTTCTGTTTCTGAAGTTCCGTGCGCATCCACGGTTTCAACCATTCCATGAAGGAGAATAGCTTATCCTTCTCTGACATATTTCTGATATTCAGCATATGTCCCGAGAAGGCCTTCACATACTCCCTGAAGGAGCTTGTGTGTTTCAGTTCTCGTAAGGCCCGACGTGCCTCGTATTCCACATTCTCTGGGAAAAACTGAGATATGATAGCTTCCTTAAGAAGATCCCAAGAATCAATTCGGACCCTGTTGGCCTGAATATCCACATACTTCGTTCGCCACCATAGCTTTGCATCTCCACATAGATACATTGTAGCTGTTGTGACCTTTCTCGCTTCGTCCTTGATCGAAGCCGCAAGAAAGTATTGTTCCATGTCGAACAAGAAGTTCTCAACTTCTTTAGCATCGCGTGCACCTCCGTAGGTACACAGTTCTGAAATTCTGAGCCTATGCACCGGCACATGTGCGATGGCTTGTCCGTTGCCAATCGCGCGTCGAAGAACTAGTAACTGAGTTCTCAACGCTCCCATCTCATCCTGTAACTCAGGTATGATAGCAACAGCTTCAGTCATAGCTGCGCATGCCTCTTGGCATTCATCCAATTGGATGCGTAATTCTCAATTTTTCGTCGGTGCTGCCTCGGCCTTATCCCCGAGGTTTTCCATGGCAAAACACAACCTAGTGTTTGTCACCTCAAGCGCCTCCAAACGCTGTCGGGTGTTCCTCTTTTGAACATCTACCACTTCTGTGGTGTTCGAGGAATTTGGATCAGTTTCTATAGCTTTCTTAACGAGATCTTGAGCCGCAGCTCTGATACCAACTTTCACGGGTAATCTTTTCTTAGCACAGATAGGGGACACCGTGCGGCAGTAGTCTGCTCTGCTAGACTACCTTCCGCCTATTCCTCGATCGCGTCGGGACGAAAGTAAATTTGATTACAATTTTAAGAAAGCTTGCAACATGAAATTGAACGCAATGGAAATAACTTGACCATTGATTGCTAAAAAGCATGATATTACAATAGACGAAAGCAGGAAATTACAAATGGCTAGTGCAGGGGGAAAAACTAGTAAGCTTGAAAATGTTTTGAAAGACCAATACTCTCTATAATAGACTTAGCAACAAAAACCCAAATGATGGGAGTAGACATCATTTGGCTCTAGAATCATACTTTTTCTTTTCTATTTTTTAATTATTTTACGAATTAAATAAATATTTATAGCACGGGGTTTAAGCAAAACTGCAGCCCGTGACACCAGGGGCTGCACCCATCCATAAATTCTCATTTACTCATTTATCATAAATTCATTAATAACAAATAACAAATTAACAAAAATTGAAAAAAAAGAATATAAAAATACAAATATACAGTCAAGGGGCGGCACCTATCACTTAAATTCTATTTATCATAAATTCATAATTCATTAATAACAAATAACAAATTAACAAAAATTGAAAAAAAAAAAAAGAATACAAAAACACAAATATACAGTCCAGGGACTGCACCCATCACTTAAATTCTCATTTATCATAAATTCATAATCCATTAATAGCAAATAACAAATTAACAAAAATTGAAAAAAAAAAAAAAAAGAATACAAAAAACAGAAATATACAGTCCAGGGACTGCACCCATCACTTAAATTCTCATTTATCGTAAATTCATGATTCATTAATAATAATAGGCATAGCAATTAGCAAATAACAAATTAACAAAAACAGAAAAAAAATTTAATATATACATGATAATAGTGATACACTGATACCTCCAGGCTTCGGAATCCAGACAGCGGCCTAGCCCAAAAGGCAAAAACTCGAGTCTCAAGCATGCGAGTCTGCAAGTGCGACTAAGGCGGAACCTCCAGCATAGTCTACTAATCCAGCCTCCGACCCTCCACAGTACACAAGACCACAACCACAACCCAGCTTCCAGGAAGCCCAAAACTCAAAAACTCACACTTACAGGCCACATGCTCGCTTGCTCTAGCCTCTACTCACCATAGCCAAGGCCCAGGGGCAACTAGCCTTCACAATCACAGCTCCACTCTCCAGCCGGCAGCCACCACAGCAGCCGACACTCAGCCTCCACCGTCCTCCACTCCTCCTTAGTCCTCAAAATAATTTCGCCCAAATTTTTCGCCAACAATCTCCCCCCACTGCCGAGAAGAAATTAGAAATGAATTGAAAATTGGATTAGATATTTAGATTGGAGTAATTGGACCGATTCCTTTTATTTAGCAAAACCTTAACTGGCCATGGCCCATGGATGATGGATTGGGCTAAAAATTGGGCCTTTTTTTTTTTTAAAAAAAAATGAGGCCCAATTTTTTTTAAAACTTAACCCCAGCACTCCAGCAGTAGCATCGCCTCCTCTTCTCTTTCTTTTGTTCATCTTCTTTCCCGGCTCAATGCCCCCGCGCCCCGCGGTGTCTGAAGTTTCCGGCGGACCCAGCACTGGCGGCCGCGGGGGCTTGCTAGGTGCTGGGTCCGACCCTACTGATAAGTGGCTTGTTCCCGACATTCGGCTCTGCTTTCTGTTTCAGTTCTTTTTTATTTATTTTTATTTGTTTGTGAATACATTTATGAATTTGAAGAAAACAACAAGAATTAAGAAGTTTAGCATTTCAGTTTTCAGTTTTTCACCCATTAGCATTTCCGGTAATTCTTGATGTTTTTTTTTTGTAACTGTTGTAAGGGTTTGAGATTGTGAAGTTAGGGGAGAATGGAGAAATAAATTACCACACTTCATTCAATTTGCAGAATTAATTGACCACAGTTCATAGTTTAGTCAAACTAAAATTCTACATTCAACAAGGAAGCTCACATTGATGAGGCCATTGAGGTGCAAGAAGGTGCAAAACTAATATTTTGATTGCTACTAACGTTGTCATTATCCTTAAATTAAAATTTCGTAACGTTTAACAATTCAATGAAGGAATCAATACTAAAGCGCTTACTGTAATATAATCCTTATTAACCAAGTCATATCCCCAAATCACCAATATGCATCTATACAATAGAATATTGAAAATTAGAATTTTCATACATTCAATTAGCAAAGAAAAAGAGAGAGTAACAATACCTAAAGACCACATTAGGGAGTTGTCCGTTTCTACTAAAAAGCAGAATTCCAACCGTTGGACAGTGTTCAAGCCGTAATGTTTGACCGTGTGTGAGTGATGTAGGGCCCTCCTGCCATAGCTAACGGTCAAAAAATTACAAAAATGGAGAAGTAATATCAATACCAGACAGGGCCTAAATATTAACAAGTAACGAGTGTTGGATTGTTGGAGTGATTTATTGGGTAATTGACGCAAAACGTCCTTACCTATGACGGACTTCGTGGAAAACGTCATTACGATTGATTTTTTTGGTGTAGAACGTCTCTACCTTTGCATTTTCTTGCGCAAAACGCCATTTTCACTAATTTTTAACATAAAATGACCATTATACCATCCTATATAAATACAACAAAAAAGAAAAGAAAAATAAAGAATAAATTACAATCTGCTCCAAAATATTTTAAAAAGTGCAAATCAGTCCAAATAAATCATTAAAATATTAAAAATAATCAAAAATAAAAATAAAAACTTTCTCTCTTCTCTTCCTTTCTGAGGCCTCCTGTTATTAACGAAGAAGAAGAAGATTCTGCTTTGGTTTTCAAATTCTTCAACTCCTCCTCCAACCCCGCTTTGAACATCTCAATGTCTTCCACCTCCATGTCCCACCAAAACCCACCACCATCATTCACCCCATCCCTCTTATCTGCCTCCAACTCTGCAGAAACCACAGAATAATCCCTCTTGAAATCTGGCGTTTGGGTGTAGTCTTTCAGAGAAGTAATTTTATTCTCAAACAGATCAATTACGGAATCTACACAAACGAGTTTGCCAGCTAAGGATTGTACGATAATGGCGATTTCAGCGCCATATTGAACACATATTTCGCTCACTTTCTTGAAAAGCCCGACTCGATGCTTGGAGAAAGTCGCTCGCTTGTCATTCAAATTTTCTATTTTCTTCATTTCAATCTTCTTTCTACCCAGTGTTTTCTTCTTCTTGACTACCATCTTTTCGCAGAGGCATCAACAGTTTTTCTTAGCCGGAATGGTAGGAAGGATCACCTTTCTTGAAGAAAACCATAAGCGTCCTTCGACTTTTGAATCATAGTCTTGAATGGAGAGTTGTAATTAGAGAGACGCATACCAATTTCTGTGTTGTTGGGTGCCAATTTGATGAGTAATATTGATAGTGCTTTGAAGGTGAGAGATAATCCACAATGCCAATGAAGTAGCTGTGGTCGTGGCGGTGGTCGTAGAAATGAAGACTTTCACAACGGAACGTAGAAATAATGGTAACAATTTAAAAAATTGAAATGCAAGGTTTTGCATACTGAACAACACACTAATTGCAGGCGCCTATCCGTCGGGCTAGGAGCTCCGGTGATTTTAGTCGAGATTTCTTGTGGTGGTGGTGGAGGAGGCTAAGGGAGAGAAGAGAGAGAGAGAGTTTTTATTTTTGATTATTTTTAATATTTTAATAATTTATTTGGACTAATTTGCACGTTTTAAAATGTTTTGGAGTATATTGTTATTTATTATTTATTTTTCTCTTCTCTTCTTTTTTATTTTATTTATATAGGAGGGTATAATGGTCATTTTATGTTAAAAATTGGTGAAAATGACGTTTTGCGCAAAAAAATGCAAATGTAAGGACGTTATGTACGAAAAAATTAAACGTAAGGATGTTTTCCACAAAACCCGTCATAGGTAGGGACGTTTTGCGCCAATTACCCTTAAATATTAATAAACGATCTCGTTCTTACCATCGCTAATTGTCGACAGTCAATGGTCAACGTCCGTCGAGATCCTCTGTCCAATTGCAAATAGACACATTATGGAAAAATTCAACCTTAACATCAATTTAAATTTTCCATAATGTGTCAATTTGTAATTGGGTGAATAATAATTCGGACAGTGTAAATGGAAATCAGATCTCAACTTCATAAAGTTAATGAAGTAATTATATTCACATTACAATTTTTGTTTACTGTACTTAATATATTCAATTCTCTCTCATTATAGCATTTATGTTTTAAAATTTTTTAATGTATTTTTATATCAACCTTCTATCGGTTAATATATCTTGTCTTTGATAACGATTTTCATCCAACATTTTCCTTGTGAGGACATAAAATGAGCCAATTATATTTTTAAAAATAAAAAATACAGAAATTCAACAAAAGTAATTATCTTCCATTTTAAAGCACTCAAATATATTATTTTGAAATAAATCATAATCAAGGACGAGACATGATAATTAATGAAAAATTGAAAATAGAATTCGAAAATAAAATGCTAGGTTCAAATCTTACAACGAGCAAAGATTGACGACGTTAAGTGCAACCAAAATGTGATTCAACAAATAAAAATGGGTGATGCCTAACATTTTTTTTTTTTTTTTTGAAAAGCCATCAGATCGCAACAGCGTTAGGTCTAGAGAGCCACGTCCAACATATGCTACCTCTCAAGAAGATTTTGGCTAAGTAGAATAATGTCCGATCACCTTTATAACTCTAGTCAATGAAAGAAATAAAATTGATTTTGGTGTTATTTCGACACATTAATCAACAATTTTTATAGATTACCTCTCGTTATGTATAATTTTCTGTCGATTATCAACCTGCTGAGTTAATGTCAAAGGAGGGCTACTCCTCTTTTAAGATTTCGATACTTTTTTGTTATTAAAAGTTATTTTTCGCTTTTTCTTTCCCCCCTATAAATATACTCATTGATTTTCATTTTTGTACATTGATAGTTGCTTTTTTTTTTTTTTTTTTTTGTCTACCCTTAAGTGGAATCTAGTGTTGGCATGCGTGGATTATGGAATTTTGTGTTCATTGTGGGGGACTCAAGTCAATTAAAGGGTACAATTTGCCCAACAAATGGTCAACATATCATTTGAAATTAAATACTTACAAGTAATGAGATCAAAATTTGAAAAAGAGTTAGGAATGAAAATGAATAATCGAATCGAATAAAGAAGAAAATTTCGTAGAGGGGATAAACATGGGTTCAATTTGATGTGCGTTTGATCTTTAAAACTATTCATTGAGAATGGTGAGGATGTTAATGCTTTGGCAGGTTGAGCCTAGACCGGGTGTTTTGAGGTTGATGGACGAGGCAAAGGCTGCTGTAAGAAGAGAATCTTAATCTTACATCATTATTATGAATGTTTCATGCACTTGAGTTTAGGGATCTGCACTTTTTCATCATAAGTTTAGTAGGGTATAGTGGACAAATTATATTCCGTCTTTTAATTTAATTCATTTCCCTTTTCTGTAGTGAATAAAGAAAATTCCAGTTTTTCTTAAGAAATATCTCTTGACAGAGCTTTTATTCTTAACCTTCCTTTTTCCTTATTCTTTCGTAGGGTAAAAAGCTAGCTGTTTGCTCCGCTGCAACCAAAAGTTCAGTTATTCTGTGTTTGGGAAATCTCATTGGAATGGTAAGAGTTCTAATTTTACTTCTAATTTATTTACGGGAACAGTTTGGTTGTGTTTGATCCTTTAACTGGTTTGCCAGTTTGATCAAACTAGTATCAATCTTGAACATTTTGGATTTACCCACATTTTAGCCTAAATCTTGCTTAAGTGCAAACAGGGGATGACGTGGTTTAAGCAAATCCTATTTTCATTTGTTCTAAAACAAGATTCATGAACTTTTAAAGTGACAATAAGGTAAAGCAAACATTTTTTCATGTTTAAATTAGTATGAATATTTAACTAATTGTTAGTTCTCGTGCGTTAATTCTTCTAACACGAAAAGAGAATTGATATAGCCGACCATAATTTTATTAAGAATAAATTTATGTACTTTGTCCTTATATGTACTCTCTTTCCTTTCTTCTTTATTGAACTTAAATTAAATAACTCCCTCGATCCATTTCCTTATTTTTTATTTTATTTTAGTGGTTCAACATATGTAAAATTTCGAAATCCTTCACTCATGCATATTTTAAACCTATGTGGTTCCTTCCATGGATAATAATTCAATCAAGCCAAATGGAAATATGCAAGAACTGCTACATAAAATCTTGTTTGTATAGAAACTAAATAGATAAGAGTGTCAAGTCCAGTCACGAGCACAATGTTAGCACTTAGCTCTCAGTCTCATGATGTTTCTTTCTTGTCTCGTTATAGGAGCGCTTCCAAAGCCTCGATTGCTTCCTTGCAGGTATGTTCAAGAATCTGAGAGAAAAAAATTTGTATACCAATCTTGGCCACCTACGATAACAGATATGCTCGCTGACACCCACATATAACTTGTATCTATAGGACAGGAAGTAGTATAAGTTAGGAAATTGGACGTATGACATGTAAAATTATTTGCTGGACAAATTGACATTCCAATAATTGTGAATCTTGTTTTGCCTTTGGAAGTGATTGACAGATATGTGTATATAAGAAGCTTACGTGATGTTTTTTTGACAGACAACTATTTCTAGCATATCAAGTTCATAATAAAAAATGATGTACCCCTATTAAACGATTCTATTTACTTCTGCTTCTCTAGGTGATGATGTGAAAGAAAAGAAGCCCGATCCTCTGATTTATATAACAGCTGCTTAGGTAATTAGAGTGGCACTTTGTTAGATGTGAACAGTTGATTTCTAACTCTGCCCTTCATTTTTAACTGTGCTGTGTCAAATATTATGCTTCACAGAGATTAGGAGTGTCAGCAAAGGATTGTATGGTAGTAGTAGACAGTGTCATCGGATTACAGGTTGATTTCGTAAACAGGGATGTAGCCAGGTTTTGAAGTTGGGGGGGGGGGGCGAAAATACGGGGGGTGGAGGGGGGCAGGCCCCCCTCCCGGGGGTTTGGGGGCGGAGCCCCTGAAATTTTTTTTTTTTAACTAAAAGAATTGAAAACAACGATTTTGAGTACTAAAATAGTACTGAAATTCAATGTTCGATTCAATCACTACTGACTATCCTACTACTTAATTCTTAAATTCAAATATTCAATAACTAACAATTACACAAACTAACAGCAACTACTCTACTTAATTCTTAAATTCAAATATTCAAGAACAACTAAACATGCATTATGCATAAACCAGGTTGGGAATTGGGTTTTAATTAGTTGGGCTTGAGAATTGGGAACTTAGGTTTTGGATTGGATTTGGGCTATTGATTTATTTAAGTAACTATTGGATCTTTTGTTTAGATCTAAGATTTTTGTATGTTGAATTTTAAAATGTAAGTTATTTACTCAATATTTATTAATGGAAAAAAATAAAAAATTTCAAAATTTTTGGGGCGAGAAAAAATCTTGGGGGGCGAAATTGAAAAATACGTTACAAATTAACTAGAAATAGTGTACCGCGGACAATGTGGGGGGGGGGCGGTCGCTCCCCCCCCCCCAGCTCCGTCTCTGTTCGTAAATGTGCTTAATTTAGAATGCCTTTGGGATATTTGCTACTAATGCTTTAGGCCTCATGATACATAGAGGAGGTTGAGAACATCTTCATCAGATGAAAAACTTTTATATCCACTTGTTGGTTTATTATAGCATCTCTCTCTTTTTCCCCCCTTTGGGTGCTACGCTGAAACTCGAGTTTGCAGGCTGCAACCAAAGCAGGAATGTCTTGTGTGATTACTTATACATCATCGACGGCTAACCAGGTAAGGCATTGCCTTGTGTGGATCCTTCAAATTGTCACTCTCAAGTAAGATTAGGAGTTACTTATGAAACTTACTAAATTTAAACAAAAATAATGTCACAAACAACTTAAGCTTTTTAGATGTGGGGTTTACCAGAGTAGCAAGTCCTAAGTTCAGTTCTCGCAGCCACTTGTTTAGGAAACTTTTGCATTATAAATTGGGAGAGGCTGCGGTCGAACTCTAATTCTGGAAATAAAGATGGTTACTCTCTTCTTGAATCGTATATGTTGTATTCATTGAATTATAGTAAGTGCCCGTCCCTGTGAAATTCACAAACCTGTCTACAATGTAAATTTATGGCAGCTCAGATCCATTGTCTAATTGTGATAATGTACTGTACTGTACTGTCCTCTCCTGATAAATTAGAGTGGTGTATTTTTAAATATTCAAGAGAAGAAAGAAATAATTTTTTGTCCCCACTGTTCTTGTTCATACTATTCAATTTTTCATTTTCCTTTACTTGATTGTGCTTAATTACTCGTTTCGAGGACAATTTGATATTTCACCTGCACAAATACTTGTATAGTATGGTGTCGGCTACACATTCAACATAGCATCCTCGATGATTCGCATAAAGCAGAAAGAAAATAAGATAAATTGATGCTATGGATTCGCGAGGTCTTAGAAATTTGTTCGAGGATTCCATGGACATCCTCAAGAATTTGCCATTGTAAAATATATTTGATTGATATTGAATCAACAATACTATCAAAAATTCTAAGACATGTTTGATGGAAAACGAATTCATATGGGTTTGTTGGATTTTTATTTTTCAACTAACATTGAATAGAAATTCATTTCCATCTTTGTTATCAAACGATCCCTTAAATGTTGGATTAATAATTCCAAGAAAATTAGGAGTTGGGTCAATTTAATAATAATTAGAAGAGAGTGGAATTGGACCTCCCTCGAAACGATGAATTGTGAAATAAAAAATAGAGATACTAAGGTTACCGGAGCAACTTTTTCCACAATGCCTATTTACGAAAATCTAGATTGACATTAAGGCGGAAGGTAGTTTATAAAATGAATCACATATTCCATAATCAATATCTAAGAATACATTTAAATATAATTTATATGGGTTTCCTTCAAAATTCCGTTGTAGTCTAGTTGGTTAGGATACTCGGCTCTCACCCGAGAGACCCGGGTTCAAGTCCCGGCAACGGAATATTATTTTATTTAATTTTCTCTATGTTTTATATTTTATTGGGTCGGATAATTGTTGGGTTTGAAACTTTGACCCGATTACACCTCAACTTAAACCCAATCCAAAAAGGGAAGATTACATTTATAAGGGGTTTACTTTACACCATTTCAAAAATACAAAAACAAGTTTCAAATTTCAAAAATCAGGTTTTTAATATTTTTATTTATGAAATAATAAATTATTAAATCAATTTAATATTACATATTTAATTCTAAGAGTTTGGTCACAATCTAAGAGTTTTTAGGTCACAATTAACCATTTTATTAGTAACAAATTATTTTTTGATTACAAATCAAAATTTTCATGTGTCACATTATTTTATAGTCACAATTTAAAAATATTATAGGTCACATTTTGTTCATCGATTACAAATTAAAACTTTAAAGTCACGATTTCTTTATCGGTCACATATTACAAATATTATAGGTCACAACTTATCATACCTTCACAAATTATCAAATTACGGTCACAAATTAAAACTTTAAAGTCACGATTTCTTTATCGGTCACATATCACAAAAATTATAGGTCACAACTTATCATACCGTCACAAATTATCAAATTACGGTCACAAATTAAAACTTTAAAGTCACGATTTCTTTATCGGTCACATATCACAAATATTATAGGTCACAACTTATCATACCGTCACAAATTATCAAATTACGGTCACAAATTAACAATGGTCACAGATCAATAAAAATTATATGTCACAAGTCACGTATTTTCAAATTTGTGGGTCACAGTTCGATACTAAGTCACACATTAATAGTTAGGTTACAGACACCAAAAAAAGCTAGGTCACAGACAAAAATAAAAAATCAAGGTTCAATAACTAGGTCACATATCAAAAAAAAAAACAAAACAATCACTGCCACCACCCAAAACATACCACCGTTCACACATCCGCCACCACACCCACAGATAAGCTACCCACACACAGATCCATCTCCAACACATACAGATCCCCACAAACAACGCACACCCATAGCACATCATCTCACACCCACTGCACTGCCTTTCTACCATTCCAAAATTAAAAATCTGCTCAAAATTAAAAATTAAAAAAAATAAAAAAAAAATCTGCTGCTGAGAAGGAGGGGAAGGGGAAGGGGAAGGGGGAGGAGGAGGGAGAAGGGAGAAGGGAGGGGGAGAGGCGGTGGTCGTCGGAGCAGGCGGCGGTGAGGGAAGGAGCGCGGTGGAGGCGGAGGCGGCGGTGAGTGAGGAGGGAATGGGGAAGAGAATGGGGAAAGGGAAAAGTTTGGATTGTAATTTAATTTAGGGTTTGGATGTTTGGGGGGGTGTATGTATAGATTGATATATATTACTATTATTATTATTATTATCAAATATTAATTTGTATTATTAATTTATATTAATTATCAATTAAAACCTGATTTTTGTAATATGAAACTTTATTAAGAATTTATGAAAATGGTAAGTTAAAAGTAGGGTTGGGTGTAATTTCCTCATCCAAAAAAGGTATCGCCCGGGAAAATCTAAAAAATAATAAAATCTCACTGAAAGGAGGTTAGTAGCACAACTTTGTAAACTTTTCATACAATAATTATCTGTTTATTCCTCTATGGAACAAGCTGAAGGCTACAATTAAAAACGTTATGCACAACTCGTGGTTTATGCTTCGTCTAGTGCTCTAGATTAAGAGTAATTGGCTCCCAAGAAACGAACTTTGTACCTACGAAAGCAACACATTAATGGCGTAAGAACAAGTGAACCTTTATAATCAAACTTAAACAGGTAAATTGAAGTGAAATTTTTACACAAAAAAGAGAATTGTTTGAAAAAAAATAAAAATCGAGGGAGATTAGTAAGAACGCATTCGATCTTTCATTAGTTCGTATCTATTTATGTTTGAGGGGAAATAAAAAAGAAAAGATATTCTTATTTAAACAAAATTATAACACTGCTCATATCATATGTCAATGAAACAACAGAACATTAAAGACATTCATCCTAAGCCAATGGTAAATGGCAATTACATCTGAACCAAAACGAATTTCATAACGCACAATATACTACAACAATTTTCACCAAACATCGTTCAATATCACCATAAATTTGAGCAAAGTCAGCATTGAAGTGGTATAGGATAAGGTTTTCACATGTCCCAGCAACTAATCCAATCTCAGCAAGCCAAAATTCCAGTTTAATTACGGGTAGGTATGGCAAGAGGAAAACAGAACAAGTGTACTGCAAAGGTGGATACGACATAATGCATTCACCTTCACAATAAGCCTTGTTTCCAAACAGCCTTTCTTCCTTCTTCATGCTCGTTTAACAAGATCATCACATCAAAAGTTGATGTATAAAGACAGTAGCTTGTAGAAAGGTGTTCAAATAAAGACACTCGGCTCTAGGAATTTGCTAGCTCCTTAAGTACGCGTTAGTTTGTGGATTCAAGACCATGCCCAGACATAAGGTTTCAACCTGGGTTCTATCAGGTCACTGCCATAAACAAACCGATTAGAGGACCAGTCCAGCTGGTTCAACAGTTCACCAATTGAACCGCCTGGGTCGGGCTGATCAACAAAATAGTATCTAAATTTCAATTTAAATGCTTTATCTTCCTTCAAAAAAATTAAACCCAGAACCTCAAGCTGCATAAAATCCCTAGTTGGGCAACCTTTTCCATTTTAACGTTTGTTTCTCATCTAGTAGCTAAACTATGCCCTGAGCCGCACAAAACCGAAGCATCTCTCATATATTCCAAATAAGGTCATCTTATTTGCCCAAACAAAGTAAATTCAAAGTAAGAAGCACGTGTGAAGGAATGGATCTTTAACATTTAACAATATTTCAAGCTCTGAAACAAAATTGGCTGTTTAAGACAAAACAACTAGAAAGAACAGTCCGACTGCAAACTTTATTCTACGTATTCCAGCATTGGTATGATACAAGTTAAGCTGATGCACAGGACAGAAGAGACATAATTGAAACAACATAGCAAAAACATCAAGTATTAGAAATTTGTAGCAATAAATTACATAAACAATGAATTGTCATATAAACCCAATTTGGCATGAACTTGGATAATGAATTCTGAATGATTTCGTGTCATTTTCCTTTTTTTTTTTTTTGGCAGATATAGCAAAAATGTTACCTCTTTTACAAAATCTAGCATGTATCCAGAAACACAAATCTCTTAGTCTATGCAAAAAAAAGGGCTCTCAATCCACTTCTCAAGAATTCGAAATATCCACAGTCTGAATTCGCTCATTGTCGGGCAAAATTGACCAATTCGGGGATTGCACCGCCCTCAACCACCGAAAATCATCCACATTTGCCCAGTTAGCCGTCTCCTCTCCAAGATTTGCCTCCTGAAGATCCTTCTCAATCCTTTTATAGTTCAGACAATATGGCGCGAATTTAACCCCATTGCAGTCCTCAATTATGGGTCTACTTCTAACTCGAAGATAAAAATCACAATTTTTTGCATTATGAATCCTGATCTGATGTGAAGCCAATACAAAAACACACCCCTCAGCGCCCTCTATCAAAACTGACCCCATCACTGCCCCAACGTAAATCCTACAATTTGTCAATCTATCCATAAACAGAGCCCTTAAACACCCCTTCAATCTCACCTCACAATCCCTCAAACCCGATAACGTGAATTCCCCATTTTGTCCCTGCGTATCACTCTTATCAAATTCCTTGACTAATACCTCCTTCTCTTTATCCCTAAACCCAGGCGACAGGCTCAAACGCTTAAATCCCAAATAGGAAGATCCCTCATTCAGGTTCTTCTCAGAGACGGTATCTTCCTGAACCGGATTAGTGGGTTTTTTGGATGGTTTATTTTTGAAGGAGAATTTTTTCTTGGGGATGACGAGAGAGGTGAGATCATCGAGGGATTGCCTGAGATCGGCAATGGTTTTAAGGCACGTACGAACTTCGTAGGATGGCAAGAAGTAAGAATTTTCGGCAACAAACTTCTCTAGATCAGAAATTGAGAGGGAGATTTTCTCCATATCGGTTTTCCGGTTCGAATCGGAGCCAGGAATTCTGTTTTCTTGTTGTTGGTGGAGCTGGGAGAGGCAGGACTCAATGGAGACCTTAGATTGAGAGAATTTTGAGAGGAAGGACTCGGTAGACTCGAATGAGGGAGGCGCATTAAGGTTTGTGGAGTCAGGGTCGGATTTCCCGGCCAGCCGTGAATGGTGGCGATTGGAGAGGCGTTCCAGCATTGCAGCATGCTTCTGTTGGAGGGTTGGGTTAACGGCGGTGTCGGCGCTTTTAGGGTTTGAATCATTTGAGCCAAACACATTTTCTTCCATTTCGCCAAAGAAGAGTCTTTGGTTCTGGAGTGAAAAGGAAGGAAAATTGAACAAAAAAGAATACTTCAAGTTGTATATAATTTGATATAGACAAGGGTATCCACCTCTTCACATGGAGATGAGATCTATGTGAATAAAAAATATTTTCTTTAAGAGAGTCTCGTTCTCATGTGAGGAGGTGGATATCCTTATGTTTATCAAATTATGTACCACTAGCAATTTCCTTGAAAAAATTACAGTTGGTCATTTTGGTATGAGGAGTGCTATTCATCCACGGATTTTTGTAAATCCAAATCAGATACACGTGGAAAGTATATTTTTGACGATAAAAATATTTAAATATCATTCGTTTATTATGTTAATTTAAATCAAAATTTTCTATTTCTAATATATGATAATTTTGGTTTATTTCACCTAATAAATAGAAAAGTCAATTATTTTCGTATTTATCTATATATCTTTTATCAAAATAATCGTTTAATATTCTAATTTTATCTTCTAATTTATTAATTTTCCTATTAATTTCGACTATGTTTTCTTTTATAGGCACAAGTATATCTATATTACTTTTCAGAAAATAATCAAGCAC
The DNA here is from genome assembly GCA_019097785.1 of Fraxinus excelsior. Taxonomy (NCBI): domain Eukaryota; kingdom Viridiplantae; phylum Streptophyta; class Magnoliopsida; order Lamiales; family Oleaceae; genus Fraxinus; species Fraxinus excelsior. The sequence continues at coordinate 35,069,015 of CM032630.1, forward strand.
AATATAAAATGATTTAATTTTTTTTTTCTTTCGCAATCAACTTCTAATTTTCTAATAAAAGTAACCAAAACTTCATAAATAGCCAGAGTGCAAATATTAATGCAAGTAACCGACATAAATAAAAAAGATCTTACATTATTGAAGTAGAAGGTAAAAACAGATTAATATCAATGAAATTTCCCTCGAACTTGCTCCCATATGTTAATATACTCAGATATAAGTTATCAGTATTGTTTGAGTTTGAGAAAGTGAGTTATGGTCTAACACGACTTTTGTACTCTTATTGATTCTCTCTGACTCTTTTGCATATCTCACAAATGGATCACATGGAATCACATATTTCCTTTCAACTCCTAGTTAAAACATCACCTTGAATGGTAATAAGGTTCTCATGACTTTCTATAACAACGCATAAAAAACGCCTACACACAGCAACATGACAACAAGATACTTGCACTAACTCTCAAGGTTTTCACCGTTAGAGTATAAGTAAGATAAGAGTTTTTGAAAATATAATAAGGATAAAAAGACAATATCTTCAAATAACTTTGATTTCATAAACACATCACACTAATATGTTTTATATAAGAATATACATACAAACTTCGGCTACACTCTTGGTACTCTCTCTAATGAGATTAGAACTCCATAGAGATTACATTATTACAAGTTTCACTGGAAAGAAAGAAACTGAAAAAGAGATAATTTTTGGCTTAAGAATTACTCGCTTCTTCTGAGAATTAGTTTTCAATTTATAGATTGGAAAAGCTCCACTGTTGTCCTTCATTATTGTTGTTTTTACTTTGTAAGATAGTGGACATCTTACTGTGGCCTAAAGTTCTTTGTCTTAACATGAAAAATAATTTAGGTGAAATCCACAGTTTTTCTTTATTAAAGTGACTTTAATAAAGTAGTGATAAAGGGGTCCATTATTCCATATGAGACTCAAACCACTCATCCGAAAATTCTGTTGGATCAAGAGAAATATGTGAGCTGTCGTCTTCAATAATATAGAGTTCGCACTTATGATTCGGATATCGCCAAAACTATTTACACATCTCTTCTTTTGTTTTATGCGTTCCACTTGCGTGTTCTTCAAAAATATGTTCACATCATGTGTCGAGATAATGTCAATCTTCTTGTTTAGTGGGTGCCACAGCCTTGCTGTAAATCAAGTGGTCTTGTGATTCATATACTTATATTTTTTGTTTTTCTTCAATAACTTTCTGAATATGCTCAAATTGCTCCTCGTATCCTTTGGCTCTACGAAAGGCTATCATTTTGATGACCTTTTCTAATGTAGTTTCATGGACTTCACTCTTCTCACGTCGAAGATGCTTGGAAGTAGTGGCATGAATATTGTAATCAAGAATGCATAATTATTTAATTAAAGGATACATTACACCTTACATCATTTTTTTATTATTATTGCACTTTGGCTCCATTTGATAGCACCAATTTTCCATGAAAAATATTTTCATTTTTCAACTTTTGTGGTATTTGATAGGCAAAAATTTTCACCTTTTTTAGGAAAATAAATTCTTGATATTTTGGTAGGTAAATATTTTCCAGGATTTTTTTTTATTTTTTTTTTAATTTTTTTGCAATTGGAAGAAATTATAGGCACTACGGTAATTTTTTTTTTTTTTTTTTCACTTTTGTTGACAATTTTCATGTAAAACAAAGTCAAGCGAATTATATTCGGTATGATTATTATTTTTTCCATTTTTTTTTTATTTTTGACAATTGGAACAAATTCTAGACCCAATAGTAGAAAATATTATTACTTTAATAGACATTTTTCATAAAAAATGAAGCCAAGCGGATTCTAAACTTTCAACATTTTTTATAGAAAATTATACCAATCAAATACAATTAGTTACAATTTCCAAATAAACAGTTTATTGATGCATTAATCTAATTGCAACTTTTTATATTTTGCTCGTGAAAAAAATTGAGTTTCAAACGGATGTGGAGTAAAAAATGGAGTCCAGTGGAGAATGTTGAAATAATCTAGAAAATTGAAAAAAAAAAAAATTAGAATAACGTTCTTATACTGACCCAACAAGACAACAAATCCTGATAAATCGAACAAAGAACACGCATAAAATCCTGATAAATCGAACAAAGAACATTCCTGTATAGAGAGACAGTGGGACTAGGTTGAACTTTTTATTTAAAAGTATTAATTTTTTTTAGTGCCCAATCTAATTTTACCTACGCACTGTAAGTGAGTGTTATGTACAATGTCCTCAATTCGGAATTTTGTTGATCAATTTGTGAAAATTAATTAATGGTCTGGTGAATACCTTATTGAAATGTCATCTTGGATTCAAAATTTGTTCTATTGCATTGTTTCGATGAAGCATATCCTCAATTTTGCCTCAAGATCGCATGGATTGAATTTACTCATGTTGATTTCACTTTTCTTATTTTATCTCAATGTGGTAATGAGTATGTCAATGAATTTGAAGAGATCTTAGAGATGGAAGGTGGGAAAGGTGGCTATCAAACGTGTTTTCGTTTTAAATGGTTAGTTTTAAAGGTGATTTCGACATAAGATGCACGAGGTGGTAGATGTGCTAAATACTTCTAGGTGGTGGGATAATAATGATCAGAATAATCGGATTTTTTTTTTTAAATATCTATAATGATTTATTTATCTTTTCCATAACTTTATGTTCTTGGTTGTACACATTGCTACACCTGCTTTCATCTTGCTCTAGCTTCACTCGCGTGCAACATTCCAAACCGATTAGTGCATGACTTATCAACCCCGGCAATCCACAACTCCTATTTTTTCACAAAGTGTTTGCATTGTGTTAAACTTGATATAAAAGAAAAGGTTTATTAGCACAAAACGTCCCTACGTTTGATTTTTAGTGTGCAAAACGTCCTTACGTTTCAATTTTTTGCATTTTCACCCATATTTCCACGTTTTCTTGCGGAAAACATCCTTTTGCTCAATTTTCATCCATTTTCTCCGTGAAATGACAAATTTACCCTCTTATTTAAATAAAATAAAAAGTAAACAAGAAAACAATAAAGAACTAATTGCAACCATAGACTCGAATTTTTTAAAAATTACAAATGAGTCTCAAATAAATAATTAAAAATCAAAACCAAAACCAAAAATAATTTTAATAAACTCAACCCTACCCAAGCACCACAACCACCACCTGCACCACCACCCCTACTAAAAAATCCCAACCTCCACCTCCATCTCCACCACACAACAATCCCCTACCGAAAAAATCCCCAAATCTTCTTCTTCTCCCCCTCCCCCTCCTCCTCTTCATCTCAAAACTCAAATCTTTCTTCAAGGGAAGACAAATAAAGGAAAGAAATAGAAACTTTGCCCATGTTATTCCGTATTTTGGTTTTGATTAGTTATACAAAATCTTGAAACTCAGAAGATGAGAAACTCTGTCCCACAAGAAAATTTCATTATATTCAAGAAGAGCTGAAGATGGATGAGTATGAGGGAAGAGGATTCCAAGTGGGTTGCCAAATGAGAAGAAGAACTGCCTTCACCTAAAGAACTGATGCCTTTATCCCAATCCCTAATAACCCCTAATCTAGCACTTTTCTTTGATATTCGAAACCATCACTACCAAAGCACTCTGCCTCAGTTGCCCCAATCTACGGTTCTCTCCTCCCAACCCAACTCCTCAGCTGAATTCGACTCGACTGAGTTGGGCAGGGGAGGAGACAATGGAGGAGGTTCGGGCTTAGATGAACCGGCATTCTCCCTGAAGAGGTCGCGGCTTGTGTGGATGCCACAACTCCATAAAAGATTTGTAGCTGCTGTGGCTCATTTGTGGAGGAGGAGAAGAATATTTGGGATTTTTTTTTTTATTTTGTAGGAGTTGGGGTGTGGTGGAGATGGAGATGGAGGTTGGGATTTTTTTGGTAGGGGTAGTGGTTGTGGTGCTTGGGTAGGGTTGAGTTCATTAAAATTATTTTTGGTTTTGGTTTTGATTTTGATTTTTAATTATTTGTTTGAGACTCATTTGTATTTTTTAAAAAATTCGAGCCTATGGTTGCAATTAGTTCTTTATTGTTTTCTCCTTTACTTTTTATTTTATTTAAATAAGAGGGTAAATTTGTCATTTCACGAAGAAAATAGATGAAAATTGAGCAAAATGATGTTTTCCGCAAGAAAACGTGGAAATAGGGGTGAAAATGAAAAAAATTGAAACGTAAAGACGTTTTGCACACTAAAGATCAAACGTAGGGACGTTTTGTGCTAATAAGCCTAAAAGAAAATCCTCTACTCAAACCTTGCACAAAGTCTCCCCTCATGCGCAACCTCCTCCAATGCATGACCTAGCCCCTACCCTAAGGTGCACAACCTCTTAATCTTGCCAAATCTCAATGTGCACAATCGCCCCAATTCATCTCTCCAACTACCTATATCAATTTTCTCTTTTAACCACGTCATCACTCTCGTATCATAATATTTTCTTTGTATTCATTTGGCAGACGACGATCAATTCTGATCCCATTGAACTCCATCTTAACAAGTTGGAAAATAATTATTAATGTCAAACTAGTTTAAAGAGAAGATAATCATTATATGAGAATCTAAAGACATTTTACCCAAACTATAAGACTATTTTGAGAAATAAAAAGCTAAAAATCCAAAACTATTTTTTCACTTGACGCTTACCAAGGCATTTTTTTGAGAAATTCCTCTTTCTATCTTTGGTCTCCTTCTCCATCTTAAAAGCCTTTGTTCCTTTTTTCTATTTCTACGAGCATTCCAATTTCAATTCGATTTTCCTCTGCAAATACATCGTCATTATCTCTTCTTTCTCCGTGACAAACCCTAGTTTTTTCAGCAACTTTCAAACATATACACATACATATATAGATACCAGGGGAACAAGGTTCGGATGAAGTGAGGGAGGGATGGGAGCAGCGGGCTCGAAACTGGAGAAGGCATTGGGAGACCAATTCCCCGAAGGCGAACGATATTTCGGTCTCGAGAATTTCGGCAATACTTGCTATTGTAACAGCGTCCTCCAGGTTCCATGACATCGATTTACTCTGAATGTTGATTCTTTTGAAGTTTTTATTTGGTTTTATATGCGTATCGTTTCATAAATCGTTGTATGTGAATTTAGTGTAGTGAATTGTGGTTTCTTGCTTTGGTTTATAATCAATATTTGCTATTTATCTGCTTATTGATGTTTCGTTTTGGGTTTTGAATTTGAATGAATAGATTTCCTAGTAAAATGTATCAAAATTTGGAGCCTTTAATTTGGCTTTGTGTAGACGAGTTAACCATCAATGATGGTAAAAGGATATGCTGTTTTGCGCCCCCCCCCCCCAAATTAGATTTTTAGTGGATACCATATTCTCTTACCAAAACTTGTCCCTTTTTTCTCTCTGTGTATGGGTACATGCTGTTTTGGAACTTGGGGAACCGAAAAAAATTGGAAAGCATTAAGTTGAGAAAATAATCTCTTTTAAATTTAGGGAGAATGAGAATAAAGCTATAGACAATCTTTAGAAGATGCATACAATTTACCAATTTCTCTCCACAACTTTGACCTATAATGGAATAGATTTGAAATTGAGTTTTACTTTTGTAGTGAGTAACAACACTGTTCTGGTGAATTGATTTCCTTGTCTACACTATAAACATCCTCTGATTGCTTTTCATTCTTCTACTAACGGACTGTTATACTGTAAATATTATATAACATAAAGTTTACCATGTGCTACATAATGTAGTTCATGTTCTGAACTAGGCTGGAAAAAAATTGTTGTCCATTTGTCTCAGAAAGAAATGGATTTGTCCTGTCTTCTTGTTCTTGGAACTGGCAATGTAAATGACGACTCCTGCTCTACTGAGTCTTCACTTAGTTAAGATACTGATTCATGCATCAGTAATAAATTTAACTACGCTAATCTCAGGTGTCTTTAATCTTATTACTGATACCCTTCATGGTGTGTTTCCTTCACAGTGAGAAAGCATTTGTGCTGTGCTTCTGAGAATATATTCAAACTTTTTCTCCTTTTTGCGCAGGCTCTTTATTTCTGTGTTCCATTTCGTGAGCAGTTGCTAGAATATTATGCGAACAACAAAAATCCTTATGATGCAGAAGAAAACCTCTTGACATGCTTAGCAGACTTATTTTTACTGGTGAGTTATCTTTTGAATTGGTAGACCGTCAAATCAGATAATTTTGTGGATTGACATGTTTTCACGCAGTGTACTTCATGGTCATGTTTCATTTATTTTTTTGGCACATAGTTGATTGTTTTATAATTGATATATAGTTTCTGTATTTAATAAGCTAGAGGCTAAAACAATTAAGGGAATGATGGTTCCACCTTGCATGTTAAATACGTTTTTTTCACCAAATGGTTTAGCTATAACAATTTTTTTTTTTATATTTCTTGATGTTCTGTGCCTGTATTTACTTGACTGTAAACTTGCAAATGGGTCAATTATAAACTTGTTTAAAAATTGCCATAATAAAAAATACCTATCCTTAAGTTGCAATCCTATATTCCCATTCTCGACCTATTTCATCGAGTATTAATGAAATAAGCCCTTGTTTGAGCCCCCCCTTTTTTTTTTTTGGCAAAGAATGCATTCTTGAATAGTGATTGATGGAGAATGTTTGGTTAAAAAATATGGAAAAGTTTTGGATTTGCGTGTAATATTATTTTATTGAAGAATGTGTTGAAAAGAAAAGAGAGAAAAATGAATTTTGGAAATAATAGGGATCAAACAAAGGCTAAATTTACAATTAAAATAACTTGCTATGTGTAACGTCAGTTGAGAAATAATGATGTACTAGTCTTGAAATTGCTATTGTAGATGTGTTGGCTTATTCGTCACCGATTTGAATATCTTGGTTTGACTTGAAAAGATTGATTAGATCTATTGAATTTTTTTATCCTTTTGCTGTTATCCCATTATATCCCTAGATGTGACACAAGATGATATGTGGGTCCTTATTTTGTTTTACTCTAACATATGATTAGTGCGAATTTAAGAAAGTATGAGGAAGTGTTTACTCTAGAAGTGAATATTAAATTGGGTATGTCACTTAGTAAGTACATCACGGTGGTTTGCTGAATGGAATCAGGAGCAACTTGCCGCCTAGCAAAAAAGGGGCTAATCAACCATTCATCACACTGAAGCTTTTTTTTTTTTTTTTTTAATGATTAATTTCCATCAAAACATCTTTGCCTCGTAAAATTTGAAAGGATAGAATGTAAAGAAAAGAATGTTGTGGTTTGATACTCTTTATCTTTCTAAGTCACTAGCATTTCCAAATATTGGCGCGAAATTACCACGTCACAAAGGCTTGGGCAATTTGGGAGCACAGATTGCTAAATCCAAAAGGAAATGTGGAAATTCATTTTGGGATGGAGTAGTCCTTATTCCCCTCATTGAATCATGTCTTGTTGAAGAATACACAGCGTTAATAGCCTTATGAAAGATGAACTAGGAAATGTGTAATAGAATGAATAGGTATTACTCATTTGTCTTATTACGTGGATATAAAGGAACTGTCTGTTTAATCTTCTCGCCACAGTAATAAATTGCACCAAGGAGATAGGTCGTGTGGAAATCTGGCTCAAGGGAACCGGGCGTGCTTAAATAGTGCCACTGCCAGATTTGTTTAAAGACTCATTGGATGAAGTTTGCATGACATACGTGAAGATAGTATTATTAGTGATCGTTGCCATTGGAAACTGAATCCATGTTTGTCTCCCTTTAAAACAAACTCTTTAATTTTTATACTCATTTTTATACTCATTTTCAATCACACATTTACACATTAATATATTTTGTACGTAAATCCAAAACTTTTCCTATTTTTTAACCACATATTCTCCAAAAAATCACTATTCAAAACTCCATTTTTTTCAAAATAATGGCTATCAAACTGGGGCTGAAAGATAAGAAGATCCTGTTGCATTGTTTCTAGAGGTGGTTCTAACTTCTACTCTGCTTAGATGATCTCTTCATTTTTCCCCTGGCTTATCTATTGTAAATTATTTTGGAAAGTGATTAACTGGTCTGTTTTAGAGGATTGTGAGTTTGGAGTATCGGCCAATGATTACAGGGTCTTGTTTTCTGTAGTTGCTAAGTTATTTTCTTTTAGATGGAAATAAAACTTCATCTATTTGCTTTGTACAACTTTATGAAATTAATGTCTAATTGCTCGCTGATGTGTTTGGGAACATTGTGTCTTTTAGTATAGAGGCAGTGAGTGGACATCAATGTCTATGGAGAAATGTATGTAATTTTTTTGGATAGTATAGTCCTAACCTACATTAATGCTTTCAGATACTTGGGGCAGCTTGCATTTGACCATTTGCATTGAGAATTTTCTTGGTCAGAGTTTGAATCGCTAATACCTCTATATTATAATCAGTTTTTCCCACCGTTTAGCTTGATGTGCTTTCAAGTGCCTCTTGTCTCCTTGTCGTGGTATTCATTTGAATATTGCAATCGATCTACTATTTTTTTAGAAAAAAGAAAATGGAAAATACCAAGAAGTGTCAGTATATATATTTTAAAAAGACTTAAAGCAAAAATTGATTCTCTCTGTGTGTGTGTGTGTGTGTGTAAGACTTGGGAGGTTAATATCTAGCAGTGTTTTAAAAAGCGTAAGGCGTGGAGGCTAATATCCAAGCTTTACGAGCCTAGGCATAAAAAGGAGTTTTTTATTTTTATTTTTAATAATTAAAATAATACATACCAAATATCTAAAATTATAAAATACTATATTTACTTAATAATTCTTATAATTAGCCAATTATACAATTTTCAAATTTTTGAAATGCAAAAGTTAAGACTATTTTTCACGGTTTCAACTTTTAACTAGACAAGTCCTACTTGAAATTTTCTAACATATTTTCATTTTTGACTTTTGTACAGAAAGTCATTTAGAAACTTGAAATTGAAGTCAAATAAAAGACTTTAAAAAAGGGAAAAAAATAAAAAAGATTAATGAAGTGACATTAGGCACTTATTGTCAGGGCGTGACATTTGTCCCTGGTCTCAGGCCTATGCGAAGCCTAGGCGTTTCTTAGGTGAGATTTTTAGAACATTGATATCTAGTATTTATGGACATTGGTACACAATTTGTGAAAATGAATTCACAAATGATTATACATCCTGATCTTTAATTTCATCTACAAAAATGAGACACCCATGAAATTCATAAATGTCTTCTACAAAGTGAATATTATTTTGTAAAACAATAAATGGAAATATAGCTGTTCAAGATGTATCTATGTTGGGAATTGAGATGATTATGTGTGAGTTGAGTCTAAAGACTTTTTTTCTGAATGTTAACAATTTACACTCTCCCTCCCCTCTCCCCTCTAAAGTATGTGCCCATATACACATGCAACTTACATGAAACGTTTTTGTGCATCCTAATCTATTACCACTTTATGAGACATGCATGTGGTCCAACTCATGTCAGTAAACTTCCCTCTAAATATCTACTCTATTTCTGGGTTTATACTTGATTTCCATGTAGATAAGCTCGCAAAAGAAAAAAACTGGTGTCATTGCCCCAAAGCGTTTCGTCCAGAGATTGAAGAAGCAACATGAAGTTTTCCGTAGCTTTATGCATCAGGTATGCTTTACTCACTCTAATCCGAAAAGAGATGGACAAATATGGTAAGGCCTTGACTTTTTGCTTAAAAGAATAGAAAGTAAAATATGGACCCTGCCTGCCATACTTGAATTATATGGACATCTACTGAGTTGCGTTAATGAGTACATTATATTGTAGACTAGTGATGTGTGTGGACACTTCCATTCTTGGATGAATTCAGAAATCCGTGAAATCAGCTAATGGTTGAAGTTCTGTGAATTATAATTTCTGGTAGTATAGACATTTCTTTCGGGAACTAAATCATATTGTAGCCAATTCCTTCTGCCTGCAGATACGTCCTCATAGGCATCCAGCTGCAATTATAACTTCATCAACAGATTCTTCCTCTTATCTGACACATGCACACTGCTTACAGGACAATGTCATGACATGGTATCTGCAATGGTTATCACGTTAAGAGTCCATGCACAACATTAAACACATCTCATGCTTACGTGGTTAGAATACAATTATTCTAGAAAAAAGTGACTTTTATACAGAGCCATACAAGCTCTCATTCAAGTCAGTGTTTTGGTTAACCTTATGCTTAATACGACTTGCATGTTTTAAACTTATTGCTCATACACGTTAAGTTTTATGTCACTAACACGAATTAATTTAAAACCATGAGTTTGTGGTCAAATAATTTTATTTCGTCATTTCTGGACAATTATCTCTTTTGCGGGGTGGGTGGGGGGGTGTGTTGGAGGGGGATTGATTTGATGTGTTGACTACTGCTTTGATGTATCATGCTACATTGTGGCTCTTTCTGTCTGTGTTATTTGCTCTTGCTCCCTTTCGTTCTCAACTCCACCTTCCTAACATTAATTATTTTATGAACTTGTCCAAAAGGGGAAAACCACAAGATTCATGATGGTAGCAACACTGGTTTCATTCCTAAATTGCCAAACTAATTGTGAACCTACTTCTCAGGCGGGTTATAGTTAATTGTAGGGGTAGAAAATGGGTTCATGTGGTGGTTTCATACAGGTTGAAAAGGGCTCAGTTACATGCAGCTTTAAGTTTATGAGCATCTCCAATGGTGGTGTAAAATTGGGTGCAAATTGATATCTTCAAAATCACTTTTGCACCTTCATTTACATTCCGGTGGATCTAAATTCAAATTTTGCTCCAATGGGAAGAATAAATCCACCTTTTGCCTCTTGTGGATGTAAATTTACATATTTTTTTTACATTTTCATTTCTTTTGCATCTCTCCATTGGAGAGGTTTCTTAGATCTATTTTGCACAATTATTGGAGATGCTCTAACTGGTCTATTTAAGCCACTGGTAGACCAACTTTGACTTGGATTCAAACGCATTCCATATTTATCATCAAGAAATTCCAATATCTGCAATTATCTGTGTTTAGTATTTAGAGGGAGATTGATAATTCTTTGAACAGATTGACAGGTTCTGAAGAATATAATTAGAATGAGAATCACTATTTTACGTTAATTGCAATGTCAATTTGGCTTAATCTAATGGGTGCGTAGGTGTAGTTGCCAGATGTTGCACTAGGTAAATGCATGTTCAATAATTGAAAAAGTTCACCTTGAAAGTTCCTTAATTGGTTATAAGATGCTTAACTTTCTCACAGTCATGTCTGTCCTTGTATACTTTTTACCAATACTTCATACTTATGAATCCTTGATATGTTCAACGACTCTTAATGATTGTTCTCTATCAGGTCTATCCTCCTGAGTATTTACTTTAATCTTATGAAACAGTTGGATGTACTATTGTTACCATATATTTTTTAGCCATTTCATCTCTCTGTTTTCTGTTTTTTCAGTTATTAATGATTTTTTTTTTTTTTTGCATTTGCCATATATTTTGAAAACTATGTTTATTGTTTACATCTGCTAATGCTGTTTATATCTTTCTTATCTAGGATGCCCATGAATTCCTGAACTATTTGCTAAATGAACTGGCTGACATATTAGAAAAGGAGGCCCGTGTTGCTAAGAGTGATCAAGAAACTTCATCTCAATCTGAAAAGGTTACTAATGGGTGTATTACTTCTAACGGTCTTCACAAGGAGCCTCTGGTCACCTTGGTGCACAAAAATTTTCAGGTGACCTTCTTTTCCTATTTATCTTCATGCTCCTCTCTCTCACCCTCTTCTTTTTCTTTGGGCACTGTTGATTATAAGAAAGGGCGAGATACTGCAATTTTATCTCCTCTTTTTTATTTTTTTTATTTTTTGGTGTGGGGGTGGGGTAGGGGGGGGGGTCCTCTTGATGCATGAATCATTTTTTGTTGAGTTGTTGGAAACACTTCTATGAGAAGTGTGACTGCATGATTCTGAGGATAAGCATGGAGCTTGTTCAAATTATTGGCCTTTATCTTCTTTTTCTTACTACTATTAGTATTACTTATAGCCTCAATTACTATAAGAGGTGGTTGACATTGATTTGTTCTAACTAGTTATGCTTTTGTGTCCAACAAGCAAATAGTTTGGACCTTCTTGGGAATGCATTAAATTTTTAAATGGTATTAGTTCACTACTTTTCAGGTGTCTCATTATCGTTTATGGGTGATTTCCAGGGTATATTGACAAACGAAACAAGGTGCTTGTGTTGTGAGACAGTGACGGCAAGGGATGAAACGTTTCTTGACTTGAGCCTTGATATTGAACAGAACAGTTCAATTACAAGCTGTCTGAAAAATTTTAGCTCAACTGAGACTTTAAATGCCGAGGACAAATTTTTTTGTGATAAATGCTGCAGGTAAGTTGCATTTTCATTATACTTGGATGGCTTGGTTTATCTTTTAGACTGCCTGTATCTGCTTGTTATTGGATGGACTAGTCTCGCATTAATAAGGAAGAGGCAAGATACTGATAATTGCTTCTGTTCTGAGTTGAGCTATGGTTGATAAGATTTAATTCATCATAAATTAATTTCTGGTTAAAAAGAGGGTAATATAATTGATTTATCTCTAATCTACTTTGTTACCTCCTGAAATTGAAAAAAGTTAAACCTATCCTGAAATTGGAAAGGAGAAAACAAGGTAACATATATCTGAGGATAATGGCACATTTCATTCTTATTCAAATTCATTTTTTATAATGTTAGATAATGAATGGATCAAATTGTTAACCAAGGACGTATTATTGTGTATACTTGTGAATTCCTTCCAAGACTCCTATAGAATGTTATTCTAATGGATTATAGGAATGTAGACCTCCTGTTCCTTTGTTTTTTGAGGGGTTTTGGTGGGTGGCTGTGCTGTTTTATTGTTGAAAGCCAAATTGCTAGAATCATTTGGCTGACTGGTTTAATATAGACATGCCTAGTATTCGTCTCTAGAGAGAAGGGATGTAGATGATGTTGAATCTTTTCAAATTTTTCTATAACTAAGCTTTAAAATTGTTTCAATGTTCAGTTTGCAAGAGGCCCAAAAGAGAATGAAGATAAAAAGGGCCCCTCATGTCCTGGTCATCCATTTGAAGAGATTCAAATACATTGAACAGCTTAACAGGCATAAGAAGCTATCTTATCGTGTCGTCTTCCCCCTTGAGTTGAAACTAAGCAATACAGTTGAGGATGCAGATGCTGAGTATTCCCTATTTTCTGTAGTAGTCCACGTGGGGAGTGGGCCCAACCACGGACACTATGTCAGCCTCGTGAAAAGTCACAACCACTGGTTATTTTTTGATGACGAAAATGTGGAGATGATTGATGAATCCGCTATTCAGACTTTCTTCGGATCAGCACAAGAGTATTCTAGTAACACAGATCATGGCTACATCTTATTTTACGAAAGACTCGTTGCTTCTAGCAGTAGCTGAGAGAAGATAGAAGTTTAGCCTGGACCAGTGCCACTCCAATTTTGGTTGTTTTTTTAACATTTTGGCGTACTTTGTTCTTCACCATTACCTTCCTATAATTTATGGGAAACGTTTCCTTAATATCAAGCAGGTTGAAATGAAATGACTTGGATTGTTGCTATGTACAGTGATGATGGAAGCTAACAGTCCATTCTTCCAACAATAAGGAGAAAAAGATGTATTTATTTATGAACTCTAATTTTGTTTTCTTCCAATTCATGGGAAATAATTTCCACCTTCTATGGCTAATGTGTTGTCGAGGTTTTTCCCCCTGTGACGGTGTACATGTAATGGATTTGTATGAATTTTGGTTAAATTTTACGAAGTATTACCAATGCCTTTTTTTTTTATCCTCTCCCCCTGGAATGTTGTCAAATGCTATTCTTAACGCGTGATTGCCCATAGCGTCATCTAGAACAGAATAGGTCGGGAAGAAAGAGTATGATACTGGGTTGGATATTGTACATCTGTTGCTGCTAGAAGATGGATAAAGTTATCAATTTGTTTCTAAGAGGAACAGCTCGAATCAACAATTACCTCTGCATTTCTGCACCATCTTTGTAGAGTCTTAGGAATTATGAGCGAGCCTGATTATTGGAACGAGTTCTGCGAGGCCTAATGGGATTTACAGTTTGCTATATGAGCATATGTGGATTCAGCAGGCATACTGGCACCATAACGACTTCAATCTTTGGTTTATTTAATTTTTTCGTTCTCTGTTTTTTTTTATAATTTATTCATTTAAAGCGGAGAGTAAATTCGTCATTTTATAATTCCTTAATGGGAGAATTGGACAACATGGACGGTTTGTACAATGTTATTCTTTCTTTTTTTTTTTTTTTTTTTTGAGGATATATTGCGTCAAAATGAAATAACAAGAATAATTTGCGCAAAACATGGAAATATTAAGGACATTTCGGGTCAACTATTCCTATAATCTGTGCTATCGCTAAAAGGGATTTTCTCTTGTTGGAAATTATAATCAATTTCTTTATATATCTATCTTTATTTTTAATTTTTTGTTACTTATGGCCCTGTAAAACTTGATTAACACAGTCCATCAGGGTTTGAATAAAAATTAAATATCATTTTTTGAAGTTAAACTTAAATATCAATTTTATAAATATGAATTATAATTTTAAACAACGTTGTTATTAGGACATTCTAAATCTTAAATTTTTTTAGAAATAGTGTCTTCCAAGTGTTACATTATTGAAAATATTCAATGGCATTAACACAATGTACCATGCAACTAACTCCTCCCTCACTTTCACAGTACACTTCCTTTCCAACGAAAACCAATAGGGATCACCACCTACTTGTCTATCAATTTCTAAAGGGTTTTCGTTGAAATGGTATTGAGCACGTAAACTTGTAGACGATTTGTAATGGAAGCTGCAAGAAATAAATATTTCTTTTGTTTCGGGGGACAATTTGGAATCGATATCCATTCAACGGTGTTGCAATGAATGATCAGATCACAATTAGAATAAGATATATATTTTTCATCCTTATTTGATAAATCAATACTTCTCTAAAGTACTCATGCATGGCTGACGGTTTCATGAGATTGGGGCAATCGGCCAGGTCAGTCTGTACGTCACAATACTCGAGCCATCCTAGGCCGTGCACACTATAATAAAGTTTAGTTTTTATAGCGTACACAAAGGCATGCCGCCATAAACACTTTAAATAATTGAACAGTTACGGTGTGAATTTAAAGAAAGCCGTAAATGGTCTATTTTAACGACATGTTGTACACGAATTCCGTAAATCAATTCTGCGAAAGGCATATTTTGATGTAGCGAGTCTCGTGACCAAGAAATGGTGCCAGAAACCATGTTATGCTCTCTCTCATTATAATAATCAATTGGCAACGCTAATGTTTGATAGGCAAGTTAGTTGCTTTCAACCTTTAGTTGTGGGCATTAAATTAGGAGATATTTGTAGAATGGTATATTTATGGAACAAGCTATGTATGTACATTAAATGCCCTTTAAAGCTATCGTTAAGGTATAATTGTCTCTCGGTAGAAAAATATAAATGCTCATTGACGTGTAGAAAGTCCTATTACTAGGAAGTGAGAGTCATCAAGATCTTAAATGCACACCTGCTTAAGAAAAGCTCTCCTTTCCCTTCCAACACGTTTTTAAACTCATATATATGAAATTTATACCTCAACTTATTGCTCAAAGAAATAATATAATTAATTGAAACAAAATCAAAAGCAATTAGAGAATAGTATAGGTTTGTGAAACTAGCTTTAATGAATTTATTCTCATTTGTATCTCAAATTTAAATAATTGTAATAGGAGTTGAATAAACTTGTTCACTTGAAAAATATACAACATATAACACGTTAGAGATATTTTCAAATGGCTAGTGATCCTCGATTTTTTTTTTTAATGAAAACTTCTCATCGATTGATCATTACTAATCTCCAAACCAAAAATCACGAAACTCGAATTGTGATGTCTTTAAGCTACTTGTTGGCAACTTATAGAGTGGATGGCTAAGAAAAGAAGGAAGAAGCATAAGAAAAAATGGAAGAATCCATTAACTTATGAGTTTGACACAGCTTAATGGAATTTGTTAGTTTTTTATGATTATAACTTTTGTTGGAACTCTTTTTCTAATTTTATCTTTGTCAACTGACTCTTTAAACATGAGATGCTCTCTATTTTAAAGAGTCAACATTTAAAATCATGTTTCAAGAGATTCTTTAAATTAATATTTTAATTTAGAGAGTAGGTTTGGCTCTTCAAATTAGCTGCCAAATGCCAATAACCCATCTTGAAAAGTCAGAATAATTGTAAATTTATAGATTGCATTTATGACTCGATGCACACACATTTAACCAACTAAACATTATAGTAATATATTAATTCAATCAAAATAAGAATTAGTACTCTGCAGTTACATTAAAATTAACCACAAACTTAAATCTTACTTAAAAATAAATCCTATGTAAACAAACATAAAGTTAGAAAATAAGTCGTTTGAAAAGTGTGTGTTTCTTACAGGTATGCCTAACTTCCTCCGGAAATATATTGCTAGAAGCGTTGGCTATTCGTAGATCTGTTGGATTTCAATCTTTAGTTGAGGGTATTAGGTTAGGAGATATTTGTAGAACCGTGTATTAGTCCTTAATAAAGTATGCCACCTTCCCCTTGTCTTTAATAAATTTTAGTAATTTTTTCTCTTTATGGTTTTTAGGATCATTTTTACTTTATTTGGATGCAAAAAGAATATTACTTTCTCCTCTACGTATAGTTGAAATTATTATAAATTTTACTTATGTTTTCCTTTGTATATTTTCCATTGAATAAGGATAATTCAGATTTGTTGATAACGAGACATATAATAGGGGATATATTAAAAAATTAATTGAAAGTGATTAATTTAGGATAGATGAAAATATAAAACAAATTTTTTTTTTTTTTTATATGAGAAAGAGAGTAATTGTTTTCGTCCAACTTTTTATCGAAGTGTTTGAATGAATGTTGTGTGAGAATATTGGCAATAAGAGCAAATCATCAGCTTTTTTGTAGATAAAAAAAATTAGAGCCAATTGAAATGCTTCACACAAGCATGGAATATAAGATTTAGAGGATGTTTGGTAGAAATTAAAATTGGATTAAAATTGAAAAAATTACCTGTTATTTTTGTTTTTTATTAGATTTTGAGTTATACCGAATTCGCTCTTACTAGTGCATTTTCAAAAAGAAAAAAAAAAAAAAGGAAAAAAGCCTAATATTCTTTTTGCATCCAAATAAAGTAAAAATGATCCTAAAAACCATAAAGAGAAAAAATTACTAAAATTTATTAAAGACAAGGGGAAGGTGGCATACTTTATTAAGGACAAATTTATGCACATTACATTACCTGCCCTTTAAAGCTATTGTTAAGGTATAATTACCTCTACATAGAAAAATATAAATGCTCATTAATGAGGAGAAAGCCATATTCCTAGGACACGAGAGTCACCAAGAAGTGACAAGCATCTACCAAGGTGAGAAAATATCACTCACAGAAGAGTAGACCACTAAATTGTTTGAATAAGAATTACTAGTCACTAACTCGAGGTGAAAGAGCGACTCTTTTCGGATGTTTATGAACCAATGTGGTACCCTATTATCAATTATGATCACGATAAAAGAACTTCGCATGCAGATGATCTTGTAGGAATAAGAGCCTTATCTTGATTACTGGCTAAGTTTTACTACTCTTTGGTTAGTTTTTATTTTGTTTTTTTGATTTTTAAATTGAGCTAAAGGATCAAGTTGTATAGTCTTTGAGTATTAATAATTACTCCGCGTTTCAAAGTCTGGAACTATAAAACCTACCGTTTGTAGAATTATATTTAATGTAGCAAAGGTTCCACTGTAATATTTCAAATTATGTGTTCATTTGGTGCACATTAACGCCACAAAAATGCATTTTTTTTTTTTTCTCTATGCAACAATTGACTTCAATGCCATTATTCCAAATTTGATGTATGCAAAAATTGTTACACAACAAATGTGTCGGTGAGGGAGTTTGGGCAAAAGTTGGCAAACCATTTTGGAGTGTGTACTATTTGCAAAACTGCACATACTGAGCCTCTTACCGTTTAACGTTCAATTTTCTTCTACTTTTACTAAAAAAATGTGGTCCAAACAGTGGCTATTTCCAATAAATATTTAGAAGAGTTTGAAATATTTTAAAACATAAATCTCAAACTTTGCACCAAAAAAAAAAATAAAAAAAAATCAAGCAATCTTAAATGCACACCTGCTTAAAAAGCTCTCCTTTCCTTTCCAACACGTTTTTAAACTCTTATATATGAAATTTATACCTCAATATCATCAACTTATTGCTCAAAGAAATAATATAATTAATTGAAACAAAAAAAAAAAAAAGCAATAAGAGAATAGCATAGGTCTGTGAAACTAGTTTTCAGTAATTTTATTATCATTTGTATCTCGACTTTAATTAATTTTAGTTAGATTCCAATAAACTCGTTCAATTGAAAATTATATTACACGTAACAAATGTTAGACATCAAATTTGTTAAAAATTTCTCTTAGAACGATCACCACTAATCTCCAAACAAAAATCACGAAACCAATTTCCCAGCATTCCACCACATAAACCCATACCCGCATAAAAAATCACTAAATGAATTTCAAACTATTTCCACTAAATATTTAGTAAACTTTCCACCGTGTATTTTATCTTGGCTAAATATCTCAAACTTCGCTAAATATGAATTTAAAACTTCTGGAAAGAAAATACACAGTGAATTGGAGGGTTCGTATTTAGTTACATTGAGTTATGCCATTGAAGAAGTCTGGTACTCCACATCAAGGCATCATCATTTTCTAGTTATGAACGTGGTGATCAAGTTGGTAAGTCTTGATCGCAAACTCTAATTCACCGTCGAAATCGTCACTGTTAGGATCAAGAGCATTGAGATAGCCAAATCGATTGAAGTATTTCTTGTCTTCATGGAGTCCTTCAAGTTGTCACCCTTTAGAGAATCTCGTAAGTTTTGGAGAAACTTGAATTAAGCTGGTTGTTCCATTTTTTAGTGAGATACTGCGACTTTTGAGTAGCTAAGAAAAGAAGGAAGAAGCATTAGAAAAAAATGGAAGAAACTATGAACTTTGAGTTTGATACAGTTCAATGAAATCTGATAATTTTTAATGATTATAACTTTCCTTGGAACTCTTTTTCTAATTTTATCTTTGTCAAATGGCTTATAATAGTTTAATTTTCATGAGAAAAGAAAATGAAAATGACAGAGTAAATTATTACTATGTAAGAATTGACAAGTTAACCATAAAAGATATATGATTTCCTCTTAAGACAGACCAATTAAATCGTTAAACCAATATTGAATCTTGTGGACCTTCCTTCTCCATTCCTCTTACCGTCCACCCACTTATAACACTATAAATACACGAGTTTCTCTTTGTATTATTCATCACTCCAGAAAAGAAAATACATTTACTCATGGCAGCAGTAGCACTTCCCACTTTCTTTTTCATCATATTTTTATGCCACTCCCTCTGTAGCTCTTCTGACTTCCAATCTCTAAAACACTTAGAGGGTTATCGTAAGGGCGATCATGGACTACTTCCAGTCAAGAGGTATCTTAACCGATATGGTTATCTCGATAATCTTGATCTTAACAAGGATATATTCGATGATGAGTTGGAATCAGCTATCCTTACTTACCAACTCAATTACCACCTGGACGCTACCGGAATTCTAGATTCCAATACCTTGTCCAAAATGATGGGTCCACGATGTGGGGTTCCCGACATAATCAACGGCACCAATACCATGAAACGCGGCACCAAACCCTTAAATAATTCACTGTACTCTTTCTTCCACCCAGATCGTAAATGGAATATAACCGTCTTAATTTATACATTTGAAGATGATTTTCCTCCAGAAGGTATCGATTATGTTGGACAGGGATTTGCTATATGGTCCAACAAGACAAACTTCATCTTTACCCATGATGATGTTGATTTTGAATTTCCTGGAGATATTAGTGTTGGTTCTTTTCGGGGCGACCATGGTGATGGATATCCATTTGATGGACCCGGTAATATACTTGCGCACGCTTTCTCTCCAGGTGATGGCCGAATCCATTTCGACGCAGACGAGGCTTGGACAAATGGTGCCAGTCCTCATATGTATGACATGGTTAGCGTTGCTGTACATGAAATCGGGCATGTTCTGGGTCTCGGGCATTCAAGTATTGAAGATGCGATTATGTACCCTGAAATTAGTGATAATCTGGTCAAAAGGAATCTGCACCCAGATGATCTTGCTGGGATTAATGCTTTGTATAACAGTTAATGTACAAGGCTTTAGAAATAAACAATAAATAAATTAGAATTTATGGTTAAAACTTGAACATGTGATGTTTGTATTCAAGTTATGCATTCGTATATCTTGAAAGTTCTAAGTGTTTGTTATGTTGAACACATTAATCAAGAAAAATCTTATAATCAGCTTCTTTATGATACTTGAATTTACATGACAACCTCAAAATGTTCGAGATACCTGGACCAGAACCAACTACATTGTTACTGTGAAGGGGGCTTTTAGATTAAAATACTGTACCCGATGACTTGCACGAAAATTTTACCTCAATTTCAGATTAATTGTTAGTCTTAGAAAAATACTGTCGACTTGGAAGGGTGATTTCACATCACATCTTTCGGAGTTTGGTGTACATTATGATAAAGAACTTTGTATAAAACTGCAGAGTTTAGGGATATGTCTATCATTATAAAAATAAAATACTTCCCTATAATGAATGTTCTTTGTACATTTTCTAACACGAATTACAGAATCGTTTGTGTATTTCTGAAAGTTGAATGAACCTGTTGTTCAGAAGTTAATAGACATTATGAAAGTTAATCCTTGTGCCAATTTCTTTAGGCATCTTAAGTAAATTCCAGATTTTTATGAACCAGAAAATTGTAACACGAAACGATTCAGGCTTGATCAAAGAGTTTTTAATCTCAGGTTGCAGCTAATAGTTCAGAAGATATTAAAATGCATGACATAGTTGCGGAATGTAATGTTGGTAGGTGATAGACATCGACTTGAATATTATTTTGGGTGTTATGATCCGTCAATTCTACCTTCCCATATCAACTGAAATAGTCTCCAGTTTCGCGCAGAAACCGATTCAATTATAGAACTTCATAAAATGTAAGTGTAACTGGATATTCTCGAATATAATATTATCAAAATGCAAAGTGTTACCGTTCTAGAACTTGTGAAACCTAGTGAATGTATTAGTATCCAACAATATTTGACCGGATAACATTTTCAAATTTTACAATTTAAGAATCAGATTTCTGAAATCACTTGAAAATCATAGTAATTTTTATTAAATTTAAATCACTTCACTCAATCTACACCGTGGATTACTCTTCATGTCTAGACGAATCCAAGATTGCACATATTGCTCCCTCAATTTCATCTCTTTTTTATGTGCCCTGAATTCAATTCAAAAAACCATTTGCAATCTGTAACATTATCCTTCAAATCTAGATATCATCTGTGATTCCGTACCAATTTTTGAAGGCTTACAGATCATGATTTTTCTTGCTTCAACACAATTACTCTTCATTTCTTGCTAATCATATACCCCAGGATGAAAGCAGGTTAGAAGATTTCTAGACTCTGTTTTGTGGAAATTGAGACATCAGGCCACGGTCAATATATTTTCTAGTTCTATAAGTTTTTTCGTTCCTAGCTATGCAACAGATTATTTTCATTATCTTTTCCTACAGTCTAATATTCTTACATATATGTCATATATTCATAATTTAGAAGTATTCACGCCTTTCAATGTAGTCAGGATTGTGGTGTATGTGTGATGAATTATGTGGAGTGCATCATGAACGGTAAGTCGCAGAAAATGATGGAAAATTTTTGTTCCAAAGAGGGCTAGATTAACACTGACATGTCAACCTTTCAAGTATGGATAAGAAGCGTACGTTCAAGTGGAGGATACGAGATTGATTCGGACCTCGTGCTTAGAAGTGCAAGGAAGGCAAGGAAAGGGAAGATGGTCGATCATCCTCAGATGTTGGACATGGAAAAAATATAAAGTCTTTTTCACATTACATATGTAGTAGTATCATATATATTACTGCTGGTTAGATTGTGAGTACGTTTTTGAGATGGCTAATTTGTGGGAGAAATAGGTGGGTTCTATGCAGCCTTTTGTATTTGTGATGATCTTGGTTAGTTTGAATTGGAATTATCTTTTATGTTGTCTACTACTACCTTTTTTTATCTGGTACAAAATTATAAAATAGGATTACACGAGTTCACTTGTTGGTTAATCATGTCGCGATGCCATGAAATCGCCTATCATTGTTAATCCTACACCATGGTGGATTACGTGTTGCTGAGTTTTTGAGAACTTACATTCTGCTATCGTGTATGCTTCAATTATATGAAAAGTTATATGATGTGGACCAGAATTAAAGTACCTTATTGCTGGATAGACATTAACAATATGTATACGTTTGAATTATCATAAGAGGTGTTATACTATGCCAAAAAAACTCAATGACAAAATATATCTAATAAAGTTCGGAGAAAAGAAATTGTCTATGTTTCTGACTTTATAGTTTTCAACCATTGCCAACTATGGGTGTCAACGAGACGAGCCGAGTCGCAAGCCAAAACTTTTTACTCGGGCTTGGTTCGGGTAAAAATACTTAGCTTTTTTTGGTCTGAGCCGAGCAAAAGTTTGACAAAAAAATTTAGGCTCAACCCGAGCTTTCGGCTCGGGCCTTGGTGAGCAGGGCCCGAGCCGGCTTTTTTTTTTTTTTTAAATTCGTGATAAATCTAATTTTTTTTAAAGAATATAAAATTTGTGCAATTTATACGTAATAACTAATATTAACAAATAAAAATATTATAAATAAAATTAAAAGAAAAAATAAAAAAAAATTTAAAAAAGAAGTAACAGACGAGTTTTTTATTTTATTTTTTAGGCTTACGGGCCGACCCGGCTCAAGCGACCCCCCAAAATGGGGCTTGGCCCCACGGAGCCAGGAGCCGGCTCAGCTCGGGCTTTTTCCTGGCCAAGCTCGAGCCGGTGAGCCATTTTGTCATCTCTGTTGCCATTCTATCACTTCACGAAAGGAAGACAGAAAACCTTCGAATCCCCTTTTCAAGCATACCAGCTTCTACAAGGGTATTACTACATTTTTTGTGTCAAAGTTTCAGACACAGTGACATGTTAAGTGGCAACTTGCTGTGATTGAGAATTCTGAAAACCTTTTGTGATTGCTACACAAGAGATTTGATAGCTGTATCTTGAGAATATTGTTCAAAGAGGTCACAATAGTTAACAGCGGGCAATTTCACTTTAAATCATTATGCTATCAAGAGACTCGATCAGTCGATAAGTTTTCCTTTCTACACTTTTGTTGTTCTAAAAAGTTCTTACAATTAATTATTTTCCAACAATCTAAAGTGAAGTTCTTATTATAATTAGTTTCATGTCTACAATGGATATACATGTTCCTAAATATTCTGAAAAACCTGAATTGTTTGATGGAAAGAATTTTAAGAGATGGCAAATGAAGTTGCGATTTTATTTGACAACTTTTAAAGTTGTTCATACCATTGAATTAGACAAACCTGTTGCTGCAATTACTAATAAGCTTACTGGTAAGGAAACAAAAGATTTAGCTAGTTGGCAACATAAGGATTATATGTGCAGAAAATATATTCTAAATTGCTTGACGTTAAATTTTTATGATTTTCCTAGTCGTGTGAATCTGCTAACGAATTATGGAATTCCTTAGAAAAGAAATATACTATCGAAAATGCTGGAACTAAGAAATTTGTTATGGAAAAATTTCTAGATTTTAAAATGGATGACAATGGAACGACAGTCAATCAAGTTGAAGAATTACATATTATAATTCATGAAATTATTGTTGAGAGATATAAAATCTGTGAGGGTTTTCAAGCGTCTGCTATTATTGAAAAATTATCACCTTCTTAGAAATAATATAAAAACAGTTTGAAACGTAAAAAAAAAAAATGTCTTTAGAAGACCTGATTACCAGGATTAGAATTGAGGAACATAATAGAATGGCAAAACATAAGGAAAGACTAGATTTGGGTATCAAAGCTAATTTTATTAAAGGAAGTTCTGGTAGTAAGAAAATTGTTGAAAATTTTACCAAGGGTCGGAATTTAAAGACATGAACAAGGGAAAGCAATTTCTTGAGGGAGAATAATCGGTATAAACCCCAATTTAAAAATAAAACTATTCGTGACTGTTTTGTTTGTGGTAAACTAGGACACTTCGGTAAGGACTGCTGAGATAGGAAAGGAAAAGCTATGAAGAAGTATCAACACATGTAATTGACCATGAGGATTTCTTTGCTATGATGACATAAATTAATCTAGTAAGCAACATGACAGTCTGATAGGTAGATTCTGGAGTTACCAAACAGATTTACTGCGCGAGAGGTGTATTTTCTTCATTCACTTATGTTAGTGATGGAGAATGTGTCTTTAGGGAATGCTTCTTCCTCTAAGATCGAGGGGAAAGAAAGTGTGACTCTTAGGTTTACTCGAAATGTTCTCACTTTGAAAGATGTTCTTTATGTACATGAAATTAGAAAAAAATCTGGTATCTGAATTTATCTTAGTAAAAAAGGGATTTGAGATTGCATTTGAGAGTGGTCAGGTTGTACTATCTACGAGTGGTTCTTTTGTTAGGAAATGGTATGTAGATGAGAGTCTCTTTAAATTCAATGTTTGTTTGATTAATAATAAAACATCTACTTCTTATGTTCACTTGCTGTATTCTTATGATATGTGATTTGTTAGACTTGGATACGTTAATATGTCTTCTATTAAAAAAATTAAAGAGTTTAGGAAACATTCCTAATACTGATAATTTTCCAAATACAAAATGTGAAATTTGTATAGAATCTAAGTATACTAAAAAACAATTTCCTAAGATTGATAGAACTACTCCAGTTCTAAGTTTAATACATTACACAAGATTTAAAAGAATATGTTACTCGTGGTAGAAATAATTTTTTTTTAAACTTTCATTGACGATTATTCTCGATATTATTACATTTATCTTCTTAAGAGTAAGGATGAAAGTTATTCAAAATTTATTTCATATAAAACTAAAGTAGAATATGAGCTAGACAAAACTATTAAAATTTTAAGATTTGATATGGGAGGAGAATATATCGGTGATTTTGATAAATTTTGTGTGGATAATGGTATTATTCATTAAACTACTCCACCTTATTCTCCCCAATCAAATTGTGTAGCTAGCCATGTCAATGAGTGGAGCTACGAGCCGGAACTCGAAGCTCGGACTCGACTCGAGTTTTTTTGGCTCGAGTTGAGCTGAGCAAAAATCCGGCCAAAAAAATGAGGCTCGTCCCAAGCTTTTGGGTTGAGCCTTAGCGAGTTGAGCCGAATCGAGTTTTTTTAATATAAAGGCAGCCTTTGCATGTGGCTAAAAATAGCTGCCTTTGCAGGCAGCTCTTTTAAAAAACTTTAATTATAAATTTTTTAATGTGCAGACTCGCCTAGGCCACGGGCCGGGCCGGGCTGGCTCGAGCCGATGCCCTAAAATAGGGCTCTACCCGAGCTCGAGCCGTTCGAGCTTTTTTGCCATCCCTAGGTGTAGCCGAAAAGAAAAATAGAACACTTAAAGATATGACCATTTAAATGCTAAACTCTCTAGGATTATCGTTTAACATGTTGGGGGAAGCCCTCTTACTGCTTGTTATATTCTTAATAGAATTCCCCATCAGAATAGTAACGAGTCCCCTTATGAAAAGTAAAAAGGCAAAACACCTTCATATAAATAACTGAAAGTGTGAAGGTGTCTAGTTAAAGTTTCAATTTCATCACCTAAGAGAACAAAGCTTGGTCTTGAAAATATATATTATGTTTTTATAGGCTATGCTCATCGTAGTAATGCTTATAGATTTTTATTCATTGATTCCAAAAATAATTTTATTGATAAGAACACAAATTTTGAAATTAGAGATGTTAGGTTTTTAGATAACAGATTTCCTTTTAAAGAAAATTTTGAAGGACAAAGTAGTTGTATTAGAGTTATTCCTAGATTTAGAGAGGAGCCTAATGAATTAGAAGAAATTGAAATTAGGAAAAGCAAAAGACCAAGGATTGCTACTTCTTTTGGTCCTGATTTTTTAGCTTAATAGAGGATGATCCTCATACTTTTAGTGAAACTATGTCTTCACAAAATTCTACATTTTGGAAGGAAGCTATAAATAATGAATAAGATTTCGTTATGTCTAATACTATTTAGGAGTTACTAGATTTAGCTCAAGGATTTAAGGCCATTGGATGTAGATGGTTGTTGAAGAAAAAAACTTAAACCTGATTGTTTAATTGATAAGTTTAAAGCAAGACTTGTAGATAAAGGATATCGACAAAAAGAATGAGTTGACTTCTTTTGCATATATTCTCCTGTTACTAAGATTATCTATATTAGAATGTTAATTGTGAGCTTTGTTATATGATCTTTTTATTTATCAAATAGATGTCAAAACCACTTCTTTAAATGGAGACTTAGAAGATGAGATTTATATGGACCAACTTGAGGGATTTGTTATAGAAGGTCTTGATGATAAAGTATGCAGTCTCAAAAAATCCTTTTATGATCTTAAACAAGCTCCTAAGTAATGACATGAAAAAATTGATACACTTATGACATCTAGTGGTTATGTGATAAATAAAGTAGATAAATGCTTATATAGCAAATTTGAAAATAATTATGGTGTGATAATTTGCTTATGTGTTGATGATATGTTGATTATGTAAACTAGTTTAGATGAAGTTAATAAGACTAAACAGTTTCTAAAAAGCACTTTAAAATGAAAGATTTGGGTGTTGCTGATGTCATTCTAGGAATTGAAATAGTAAAACATTCCGAATGAATAATTTTAACCCAATCATATTATGTAAAAAAGGTGTTTAAGAAGTTTAACTAGTACAATTGTGTTTCTGCTAAAACACCTTATGATGCACGCCCGTCATTTGAGAAAACACTCATGTCCTAGTATTTCTGCTTTAAAATATGCTAGAGTGATCGACAGTCTCATGTATCTCATGAACTGTGCAAGAGTTGATATAGCATATGCGGTCGGTAGACTAGGTATACTGATAATCCTAATAGTGAACATTAGGATGCTCATATTTGAATCTTGAGGCATTTGAAATATACTCGACTCAAGAGTACGTTACACCAAATTCACTATTGTACTTGAAGGGCATTGTGATGCTAATTGGAATTTCGATACCAATGAAAGCAAATCTACGAGTTGATATGTATTTACTTTTGTAGGTGGTGTTGTATATTGGAAATCAACTAAACAAAACTGCATTGCGAGATCTTTTATGGAATTTGATTTCATAGATTTAGAATTTTCTTATGGATGTTCCTTTGTGGTCTAAACCACGTCTTTCTATTCTGTCCATTGACACAGTCAAGTAGTTATTTCAAGAGCTCAAAATTCATCCTACAATGGAAAGTCTAGGCATATTCGTAGGAGGTACAATACCGTGCTTCAACTGATTAAGAATGGGGTCATATCTATTGATTTTGTGAAGTTAAAGTGATAATATTGTTGACCCATTAACCAAATGATTAGCTATAAAGCCAATTTAAAAAACATCAAAGTAGATGGAGATTACAAATTAAATCACCTATAATGGAAACCCAACCTTGCGATTGGAGATCCCATGGACAATGTTCAATGAGATAACAAAGTTATTGGAGTGGTTTGTGAGGGTACTACATTAGATTGATTCCAAACCCCTCCTTATGATGTGCAGTACCAATTGTATTGATTAGAGGATAAGCTAACGCTCTTAATACTTGCTATAGCCGATTCGGTAGGGGTGTTTGGATGCAGTACACTCTTGATAGAAGAACCATACCGCTTCCTATGAGAATTGAGGCTAATTATCTAGAGCATTCAAAGAAACCTTTATGGCTGAAATAAACACCACCGCGAGAACTCGATGATCATTTTTGAAGTCATGCATGTGTTCTATTGTCTCAGTTTGCAACTATAATTATAGAGTTCAAGACATATTTCACTCTACACAGTAGAATATGCAAAGCCAAAGTTCAAGTCGGTAGACGCCTAAACCGGCGTGATTTCTACCTTACTCCAGAATAATATTTATCTTATTTCCTTCATGTAGAGGATTGTTAGATATTTATACAATAAATATACTAAGTTAGATAAAATGTTTGATTGATAAAAAGTGTGAAATTTGTATGGGAGGTCGATGACTTGATTCACATCCCACGTGATTATATAAAAAGTCTTTTGTCTGGGGCCATGGGCTTGGGTTTCATTGATTAAAATAATATTTTTTTTTAATTTTATTTCAATCATTTTCAGATTTATTTATTTACTGGTCAAACTAGCAAGTAATATGATTGTTGGACTGTGATTAACAACCCTTAAAAAGTGCTATCATGGACCCATAAAAGTGCAATCCGTAGGCAGTTATCACTTTTGCGATTATATAAACGTATGACTGCCAATTGAAAATAATCATAAAAAAACCGAATATCATTTTTCATTTGCATTGGCTCTTCATACTTATGTGATTGTTGTATCCTGAAAGTGATTGTCCAAAGATGTCGTAGCAATTAATGGCGAGCAATTACTTTAGGACATCGTGTTGTCACAAGACTCGATCAGCTGAAAAATCATCCTTTTTGCACTTTTATTGTCCTGCAAAATTATTGTAACTAATTATTTTCCAAAAGTAATGTCAGCACTCACATTTTCAACCGAAAATTGAGTAATAAATTGAACTTACACCAGCCGTTAATAAACACATACTACCTACGAATGTCGGCTCAGAAAACCAGGCTTAATTGACCTAAGGGGTGTCGGTAGATTAAAAGCACTGGTCGACCATTCAAATGACACTATCGAGCTCTCTATTGACCAAATTGCGTGAACAAAAACAACATAAAACTTTCATGGTGTAGGAATTATGAGTGGATATGAAGTGTAAAGAGAGCACTTGATTTGCTAATAGGTTCCAAAAATAATGATGAAGCATCAACACTGATTTGGTTCTATCTTTTCATTAATATCATAACTTTTTCAATATGTAAAAATATTATATTCTAGCATTTATCATATAAAATTTAATCACGTGCAATAACTTCAAGAAACTATTTGTCACAAAATTAATTATATATAGATATGAAAAGTACAATAGATGACAAATATTTTAAAAATTACCTTTTTCGTTTGCTCAAAAAAGGATTTTTTACAATTGAATATTTTTTATGTGATAGTTGAAGGAAATGAAGGGATTTTCCATTTCTGATCATATTCTCATTCATCTTTGAACCATAGTTGTCAGACCCGACCCGGACACTGACTCAGACAATGCTGCGGGTCAGTGGTTGGACCGGTGATCCAGTGGTTGGACCGGCGGGTCAATGCTTATTAAATATATTATTATCTGTTTATTGAATAATAAAATTTTGACATTTTCTAATACTAACTAAATTAACCTTATGTAATTAGGTGACTAAAGATCAATTTTTATTTCAAAATTCAACATATTGTAAATCCCGTATAATGAAATATGGATTTGAAACAATAAACAATCAATCAAAGACAATACCATAAGAATATTCATTGGTGTACTAATATCACCAATGAACTACACAAAGACACAAATTATGATTAAGTTATATATCATTAGGAAAAAAAAAAAACTAGGTTGAAAGTGAGAGCCATCAGGATTTATGCTTCATTTTCACTACTACATTCAATACAATGCATTTGCTTCAGGATTTAGATGACAAACAAAGACACTGCCATTGTACAAATGTAGATATGACGAGAACAACTTGCACAGTGGTTTATATTCACAATTCGTGATCTCAGACTCCTAATAGGCAAGTTCAGGGGTTTATATTCAATGCTTTCATCAATAAAATATTTCCTATCTTCTACAATGGATTCATCTTCAAGGTACGTATAATTATTAATTCCAAGTGTGTGGGCCCTGTTTCCCACTACCCTGATTTATGTTTTCAACCCCATTTTCTAATACAACAAGAATTCGATTTTTTATACTTCGCATCATATTTTTCTCATCAGACCCAGATATATTTTCAAACCCATCTTCGAAAACTGAAGGCACGTTCAAAAACCCATCTAAATACGCATTAAAAATCTTCCAAAATTCAGCCATATTGAGAAATATGTTCGACATACTGTAACCGCACAAAAAAGGTGAAAATCAGAAGAAAAAAAAGTAAAAAACCAAATTTGGGACTTACATCTAAGTAAAAAACCAAATTTGGGACTTACATCTTCCTCTTCCATCTAATAGAACTTGAAATTAGAGCTTTTGGATTCTTGGGAGTGAGATTGCAAACGACGGATGAGGGAAACCTGGGGTTCTACCGTCTCCGTCACCGAATTTGACTGAGAGAGTGGGGTTTTTGGCTTTTGGGTTTTTAACGTTTTTATATACAAGTTGTGGACCGGGCGGGTTGACTGATTTTGGGCCAACGGTTTAAAGCGAAAACCGGCGGTTCAGTTGGGCTTTTTTGAGTTGATTGATTAGTTACAAAAATAGGCTGCTCAGATGGGACCATGGTCCGGTTCGACGGGTTCCAGATCGAACCGGCCGGTCCAAGTTTAATAACCATACTTTGAACCACGATTTTCTATATATTAATCGAACATTTCCATATTTTTCATCCCCTGACTTGGAACATAATTTACACTACGAATAAAGCATATGTTGGAAAAATATTTCCATGGAGAGGGAATCGAGAAGAAACAAAGAACAAAGACAAGAACACATGAATTAAAGATGAATGCTTAAACATGAAATCTGTGTCCTCAAATAATATTTATCCCCTCTTGAATTGAATTTTATTCTTCTAGAGATATTGACAGATGGTTTGTAGTATTAATCAAACTTTGCAATAGAAAAAACATTTAAACACTTACTACCAAAACTTCAAGAACACTTTGAAGGAAATCTAAATACGAAAGAAAGAATATAATAACTTTTGAAATGAAGATTTGATATGAAGTTGTTTGATTTTTTAATTTTTTTTTGATGTAATAATCTATCATCTATTTATAGATTTCAATCAACACCTAAGAAATAATGCCAAAAAACCATAAAAAGTTGCAAAAGGTTGTTTTTTAGTTATATGAGCATAGGCTGATCACTTGCATATGCCCTGCATATCTTCATGTGACCGCAGGCTATAAAGGCATATGCAATCGTACAGACAAAAGTTTTAGCCTCCAAATCCTTTCTTCATTCCAAAGTCTATTTTTATTGATTTTGAACAATAATTTCAACAATTTCTTACTTGTTCAATATTCAATAAAATCTCATATTCAAAATATACAATACCATGCATAAGATTAGATATGTTTTAATTTGAATCTAACTATAGTGTAATTCAAACAAAACCCTTGTTTGACCCCCATTAAAATTATAATTCATTTTTCCTCTCTTCTTATTAACCATGCATTTTCCAAAAAAAATAATATTACACGTAATCTCAATTTTTTTTTTTTCGTTTTTATCCACACATTTTTCAGAGAAACACTATTCCTATCATTAAAATTTCAAATAACGGGGCAACGTAAAGTCGAAATTAAAGATAGCAAGGAAGCTTTGAACCAATCATTCATTGTGACAATACCGGTAAGAACACACATACAAGTATCACGTGTTTTCAAGTTCTTCAATCTCGCTTAACGCTATTATGGTTTTGTGTTCATACTGTTCAAAGAACTAATAAGAGAGAAACTCCAACTTTCTATTGAGGCGGCACCACCTCGAAATTTATTTATGTAAAATTCTTTCACTATCTTTGTTACTTCTAGAGATGCTTGTACTTTAGCACTTAATTTCATTAAGAGCTTAAAACTCAACTCTCATTTAGATAACAACCAACATTGTATTATTAGGATAGAGTTATCACGAATTTTACAATGTTGCAACTATTCACATATCGAAGGACTTGTTGTTACCTTTTGAACTCATGAATTACTTGTTAAGTAATGACATGTAAGGTTGTCATCATTGATGAATCTTTTATTTTAAGAGTCCAACCCCATATCTATTCACATATCTAGTCTTGTCGTTGCACTAAAGCTCAAAAGTTGAAGTGATAAACTTGACCAACTTATTTATAAAAAGGATTATTTGCTTACGTGTACTTTTCATAATTTATCGAAAGTTGCTTGAATCAAATATTTAACTATTTTAGAAGTTGATCAAATATATCAATACTATACTCATTTTGTAGCTCGTGATAAATGGCATAAACAGGGCTTAAAAATAAATATTTTTGAACTAGTTATATCCGAGTTATTTTGATAGAAAGTATTCTAAATCTATATTTTATTAATAAAAAAATATAAATAATAATAAAATAATAAAAGCAAAACTTTCATTTCAATACGATTACATCGTAATTTGAAAAGATATTATAATTTAATATATTAAACATAATTAATTCATTAATTTTGATAATAATTAATTCAATTAATCTCATAAAATTTTCCATTTACCTCATATGCGTTTGGAATTTAAATGTTAAAACTGAAATGCCGTTTTGGTTGACTTGGGGTTACGTGTAGTGTGCCAGATTTTATACATGGACGTGGTCTGATTAGAGAGTATTTTTTCAGGAGAAAACACAAGTCCACTTCCCATAAATTTTACATACGCAAAATCAATTAGAAAGAATTTATTTTACTATTGTTCTACGAGTCATATTGTCAGATTTATTTGGTGTCAGTTAAGGAAAGGAATCGAAGGATACTCCGTGCAAGTGGTAAATTCTCATTTCTTGATATTTATGTAAAGTTGGTACGAAATACTATAAGGCTTTTCAGTCGGTTTCGATGTTAAATCTTTCGTTATAGACCGTTAGGTTAAATATGTATATCCTACGGGATATATGAATTATTAAGAAATTTCTTGAGCTATAGGATATCACAATCACTTGCTCTAAAATCCAAAAATATTGGTATGTTATGTCATTTTATATTTATATCATGTTACTCAAGAGTATGCACTCTTTTTAGTGAGTATTTTCAAAATACCCATTCTTACAATAACTTTTCAGATTAGAGCGGGCCGTGTGGACGCGTGGGAGATTGATCGAGTGATGTTTATGGGATCGCCAAGTAAAAAATTCTAGAAATGATAATTACCAATTTATATGAATAATATCTTTATGTTAAATTCTGTGCATGTTATTTTAGTAGTGTTTTTAGGGTGTTCGAGCATTTGACATTCTATGTTAAATTTAAATTGATGATTTGAAATCATAGTATTTCAAGATTTTATTTAATATGAAAAAATTTCATTTAAATTGTTGGTTGTTTATCATTATCGATTTATCGATCAAATCTCAAAATTTGAATAAAAGTGAATCTCTGTTTAAATTAGATAAAGAAGATTTCTAGTAACACTTCAAGTCTATTTTTATTTAGAAATTAAATAAAATAGTTACTCTAGATTAATTTCATTATATAGTCATGTCTTAGATTTATATGTCTAAACTTTCCATCGTATATCTCATTGTATGCTTTTGCTAACGTGGCTTAACTATCACATACGATAGATATTAAAGGTGAATCCTTCTGTCCCAAAGGTATCTTATAAAAAAATCCTTAAGCTACTCAGCTTCTTTCGCGGTATCTGATAATGTTACAAATTCAGATTCCGTAATTAAGCGTATAGTACATGTTTGTTTGTTTGATTTTTAAGAAACAACACTTCCTCCAAGTGTAAACACCTAACCTAAAGTAGATTTACTTTAACCCGTGTTAGATATCCAACTAATATCGGTAAATCTTTCTAATATAGTTGGGAATTTAGAATATTATAGACCTAAGTTTTTGGTTTTATTTAAATAGCCAAGAACTCTTCCAATGTTCTTGGTTCGGATTACTAGTAAACCTATTAAGTGTACTAATTGCAAATGCTATGTCTAGTCTTGTGCATGAACTATATACATTAGACTTCTTATAGCATTTTCATACTCCAATTGAGCAATTTCTCTTTCATTATTCTTTATAAGTTTTAAACTTGGATCAAGAGATGTATTGAATTCTTTTATGTTTAAATATTTGAACTTATTAATTAAATTCTCAATATAATGTGATTGACTCAAGTAAAAACCCCCGCTAGTTTTTGTTACTTTGATACCCCATATTATATCCACTTGTCCAATATTTTTCATCTTGAACGTGAAACATAGAAACATCTTCGTTTCTTCCATCCATGTGATTACTCATAATTAATATTCATCACATTCTTTAGAATATCAACATTTTTCTACACTAATATTTATGAAACCAAATTAATTAATAGTTAAGTCAAAGTTCTCATGTCATTTCTTAGGTGCCCGCTTTAAACCATATAACAATTTCACTAACTTGAACACTTTATGTTCATTTTCGGGTAGAGCAAACCCTTTGGGTTATTCCATATAAACTTTCTCATCAAGATCCCCATTTAAGAATTCGGTCTTGACATTCATTTTATGAACATGCAAATAATGTATTGAAACTAATGTGAATAAAATCCTAATTGAAGTTATTCTAATTACCGGTGCATAGGTATTAAAATAATATATTCATTCCTTTTGTTGGTACTTTAACTACTAATCTATTCTTAAATAACTCAACATCACTTGATTCAATTATTACATTGGTATCCAAATTTAACAATCTATATGATTTGCTATTACTAGCATAACCAACAAAATCACATTTAATGCCTCTTGGATCGAATTTGGTTATATTGGGGTTCGTGTTCTTACAATATGCAAGACATCCCTATACTTTGAAGTATTCAATGTTAGGTTTTCTTCATTTCCACAATTCATAAGGATAAACCTTTTTAAATTTTGAAAGAATTCATTTGATATCCTACATGCAATTAACAATGCTTCACCCCCATAAATTAAATGGAAACTTAGCATAACTTAAAATAGAATTTATCATTTCAACTACATTTTTTTCCTTCCAGTCAAACAATTTTATTCAGGTGTCCTAGGTGTAGAACATTGATGAGTTATGCATTGTTATTCATAATACAAATTAAAATCACTAGAAAAATATTCACATCCTCTATCACTTCTTAAAGTTTTTATTTTCTTACTTAAGTGATTTTCAACTTCATTTTTATATGTTTTAAACGTATCAAAAGCTTTATGTTTGTGTTTCATTAAATAAACGTAAGTATATTTAGAGTGATCATGTATGAAGGTAATAAAATACATAATTCCACCTGTAGCTAACATTTCATTAATTTACATATGTCCATATGCATTAATTATGAAATATTAGAAATCCTATTTACACTTTGATAAGACTTAGTCATTTTTAGATTCTACACATGTTTTACATTTAAATGCATTATTTTCATTATGTGATATTAAGTCACATTTTAATATTCTTTTCATGGTACTCTTACCTATGTGATCTAATCTAGCATGCCATAATATAAATGAAACAACAATATACACAAAATCAACTTCATTAATAATTTTGTCAACATCACAAAGTCTGATCATTCTTTCACTAAATAGTATTTTTCAATAAATTTCTCATTTAGGGATAATACAAGTTTACCGGATTCATAAATACTTTTTATGCCCGATTTTCCTAAAAGATTACCACTAAGTAAGTTCTTATTCATTTTAGAAATATGGAGTATATGTTAAATTAACACTTTTCCTGGAAGTGAAGGTAATCTCTATATTTCATTTCCTAACCACTTTGAAGCGACCTCGTTATCTATTTGAATCTCTTGATCTCCATCCACTTCATAATAGGTCTTGAATTAAGACTTATCATATGATACATGTACAGTTGCACATGTATCATACCACCAACCAAGAACTTTTCCCTTGATTGCTTTGAAATTGCTTATGGTGGGCAAAATATTGTATTCTTTGATGGATCTCACTTTTCTTTCGAAGTTGTTTTACTTTCAGTGTCGACATTCCTTTGCATGATTTTCAGGTTTTCCACATACTAAGTAACCTCCCTTGGACTTCTTCTTAGACTCGTCAAAATTTTTAGAAGGCTTATGGATGTGATCCATGATACGGGGGCAAATTCGAGCAAGGATCCATTAATTATTGAGGTAGGGCCTATGACTAGGTCGCAAGCCAAGCGGGTCAAAAAAGCAATGTGACTACTTGCTCAAGTCACGGTGGACAAAACATTGATCATGACATGTAAAGGTGCAAGTTTCGTGTTGGGCATGGTAGATGAAACGAAATGGAGCAACTTGATTCAAACAATGAATGTGAGGTTGGAATTAACAACTATGCGACCGCATAAAATTATACAATGCGGCCGCTTAGTCCATTCTTGGTCGTGAATTTTTCAAATTTCGCGCAATCTTCTATTTTAGGTAAAACTTTTGTACAATATTTTCTTTAATATCTTTTAAGGCTTAATTTCTCTTTTACGTAGGTTTTTTGGGTTTCATATAAATAAGACCCATTCCATTCATTGTAAAAGAAACAATTCGAAAGATATTATTGCATGGCATATTGCTTTTTTCTCATTATTCATTGAATTTATTTTGAACTTACCAAAAATTAAATTCTTGTGGTGTTCTAAATTCAAATAAGGTTCATAAGTTTTGTAATAACGGTGTTAAGATATTGTTAGCGAATATTCTGGTTCAATAATCTATTGGGTCGAGCTTTTCAAACATTGATTATTAGCTTTCTTGAGTTTGTTTTAATTTGTTGTGAGTTCCGTAGCTACTATTGTTACGAGGGTTCGTATCAGTTGGTATCAAAGCAAGACTCCAAAAATCAATGTTATATCCTATTTTTTTTCCTTTTATTTGAGTATTTTGTTTTTCCTTCTTCACCTTTTTGTCTCCAATCTATAAAATTTGTGAAACTTGTTTGTGTGCTAATCTAGCACTCAAATCAGTTTATATTTCTTTTGCTGATATGTAGTTGAATTTTCGAGCAAAAAAAAAAAAAAAATGAAAATCCGGAAAAAATTGCCAGAAGCATACAATTACAGCCCCGTTTGACACCCATTAATTTCTCTTTCTCATTCTCATTCTTCATTTCAATCACACATTCTCCCAATAAAATAATATTACACACAAATCAAAAACTTTTCATCACTTTTCCACCATACATTCTTACATCAATCACTATTCCAAAATTTCTATTCTTCTAAAAATGGGTTTCAAACAGGGCATTTTTTTGAGTACAAAAATCCAAATTCAAGAGACACATTCTTTAATTTTTCATTAATGTTCCATTCCGGGTGCCAATTCCTACTTCTTGAGTTATTCTAGAGTCAATTTTCTTCTTACTCAAATCTTTGTTTGAAACTCTATAATGATTGAATTTTGATTGAGATCGAATTAGTTATTTGAAGCACTTGCAAGAAAGCATTGAGTTGAAAAAGACAAGGGTGGTGAGACTAATAGAGGAAAAACCCCAATTTGAGTGATACACGAGGGTATACACATCAAGCAAATATTAAATTAGATTTAGAATGTCGGATAGATACGGTTCTACTTCAAGCAGGAATAATAATCAAGTCAACTTGTCAGATGAGGTGATATGACGGTTCAAAAGATTGTTTGAGGATGTGAGAGACATATTGGATAGGCAAGGCACATTGCTTGCTAATTTACTTAGGGAACAATCTAGATAAGTTCCAACACAAGGAGGCAAAGAAGGTGGGATCAAAGAGCAAATTTTGATGGTGATTTTGAAGCGGATAGTGACATTAATGATGATGCATTGGTGAATATCGAATTGAAAAGAATGAGAGATAGAGTGACGTAGCGAAAGCTTATAGGAAAGATAAAAATCCTCACAAATAATTTTAATGAACAGAAATTAAAAAAAAAATATTTTATCAACTGAATGCCGCCTCAAAGGGCTTACAACATTTTATATAGCAAAATCCTGAGAAAATTCGGGAAAATTACATAATAATG
Organism: Fraxinus excelsior; assembly: GCA_019097785.1. Lineage (NCBI taxonomy): Eukaryota > Viridiplantae > Streptophyta > Magnoliopsida > Lamiales > Oleaceae > Fraxinus > Fraxinus excelsior. The sequence goes on from CM032630.1 coordinate 35,107,082, forward strand.
AAAAAAATATTATTTTTCCAAAAATGGAAAAGATTGAGATAATGACGGATCTTGATTCTCCTAATGATCAGGATCGTATCCTAACAAACGGAATTCAAATTCGAGTTTATTTGATTAAGATATGCCAAATAAAAAAATTACCAAATAAAAGGAAAAACATAAACGAGGCCTAAGCGAAGGAAGTTGCCCGAAATTGGCTCGTTTCCACCAAAATCCATCAAGAAATCGCCAAAATTCGTCACTCCGAAAGTCTTCCAAAAAAGGAAGTAATTACTCAAACTTCTTCCGCCGGTCCCACTTCTCCATGAACGTAAAACCTTTTGCACTGCATCATTCTTCTTCGGCTGAAGAAAACTTGTCCTCGAATTTGGCTGGAGAGTATCGTCATCAAAATTGTCGCCACGATACGAGATAAGGTGCTTTATTAAAAAAATTTGAAGTGCGGATGTGATTAGGCAGTTTCAAACGGTAGGCGTTAGGGTTGATCTTCTTGACAATTTCCAGCGGCCCGATCTTCTTTGCTGCAAGTTTGTTATACTCATGAGCAAGAATGCGATCTTTGGTCAAGACAGTCTATACATAATCACCTACCTTAAATTCCACAAGACGACGCTTGGCATCCACATTCGCATCCTGTTTATATTTTGTAGATGCGGCGGCCAAATGCACAATCTTAATAATATATAAATTAGTGATATCTATACATTAAAAATGGAGATAATATAAATTTTATGAAAATTCTATATTATACAAAATTATGAAACAAAAATATAACATTTGTCACAAATTATTGTACAATATCAATAATATCTAGATATGAAAAATATAATTAATGACAAATACTTTGAAACTTCAATTTATTTTCTCAAGAAAGGAATTTTTTACAATTGAATTCATTTTTGGTCACATTCTCAATCGCCTTTGCACTAGAGTTTTCCATATTTTAATCCACTCATTGCGAGATATCTCCCTAAATTGCAAAAAAAGGATTGCAAAATACTCCCATCAAGGCATAATATCCAATGGATTTTCCACCAATATTTCCATAATTTTCTTCCCTAAATTGGAACATAATTTACAGTATAAATAAAGTATCTCTCTTTGTACAATTTGCAATAATTCTGATCATGGCAGCCATTGTTCGTCTTGGTCTTTTCTTATCCTTCTTCCTTCTTTTCCTTGCCCCCCTCCTTACTCTATCCCGCACTCTCACAGACGTGTATGAGCTGACCGCAGCCCCATCTGGTTTTTCGAGTCTCAAAAACTTCCAAGGTTCTAAAATGGGGGATAACATCAAAGGACTCTACCAAGTCAAGAAATATCTCAACCAGTTCGGTTATCTCCCTCTTAATCATAACAAGGATGATAAATTCGACGAAGAATTAGAGTTTGCAATCATGACCTATCAACTCAAATTCAATCTTGAGGTTACTGGAGTTTTAGATTCTGGTACGGTGTCAAAAATGATGGCTCCTCGTTGTGGGGTAACGGACATCTTCAATGGCCCTGAAGACACTGTTCCAATGAACAATTTTCGTGGACTTTTGGAAAATGATTTTTAGACTTAAATCTGGAATTTGAATCAAAACTGGAAGTTACATATGGAGAGGCGAAGATGCAGTGATTCATAGTTTTTGTCTCTATAGTACTGGTCCGTGTAGTTCTATTAATTTTTTTAATGAAAGTTTGGGCAAAAAAATTTCCATTTGTATGTCAATGTATGTGTGAGATAAGTGTAATATGATAGTCATATTTGAACTAGTTGAGTGAGTGTGCATAACGTGCGTATGATTTTTCAAATATACAGTGATATTTAAAATGGAATCTTTTGAAAATTAAATTTCTATGGACTTACAAATCATTGCAATAAGTTAGATAAAACGTTATGAAATCTTCTCGATCCCATTGATTCTCGGATCATTATTGTTGGGGTCCGATTTGAGCCATATCGTGAATACTTTTAGATGGTTGTAGACAAATAATTAGATGTCATTTCTTTTAAATAATTTCATTAAAAATAGTTTAGAAACTTCACACTTGTAATTTAGATTTTGCTCTAATTTCTCCTATAAATATGAAGCCGTCATCAAGATTTTATATTATCATCAAATAGAGAAATATTAGAGAAAATAGGATGTTTATTTTTGTCATTATGATGAATTAGAGCAGCGATGGAAAATAACGTAATCTCAACTTGAGTCGAATCTCTATTAATTTTACATATTTTTTGATACGTATTATTTATTTTTGATGATATTTCCTTTTTAATTTTTTTCATATTTGGCAGCCACCTATGGTAGTTTCCTAAATAACAATATTTTACTTATTTATCGTTTTTCTTTAAGTGAAAAATTTAATTAACGATATTTATATTTAATTATTTATCAATAAGATGACAAATAATTCATTTTATGCCGAACTTCTCAGAATTCCAAGCGTATTAATTCTGATTTGTCTTTTGGCATTTAAATTTAAAATCGAAGCTATTAAAATAAACTGAATAAAATTTTTTTTTTATTAGTTTTGGGATTATATGAAGAACTAAAAAAATCAATTTTATGATTTTTTTTTTCACATAAGAATTCACAGTTGGAGAGAAATTAGAGCCCAAACAGAATTTCGTTAGTCTAATCTAATTTCTCGACAAAATTAAAGTACATGTTCTTTTAACACAGTCTATTGCATGGTCACATGACTTATATAAAAAAATTAATCAGCCCAGTTCTGTTAACCCATTTGGGCCAGAATTAAAGATCATGATCCAATCCAGCACCATCACCCTTTTGTCCCGACCCAGAAACATCAAGACCGAAACTGCATGCAATTTTTCACTGTTGACGTAATCATTTCCATGCAAATATTCCCGCCCTGCCTATCTCCGCTGCTTGAACCTCCCTGACCGTGGCTGCACTACTTTAATAGCTCTTCATAGCGTTTTTAATTCTCCGTACAATGAAGAACAATATTGTGACCAATGAGAACAACGGAGTAGATTAATTTCCCCTGTCCCGGACTCTTTCTATTTTAGACTTTGACAGATCAATCGCAACCAAAAATGGTGCCATACTAGGACTTCTTCTAACTTGAGAGGAATCCCCAGTAAGCTTGCAATTGATCATAACTTATTTGTTTATTACTTGTTAAGAGTTGATTCTTTGTTACATTTGCACCAGTTGTTTCTGACGAGTCCTCTTCACTGATGTAAATGAAAACGTAGATGGGTATAGAATCCGTCAAACTCTATTAATGGAGGAATAAAGTGGAGATAAACCCATCTTCGAGCGAGCGAAAGTGCTGAATAGAGTATTCTGCAGATGATTCAGATACACACCATTATTACGAGCCTGTTTGGTACAGCTTAAAACTCAATTAAAATTGAAAATATGGCCGTTATTGGGTCCCACCCATCTAATAAAAGTCAACAATAACGGCTATATTTTCAATTTTAATCTGATTTTAATCTCTATCAAACACCCTCTACATATGTTTCTCTTCAATTCTCCACAGATAAGTCTGGTACAGTAATTAAGTTACACACCATTAATATTACATATAAATATATGTATGTTTTCAATTCCCCATTCAATTATATGAGACCTATTATTGTATAGGAAAAGGCCTCCTTCTTTTCTGTAGGTGTAATTCAGCAATTTCAGAGGCAAATCTAGACTTTAGGACTCACGAAGTCTTCATTTGCCTTCCGGATCTGTTAAGATATGAGACAACAACACTATTAGTTGAAATACCGAACCACGGGGGAAAAAAAAAAAGAGGCAGAAAAAGCAGATGATGCACCTCGACTTCATCGAGGTTGACTCCATTTTCCTTGAGAATTGATAAAAATCGTTCAAGGCTATCCTCAGTTGGCTTATAATGTCCACTGGAATTTGAGATACGCTAGAGAAAGTAAAGAAGTTGCATTAGATCAAAATGTATCAAGCAAAATCCTATTAGTGTGGCTTTACAATCCTATGTTGTGCTTCATCACTTTCCTCCTTTCAAGTTTGAAAAGTAGGGCTCTGTTTAGGGGTTGCCCTGTTCTGGGTTTTATGCTTGTCATACGGGTAATAGTTCCAAATGTTCCAACATCCATTGGATTTGCTTTTGTAGATACTTTCTCAAGTTTAATTAATCCATTGGAAACAAATATCCCATGATTCTCTATATACCACTGTCTGAGAATAGGGTTTTTATATAGTTGTCAAAGCCTAGTTTAGTTGACATGCGTTGAAGTCAGATCCCTTAACCCCATCTGTGGCTGTAAATCTTACTAGCATGCTTCCCACCGAATTTGGAATGCTAAAACTTACCTCAAATTTTAAAAACGAGGTTAAATCACTTGTCTTTGATCTCTTGCTTTTCACACTGTCTTGCACTCTTTTCTTGGTCAGAAACTCAATCACAATACAAGGAGTTTGATAGCCGCAACCCAAGTACCAATTTAGAGATGTCAATCTTACAAAATCAAGCCACATCCTGATGTGTTTTTGTATATATTCTTCTACCCGAATTTTACATCACATAGTATGGTTTTGGTGTATCGGAAGTAATATTGAGGTTGTGTGCGGTGGGAGGTTGATTTCAAACTTAAAATTTAATTCCTCCCTCAAAAAATCATTCCATACAAATAGGCTCGGGTCTGGTTGGATCAACCCACATGGACAACCCCTTTTAACCAACAATGGCAGCAATATATGGTATCTCATCTACAATCAACATACTCTATAAAACCAAATTAGTAGGCACAAATGCCGACACCTATAAATTAACATGTAGATATTCAAGAATATTAATGGATTTACGAACACAAAAATAAAATCATTTACAAACACCCCCACCGTGTACTTTTAAGCGTTGAAAGCTTTTGCCACTAATGTGGCCCATCCTTTGATGCCATAATTGAGATAGCTGGCGTAGTGGAACCTATAATTTGTTGAGCATTTAGTATATAAATCACCTCTCTCTTATGGCCCTTCCTTATCTTAATTTCGTAGTCTTAATCATATAGATTAAGTACATTATTAGGTAGTTTTAAGCTTATGGTACATATTCATTTTACTTGATAAGACATGATTTCCATGATAAGCTTATGGCCCTTTTTACGAACAGGGTGCCTTATTAATTTAGCATTATTATTCCAATTAGGACTGGACCACGAGTTAACTCTCAAAATCAATCATTCTCTTATAGGGCACACGTGCAAAGTATAGCTTGAGTCAAGAATTCAAGAATCCAAGTATTAACGTCATCAATCTGTCAATCAAATTGGACAAATAACTTAATTCATTTACCTTAAGTACTCCATTCTCTACCAAGAGTCTCCCAGCAGTTAATGTAGCTCCTCCAGCAAGGAAGCTTGAATGATGGAAAATTCCTTTCTCTTTCTGAATGTTATTAAAATATAGATGTAACGATGAATATATAAGGAGATCAATTCTGGAATTTATCTCATAAGCACTCAAGTGATTGGCACACTACAATAGGTGATAAAATATAATGTTTACTTTCATAACTAATTACACTGTCTATTGTAATGTACCACGTCATTTGGTGCTTGACATAAGCTAAGCACCGACATTTAGGAGATCAATTCCGTAGAGTGAGACTTTAAAAAAAAACATCACGTGTGTATTTCTAGTTTTTTTAAGATCTTACCTCTCCAATGTAGAGTTTTTTAGCTGTGCTCACCACAAAGATGTATTTCAACTGTGACGATTCATGGTGAAGAGGTGTTCTGGTCATATTGTGCAATATTTTTCCATCAACAACCACATACTCGTAAGTTTCTCTCTCTTTCTGATCATATCAAAGAAGAATAAAAAATTAAGACCCTACTTAAAATGTTGCATGTGTTAGAATAGAATAACATTTTAAGACAGAGACTAAATTTATCCATAAAGTAATCAAGAGGGCACTATAATAGTTACATCGCAAACTCTATTCATTAAGTAATATATAGCACACTAATCAGGGGCGGAGTCAGAAAATGATATTAGGATGGACTGAAATTTTAAAAAAAAAATCGAATAAACTCACGCCATAAGAAATTGAGTTTCGGAGGCTATTCTCGTGACATTCACGATAAAAAAAAATATACGGAACTCGATGAAATAAAAAAAAAAAAAGTTTAGATGTTTCACATTAAGATATTTCACCAAATGTTTTTATTTGTTTACCAAATAGAAAATCGATGTTCGCCTTAAAAAATATAAATTGACCGAATCATGATAGAAATAAGCAAAAATACATATTCACCAATGAAAATTTAAAAAACTACTTAGCGAGTACGCTTCAAATAACTTTGACAACTAACCTTTCAAAAAATTGAAAGTTTGATCAAAACATATGGTCAATAACATATAACTATAATCCATATGTTATTGTCTCGAAATATTATTTGGTATATTTTTTAATTTTTTATATTTCCACATTTCAAAGTGAGTCAAGAATCTCAAATCAAATTGAGAAAAATCAACTAAGAATCTTGAGGGTCAAAGAAATTAAATTAAATTTACATATATTTTTTGCTCGATTTCAAGAATATACTTATATATAGATTAAATAAATAATTTTTAACAAATACTATTTTTTATTGTCAATCGAATATAGAGTAAATTATTTATTTTGATTATAATATCTTTTTTTATGGTCAAAATAAGTAATTTTTTTTTTTTTTTATAAATATGAATAAGTAATATATGAAAACATATGTAGAAATAAAAAAATAATTAATTTTAAATTTAGCAAAATATGTAGTGTCTCTAAGTACTAAAATGAGTAATTTACTTCTAAATCTAATCAATACAAATTATGTATAATAAAATTTAATTAATAATTAAAAGTAAATTTAGTCAAAACGTGCATTAAATACTATATCTAATTTGACAATAAAAAACATGCATTAAATAGAATATCTAATTTGACAATAAAATATTCATGTTTCATGAATGTCATGAAAATAGTAATTAATAATCATAGCATCTTTCATACAATTTGAATAATTGAGCACTGGACTTGGGTTGAGATTCAAACTAGAATATTTGGGCCGAAATTTACAATTTCTTCTTAAGGATTTTATATGGGTTGGGGCAATGCTAGGACTAATGCTAATATTTGAATAAAAATTACAATTTCTTCTTCAAAAAATTATATGGGCTAGGGGACAATGGTGGGCTACAGCCCACCAATGCCCCCCACTACCTCCGCCCATGACTCTAATAGATTGTTATCGATAAATGAATAATTCGTATTATCAAAAGAAATTAATGGCGTGAAATTGAAAAAATGGAAATAGGAATAATACAATATATAGCACACTAATAAATGTGATTGATGTAAGAATATAATAAGCCCATGTTTGGTTTATGATAAAATATGTGATTGAAAAGTTGTAGATTCATGAAATGCATGGTTAAAATTAATTCTTAATTTTGATTTATATTTTATTCAACTTTTTTAGTTAAATGAGATTTTAGCTCCTATTTTTATTTCTTTAATTATACTATTCAGTAACATTTGTCAAACATGCCATCAATGTAAAAAAAAATCTCTTGCAAATGGTAATGTAATTTTGATCGCATACTGGTCCAAAATACTTGACACATTGTTGATCAAGTTTTGATCTTGGGCACTCTTCAAGATCAACCTCTTTGCCATCTCCAAAATCCAACCTATTAAACAGTAGACACGTTCAAGTTTCAATTAATATGTGATTTCCACTTTATCAGCATAAAAACAAAATGTATTGTCATTTGTTTCGACAATATAAGTAGAGGAAGAAACAAACTCAACATCATTCAAGTTAGATCGCAAAAAAATCTCTCAAATTGTAATTTGATAGTCATTTGAAACCACTACTCACTCACCACAAAAAGAAATGCTGACTGGGAGAGCTTTTAGACCATACTTTGTAGTATAGTTTTAAGTTATTCCCATAACGATGCCTCTGATCAATCTGCATAAACAACATAACTATCTAATGTTAACTTCACAAATATTATTATCAGGCTGTTGGGAGGAGATTAAACAATTAGCTCACAAGAATCAACAATAACATGTGCAAAACATAAACTAAATGGACTAGATAGAGTGTCCAGAATCTAATAATAGTTGCTATAAACTTGAACTCAAATGTACAGTGTATAGAGTAACAACAAAAATTGTAATAATCTGACTTAATCTTCCAACTCGAACAAAATCAGAGATGGAATAAAGTTTACAGAACATAAACTGAAGAAAAAGAAAAGAAACCGTAGCTTTTAGATGATGACCGTCGGTCACGGACAGAGCTTCTTGGATTCAGTCCTTAATCACGCGATAACCACAGTTTATGTACAAATTAGAGCCCAAGGTAGGAATACAAACGAGATAGACACTCAGACTTGGCTTATATATCACACAAGACAGATGTTCCTTCTAATCCAACACACGGTTCACACAAGAACCAATGTTCAACCAAGTAAATCACTCAAGATTACATACAGTCGAGAGAAAACCCCAGAAATCAGATTGATTTCTGTAGAAGAAGAAGAGAACTCGAAGAAGAGAAAAAAAGGGCGCAGCCAGAGAGAGAGAGAATGAAAGATCTAGAAACCGAATGAACAAACCTCAAACCCTAATGACCCCCTTTTAAGTGAGTCACTCTACAGTCGCCTATCCAACGGTGTTGGAGGTGACACGTGGTGACATCACAGGCGTCCAAGAAATTAGGTAAAGAGGAAACACGATTTCAGCACAAAAAGACCAACACGTTTTTCAAACAAGAAAACAGATAGACAGTGGGCTGGGTTTCATTTCCAGCTGGGCTAGCATAGTGAAGCCCAATTAGCCATTGCATCATTGTGCCACATTTTTTCCCTTCATACTCCACCTTGGTACAATGATTTATACATCAATAGTGGTTACCAAATACACATATATCATCAGTACAGATTCCAGCATCCACAACTCAGCATGGACCCACATTCAGCAAGGTCAAGCAGTCCAAGAATTTGTTTAGGGGCAGTACTTTAGTGCCTACATCAGCAGGGTTGTAATTAGTAAATATTTTTTCAAGTTTCACAACACATTGTGAAATAACATCTCCAATAAAGTGAAATCTAACATCAACATGCTTTGATCTATTATGAAAAACAGGATTTCTACTTAAATGAATTGCAGATTGGCTATCAGAATAAAGAACAACTTCTTTAATAAAACCAAATTCATTAAGTAACCCTTTTAACCAAATTCCTTCTTTGATGGCATCGGTGGCTGCAATGTATTCAGCCTCAGTTGAAGACAAAGCCACAATCTTTTGGAGCTGGGATTTCCAGCTTATGCAAGAATTACACAAAGTATACATGTATGATGAAGTAGATTTTCTATTATCTCTATCACCTGCATAATCAGAATCAGTAAACCCTTTTAAAATAACACCTTCAGCTTGTTTTCTAAACTGAATCCCTAAGTTTGAGGTCCCCTTAATGTATCTAAGAAGCCCCTTCATGGCTTCCCAATGTAATTCACCTGGATTTGACATATACCTACTTAAAACACTTATAGAATATGCCAGATCAGGTCTAGAACACACCATGAGATACATTACAGATCCAGTTGCATTTGGATAAGGCACATTAGCCATTCTTTCAAACTCTTCTTTAGTTTTAGGACATAAATCATTTGATAGTTTAAAATGATTAGCCAAGGGGACACTTACACTCTTGGATTCAGTCATAGAAAACTTGCTAAGTAATTTTAAAATATAGAATTTTTGGCTAAGACTTAGTGTGCCTTCTCTTCTATCTCTCTTAACTTCCATACCTAAAATCTTTCTAACCGGACCTAAGTCCTTCATTTCAAATTCAGATTTTAGTTTGTCTTTAATTTCCTCAATCTCCTTTATGTCATGACTTGCTAATATCATGTCATCCACATAAAGGAGTAGGTAAAGTGAATTAGCTCCACCTTGACCCTTACAATAAAGACAAGTATCGAAGTTACTCCTCTTAAACCCAAGTCCAAGAACAAAATTGTCAAATTTTTTATACCATTGTCTTGGAGCTTGTTTTAAGCCATATAGGGATTTCTTAAGAAGGCATACTAAGTCAGCTTTCTTATTTACTTCAAATCCTCTAGGTTGTTTCATGTAAATGGTTTCATCTAAGTCTCCATTTAGAAAAGCAGTTTTTACATCTAATTGGTCCAACTCCCAATTAAATTGAGTAGCCAAAGCAAGAATGACACGAACTGTAGTAAATTTTACTACGGGTGAAAAAATTTCATTGAAATCAACCCTTTCTTTTTGAGTAAAACCTTTTGCTACCAAACGGGCTTTGTATCTTATGTCATTCTCACTTTGTTCACCCCTTTTTATTTTAAAACCCCATTTACAATCCACAACCCTCTTACCCTCCGGTCTCTTTACCAAAACCCATGTCTTATTTTTGTTAAGGGACTCCATCTCATCTTGCATGGCTGCAAGCCATTGTTTGGAGTCTTTGCTACTCAAAGCTTCCTCATAGGATTCAGGTTCTTCTTCAATCATATCATAATAGGACAGCAAGGAAACATCATTTTCAAACCGAGAAGGAGGTCTAATGGTCCTTCTCTCCCTATCCCTAACAAGTTGGTAATCAGCCAGGGACTGTCCAGGCTCTAAATCAGCCTCTATAACCTCAATAGGTTCAATTTCAGCTTCAGGTTCTTCTCCATTTTGATGGGCAGATTGGTCAGAACCCTCCCCAGATTGCTCCACCTCAATTTCAACCCTATTTCCCACATTTTCAGATTGTTCAGAGGTCTCTAAAAAATCTGCAGGTTGCTGTCCAGACTTAAAACAGGGCAGGTCATCCTCATTAAATACCACATTTCTACTTATAATGACCTTATAGCCTTTAAGCTCTCTCACCCATAGTCTATAGCCTTTAACCCCTTCCCCATAGCCCAAAAACACACACTTAAGGGCTCTAGGTTCCAATTTACCTTCAGTTTGGTGTGCAAAGGCTGCACACCCAAAAACCCTCAAGTTACTAAAGTCAACAAGTTTTCCTCTCCATTTTTCCTCGGGGATCTTAAAGTCTATAGCACTAGAGGGGCATCTATTAATCAGATAACTAGCAGTCTTAACTGCTTCACCCCAAAAAATTTTAGGCAGGCCAGAACACAACAACATGCATCTCACTTTATCAAGAATAGTACGATTCATTCTTTCAGCCAAGCCATTTTGTTGTGGTGTGTGTGTGACTGTTCTATGCCTTAACATACCAGACAATTTGCACATTTCATCAAACTCATAATTGCAAAATTCCAAACCATTATCAGTCCTCAAAACTTTAATTTTCTTATCAGTTTGATTCTCAATTAAAAGTTTCCATTCTTTAAAAACATTAAATGTGTCAGATTTTGATTTTAACAAAAAAACCCAATTTTTTCTTGAAAAATCATCAATGACAAGCAAATAATATTTAAAACCAGAATGTGTGCTCACAATTGCTGCCCCCCACAGATCAGCATGCAAATATTCAAGTATGGAGACAGATTTATGCATTCCAGGTAGGAAAGGTAATCTATTATGCTTTCCTAAAATGCAATAGTCACAAAAACTCAATTTTTCAATGTTATCTTTACCAAAAACACCCTGTTTTTTTCAAAATCTGTAGACCTTTATCACTAATATGCCCCAATCTTTTGTGCCATATTTGTGATTTATCATTTGGGACTGAGATTACTGCTGAAGTGGACTCTAAAAAATTTTCAGTTTGTAAAATGTAAAGCCCATGTTTCTTGGGAGCTTCAACAATCAGCTGAGAGCTCCTCAAGATTTTAATGTAACCCTTATTGATCACAATGTCAAAGTTAAGGTCATCTAACACCCCTAAAGAAATCAGGTTTCTTTTTAGATCAGGAACATATCTAGCTTTTTCAAGAATCAATTTCTTATTTCCTTTTAAGTTTAAAGTGATAGTCCCAACACCTTTTACTTGACATGCCATGTGATTACCCATTAAAACCTTACCACCAGTTACATTTTCAAAATCAGTAAAGAAATCCTTATTAGGACACATATGGTAGGTGCAACCGGAGTCAAGAATCCACTCTTGACAAGGTGGACTGTTAACAGCCACATAAACTTCATCAACATTAGAATCATTATAAGCCAAAGCAGCTCCACCATCATTTTTAGACTTATTTCTGGAGTCAAATAGTCTTTTAGGACAGTCTTTAATAAAATGACCTTCTTCAAGGCAATAGAAACATTTCTTTCCTTTGCTATTCATTTTATTTTTGTCCTTAAAGTTGCCCTTATTCTTATGTCCAAATTTCTTATTGAAATTACCCTTTTTGGGATTTGACCTGGACTTCATCATCAAACTAACACCACTAACAAATTCCCTCTTGTCAGATTTTAACTCTAACTCTTTTGTTCTTAAAGCATTAACAATCACATCAACAGTTAGAGTGTCCCTCCCATATTCAATTGCATTTTTAACATCTTTATATTTGTCACCAATTGAGTTCAATAAAACCACAGCCAACTGTCCATCTGAGAGTTTCTCGTCACAGTTGGTTAGGTCACGGGTTAATCTGTTGAATCTATCAATATTAGCATCTAGGTCAAGTGATGGATCCAGTTTAAAACCAAAAAACTGTTTCAGGAGATAAACTTTATTTGGCATAGCTTTATTCAAATAAGTTTTCTCCAATTTTTTCCACAATTCAGCGGTAGTCTTAGTCTCACCAATTTCTCTAATCACATTGTCAGATAAATGCAAGAAAACAGTGCTCCATGCAGTTTCATCTTGTTCAGTTACTTTACTAGATTCAAGATCAGTAGGCCATGACTCATCAATGGCTTTAGCACATTTTTGTTGAAGTAAAAGAGCTCTCATTTTCTGGCGCCAGAGACTAAAGTCTCCTTTGCCATTAAAAACTTCCATTTCAAATTTTGCCATTTTGAATGAAAAAAAAATGTATGCAGATCAATCAGACACCAATCAATGACTTGCAATGTGGATCAGTCAAGTATCAACACTCAAGGTGCATAAGAGAGAACACAGATTGCAAGTTCAGAGCACATGCACTTCAGAATTATTTCAGACTATTCACAATATAACCAAAGCAAGTACAAACCAAATTGTACAGAGGCAGAAAACCACATACAGATATCAATCAAACTTAAGTAATACTGCAGGAATGATTTTCTGAAATCAAGATTATCAAGAATCCTGACTGTGATCCAGGTAACCCTCAGATTCCAGACAACTCACGGTTTCTGGACAAAGGTATTACAAGGAGTCAGTGATTCAGGTTTTTAAAACACAAGTCAGGTAGTCTATATGGACAGAAAATATTCAACACAGACAAAAATCCTAACAAGGCAGTAGAAACCAATCAAGATAGTATAACCACACAATGACAGAGTCCCAATCGATTCAGAACACGCAATACAGTTACACAACTTGATTAATCTTGAAAAAATTCAAGTAATGGTCAGATCTCACCAAAGCCCCTTTAACTAGGGTTTGAGGAAAAAAACACGCAGTGAAGTTCAATGTACTATCAGTGTCAAGATCGATCACACCAAGCATCAAGATCTCCTTCCAAACGCTCTGATACCACTGTTGGGAGTAGATCAAACAATTAGCTCACAAGAATCAACAATAACATGTGCAAAACATAAACTAAATGGACTAGATAAAGTGTCCAGAATCTAATAATAGTTGCTATAAACTTGAACTCAAATGTACAGTGTATAGAGTAACAACAAAAAATGTAATAATCTGACTTAATCTTCCAACTCGAACAAAATCAGAGATGGAATAAAGTTTACAGAACATAAACTGAAGAAAAAGAAAGGAAACCGTAGCTTTTTGATGATGACCGTCGGTCACGGACAGAGCTTCTTGGATTCAGTCCTTAATCACGCGATAACCACAGTTTATGTACAAATTAGAGCCCAAGGTAGGAATACAAACGAGATAGACACTCAGACTTGGCTTATATATCACACAAGACAGATGTTCCTTCTAATCTAACACACGGTTCACACAAGAACCAATGTTCAACCAAGTAAATCACTCAAGATTACATACAGTCGAGAGAAAGCACCAGAAATCAGATTGATTTCTGTAGAAGAAGAAGAGAACTCGAAGAAGAGGAAAAAAGGCGCAGCCAGAGAGAGAGAATGAAAGATCTAGAAACCGAACGAACAAACCTCAAACCCTAATGACCCCCTTTTAAGTGAGTCACTCTACAGTCGCCTATCCAACGGTGTTGGAGGTGACACGTGGTGACATCACAGGCGTCCAAGAAATTAGGTAAAGAGGAAACACGATTTCAGCACAAAAAGACCAACACGTTTTGTCAAACAAGAAAACAGATAGACAGTGGGCTGGGTTTCATTTCCAGCTGGGCTAGCATAGTGGAGCCCAATTAGCCATTGCATCATTGTGCCACATTTTTCCCTTCAAAAAGTAAATAGGGGAAGCAATAGCATAATCTTTTCTTCCTCCTCTTTTGGTTTAGATATTTAGCTAGTGTTTGGCCCCATTATTTTTTTTTTTTTAAATTTCTCTTTCTTAATTTTAACCACGTATTCTCTAAATAAAACAATATTACACACAAATCTAAAACTTTTTATTATTTTTCAATCACACATTCTCTCATCCAGAGGTGGTCGTGCGACTACACAGCAGAACAAGGTCTCAGCATTGTAAGGACACCAATTTTTTTCTTTTTTTTTTTGGTTATATATAATAATTTTAAAATTTAAAATCTTTATTATTATGTTAGTTAAAGGGCACAATATTTATGAAAAAGATGGTCCATTTTAAAATGTCTCACAGGGCGCCCAAAAACTGAGGGCAATCATGCTCTCATCAATCACTATTTCAAAATTTATAATTTCTCCAAAATGGGGGGCCAAACACTAGCTTATAGTCTTGAGGGTGGCTAGAAGGAGAGGGGGTGGGGGAGGAAGATATTAGACTGTTTAGTAGGGTGCTTCATGTTTATTTGCTAATTGGCGACAACATAAATATACTTGGAATTCTTATGTAATGGCACTATGGAGCGTTGGCATGGTTGATTTCTAGTGCTTGTGATTTTGCAGAAGCCCAAATGTACTCCATTTCATAGTAGGACAATAGAAGGGCAAGGATTAGGTGAATAAAACAAACTATATTTTAAAGCACCATATTATGTAAAAATTCATAAATGCTAAAGTTTGTGATCCATTACTGATTTGATAAAACAAACAAGTGTATGAATCGTTGACAAGTAATAAATCTGATGAGAAGGGTTTTTGTCCCACATAGAATAAATCTCAATTCAAGTATACTAGTCTTGTATGGTATATTAATTATGTAACACAAAAGAGTTTTGATTTGTAATTATTCTAAGTTAATCTAAGAAATATGTAAAAAGTGTTTGCTTTTATCAATTTATGGATGATTGTATTAGATTTCGAATCCACGTAATGTTATCTACTTCAGTTCTTGATTATATAATCTAGTTCCATTCGTACATTCTTGACAATCGATAAAGCTGGGATATATAATTTTATTTTTTAAGATAAATTAAGTATATTCTAATTACGATGTGATCCTATATCTAGTCTGAATTCTAATGAGTAAAATGCATTAAATTACACGATTATCTATATGATTGCACATGGGATATTGTTATTCCTAACATCTATTGTCTGTAAATTAATCTTATCACATTTTAAACTAATTGTGAGTTTTTCAGCACTATAACAAGCAACATGTTATTTAGTTATTAGCTACACAAATAAATAATGAAATGGAAATGTAAAATTAATCAAGAAACGCAAGAATTACTAACATGCTTATCTTTGAATTAAAAATAAATAAATAAAGGGTTCGTCTTCATCCAACTCAAAGGAATCTACATAACATGTTTCCAAGATAGAACAACAAGAAGAATGCAAAAGCATCATCCGAAATTTATAAATACAAGAAATAGATGTCACAGTCTAATAATTGTTTTTGATTTTCAATTCAAGTTTTGAATCTTTAAGTTTTTGATGTTTCTTGATTAAATCCACGTAATAGATTTGTTTATCCTCTCCAACCAATATTGAGTCGGTTCCTCATTTCTTGATAGATTTTATGATATGAATGAATTTGAGAGAGAGAGAGAGAGAGAGAGACCCAATGTTTTGTATTTATAGGAGTCTAAAATTAGGTAAAGAAATCGTGTCCAATTCCCAAAAGAGTTTTAATCAAAAAGGAAAATCAGCTAGTAAGATGAAATTTAGCCAGCGCCCCATGCCGTCTTCCTTCCTCACTACGTGCTACTTCAACAATTCAATCTCAAGTTGTCTTCGCACACGCGAAGGCATGGGCGGCACGCTCTCACCACTTGAATTTTTCGAAACTAAGAATCTGGCAGTATTTTTGTCATAACTTTCTCTCTTGATATTCGATTGAGGTGATTGGAGGTACATTGAAAAGTTAACTCAAAGAAATATAATTCTTGTGGAAATATCAATTCCCAATTAGAACATTTACTATGCTAAAAATGAGTCGTCAATTGAAGCTAAAAATTCGAAGCATAACTTATGTGGCTGGAACTCATTATGTTTCAACTTTTTACTCCTTTACTTCCAATTTATCCTATGTGATCTTTAATCATCGTCTTGTGGTCTGAATTAAGTGTTGAATGTTTTTATTATAGTCCCTTAACTTTGGATTTCCTATTTTTTTTTTTCCCTTTTTCACTTCTTTTGTCTAATTCCTTCAATATGTATCGCGTTTTACCTAAAAATGAAATATATACATAATTAAACTATAATTCATTAAAATCCATAATAATTACTCTCATTTACCAATAGGTAAGTGTATAAAATAAACTTATCAAACACTCCAAAATTAAATAATTGTTTGTCCTCAAACAAAATAGAACTTGACTTAAAACAAATTTTTTAACTAACATGGTTAGATAATGTGCCTTTGGTCTCAGGATTGAAATTCTGGTGTTAAACTATGAACTATTTTAAATCACATTACTAAAATTAATTTCTACTTATCCAACTTCAAAATCAGTGTGTGTGTGTGTGTGTGTGTGTGTCTGTGAAGATTCATGTGAAATATCGTAAACTTATAATATGATTCAAACTCCGACCCTTAATGGTCTAATTTATCATTTCTTCTCTTGTGAGATGCACACTTTCAAACTTATTCTTTTAATTTTTTTCCTTCGGTGTGATCTTAAGGTTGAATTCATATAATACTAATACACATCCTCTCTAGTTTGGTTGGATTTCACTAATTGCAACTCAATAAATCAAACAATGAGGATGCTCCTTATTTTTTACTGTTTCAACCTCTAAGAATTAAATCAGCTAATAATCCATTGAGAAAAATCTAATTCTCTCAAGTAATTGGTTGGCCCTTAACCAATGCATGTAGTGCGTCTTTTGTTTCAGGCACATGCTTTCTCAAATTTGTTGTGTGTACTTTGCGATAGCAAGCTTGGCCAGTAAGCTCACCAATTTATTTTTTTAAAAGATAAAATCCTTCTCCTTTCTTCGAACTTGGGACGACTACTTAAATTTCGAGTAGGCAGAGTTAAAAGTTGTACACGAACAACTTGTTACATATACAAATTTTTTTAAAAAAAATAAAAATAGTATTATAATATAATTTTTTTATTAATATGATTAAATTAAATATCAATTATCTGACAATGCGCAATTTCGACTTACTTATCTTATAGTCGAAAATGAGTGTCTTGTCAATCATTCATGCACATTAATGTTTTCAAAATATCTTCTTACTATCGGCTCCTGATCTCGGATAGAACCCTCTTACCTGCACTAAAAGCAAACTCTTAAACTACATTACTAATTGAAGGTGTTAGTAGGTCTTTTGCAATCGCATATACCGCTGGCCATCATCGTTTGTACTTTCGACAGAAGTCTGAACTTTTTCCAATTGATGCATTACTAGGCATATGATGATTAAAGTAATCATGTAATTCAGTAGGCAATGGATTTAGACTTGTGTCCGATGTTTGATTACATGCGTTGGACATACTAGAAGAACCTATTACATCATATCTATACGTGTCAATGCCTTCAAGTAAATTTAGTATTTTAGCTTCGTCTTCTTCAAGATTCATGGGAAGAGTAGGTGCAGAGGGTGCCCAACTAATATTTGCACTCATTCGTTATGCATATAATTTATATATTTCGTATAAAGTTTATTCTAAATTTATATAAGTGATAGGTGTGTTAAAAGTTAAAGTTTTTGAAATTTGATCAATTACATATTTAATACCCGATAAATTGTATCTAGGGTCCATGATGCATGCCAAAGGAAATAACATAAGTAAGTCTTCCCTATATTTTCTACACTTTAATTCCATAGAAAATATAAATTCACTAAAATCGGGATCATTTTTGTATTTATCAAAAGCCCTTACAATGATATAAAGACGTCCAAGCATCATACAGCTAGTCGGAAAGTACAATCCAGATAAAGTATTTGTAGATTCATAAAAATTGTCAAAATCTTTTATATTTTAAAAGCTAAGTTCCTATGTCACTAACAATTGTTTTCGTATTCGTCACTCCAAATTCAGCACAAAATTCCTCAATACTTGTTTTTTACTAAGTAAAATCATGATATATATTAGTGCATCCCTAATTCTTTGAATTTCTTTCTTAATATGTTTCAAATTATCTTACAAAATTAAATTAAAAATATGACACACACAACGAACATTAAATAAATACCACCAAAATCAGGCTGCAGTACCATATACAATTTATAAATAAATGGTTTATTAACACTAACATTGTCAAATGTAAAATAACGAATTTTACTGTCGTAATGACATTCTCTAATTATGATCATAACAACGTTAAATATATTATTAGTATTGTGAGAGAATTCAATTATTTTAAAAGCAAAAAAAAATTATGCATACATCAAAATGGGTATATATAGTATGTAGTTGCAGCTATATAATCTCTTTTATTAATCCTTCCCTGTAAATCCGAAGTTAAAAATATAACGCCACCATATTTTTGCAAATCAATAATCAATTGTTTCTTTGTATTAAGGAAATATTCTATTGTATTGGAATGAAGAATGTTTCTACTTACCCCAACGTCATTGATAGGAATGTAAAATGCATATTTTTCCCTCCTTATTTTATGTGCTCGTATGTTTATTTTGTGCCAAAATGTACTCATTACGTTCCTATTTTGATTTAGGTGGCAATTCTATGGATATAGCGTAATTTGGAAGAAATATGTGAAAAATGACCAAAATGAAAGAAAGTGAAAGTTCAAGGACTAAAGTACAAATATTCCAAACTTGTGTCTAACCTTGTGATGAAGATTCGAGAGTGTTAGAGGTCAATTGGATGAAGAAAGGATTCAAAGGGATGAAATATGGCCAAGATATTTTCACAGATCAACTTTCAAGCTGAAAAATTTTGTATCGATTTTCAGCCTCATATTGAGACCACGTTTGGACATGGTAAACGATCGAATTTGAAGATGGTCTCTGAATAAAAGTTTTAGCCCTTTGAGTTAGCTTTACAACGCATCTTGAATCGCTTCAATCGGATATCGAAAGAAGACGTTATGGCCAAAATACTAAAATCTGTCCGGAGGAAGTTTCGTAAAACTATGCGGCCGCAATCCTTTAATTCCATGCGGCCGCATAGACTATTCCCGAGAGTTAAAGTGTTGATTTCATTTGTTCCTTGCGGCCGCAAGCCTCTAAACCATGCGGCCGCATGGTTCATTTCCGGAACGAAAATTCTGGTTTCCTAATTTCAATCAAAGACTTATGGAAACAAATCTTTCTACACTTTATAAACCCTAGAACACAACCAGAACGTGGGGAACGCCTCCCAACTCTATTCTTCTCTATTTTTCTCTTATATTCATGAATTGTAACTAAAATTTTACACTTGGTCGAAGGAGATTGAAACATCGGAATCACATATTGTGAGATCTAAATGGTTTTTCTTAATTTAATTCATGTTTTTGAGTATTGAATATTCTTCTGCACTTATTTCCATGATTGTTATGTTTAATTGCTAGGAGGCCTACTAGTTTATTATTCGTTGCAATCTACCGCTGAGTTAAATATCAAATCCGTAATTGTTTGATCCCTTTAACTTGCGAAGCACTAGGATTTGATGATTTTCTGTGATAAAGGTTATTGAATCTTAAGAAGAATGTTTAAATAGATTGAATGCAACTGCTGGTGTTTGTGTTATCTAGTTCATCGATTTCTCTATTGTTTAAAGCTGTTATTAAATTGAATCTTGAGCGCTGGTCTGGGGTTATTTAATAATTAGGGTTAATTAGAACGCTGGTTTCTAACTAACTAAAGTTAAGGAGAAATAGGAAAATTATTCCAACGGTGAATATTCAAGATATGAATTGAATTATCCTTGCATCTATGATCAATTGTGGATTTCCGAAGGTGGATATTGACTTGGACCAAGGTTAGTCTTTTGATTATTTTCGTTAATTTAGTTTTCGTTGTTATTAATTGCATTATTTACAATTGTTTGCATACAAAAACCCCCCCAATCATTGTACGGAGCATAAAATATTAAATTACACACTCTTCGTGGGATCGATCCTTACTTCCACTACTATATTAGTTTTCGAGATTTAAGGATTATTTTTGGGTGCCTACGACAGCACACCAGTCATCGGTTGAATATATTCTTTCATGTAGGGATGAAATGTTGGTACTCAGTATCGACAATGAACTTCACCATTCCAATTTGAGCTTTCTTCTCTGAATACACCACTTACTAAATGTCGTAGAAGCAAACGGCTACACTACAAAATTACAGTTACCTTTGACGGTTGAGGTGGGTGGTATTGAGGTCCTTTTGCCATACCAATTGTGTTTGATAATATTTACATAATGATTTGACTCTACGACTTCGTCAATTGTACGAATCGTTTAAACCAATTTAAAGTGATCTCAACATTTTACCTTTTTATTCCCTTTTGCTTCCTTTTTGCATTGGGAATATCTAGTTCCGCCTGTTTCGTTTCGAGAACATCGACATTATCCAAATCAATTGGATTACTACTTCCATAAGCATCCAAATCTGGAATACTTTCGAGAATGGATATATCGTCGAGACTGACAAATTAATTGTGAAATTGACTTTGTGGCGTCATAGGTAATTTGCCATCTATACCGAACAAGACCTCAACAAATGATCATGGATCCATTTGTGATGAATTGATAATGTATAAACTTGAATGAAGATGAAATGACAAATGAATATGTAGAAATTGGAATCGTAGGAATGTAAATTATAATGACAATATGTATAAATTATTATGTAGATAATATGTAATGTGTAATGTGTATAGTAAGCAAATAACTAGTTGGCGAAAGACATGAGCCGTCCGCCTACGAGGCGAGGCGACCCGCTCCACTTGTGCTCAACCCAAGAGCTGAGCGGTCGAACCGACGAGCCGCTCGACCCGTCTGCCACCCCTATGCATACTCTATTTCATGCACTAACTTGATTCTTTTTTAGTTTTCTTTCTAGAATTTTCAATAAGTATCCTCATTTGAATCTTTTAGGGTAGCTTTGCAATATGATCCTTTTATAATAATTAGTACAATGCCCCTCATTAAACACTCTTTTTAAAAATCGACCTTTAACTTAAGATTTCCACTTAATTTTCACCTGATTGATTTTAGACAAACAATAAAAAATTTAGCACACATGCAATCCACATTTATCTCAATATCTCTATATAATAGCTCAATCACCCCCAAACTATTTTAGAATAGGTTTAAGGACGAATAATTTAGTGTTTTTTTTTTAATTTAGTATCTAAGGTCCATTATTTGCCTGTTCAACCTATTCCAAATTTTAATAAAACTAATCGTTCATTATGCAAAACCATAAATCGTGTGTGCAAAAATATCAACTTTCACATGAACAAGTAAAATTAACCTAACATGTAACTTTTCCAAAATTTATAGTCTAACACATGGTTTCAAATATATGCATCACAATAGACAAGCTTATCTAACTCACACAAGCACACAAAATCAAATATAGCGTAGAAATAACTAATTTTTTTGAGTTTTTTTTTGCTCGTGAACAAGCACACATAAAGTAGTAAAAATAGATGACATACTTGATGATTCCCACCTCAAACTTATAACAGACATTGTTCTCAATGTCTAAAAATAAACTTCATCCATCCCATAAAAATAGTTCTATTACTTTTCTCACACAAATTATGAAAGTTAATATCGTTGACATAATAAATTTTACTATTATTTTTCCTAATATACCCTTACATTCAATACTCAAGGTAATTAAATTATGCATGCAATCAGGGGCGAATCCGGCCCTGAAGTTCAGCACATGCGGCTGACGGTCATTGACTGTTGCCCGCAATGACAGGAATGACGATATTGATTATTAATTTTTAATTAAATAATATTAAAAATTGCTCATTTAATATATAAATACTCTAAAACGTAGAAATGATATAATATGAAAATATAATCCAATACAAACCAAAAGAAAAATAAGTAATACAATTTCACTTCGTAACTGTACGCTCAAATAATTGGAATCTCTGTGGTCTCATATTTTGAAAGCGTTGCAAGATTGTCTCATTATCAATTTTTTAAAAAACTTCTTGCTCAATGTACATTATCAAATTTTCATTCAACCAGTCATTCCCCATTTTGTTGCGTAAGAACAAATTCCCAAATTTGTCAATTCACAAATTCTCCAATTAACAAATTTTCAAGTCCCTAAATTTACCAATTAACTAATTCACAATTTCCCTAATTCAGAAATTCACAAGATTTTCCACTTCATAAATTAGTCAAATAAACTTATTGAAATAAAATAAAAAAGCAATAAATTAAAGTAAGTTATATAATTAAATATATTAAACATATATAATTCTGCTAGAAACAAAATATGTTTACCAAATGATATTGTGACCAAGTTTTTATAATTCAAAGGAAAGAGATCACGGGTTCGAATATTTACAATTACAATTGCATTAAATCGAGTTCAACCTAACATATATTATTTTGCTAAATTTAGTGTCTATATTAAGAAGTGCCATAATGGTCAAGTCTTCTCTAACCCAGCACAAGGTCACAAGTTCGAATCTCATCCAGCCCCTCCCTATTGCATTAATTTTAGTAAAAATAGTAGAACTAAAACTATTTTTCAAACAAGTTGCTGGAAGGGATTCGAACCCGGTATCTAAAACGTAAAGACGCGGCATCTTACCAACCAAGCTACAAAGCATGTTTGAAAAAGATATGAATTCCAGTAATATAAGGTTAAAATTTTATCTATTGTTAAAAAAAAAAATTGCTCCGATGAATCCAGCACGGGCGGTCGCGGGGGCTAGCCAAGTGTTGGATCCGCCCCTGCATGCAATATTCAAGGTAACTAAACTATTATTGGTAATAATCATTGTTTAAAGCAAGAATCAAGGTAATTAACATTCCAAAATCATCCAATACAAATACAAATACAAATAAATAAATGACATGGAATATCAAATTTTTTTGTTTTTTTAATTTATTGTTTCAACTACAATTGATTAATAGAGTGGTTTATATTTCTGATAACAAAGCACATTAAATAGGGGTATATCAGAAAACTAATATACTAACTACATTCTCAAATAAGAAATGAGACTAAATTTAAGAATGACGAAAAAGAAAAATAATGAAATCCCAAGATTGGCTAACCAAAAGGAGGGTGAATTGGTTATTAAAACTTTTTCGTTAATTACACAATATTTTAATCTAATGAACACACAAATAATAGAGAGATAAGCTAAACACAAATAAGCACGTAAATAAAACGATATAATCTTGCACAAAGTGAAAACGTTAAGTAAAAGGGTTAGAGTGTGCAAACGAATGAGTGCTTTCGTGATTTTGATACGAACATTTTTAAGTAAACATGTAATTGTGTCGAAGCGTGGTTCAAAATGTATATTCGTGTAAAAGTCTTTCATAAGGCATGTGTATGCGTGTTCCTCCAAGGTACACAAGGATTTCCATCCCATTTTTTCAAAATATTCTTCGATATGAAAAGCAGGAGCTTCAATAGAAAAATCAGCGAAATCGACGCTCTTACCGATGAGAATGGGAGTCTTTTCAAAGGGATTCGACAGCTCCTCGGGTTCCAAGTCCGTGTCTTCCTCAGATGAAGATGGTGGAGGGCGTCTCTCGATCTTCTCCATTCTTTTGCCTCGTTGGGAGCCTGACATTGTGAGAATTTGAAGGAAAAACTCAAACTCGGTGGGTAGGGTTTGAGACACGTTGCTAAAATCACCAAAAAATGAAATTAAGTATGAACTACAGGTAGCTAGTGCTTGGGTAATGGATTTTCACAGTTTAATTCAAAGAATTTGTGGAAAATTTGTAGCTTTCAACTAAGGCTTCGAGTGAAAGGGAAAAGGGCGATTTTGAAGCGGGTCTTGTGAGAAACTTTGAGATTTTATGTAAAAACCTATGGATTTTGCAATGAAAAGAGGTTTGGATCGAATGGTGATTGTTTTTGAGTGGTTTCGAATAAGTATAGGAAGAGAATCTTGTAATGAAGAAGTGGAAAGAAAAAAGAGAAAAAGTAGACCCTAAAGGTCTTAGATTTGACAATCCAGACATCCGGATCGTCATCCGGACGTCCGGACGAATTAGAGGTTCGTCCGGATGGCCTATTTTGGAATTTTTCAATAGTTTTGTTCAATTTTGCACATTAGTTTCAGCAATGATACCTAGTCCTCTTCTGATTTGTGAGAAACGGTCTAGAGTAAGAGGTTTAGTGAAGATGCCGACCAATTGATTTTCCGTACCGACAAATTCAAGAAAGATATCCCCTTTTGAACATGATCCCGAAGAAAATGATGTCGTATTTCAATATACCTAGTTCGAGAGTGCAAAATGGGATTTTTGGACAAGTTAATGGCACTAGTATTATCACACATAATAGGAACATGATTGAGATAAGTGATAATAATTTAAAGTTTGCTTCATCCAAAGTACTTGTGCACAACAACTTACCGCCGAGATATATTCGGCCTCAGTCGTAGATAATGCTACCGAATTTTGTTTCTTACTAAACCATAATACTTGAGCAAAGCCTAGAAAGTGACAAGCTTGATTAGTACTTTTACGATCAATTTGACATCCGACCCAATCGGCGTCCGAATAGCTAAGTAAATCAATGTGAGTGTTTTTCAGATACCAAAGTCCAAAGGTTCAAGTCCCATTAAGATATCTAAAAATTCTTATTCACATCTTTAAGATGGGATTCCTTAGGACTCGATTGAAAACGAGCACACAAGCATACACTAAACATAATATCGAGCATACTTGCGGTTAAGTAAAGAAGAGATCCGATCATACCTTGATATTTGGTGACGTCAACGAAAATTCCTTGATCATCCTTGTCGAGCTTTGAGGATGTGCTCATAGGTTTTAAATCACTCATTTCAAACCTCTTCAACATGTCTAATATATACTTACTTTGATTGATGAATATGCCATGACATAATTGCTTAATTTGAAGTCCGAGAAAGAACTTAAGTTCTCCCATCATGCTCATTTCAAATTCCATACTCATGTTTTTTGAAAATTCTTCACATAGATGAATATTTTAGCTCCAAAAATAATGTCATCTACATAAATTTGAAAGATGAGCATGTCTTCTTTATGGGTTTTAATGAAAAGAGTAGTATCCACCTTACCAATAGAGAAGCCATTTGAGAGTAAACAATTTCTCAAACATTCATACCATGTTCGAGGAGCTTGTTTTATACCGTAGAGAGCTTTTCTAAGTTTAAAAACATAGTTTGGAGATTTATGATCTGTAAAGTCGGGTGGTTGTTCGACAAATACTTCTTATTGAATAAAGCTATTTAAAAATGCACTTTTAACATCCATTTGGTAAAGAGTAAAAGTTTTGTGATGTGCAAATGTAAGAAGCATGCAAATTGATTCCAACCTAGCAACCGTGCAAATATTTCTTCATAATCAATACCTTCTTCTTGATTGTAACCTTAGGCCACTAAGACTTGTTACGCACAATGATTCCATTTTTATCTCTTTTGTTTCTAAAAACCCATTTAGTATCAATAACGGTTTGATTAATTGGTCTAGTGACTAAATCCCAAACACGGTTTCTTTCAAATTGATTTAGTTCTTCTTGCACCGTTAGAATCCAAAATTCATCAAACTCGGCTTCTTTAAAAAATTTAGGTTCTATTTTTGAAATGAATGCACAACTACCGAGATAATTTCTAAAAGAAGTTCTAATAGTAATACCTTTTAATGGATTACATATAATCGATTCCTTTGGATGGGATGGAACTAACTTCCATTCTTTTGGTAGCGAGGAATTATCTTGAACTTCGATTGACTCTCTTTGAGCATTTGACTCCTTCATTAGGCACTTCCTTGTTTTGATCTTGATTGCTCATTCGTTCGAATGGAGCTTCCACACCTACATCATCATCATCAACAAGACCTTTCTTGTGACCAAGTAGGTTAGTTTCATCAAATGGGACATGCATGGATTCTTCAACGACTAGAGTTCTTTTGTTGGAAACTCTATAAGCTTTACTAGTCGATGAATATCGAAGAAAAATCCCAACATTGGATTTTGAGTCAAATTTTCCCAAATTATCTTTTGTGTTTAAAATAAAACATTTAAAACCGAAGACTTTGAAGTAGTTAATTCCGAGAATTCTATTTTTCCAAAGTTCATAAGGAGTTTTGGTTTTCTTACGACTTATCATGACTCTATTTATGATATAGCATGCGGTGTTGACGGCTTCGGCCCAAAAATATTTAAGTAAATTATTTTCATTTAGCATGGTCTGAGCCATTTCTTGTAATGTACAATTTTTCATCTCTACTATACCATTTTGTAGAGGAGTTCTAAGAGCCGAAAAATTATGTTCATATCCATTATCGTTACAAAAATCATCGAAAGCAAGATTGTCAAGTTCTCCACCATGGTCGCTTCTAATAGTGGTAATAGTGTGACCTTTCTCATTCTCAACTTTCTTATAAAAATGTAAAGGCCTTTAAGGCTCTTTTACATTTAGAAATATAACCCATATAAATCTTGAAAAAACATCAATGATAACGAAGGCGTAATGTTTACCGCCTAAGCTAGCCGTTCTTGATGGTCCAAATAGATCCATGTGGAGAAGTTGCAATGGCTTTGTGGTTGAAGAGAAGATTTTCGTTTTAAAAGAGCTCTTAACTTGCTTTCTGAGTTGACAAGCATCACAAATTTTATCTTTTTCAAACTTTAAATTTGGTAATCCTTTCACAAAATAATTTTTGGAGATTTTTGAAATAAAGTCCATGTTTACGTGTGTCGTAAACCAATTATCTAATCATTCCCTTGAATTTGTGGGCTATCTTTCAAGTGTGCGACTAAACGCTTCAGTGGTACGGAGTCAAATTCTAGAAAATTCATTTCTAATCAATAATGCTATTAAGAAGTTCGATACTCTTGTTCCAATTATTCCTCTGATTGGATCATTGGCTAAAGCGAAATTTTGTAACGTACTAGGGTATCCAATTAGTAAGCCGGTTCGGGCTGATTTATCAGATTCTGATATTATTGATCGATTTGGGCGTATATGCAGAAATCTTTCTCATTATCATAGCGGATCTTCAAAAAAAAAGAGTTTGTATCGAATAAAGTATATACTTCGACTTTCTTGTGCTAGAACTTTGGCTCGTAAACACAAAAGTACTGTACGTGCTTTTTTGAAAAGATTAGGCTCGGAATTATTGGAAGAATTTCTTATGTCGGAAGAACAAGTTCTTTCTTTGACCTTTCCAAAAGCTTCTTCCACTTTGCGGGGAGTATATAGAAGTCGGATTTGGTATTTGGATATTATTTGTATCAATGATCTGGTCAATCATAAATAATTATTCTGAAAGCTTGGAAATAGAAATTTTTCCTAAATTAAATGGATGAAGAGATAACAAAATAAAAATGTGATTTCCACTATTCTGAAATGTTGATGTAGGATGTAATAAGGGTTAAATCAACTGAGTATTCAACTTTTAAAAGTCTTTATAAGAAAGGAAATGATGTATACATAGGGAAAGCCGTGTGCAATGAAAAATGCAAGCACGGCTTGGGGAGGGGTTTTTCCTTATTTAATTAACATAACAAGGAAATTATCTACTCCATCCTACTAGTTCCGAGTTCGAATCCCAGGCAACCCATTGTCATATTGAAATTTTATGTATAGAAATCTATATTTTCTTTTTGCAATCCACTTCATTCATTTACGAAAAAAATTTGAATAAATCTAGATAGTTGTTGGATTGGTTGACACGACAATATAAGTCATGTTATACTGTTAAATAACAAGCCTTCCATTTTCTATTATGATTTATATTATAGAAAATTAGTGTGCTTGAGAGTCCCTGATGATTAAATAAACCAAGATTTTACCACGACTTCAATTTTAGAGAGACGCGAAAGCGAAAGCATATGGGGTCACTTCTATAATTGGATAACCAGCACCGAAAACCCTTTTTACATTGGATGGTTTGGTGTTTTGATGATCCCTACCTTATTGACCGCAACTTTTGTATTTATTATTGCCTTCATTGCTGCTCCTCTGGTAGATATTGATGGTATTCGTGAACCTGTTTTTGGATCTCTACTTTATGGAAACAATATTATCTCAGGTGCCATTATTCCTACTTCTGCAGCTATAGATTTGCACTTTTACCCAATCTGGGAAGCGGCATCCGTTGATGAATGGTTATACAACGGTGGTCCTTATGAACTAATTGTTCTACACTTCTTACTTGGTGTAGCGTGTTACATGGGTCGTGAGTGGGAACTTAGTTTCCATCTGGGTATGCGCCCTTGGATTGCTGTTGCATATTCAACTCCTGTTGCAGCTGCTATCGCTGTTTTCTTGATCTACCCAATTGGTCAAGGAAGTTTTTCTGATGATATGCCTCTAGGAATTTCTGGTACTTTCAACTTCATGATTGTATTCCAGGCTGAGCATAAATCAATAGATTGAACATAAATCATCATTCTAGTCTTCCAATAATTGTAATGTGTGCCATCAAAGAAAGGAGGCCGGTTTGTAGAATGTCCCTCAAGATTTTGAAAATCGGTGTTACATAACTCAAGATTGTAAAATCTTAAAGAGGTGAGTACCGAGCTCTGATACCAATTGAAAGCTCAAGATTGGCTAATCAAGAGGAAGTGAATTGGTTATTAAAAAAATTTCGTTAATTAAACAAGATTTTAATCTAATGAACACACAAATGATAGAGAGATAAACTAAACACAAGTAAGCACGTAAATGAAACGATATAAGCTTGTACAAAGTAAAAATGTTAAGTAAAATGGTTAGAGGGTGCAAACGATATAATATTGAGGTTCGATCCAACACAATGATCTACGTCCCCATTACCAAGCTCTGCAGTACGAGCAAGGCCTTTTTTACTATGTTGATTGACTTGTGGTGTCATTCAACCATTTACAATGCTTCCGATGACTTACAACCAAAGAGCACATATCTTTTTACAATGTTGAGCTTTTCAAGACCTCAACATGACCCACAATTCAAAATGAATTTACAAGAGAAATCTTCTCTTGTTATCAAACAATAGATTCAAAGTTGAGAACAAGAAGACAAGAGGCAAACACTTCAATAGATGGCAATAAGTATAGCTCAAAGTGTTGGGTTGAAAAACTTTTCGAAGAATAAAGGATTCACTCAAAAAAAATTTCGAGAATTTAATGCTTTTAATCTTCTAAAGATAAAGAATAAGGTGGTTGTGATCAATAAAAGCCTCACTTTAATGCTCTATAAATGTTATTGCAAGTGAAAAGTGAGTAAGGTATTTATAGCACACAAATCGGCCAAATTCTGTCCATCCAGACGTCTAGATCGTGTAAACAACTAGCCATTTGAAAATGTCAGAACGGTAAATAAAAAGTGACCGTTGGAGGTCATCCTCCGGATGGGCATTTTGCCCCCGGACATTTTCTTACGTGATTTTTCCTTTAATGCAAATTCTTGAAGTACTTTCTCTCGTATTTTTTTCAAGGTAAGTGACTTGATAAAGATTTTATGCAATCATTTGATTTTGAAAATAATTTTTCTTATGCATAAAAATTCACTTTGAGCTCTTAGTAATTCATTTGCCGAGTATTGAAGTATTTTACCTTTACATGAATGTGAAAAGTCGAAGTACTATGTTTTGAACATCTTGACGTGCATCGCTTCACCGTACTTCGACTTTTATCTTGATTCTCGTTGATGTTACTTTTTGCGGGGTTTTCAATATCGTTCTTCATAGCCTCAATTGATCGAATTTGTTTCAATGTCGATCTTTGTGCGCAATTTACTTGACCTCGAACTTCGTGTCATTGATTCTATGCAATAATCACTATAGACACTTGAAATCAATTTTTTAGAAATAAAAACAACTTGTTTGTGATAATCAAAATGAGACGTCAATCATAGGTCAACAAATAAGACTATCTTTATGTAGCAGAGGGAATAACAAGCATTATGTAAAAATTAAGGGCAAAGAAATGAGCTAATTACACTCTTGGTATAAATCTGAGGTGGTATATGGATTGGCATGAAGGGGTTGGATCTCTTGCTATATCTTTATCCTTGTGCAGTGTAGGTTTGTATTTTCAGGTGTCATATTCCTTCAAAATAAATAGAAATCAGTCATAATATAGAATAATTTATAGTAAACTCAAAAACAACCTAAAGGAAAATATGGGGATGAAGATACCCTATACTACCAAAAGCAGAGAAAATTACTAATCTTATTTTCTAGAAAGAAAAAATAAAAAAGGGAAGAAAATTAGGTTGCCTCCCAATAATTGCTTATTTATAGTCATTAACTTAATTTTGATATATTGGTTATTCATGGTGGCTTTAAAAGAGAGTTCAATTTTGCATGTAATTTGTAATTCATCTTTGACCCTTCAAATTATAGGATTTTCATTATTGTCCCCCATTGTTCCAACCAATCCACAAACTCTTTCTTTCGTATCTATGCCTTCCCCAATCCCCATTTCCTTTATGATGAATCCTTTTACATTCCAAAAGGTAAGGTTGTATGCATGAGTGGAGTATTTATGGTGAAGCTTTGTTAATTTTCTTCAATCATCAAGATTATCTCACAATTTTTAAAAGCCAATAATGCTCATCCAGTTGTCAAGAACGGTCTTCCCAATATTACTAGCAAGTTTTGATATTCTTCTATATTGAGGATAATGAAATCAGCTGGAAAGATGAGATCTCCAGCTTTGATGAGCAAATAATCAACCACTCCATAAGGATGCTTGAGTGACCCGTCGAACTAGTTGTACACTAATTATTGTCTAAGGCTCCACCAATCCTATTTTTTTGTAGATAGACAATGACGCCAGATTAGTACTTGCTCAAGTATCAATTAAAGCATTTATACTATGGGAATTCATATAGATCTTCAGTTTAGAAGGGATCTAACGTTGTAGAATTGCACTGCACTCTTCAGGCAATGCCCCTATTTCATCTCCTAACAACTTTATCCACTTCATCAACATCACTTTAAAAAATTTAGTATAATTTGAAATTTGTATAATAGCGTCAATAAAAGGAATGTTGATATAAAGTTGCCTAAGAGTATCCAAACATTTCTTGAATTGTTTTTCAACTCATTGTTCTGCGACCTTTGAGCGAATAGGACTGGAGGCGTGTGTTTATTGACAAGAACAATTACCTGAACATGTGGACGATCTGACTATTCTTCTTGATTTACCTTTATTGATTCTTTTGACCGAATTACTTGCTCATCGCCCGTGGTAGGTACTTTACCTTATTTCATTGCTTCATTTTCTTTTTACACTAATTTTTGGCAACTGAACTCCACTTATTGTAGTGATAGCCTGGACATGTTCCTCTTTGACTGCTTTCAAAGCCTTTAAGGAAATGGAATAGGTGACACATAAGCTTGAACGAAGATAGCTAATTTGATTGATGTGCCTTAAAAACTTCATGTTTCACAGCTTCTATTGCTAATACCTATTCCCATAGGTTTTTTTTTTTTTGGTCGCATGGTAGGGTACCTTGTGTTTTATAGTACATGGCAGCTACCATCTGCTCTATCTGAGTTTCCAATTTTTTTATTGTAGTCTTTGGATCTGAGAATTAGTCTCACTTTTGGCAATATACTGAACTACTAATTCTCCAATGAATGCTTCTTCTCTTGTTGCTAAAATCCTAGTAGGTTGCAATATGCTTTTCCTAATCCTAATTATTGTCCCTTGAGAATTTCAGATGTTTTCTCCAACTTGAATTATAGGTGTTGGAGTAAGGGTCGTCCTCTGCCTCTAAAAACTCTTAGCATATTGTACCTCCTCAAACTGATAAACATGCGTGAAAGGTAAAGAACATCTTGTAATAGTATCATCTATCTCATAGCTTCTGTAGACTAGTGTTGGTTGGTGCACCATGCTCACATTCTGAGTTAAGTTGTCCAATTTCTTTGTTGTTACTTCTATATGGGCTATCAATCACAATTTTCCTCGGAATTTTCCTTTCATATGGCCACATAAACTGATTTTCTACAATTCTCTCATAAAGATCCAAGATGTTGTCTACGGGCATAGTTATTATTGATCTTCTTGTTGAAGCATCGATCATGTTATAGTATTTAGGATGCAAGCCTAAATAGAAACCGTAGACCTGGGCATTTTTAGGTATGTCTAGATTTGGACACATTCTCAAGTAGTCCTTAAACCTATCTCATGCTTCTTAATAGCTCTTGAGATCTTTTTGCTTGAAAGTACAGAGTTCATTTCTGATTTGATGGACTTGAGAAAGCAGCAAGGATTTTTAGGTGAATTTTTGTAGCATGTCATTACATGAAACGATGTTCCCAGGAAGTAGTAAACGTAGCCACTCTTGTGCGTCATACTTCAAGAAGGCCTATATGTGTTCATGAAGAAGGCCTATATTTGTACTGTGTCATAAATTTGTGACTAATTATTCACAAAACATTAAGAAGGCTCATATGTTTTCATTTGGATTTTAGTTGGTCTTCCAGAGAACCTAATGTTCCAATGATTCTGTAATATGTTGATGACATTTGGTCGAATATGGATGTTGATATGTCCAAATGGTGGATAAATAATTGTTGGTTGCATAGGAGCTAGAGCAAAAATCACATAATCATGTATGAATACTTCGCCATTGTTGGCAACTGCTCTTGGTGGAACACGCAATGATGGCGGATCTAGTAGTAACTAAATTTGAACTTGATTCTATTTTTTTTTGCCATTTATCTTGCTTCTCTTTGTTTTCTCCTTCTTTATCTGAAGGTTTTTTCGATCTCGATATCCAACAGTAGGGCTCAATTTCTTCAAAATCTTGCAAAAACTGCTAGAATAAACAAGAGAGATCAAGTGTGTAATTAATAGCCTAAAACAAATAATAATAATAATAATAATAATAATAATAATAATAATAATAAAAAATTCAAATCTTTGTCTAAACTAATAAACTCAAATTAAATACTTTATTCCCTGAAAGTAGTACCAAAATTTTGATCGGACAAAACATGTAAGTGTACGGGATGATTGGCAAGTAATATGAGAAAAGTTATCCTTCCACATGGAATAAATCCCAATTCAAATATACTAATCTTGTATGAAATCCGAATTATGTAACACAAAAGAGTCTTGATTTGTGATTGTTCTAAATTAATCTAAGAAATATGTAAACACATTTATTTTTATCGATTTTTTGGATGATTAAATTGAATTTCTAATCCACTAATTATTATCTACTTTAATTCTTGGTTATGTAATTCAATTCATGCATTTTTGACAATCGATATAGTTATGATATATAATTTTCTTTTATAAGATAAATTAAGTATATTTTAATCACGACATGTTTCCATTCCTAGTCCAAATCTGAATAAGTAGAATGCATTAAATTACACGAAACTCTTTATGATTGCACATGCGATATTGTTATTCATAACATCTATTACCCGTTTGTTAATCTTGCCACATTATAAACTCAATGTGAATTTTCCGGTACTACAATAATCAACTAATTATCTAATGTTAGCTACAAAATTAAATAATGCAATGCAAAATTAATCAAGAAACGCAAGAAATACTAAACTACTTGTCTTTGAATTACAAATAAATAAATAAAATATTCATCTTCATCCAACACAAATGAGTCTAGGGTAACATGTTCCTAAAAATAGAACAACAAGAATAATAGAAAATACAAAAAAGATATGTCAGTGGTTGATTCTTGTTCTTGATTTTCAACCCTGAGCTTTAATTCTTCAAGTTCTTGATGTTTCTTGATTCAATTTATGTATTAGATTTGTTTTTCTTCTCCAATGGATATTGAATTGACTTTTTGTTTCTTGATAGATTTTATGTTATGAATGAATTTGAGAGGCGAGAGAGAGAGAGATAGAGATCTCCCAATGTTTAGCCCGAGTTTTAAGTTTATAGGAGCCGAAGATTAGGTAAATTTTTTGTCAAACTTAGGTTTCGTAAGAGTTTTAATCAAAAAGAAAAATTGACCCGTCAGCTGAACGCACCCACGCCATCTTCCTCCCTAACTGCATGCTGCTTCAACAATTCAACCTCGAGTTTGGCAAAAGTGGTCCTTTCACGTGCACGCTTGGGTAGCGCGTGCTACACTTGAATTTTTGCAATACCGAGCATTCATCAGTATTTTTGTAATAACTTTCTCTTTTGATATTCAATTTGGGTGATTCAAAATGCTTTGGAAGGTTAACTCAAATGGCTAAAATTCGAAGCATAACTTGTGTAGCTGTACATTGATTATTTTTAAATTTTTCACTCATTGGACTTCTAATTGCTTCCAATTGATCATATGCGATCTTCAGTTATTGTTTTATGATCAAAATCAACTATTGGATATTTGAACTTTGGTCTCGAACATTTGATTTCCTCATTTTTTTATTTTTTGCCAATTTTCACTAATTTTGTCTAATTCCTTCATTTTGAATTGACTTTTATCTAACAAACAAAATATATACATAATTAAGTCATAATTTATCAAAATTTATAACAATTAATCTCATTTACTAGCCCAGATAAGTGTCTAAAATACACACTTGAAATAATAATAGCGACAAAAACTCTAATATGGCACTATCATTGCACATACAGAAACAAACATGAATTGTCCAGGAAGAAGGTTACTATATAAGAAAACCATGGGACCCATTTCACTAACTCGCCGATTTGAAAAAGAAAATCATAACAAGAATAGGGTGGTGTGTGTGGGTGGGGGGTGGGGGGGGTATGCACAATTAATTAAAATCCATAATTATTCCCCATCTTTTTTTTTTTTTTTTTGATAGAAAAATTGCTTCATTGAAACATGGGCAAAAACCCTCAAACCCGATTACAAAAATGTTTGTCATGGTAAACAACATTTACAATGAAACCTGACAGTTATGCCACCATAATTGGACATCTTGAATTTTCCATGCGCAAGTGTATGTAATGTGCCGCACCATTTGTGAGCCTGCTGCAGTGTTCCAGGATACATATGGGAAAGGAGCTCATAAGACGCTTGATTTCTGCAATAACATTTCTATACCTGACATTTGACTTATCAGCCATATGTCTTCAACTAGCAACAGACAGTCACTATTGATGATTAAATTCTGTATACCAAGGTTTGAGATGAACTGCAAGCCTCTGAACAGTGCCATTGCTTCCACCTCTTCGACTTCAAAAGCTTCGTTCTCTACTTTACTCAAAGCCATAACTACATCCCCATCAGAATTCCTGAGTATAGCACCCGAATCGGATTTTTTAAAATCAAAGAAGACAGCCCCATCAATGTTGAGCTTGAAAAAAGTTGTCGGAGGAGATTTCCAGAGATGGTCTTTCTGCACAACTTGCTTCGGCCTAGGAAAACCATAACCCTTTTAGGAAAGGGCAAAAGAAATAACATGGCAAGGATGGACTCTCACATTCTCATATAGCATTTTATTCCGCCTATACCACACACCACATGCCATAAGAATAAACTCTGTAAGTTCCTCAGTGCTCCCCTTAGAATGCATCTCCTTCACTGCTTGCATAACCAATTGAGGTGGCTGGTAGTGTTGAAATCTCTTTATCTGGTATGCTTGTATTTCTGTAAAGGTAAATAATGCATGAATTAAGTCTTCATTTTCCTGCTTACAGAAACTGCATATTGGGTCAAGGTAAACCTTTTTTTCTAACAGATTCAATTTTGAAGGGAGACCCTCCTTACAAGCCCTCCATGCAAATATTCTCACCTTATTTGGGATTTTTAACTTCCAAATATCATTCCAAAACTTCCTTGAAGCAGTTACGCGTGAGGGTTCACCTTGGTTCGCGGCTTCTATGTTCATAAAAAATTTGTAGGTTGATTTAACTATAAACACCCCGCTTCTTTCATGTTCCCAGATCCACTGATCTGCATCACCTGACACTGATGGATGAGTCTTTAATATTGTTGCTGCCACATTTGGATTGAAGAGAGTTCTAACAAGAGGAATATTCCACCATTTAGTGGATTGATCAATTAGAGAATCCACTGTAGCCTCCAATATATCAACTTCGCCCGTAATATTCGCCCATTCCCTACACTCCATCTTCCCCCCTTAGCCATGAGTTTATAGGCTTCAAAGATGCCTCTCCAAGCAAACAACGGATTACTCCCCAATGAAACAGCAAAGAGATCTCCCTATGGGAAATACCTCGCACTATAAATCTTGAACAGCAGACCGGTTTTATTCTTTAGTAGCCTTCAATTTGCTTTGCCAACATAGCCATATTAAAAGTGCTCAAGTCTTTAAACCCTAAACCACCAATTGATTTAGCCTTGCACAAACGCCTCCAACTAACCCAATGCACCTTTCTCTCCATATTTCTTTGCCCCCACCAAAATTTGGCCATCATGCTTTCCATCTCTACACAAAGTTTAGTAGGAAGTTTAAAACAACGCGTAGCGTATGAAGGGATAGCCATTGCCACTGCTTCAATGAGAACTTCTCTTTCCCCTTGTGAGAACATATTGCTTTTCCATCCTTGTAATTTAAGCCAAACCTTCTGTTTAATATCAGCAAAAGAACTGGTTTTGGATTTCCTGACCATAGGGGACAGTCAAAGGTATTTCTCATACTGTTGGACCCGAGACACCCCAAATATTCATTATGATTCGCTGTTTTGCCTCCTTAACATTTTTGCTAAATACCATAGCAGTCTTCTCTTGGTTTATCATCTGTCCCGATGCCTCCTCATAACTTTTCAGTAAGTTTAACACATTTCTGTTGGCCTCCTCATTGGCAGCACAAAAAATCAGGCTGTCGTCGACAAATAAAAGGTGATTAAGAGCATGAGCACCTCTACAGACACAGATTCTAGCCACTAATTTCCTTCTTTCTGCATTCTTTAGCAAACTAATGAGCCCTTCAGTGCAAAAGAGGAACAAGTATGGAGATATGGGATCAACTTGTCGCAAACCCCTAGAGGGGATTATATGGCCCGTAGGACTTCCATTAATCATAATAAAGAAAGAGGCACTTCTCACACAATTCATGACTAGTTGTACGAGTTGATCATGGAAGCCAATCTTAAACAGTATTAACTCGAGAGAGTCCCATTCAACCCTATCATAAGCTTTACTCATATCAAGCTTTAGGGACGTATAGCCTTTTTACCTCTATTGTTTCTCCTTAGATAGTGCGAGACTTCATAGGCAACTAAGACATTATCTGTGAAAATACGTCCAGGAATAAAAGCTGATTGAGAATCCGAAACAACATATCAGAGAACAAGCTTAATCCTATTTGCAACAACTTTAGATATGAGCTTATACATGACACTACATAAACTAATAAGTCTATAGTCGTTCACTTTTGTAGGGTGTTTCTTTTTTGGCACAAGAGTAATAAATGTATGACTAAGCTTTTGAGGAAAATCACTAGTATTTAAAGCACTAAGGACCGCTGAAATCACCGAATCACCAATAACAGACCAATAGTACTAAAAAAATAAAGGGGGCATACCATCCGGGCATGGCGCCTTTGAAGGATGCATTTCCTCTAGTGCTTTGATCTTCTCTCTTGTGTATTGTTGGGTCAGGTCTACATTCATTGACTCTGTCACTTTCCTTTCAACTTTGTTCAGGACGGCATCCATATTAGTAGGTCTGGCAGAAGCAAACAGCGTTGTAAAGTGATTGAGGATGAGCATCTCACACTGATCCTTCTCTAGCAAACTTGCTCTTAGGCTAGAAAATTTTAATTGACTAGTCAAACATGACTTGTAATAAATTCATCTTGACCATAACCTCTTCTTTTTCATATTAATTAAGCTACACCCATTACGTACATCTTGGTTTACACTTCTCTATGGGTCAAAAATTTGGTTATTGATTGAAAAATGTGTTTTTAAAATCAATGCATCAAAATCTGCCAACTCACATGAGTGTAAACTAAGGTGTCAACGTTGATCTACATGTGTGTGTGTGTGTATTGACTAGTACATGAAAAAGGAAATTGACAAGTAAAGAAAAAAGGAACAACAAAATGAGGCATGCATAATACACCTTGTCCTTACAAAAAGATTTGTCCGCTCATGTAGGTGCTTGAGGTCGTATAGCGATTGTCTCCAGCGATACAACTGTGGAATATTTAACAAGTTGAGCACCATGCTTCCGCTCCACTTGATTGAACACTATCACCAAGAATTTCGAAAAGACTCTAAGGCTCCGTTTGATTGGCCGGATTTTCCAACTTTTATAATGTTTGATTGGCGAAATTTTCCCAGAAAAATATTTTCCAACTTTATAAATTTTCCACATTTTTTAGGAAAATAAATTCTTGATGTTTTGGTGGGAAAATATTTTTCAGTTTTTTTTTTTTTTTTTTTTTGGCAATTGGAAGAAATTCTAGACACAATGATAAAAAAAAATTCACTTTTATTGACAATTTTCATGCAAAACAAAGTCAAACGAATGGTATTCGGTATGATTATTTTTTTTCAATTTTTTTTTATTTTTTTATTTTTTATAATTGGAACAAATTTTAGACCTAATAATAGAAAACATTATCACTTTAATTGACAATTTTCATAAAAAAAATCAAACGGACAACAAACTTTTAACATTTTCCATGAAAAATTATACTAATCAAACACAATTAATTACAATTCTCAGTAAAATAATTTCTAGGAAAATCTTTTTCCTGTAAAATATTTTCTTTCCACCCTGCAATCAAACGGACCCTAAGAAGCCTAAGAGGAAATTTGATGGAAAAGAGATTGTAGAATGTATTGAATTTGTGATAATTTGTGATTTTGACGGAAAGAAATGAATTTCCTTTAATAAACTCCTTTGATGGCAATTTAATTGCCCCCATTTAACAAGAATATTGTAACCCTGTAACATAGGAAATTTAACTATAGCAATATGAGGCGTTGGAGTTGTTAAGAAGTTAGAAGAGCCAAAAACAAAGAGGAAAAATAATGGGATAGGTGCAGATCATAGGCCCTACAAAGGAGCAACGTTTTGGCTCAATATTCATGTCTCTATGACGTGCTTCTACACGTGTCTAATGGCTCAAGGTGCTAGTTTGGTCCATGATTTTGCACCCAACCTGTGTATGCACTAACTATGCGGTACAAAATTACATTTTCATAAAATATGGTCACGGGAAAACTATCACATAGCTTATCATGTTTCTCATAGAGGACAAACTTCTTCAGCTTCCTCTTCCGACACCTTCCTGTTTCAATGGTTGCAATTTGAGCTTTAATTTTTCATTCATCCAAAGTATTATTCTAAGCATGTGAATACAAAATTTCAATATTCTCATGAAAGGCACATACAAATTCCAAACTCAATACTGTAATTAAGTTATTGTTTCTTTTGAATATTTGTTTCCAATCTCCAATCAATAATGGGTAAATTTTTAAAACATAAACAAATACATACTTCACAAGCAACACATTTATCATCGCCCCACTCAAATTATGCCAAAATTAATTATTTTACAACAATCTCCCCGTATGAATAGAAAAAAAAAACAAGGGAATACACAAAGACTAGATGATAAATTTTATTGGTCGAAATCTGCATAGGATAGGTAGGTTTCCTTTAAACCTTCATCACGAAAGTATATTTACTTTCACAGCTAAAAATAGATAGAATATTTTTGAATTGTTGTGCCTTTTGTGTAAATGATGATATAGCTCACACTGGAATCTTCTCGACAGAAATCAGTTCTCATTGTTAAGTTCCTTTTTTTCCCATGAACATTAGCCTAGTTTTGTGAGAGTTTCTAAAAATTGAGCCCCAGATAATTCTCTTATAAGCGACCCCACTTCTCTCTTGAGTTGATAATTTCTTAATTCAGAGTGACCTGCATTACTTCGCTCGAATCCTTAATACATAAAAATCATTAAAAGCTCATTTCTTATCATTTTTGTTATGAGCATCACGGTTACATCATAGGAAGGAAAAAGTTGTAACCCTTACTGTGATGATTAAGTCGTTACAATTAGATTATCCTTTTGATCCTGGAACTTGGGATCTCCAGTCTAAGTTGGATTTCCACTATATCAACTCATTCTTATAAGGACTCAAGTCTCATTCCTCTCAATGACCTTTCAACTAGCTCTCTATTCAATCTTTTGATAAGC
Organism: Fraxinus excelsior; assembly: GCA_019097785.1. NCBI lineage: Eukaryota > Viridiplantae > Streptophyta > Magnoliopsida > Lamiales > Oleaceae > Fraxinus > Fraxinus excelsior. The sequence continues at coordinate 35,147,840 of CM032630.1, forward strand.
AGATTTGCAATGTTATCATCTGACTTCAAATGGTCAACATAAATAACTCTAGCATAGAGTAGATATCTTATTGTATTATATATACGAAATATGTCTAAACTTACAACTATACATGTTGCTCTATGCTTCCAATCATAGATTGACAATCACAATGTAAGCTGATTGTTGGCACGGGCTTTAACCATCTAGAAATACTCTCTAAGAAGTGGCATAGTCACTCAACCTCTTCACTACATTTGTCTAGGGCTATAAACTCCAATTCTATAGTAGATATTTGTCTATAAACATCTGTTTGGAGGATTTTTATGATATGGCTACATCTCCAATGTGAACACAAATTCACTTGTAGATTTTGAGTCTTTTATATCATACTAGTTGGCGCCTCGTGCGATGCACGAGTTTTGTACTTATTATATGTTTATTAGCGTGTATATAATGATAATAACAACGTAAAATAAAAACCTTAAATATCATATTGATTGATCAAAATAGAATACAGGATTAGGAGATACAATAAAGAGCTGAAAATATCAGAACTACAGGAGAACTGAACAATTTCATTCGCATAAGAATTTCTGATAGTTCCACCATATCCAGTGACTAAATCACGAATGAAAAACATGAGCCTATGAGTTATAGTCCCAGAAACATCAGCATGCCCGCTAAAAAAACATAAATACAGTGTATATCAGTTCAGCCCATCTTCATCATGGGACCAAAAGCTGAACATTAGGAGTAAAAGGTCTTATATATCGTATCCTAGACAACATTATACTCTCTTACTTCTAAACAAAATCTGAAAAAGGTAAGAGGTTATTGTGTTATTTATGAGTATCCAAATCATTTACTTAAAACGAAATTAATGTTTCACTTCCAATGAGCATTAATCGAATTTCTAAAGATGTAGTAAGTGAAAAAAAACAAAAGCAAACAGAACTTATTTAGGGTTCAGGTCCCTCCCCCGCCGTCAATCATCATCAGAAAGTCCGACCTTTAACCGTTTTACACAATTCTATATATTAAACCTTATTGATCGGACAACGCTTTTAAGTTCCCTTCTTCGCAACGAAATAACTATATTTTAACCTTGAAAATACGCTAATCATTTGAAAGAGCCCTCAGAATACGAGAACATAACACGAGTATTATCAACACGAAAATCTATCAATTTTCTTCCAATGGAGATCTCTATCAAGACTTTTTTATGCTACATGATCCATGAAGAAATAAGTAACTAAATGCCCAACTTTTCATTACACTACACGTTGACGATTTAAGGATGGGACACTAAATGTCAATGCTCAGTTAATTACAAATAAACATCAAAACTGAGTTAACGTGCTAAATAACAAGTTAGTTGAACCATATTAATTAAAATTCATACCACTTTGATGTTTAGAAACAAGATGAGTAAATGAACTTGCCTTTGTGGGGTCAATTATGCCAGCGGTCATTAGATCCTCGTATGTTCCAGTTGCGGCATTGTAACCATACTTAGGATTATCATTGGCCAACACCTAAACAAAGAATCTCATGTCAATTGAACACAATTCAGATACAAGTTCTAGAACGATTAATTTTGAACATGGCACGAAAGCAGTTGAGTCAAGCCTCACCTTCTCTATCACAACACTTCCATTTACCCCAACATTTTTGGCTATTAACTTCAATGGATAACTGAATGCTCTCTTAACAATATCTGCTCCAATCTGCTGCCATTCCAATTAATCCTTGTTTATCAATCATACAAAACCCAGTATCACATCTCCCTTGAGTAAATTATTAGCACAAAATTAGAAAAAAAAAAGGCAGAGAAACAAAGTAATTAGCCTCCGCGCGGAGTCCCAAACCTCGCACGCGGAGGTTTGGGCCTCCGCATGAGGAGGTTGG
>CM032630.1:35149829-35198426 GCA_019097785.1 Fraxinus excelsior
CTGAGCCCAATTAGGCAATTAACTAAATCCAGTTCCTCAAAACAAATAAGGATGCCAACAGACAGGCCCCAGCAAAGAACGTCCTGCCCTAGCCCATCCATTCTAGACATGGGGCATGTATCTAGATTCAGATAAAGTTCTACAAAGATGCTCCTCCAAAAGCATATGCACATGGCCAAACCCAGCTGAGTGAAAATAGTTGACAGGCTGTGTGCCATATGAAGCTAATCAACTAGATGGGATGGATGCAAAATATTATTTACAAATAGAATTAGAAGTAACATTAGAAAGAAAAAGTATTGTTTCCACTAAACCGTTACGAGACAAACCTACAACCAGAACTTCTTATTCCCAGGACAGGATTTCACAAGATCTACTAAAACGCATCAGTTAAAGGACGAAAATCTCTCTGCATTATGTAAAAAATGACGGTCCCCTATATTTTCTAATTTGTGATAAGAGTCAATACAAGGCAGGTTCCAATATTATCGTAATAAAAATCAATGCATATATTCCCTACTTAACAGAGTCAACTAGTATTAAAGAAGTAGATCTACAAGCATTTTTAAAGCTATACTGACCTCATGAAAAACATCTCGAATAATGCTGCCCACAAATTTCCCATGAGTTCGACCAAGTTTAAACAAAATCAAAAATAGATCAGCTTCATCCTGCAGTATTAGGAGATGAGAAATTAAACAAGATTGGTAAAATAAGTACGACTATTATGGGATATCCATACTTATAAAGCACAAATCCAAATATCGATGGTGCAACACTTTAACAAAAGAGCTCAGAAGCTTAAGTTTTTTTTTTTTTTTTTTCCAAAGGTTCCTCGTCAACATATGAAGCAAAGAAATTGTCCAAATGCATAAATATAGATACAAATGTATACATTGATAATCAAAGAAAGAACCAAGATTCAGAAGTAACACACCTGTGGATAAAATTCCAAATTCTTCATTAGGGCATTTAGGCCTAACCTAAACATGGCCAGATTCTGCAACTTCATTGATTGGAGAGCATTCCTTGCAGCAGATCTGATGGAGTCATTCCTGTCAAGCAGAGTGCCAAGGAACTGCAAAATACACAACTTTAAGTGACCACCTCTGGAGCTAAATCTTGCAAGGTTCACCTATTCATACTTCAAATATAAATCTAATCAATGTTTCCAGAAAAAAAATAGTCAGTGTTACCTGGAACAAAGAATAAAAACTAGAAACAGAAGTTTGCCAAATAATCAGGTGGATCAGAATATGAATCCAAAACTGATTCTAAAAAATAAAAAGATTTAGGGCCTCTGATATGAACTTTTGTGCATGCAGAGAAAATTTACTTCGAAATTTCTAATTTGAGTCGAGTCAGTTTGACTACATTAGTTTCTACATTTGACCAAGATGCTAAACCACTATTCTTGGAAACCGATGTAAGTGAATTAATCAAGTCACTTTCATCAGCTCCTTTACACTCAGGACACTCCAAATCCGAACAGAAGAAGATACAAAAATGGAAAGTGAGTAGTAAAAAAGCAACTCACTGGACAAAAAGAAATCTGAAAACCCAGAATGGGAACCGAGATACTAACAGGAACATAGCAGTAAAAGGTGACAAATGCAAATCAAGAAAAAAAAAATGGAAAGCCCATAAGAACACCAAACAAAAAATACATTGTTGACACACTTCAGGTAGAATAATAAAAAATTGAAATGTTTCATAACCAGAATCTGGTTTAGAGAGATCAGAAATTCACCCTACGTAAGAGTGTTTCTTCCACCTTCAGATGGTCAGATATAGCCATATAGCGTATTGTCTCCAATGCTTGTAACCTTACAACCACTGAATCATCATTCAGCATATCTATTAATATATTAACAGCTTGACGAGCAAACTCAGCGGAAAAAGCTGTCAGCATGCACAAGGAACGACAGGCAGATCTTCTTACCTTCAATTAAATTAAAAAAAAAAAAAATCATAAATACACATCACTATATTTTTCAGAACATCAGCTAATAAATACAAGGGTTCAAAGGCAAGCAAGTTAATTATGGACAATGGTTATTTAAATCTGTATTGCCTCTGATAAAGATAAGCATTCCTGTGAAGTTCACAGATGGTTTGTCCATTGAAGGAGAGTTTGAAAAGAACTTGATACAGCATTAAATTGGAATTACAAATGTATATAAAACATTACCTCATGAAATTCATCCTCTAACCCATGTACAAAAGCAAATGCAGCCCCGGATATTTTAAGCAGCTTTGCAGTGAACTGGCCATAGTATTTATCCTCTTTTATTTTAGGCAAAGTCTTCTTAGATAAGGTTTGTAACAGAATATCCTCCGAAACCATTCTAATTTTCCCCAGGGCATCAAAAGCAATAACTCTGATCTTCATGTCCATGTCTCTTACCATTGAACAAAGCTGCAGTCATATATGATACTAGCTAATGAGAGCCAAAGATTGGGGGGGGGGGGGGGGGGGGGGGGGAAGAGAAGAGAGGAGAGTAAAAAGAGTAGTAGGGGGTGTAAAAGAGTATGAGAGTAAGAGTAAAAGTGAAAGAGTACTTTGTCATGATGGATATCGTTGCAGCAAGATGAGAAGAAGCACTTTGTTTTATCAATAAACTGGGATAATAACATAATTTTGCCATATATATGGAGTAATAAGCACCAGTGCATGAGGGAGAGAACACACAGATCAAGTGCAGGTACATTTTGAGAAGCCTAAATCTGATTAATTCTGCATTCCCATTCACAAGATATCAATGGAAAGACTTAAGCACCATGGCAAAGATTGTCACTAATTAGACAATGGAATCTTCTCATGCAGTTGCTTGCTCACTCCCCAACAGAATTACTAATTTATGATCAGCAAATGCAAATAATGCCCTTGAAAGTTAAAAATGCAGTCAACAAAGAGCATAAGGATTAATAGCAATCTAAAAATATATAGACCCATCAGCTCATGAATGTGTCAACAGTTCACATTAGGACTTTCCACGAAATGATTTACAAGACTCAACTATCAAATCATACCACGAAGAAGAAACTCAGTCAAAGTACCTGTACAAACATTGCATCAGACCATTCTTTTTTACATTGATCTTGGTTGCATGCTACAAGCAACCGCCCCCACTCACTAACCTGTATCCACAAAAAAATAAAAATCCATTAGCTGTAGCTTTTTGCACATAAAGATTAAACTATCTCTAAATCATTTTCTTTCCCTGTGAAAGTAAAAGAAAGCAAAAGAAAAAGATAAAGGTGAAGAAAGGAAGTAAAACACATACAAAAGTCTTTCTCGAAAATGTACTACTCTGGCTATTGTCTAATGTCATATTCTGAATAAAGCTTTTTCAATACAACCTCATAATAGATTTAACCATATCCTATGTCCAAAGTTTCTTGCACTGCTTCTTGATCGAATACTACTTGTCCTAAATTTTGGGAAGAGCATATATAACAATTAGATCACCAGTAGATCGCAACTCACGAGTGTCTGAGCTGGAGTGTAATTATAAAATATTTGATCATGCTTGTAGTTGATATGCCTATCATAATTTTTGAGAACTACGGAAAATCTAAATTGACTACATTTGTATATTACTTCATGCAAAAAAATTAAGCTGGAATACTGGAACAAAATATAAACGATGATTGTGTCGGAACTTAACAGCCGAATTACTAAATAAAAACTTGCAAACAACACCTTTTAAGCTAACAAGCAAAAAATAAATACAACAAACTGGAAAATGAAAGCCTTTTATGAATCAGGTTTAGAATTTTACCCCGCGAACAGCTGAGCGCCTAACAGGGTCATCGCAGTCGAGCAGAAGATCCACAGCACGAAAATAACAACTTTCTATTAGACTTTTATCTTCGACCATAATGCAATCACTCAATTCTACCAAACCATCCAAGGCAACTTCCCGGATATTAGGATATGGATCCCTCGTGAACCCGAGAAAAACAGGGAGCATTACCGATGGCCTCACGCAAAATTTACTAACATTCCGCAATAACATACACCTTGCAGCAACAGATTGCCCAAAACACAGAGAAAGGAACAGATTTTCATCAGCAAGGGGGTCGGCAGTCTCAGAAGAACCAGGTGGAAAGTTAAGTTTGGTGTTTACGGAGAGGAGGAGGGAGAGGGCATAGTGCAGGGAAGAAGTCGGGGTGCTGGGGAGGTAGATAAATGCACGGACGGTGGCAATAATGTGGTGGCGGAGGTCGGGGTGGTGGTGGGAAAGGGAAGAGACCAGAGAGAGAACATGGTGGTGATTAGTATGATCGGAGGCAACGTTTTGGAGGCACATGGTTAGTGTGACGAGTAGGGAAGAGAGAGTGGAGTAAGAAGTAAAAGGGTTAGTGATGAGAGAGAGAGCTAGGTTTAGAATTCGGGTAGGGAGATTGCAGTTTTGGCTGAAGGCTTGATGGATCTCCGCAAGGAGTTGCTCCTCCATGTGCGGCGGTGTTGGGGAGGAAACTTGGTGGTGGAGTCGCTAAAACTGTATACAAGTAGGGAGGTAATGAGAAAATTTGAAGTATTGGTTCTCAACTTATTGCTTGAGCAGTAAGTTGGTCTAAAACTTTTAAAAAAGAAAAAGATGATCTATAAAGTTTTAATTATAATTTAAAAACTTTAATCTGTCTCGATTACAGCTTGGGAGTTTTTTCCTCCGATGAAATCAATTTTTTAGTGACATCGTTTATGAAAAGTTGAGAAAATCAATGTTTATTAGTTTTTTTGTGCACTTATTTTGCGTGTTTTACGTAGTGTAATTTGAGTCGTATTTTTCAGCCTACCAAATAAGTGATTTTTATTTTTTTTTTTGTCAAAAGCTCTTTCAATTTTACCATATCTAAATCAAGACAAAAATTCAATTATACATAAAAGATTATTTATAAAATAAAAATATAATAACTAAATCATGAACAAAAATTACTTATAAGTAATCACTTATAAAACAAGAATTCACTTTTACGTAAAAACTTGCTTATAAAGTAAAAAAATACTATAAATAAAATATTAGAAATTATAAGTAAGAAATTTCCTTATTTAAAAATAAAAAAAAATTAGTTATAAGTACATTAACTTATAACTATAAATGTACTTATAAGTAAAAAAATTATAAGTTTTTTTTTTTCTCTTTTCAAGTTCAAATTTAACTTTTACATAAAATAATATTTATTAGTAAAGAAATTTCATATAAAGGATTTATAAATTGAAATTTTACATATATGTGTGTTACATATTACTTAAAACATCCCTACTTTTTTTATATAAACATACATATAATTTTATTCTTTTAAAAAATATTAGAGTCGTTGAATAATAAACAGAAATTTTAATATATGTTTTCGATTCCATCGAGTCTTCTGTTAGGCATCCAATCATAGAAACAGAGAAACTAAATCGTATTGTTTAACGATTAAGATCATACATATATTTTTAGTGTAACTGAAGATTTAATCATAAGGATCATTTCAGTAGCAAAAAATCATGGGAGACCACAACAAATCCAAGCCCCAAGTCACACCTGGGAAAATTTGCTCCCTGAAACTGTCCATATAACTAATGCTTAAGCTGCGATAAAATTCAATTAAATAGTAAAAGAAACTGTGAAAATTAATATGCGAAAAACTGTCCTTGAACAGATCATAGAAATATAAAATCTCCGATCAGCCGACTCAAAATTCAAACTTCAGACAAATTGAAAGAAATAGCTTTCTAGAAATTCATAAATAAAACCAAAAAAAATAAAAAAAAATCCACATCTAAAAAATAACAAACAAAAGGAAACACTGAGGTTAGTCAAATCTAATGAAAAATATAATCATTTCAGGGGCAAAAAAACAATGGTGAAGAACAATTTATCGACGCACTTTCTTGTAGCAAGACATGGTTACAATGAAAAAAAATATTGAGAGAAATTGAGAGATAGAAGCAGTGCAAAGACAATATTGCATTCGGATTAATGAAGACAACCTACCTTGAATGGAGAAGCAGATTTCCAAAAACTGAGGGATGATACGACAGTTCCAGGTATTTCGGCGTCCATGAAAGAAACATGGAATAGAGATGGTGAGAGAAGGAGTTGAGACACGTAGAGCTAGACGGTGTTTGATGTAAATTAAAATCAGATTTCAAGTGGATTGTGATAGAAGTTTTGAAATGTGTTGTTGAAAAGATGTGAGACCCATGAAAGATGTAATTGATATTGATTGTTTGACTTTGATATAGATTAAAATCAGATTTTAATCCAACTCAAACAGGTAATAAGGGGGTGGATATCTAGGTTTATGTTTGAGCTGAGTTTTAATTTTTTATGTTTTGGGGTTGGGTTGTTAATTTGAACACCGACTGTTGTTGATTTTATTTAATTAAGATCTTAAATTTTAATTGCTTTTAAAATGTTTTTTTTTTATTATACAGGGAGGGGAAGGAAAATCCTGGGACCACCACCTCGTATGCGATAATTTTACAATATTACGCTAGATCCACATGAATTCTATTTCAAATGAAAGTTTTCAAAAATCTTTCAAATTCTACAAAAGTCTATAAAAATTTTAAAATAAAAGTCTATAGAAGTCTACAAAAGATTTTCACTAATTGATACAAATCTATAAAAGATTCACGAAATCCACATAAATCATCACTTAAAAAATATTCATCAAAATCTTCAAAAGTCTCAATTAAATACATTCCCTAAATGGAGATGATGAGAGAAGGAGTTGAGAGAAGCGTAGAGCTAACAAGGGGATGGATACCTAGGTTTAGGTTTGAGTTGGGCTTTTTTTTTTTTTTTCTTCTTCTTCTTTTATGGGTTGGGGAGGGATGTTAATTTTAACATGGCTGTTGTTGATTTCTAGATGGGCCAACTAAAAATGACTAATAAAAAGAAGTGGAAATTACACTAAGACGTATATTTAAATATTATAGTTCAAAAATTAGGTATAAGGTTTACTTTTCAACTTATTGTTACACCCACACTAGCCAAGGTGAAATGGCCGAAGCCCATTTTGTTGAAGCCCATCTACCATTCGAGGCACCATTTGCCAAATCCCAATGAACCTCCGAGACCCAACATTACCGGAGTACCCATTACTGAAGCACCTCAACGATGAGGCTCACGGAAAGCGAAAGCACTGAACAAATTGATAGATTTTCAACGCTGAAGCACTACTTGTTCAAACCAAAGCTCCAAAGCCCATAACGTAGAATTCAAAGTTCAACCATGACAAATGATGACCTAAGATTGATGATCTTAAAATACTTGAGATTTTCTTGGAATAATTGATTGGACAGCTGCAATGAATGAAAATGTTAGTCATGTCAACACAGGGTATGTTAGATTTATACTAAGTCACTAAAAGTGGCTTTAGTTAGTATTATTTTATAAGCATGTATTCTGGAATAGTAGATTGATGGAGAATGTGTTGTTGAAAAAAAAAGTTATTGATGTGATGAAAAATATTATTTTATTGAAAAATGTCTGATTGAAAATGAGTAGAAGAATAAAAATGAAAATTTTAATATGTACCAAACATGAGCTTAATTATTTGTATTTCTTGGATTAGTTTAATAGAAAGCCCGATATTGGATCAAGAAGGACTACATTGAGTAAAAGTAGCAGTTTTTGACACAAATCCCACACATTATAAGTTGAAGGACTAAAATAAAATACATTGCTGGAAAGAAGTGAAGCCTTGAAGAGAAATATTAATTTAATTTTTAGCCTTTGAATTGAAATTTAGATAGTGCCTTCTTTTTATCATACTAGGTGTAAGCAACGTGCAATGCACGTTTGCTTAGTTTATATTTAATAGTTTTGTTTAAGAATTAATTTGTTATTAATAAAGATGTAATTTTTTTGGTTAATTAAATAATTAATGATGTAATGTTTATGTAATTGATAAATAATTAAATAAAGTACTTCTCTCTGTCATCTCCAACCCAAAATTACAAACAAAAAACTCAAAGTATGTTAAGGGGTAAGAAGATGAGTTTACTTAGGCTCCGTTTGATTCTCATTAATGTAGAATGAGAATGAAAAATATAGTCGTTATTGGATCCCACACAAGAGATAGAAATTCAAAATTTATAGATTGATGTGATGGATAACAGTCATATTTTTCATTTTTATGGGTTTTTAATGAGAAACAAAGGGAGGCTTAAACTTTTTGCATGACTTAAGTCTTTACTCTTTTTTTAAGTAATAATGCAATTCATTTTATCGCCAAAGTATGATATGTATTACGATAATATATGTATATCATGTGTTAGACTTAGTATTGGTAAGTGACGGGTAAATTCTCGAGGACGAAAATATTTTAAGGGGGTGAGAATGTAACACCCCGAAAATTTTCATAAAATATAATTCAATTTTTATATACTATATTTTAATATTTTGAAAGTTAGGGACTAAATGATACATTTATCAAATTATATTTTATTTGTGTCAAATATTTAGATATTGATGGAGTTATCGTAAATATATGAATATTGGTCTCGTTGGATAAATCGTAATTAGATACATAAATCAGATTCGAGAAAAAGTCGATTCGAATAAGTTAGCTCCAAGATATTTTAGTTTGAAGGAATTATCAAAAGCTAATTTATTATTATTATTATTTAATTATAATTTTGAAAGTAAGGGGTGGTGAAAAAAGATTTTCCGTTAAAACAAGAAATTCCGTTAGTTTTTCCGTTAAATCAAGAAATTCCGTTAGTTTTTCCGTTAAACCAACATATTCCGTTTAATAGCCACTTTTTATATATAGAAAGATTATAATTTTAATAATTTATAATTTTATGGTAACTATAAAAAATAATAATTAATTTTATGGCCAAGTCTATTTTTTTGTTCAAAATACATTTTGAATTAGTATTTTGATGAAGAATATTTGATTAAAAAATAATGAAAAGTTTAAATTTACGTGTAATATTATTTTATTAAAAAATGTTGAATTAAAAATAAGAAAGAAAATATATTTTGAAAATAAAAAAACTGAGTAAATTGTGTTGGCAATGTAAAATAAGTCCATGCTTGAGTCATATTAAAATATGTACTTTTAAAATAACGTGGCTCTAACACACCATTTGTCAACAATATTTTATTGCCATTCAATATTTCGAAGCTATTGAAAATATATTTTATTGTCAGTCAACTGACAAAAATTAATTCAACACAATCCATGGCGATAAATTACATTTTTTACATTATTATATGCTATTAATCACATCATTTACGGTGGAATTTTATGGAAATGTTCAAGTATTATCCTTCATATTATATTACATGATAAAAACCTGGAATATGATGGAAATTGGATGTTAATTACGCTGGAGTTAACCATTGGGCCACTACATTTGATATGAGTAGAATAGAATAAATATTATTTAGTTGAAAACATTAAATTAGAATATTTAAATTTTTTTTGACTGACTAATTAATTAATTACCATGGATGTGATGGTCAAACAATCTTTTTGATTTTACAACCCTGCTACTTGTACAATTTTTTTGACGAAAAAAAAGTCATGTGTACAGGCTGTCAGTTAATTACTTGTAGAATTGCATTTACCTTGCTGTCAGTTAAATAATTTTTTTTTTACCTTTGTTAAGATTTGAGAATCTGTCTTAAAAGGTCAACTTTATTAAGAAAAGTAGTTTAAACTCTTATAAATTGATCTATATTTTCATCTTTATTTGATGTGAGATTTTATCTTTTAACATGCTTCCACAAAATGGTGGCTCATTTGAGATGATCAATCTTGAAATCCTTGTGCTCAATTTTTTTGAGTCTTAATCGGATCGAATTACTCATTGGAGCTAATGTGCTCCGATACCATGTTAAAATTTGTGGCTCCATCTTAAAATATCAACATTATTAAAAGGAGTAACCCAAACTCTTATAAATTGATATATATTTTCATCTTTATTCGATGTAAGATTTTATCCCTTAACAACCTTGAAGGGGTATTGAATCCACAATAAGAAAATCATCTCCATACATTGACTGTAATATCATAGTATCGAAATTATTTAAGAAATTTTCAATGCTATGATTTAATAGAGTTTTGAGATTTCTTCACTTTGTTTAAATAATTAAATTGCACGAGACATGAACTCGAAGCCCCTCCCAACACAAAGTTCGGACAAAATCGTCTTGCGCAAAACAAAGAAGAGATGAATTTCTATGAACAATTCTTTGAAAATCAGTTGAAAAAATTTTATGATGTCAAAAATGTAAGTAGGAAATATATGGAAAATTCAGCTCCGAGACCCAACATTACCGGAGTACCCATTACTGAAGCACCTCAATGATGAGGCTCACGGAAAGCGAAAACACTAAACAAATTGATAGATTTTCAACGCTGAAGCACTACTTGTTCAAACCAAAGCTCCAAAGCCCATAACGTAGAATTCAAAGTTCAACAATGACAAATGATGACCTAAGATTGATGATCTTAAAATACTTGAGATTTTCTTGGAATAATTGATTGGACAGCTGCAATGAATGAAAATGTTAGTCATGTCAACACAGGGTATGTTAGATTTATACTAAGTCACTAAAAGTGGCTTTAGTTAGTATTATTTTATAAGCATGTATTCTGGAATAGTAGATTGATGGAGAATGTGTTGTTGAAAAAAAAAAGTTATTGATGTGATGAAAAATATTATTTTATTGAAAAATGTCTGATTGAAAATGAGTAGAAGAATAAAAATGAAAATTTTAATATGTACCAAACATGAGCTTAATTATTTGTATTTCTTGGATTAGTTTAATAGAAAGCCCGAAATTGGATCAAGAAGGACTACATTGAGTAAAAGTAGCAGTTTTTGACACAAATCCCACACATTATAAGTTGAAGGACTAAAATAAAATACATTGCTGGAAAGAAGTGAAGCCTTGAAGAGAAATATTAATTTAATTTTTAGCCTTTGAATTGAAATTTAGATAGTGCCTTCTTTTTATCATACTAGTCTTAACCCGTGCAATGCACGGGTTGTAGTATTTTGAAGGTAATATTAGCGTTTTAGACAAAAGTCATATTGTTTGCAAATATATATTGGAATCTGTTTTTCTTACATAAATTAATATGATAAATATTTGTTGTTTATTGTACATTGATAACATTGCGGTGTTTCCTTAAGCAAAAATGGGAAAAAGAGAAAAAGAAAAGTAATCAATAGAGGATGTAGGCAAATAGAAAAAGAAAAAAGAAATACCTTCATATGTTTCACTATTAAAAAAAATATTTATTTTCAAACTTAATTTACTACGTAATAGTCAGTTCACAGAAAAAATGTATGCTTAGCCTAACTTAATCAACTCCTTCACTTATCAACAAATAATTCACAATTGAATCACAGTATTTTAGAAATAAATATTAGAATCCATTTGCATCATTGCATTGAATTGTAATATATATAACATGCAATTAGAGGTTCGGATTTTACCAATTTTCTGCGCCTCCACACTCGCCTGTAACTGCCACCCGAGTTCGGAGGCTTGAACTGTCCTATTAATCAAATAATCACAAATAAAAATAAAATAAAATTATTGATTAAATAAAATCACTCACTGCACATCACAATATTTGTATAGAGATTCGCACAAACAACTAAAAACTTCTGACGAAAATTATAGTATGAGTAATTAATCTAGAGTTAAAAAAAGGTTTTTTCATTTATAAATTTTTCTAAACAAATTCACTGGAAATAAAATGAAAATTAAAAAAGAAATTACAGTTGAGAAGTGTAGAGATGAAAAGCCGTGTCTCCGTACAATGTGGAGACAAAATGATTTTTATTTTTTTACATTCTTCATGGGGGGTTTTTTTTTTATTATTATTACGTGCTAACAATAATTTACGACAAAATGATTTTTATCTTGTATTCCAATTGTTATTTAAAGTCTTTCCCTTAGAGTGATATATTCACACAATCTTGAAGCTAAAAAATGATAAGTTGCCTACATAATCACTAAATCTGGAATGACAAAAGAAGGAAATAAAATGAAAAGGTGCGGGTGACGAAATGATTTTTTTTCTTTTTTTTTTTACTCGTTAACAATAATTTACGAGAATGATTTTTATCTTGTATTCCATTAGAATGATATATTGACACAATTTTGAAGCTAAAAAATGATATGTTGCCTACATAATCACTAACTCTGGAAATAATTGGCGACGGGAATTTTTACTCTGGAAACAGTTGGTGACGAAAAAATGATATGTTGCCTACTTTGTCAAGTTCTATAACTAAAGTTTTACTCTGGAATAAAACTTTGTCAACTTTTTATTGCTAAAGTTTTATTGGTAATCAGAATACCACCTTATTAAATAAAGTTAAAGAAAATCATTAGTTTGGAGATAATATTATTTTCTATAATTTATTTATTTATTTATTGTTTTATTATGTAAATGGTTTGAGTTTATAAGTTTTTTTTTCTCTTCATCAAGTAAAATAAGCAAACTTATAAGCCTCAGTAGTGTAAAAAAAATCATAAAATTCATCAAAATAGAATTTTACATAAAAACATAATTTGTAGTAAAACTGGATAACATGTAAGTGTGCATTTAGATACAATATTTGGTCCAAGGAAAAAGAAAAGAGAAGCAAAAAAAAGTTCTAAGATTCTACGTTTATCTTACATACTTTGAACTATTCTCATCTATGTTATGTCTATTAACATTGTAACCCTTCTCTCGGCCTATCACTGTCGAATCTTGCAAGTTAAGCCATATAATACATGTTTATTATACTATGAGGATTGGTCCGGTACAAATGTAATGGGGCTGGTGGCCTGCACCATTTTCTTGTGAATGCACCATACTCCATTTTTCTTCTGTTTCTAGGAGTTCTAGCACGCGAACTCAACCATCAGTAAGTATCAATGCAAACTGATTAAGCTTTAAGGGATGAGCAGTAATGACAATTGGATAAGCCCTTGAGCTGCAATGAATAAATAAGGCACCATTAAATTGGAAAGGAATAACATAAATGAAGTAATTGGAATGCAATATTGGATATTACTTATGGTACAATAAAAAGGTGTCTATTTCTTTTTCTTCATTAACTCTACCTACTACCATCTAGTCAAGCATCATAAACATGTTAAAAGTAGTTACAATAATATGACAGAGATGTAGAAAAGTAGCAAATTATAGAGTTTGCAGTTTCTAGTCTAAGGAAACTACAGACATGAAATTATCTTTCGTTTTAAAAGTTTGCAGTTCAGTTCCAAAAATTGTTCCTAATAATTATATTGACCTGAGTAATAAAAACATCTCTTCAGAAACTTTTCCATTATTTCTGTAAGCCATCACCAAAATAAATAAATAAATAATAACAGAACTATCTAATAATTCAAATTCTTTAACAGAATTTCATGCCTTTCATTAATTCTGCAAGTTAAAGTTTCGCTTATCACATTTTTCAATTCCTCATTAGGTATCTTAGTCTGAGCATAATCATAAATGACAAAATTCTACATTAATATAGATGGAAGAAAAATTAGAAAAAAGAAAGGTAATGTTCTAATCAATATTAGCAGACTCCAAAGCTAAGACATAATATATTTTCTAATAATTGAGAAATTTATTTGAACATAATATTTAATATGTGTTTATCTAGTTAAAGTTAAAAATGACGAATGAAAATAAATCTAAATTGATCAAGAAAGAGTAAAAACCTTTGTCGAGTATATATCACCGAAGAAGCAGATTCAATTTGATCTCAAAAGATGTCAAACATAAAAAATAGTCATGAAGATTGTAGTTCTACGGATGTATGAATGAAAGAATTTCCTTGTATACAATGTTCTTAGTACACGTGTTGTGTAAAGTGTCAATGTTTGATGGTTTAAGTAAAACTTTTATAGATGTGCTTGTTTTTGCTCTTGATAACGCTACATAAAGCTGACCATGACAGAAAACTGATTCTGGAAGATATAAACCAACGAAATCAAGTGTTTGACCATGTGCTTTGTTTATTGTCATTGCAAAGCATGACCTAATTGGAAATTGAGTTCTTTTAAATGGAATTGAGTTTCGATCACTTTTGAGAGGTATAAAAGGGATCCTCGGTAAGAAAACATATTTTCCACAATATTCACCAGTAGTGATTTCAACAAGAATTACGTTCTTCTCAAATTTTCGACAAGTAAGACGTGTCCTATTGCATAATCCTTCAGAAGGATTGATATTTCGTAATAACATCACATGACAGTTTACTTTGAGCTTCAATTCATGTGGTGGAATACCATTTGAGGTCAAACTATTCAAGAAATCTTCCTGTAGGATTTGTTCTGATTTGTCAATTGATTCATCAAAACTATAGTATGTGTAAAATTCACCAGGAATATCTTCAAGCAAAATGTTGTTAATATGGTCTACACATTCGTTTGTAGGCGTAAGAATGACTCGATTTGCCATGAGATGTAAATTATCAGCATATGATTCTATGTTTGGGAAAACATGATGTATTAGATTTTTTAAAGATGTAATTTCATCCTCAAACGGCAAAATTATACTGTTTGGAAGCTTAATGCACTTACAAGTATGTTCCTGCTCTGTTCCATTTCCAATTCTAAGCAAGTAATCGCAAAATTTGGGATCTAACTTAGCCCTCATATTTTCAACTAATGGTAGATGTAAATACAAGGGCCATAGATCGGAGAATACTAAGGTAGCTCTCATTATGTTTTCTTTTTTTCCTTTTTGTACGACTGAAAGAACCTGTCGAAAATCTCCTCCGAAAACCACCACTTTACCGCCAAAAGGCATATTACAATCTGTAATATCCCTTAGCATCTTATCTACAGCTTCAATGGCACAACGATTTACCATGGTTGCTTCATCCCAAATTATTAATCTAGACATTTTCAATAAAGTTCCTAAAGGCGATTGCTTGCTAACATTACAACTAATTTCACCAATTGTTTCCAAAGGAATTTTAAATCTTGAATGAGCTGTTCTACCTCCAGGTAATAGAGATGCAGATACTCCAGAAGACGCAGTTGCCAAAGCAATTAAATCTTGAGATCTCACACCAGCTAGGAGTGCTTTATATAAAAAAGTTTTACCTGTCCCACCTGGACCATCGATAAAGAAAGCACCACTTGATTCCGATCTTACTCTTTCCATAATTGTATCATACGCAAACTGTTGTTTGTCATTTAAAGTTGTTGTATCAGCGTAGTCCCATTGAACATCCAAATTAGTTGTCTCTTCCGCAATCATTTTTCTCAACCTTTCATTCTCATCTATATTTACATTGAATGATACCATTTCATAGTCGTTTATGTTTTTACCCAATGACTCTAAAACAGAGCTGAGATCCTCTAAAGCCTGTACTTCAGCAACTTCAACGGGTATATTTTCACGTACATAATCATCAATCATATAAGCCTTGAATTTATCCCACAACAATTTTGGATGATTAGGATTGCAAAGCATAATGACTGTAGCAAAAAGACGTCTTAAAGAAAATGGCATTTCATAAACAATAGCTTCAGATAAACATTCTTCACAATAGACCATGTAGAAATGCAGCTTCTCGATAAGTTGTAGTAGTTACCCCATTTGAAGTTCTTAAATATTGAAATGATGTTGGCCCTCGAATATGATTAAGAAGAATGCGGAGAAAATAACGTTCTCCTTCAGAAGGATTTGCTGTGACAATTCGTCCTATAACAACTTGTTTTTTTCTCGGAGCCCAAATCTTTGTATTTGTATTCCAAGCAAAATGTGTAGGGAAATCCCGATATAACAATGTTCGAGCAAACTCGTTTATTTCATTCATGCGAAAAAATTCTGTCAACATTGTTCTCCTCATATTTTCATTGTCTATAACAATAGATAAATCATCTTTCCCATTGTATGTTACTTGTTGGTGATCTTCAATATGCAGCTGCAAAGAATAAACAGTAGGACAAATTTCTAACAAATTGAAAGAAAAAATCCTCCACATAACTTCAGGTGGAGATATCCATCTAGCAGATTGGTAAGCAGATATTTCGTCAATTTCTTTCTCTGTTTCATTTGTGTCAATTAAAAAATTAATACGATCATGTCCTTTGTATACATATTTGTACAAATATTTTACAGCTTTGATAGAAGAACATACTTCAACATTAACGTGACAATCAAATTTTGTACTTAAATAAGGATTATATGGTACAACCCATTGATTGTTTAACATTTGACCTCTAACTTTAACTGAAATTCCATTATCACGACGCTTATACAACGGGTATGAGTTATGACCGAAGATAGTAGTGTTACAATAATCTCTAGGATATTTATTTTTACAACTTCCATTTACTTCCATATATACATTCTTTGAATTTAGATTTCCACAAGGACCATGCATATTGTGTTTAACAATAACAGAATGAAGATGAGAGCATTTGTTTTTGTCAGGAATTTCACAGGATACTTTCTTATCAACATCTTCAGCACAAGGAATTTTGTGGCCACAATTGAAAATTAACAATAGATGTGCATGAGGAAGTCATCTTTTTTGAAATTCAATCACATATATATGCGCAACAACAAGACTTAAGATATTCTTTTTGTACAAATCATTTTTTAACTCTTCCAATTTTGCTCTAAATATGCGTACAATTAGATCCGGTCGATTTTGAACTTCGTCATTATGTCTTAGTTCTTGCTTAATTTTTGGCCAATTTGGATTACATGTTATAGTTAAAAATATATCTGGTTTTCCATAACGTTGTACAATAGTCATTGCATCCATATATCTCCTCAACATATCTCTAGGCCCACATATAAAGGATTGTGGTAAAACAAATTTTCTTCCAATTTTGTACCCTCTTGTTTCTCCATTTTGAACACTATCCACAATACCTTGATAAAGTTCAGCACGAATTTGTTTCTGATTATTACGAAAATAGTCTAATCTAGTGGTTTCAATCTTAACATACATATCTACAACATATTGTTGAAAGAGTCTACCACTATGAAGCAATATAGACTTACCTAAAGGCCGAATTTGTAACTTGTACGAATAGTATTCTCGGCAAGAAACCTGAGACCGTTTCTTAGTTCCATTAAGCACTGTATAATGAAAAACCAATTTCAATATTCATTTATAATATTTACATTGGAAAAGTTAGGAAATATACTAAAAGATATATTTGCAAACCTTGATCTTCTTTTTCGATAATTTGAGATGCTGAATTAATTGTGCTAGGAAAAGTATCAACATTGGGCAAATCTTAAGTCTGAATTTTGCATCTATCAATGCCTTCATGCCAACCAGATTCCCCATACGGAAAAAGCAAATGATATTGCAAAGGATCATAACAACCATAATAATAATGAACTTTATGTGAATCATTAGAATGCCCGTATATAGTAATATCACGAATGCGAACATTTGCATTTCCATCATCTTCAATCCATACAGCAGTTACTTGAGACGTTGAAGGAGTATTGAAGACTCTTTGATCAAGTCTTGGGTCACATCTTATATGTATTTGATAGTTATGCAAGTTAGTAATATCACTTAAAGATCTAAAAAATCTACTGTATGGATTTATTTTCAAGATTTCAATTAAAATCATTAAAGTAGATTCAATAAAGTTTTCTGAAATTTTCATACGATTTTCAAGTTCATTATCTGTATCATAAAAATATAACTGCATATAACAAGGAGTATTATTCTTTGGTAGAAGTTGATTTACATAATGATATACTTGCCCCTGAACTCTAAATGTGTATATACCTCTGTATGCTTTAAAAAGTTCTTTGTCATACTTTACACCAAATGAAGTGAATGCAAAATGGTTATTATATCCCCTTGCAATTTTTTTAAATTCCATACATTTAGGTTCTGTAGAAGTAAACAAGTTGAACAGTTCAGTTGGTGAATCACACATATAAAGCTTAACTTTTCCATCCGAGCAACAAAAGTCTTTACTTTCTTTATAAAATTTCTGTGCACCACAATATTCACAATATGTACATGTCGGTAATACATATGGAGTAATTGGTACATTCAATAGAGTAGAACTTTTTTGTAATTCAACATTGAAAATATTGACATCTGCTTCATTTGAAGTAGAAGCTTCCGAATGATGGTGTATTGTAGATTTATGCACATCAGCGACACCTAAATTAGTATTCGCAGTCAACATAGGGTCAACTATCCTTTTGCGATGATCAATGCACCCAGTTCTAACTCGACTTCGCCGATCCTTATGTCTTTGATTTTGTTGTTGACGAATGAAGGCATTGTAGGACTCATTTGTACTTTGAAAAATAGTTTCAGGGTTATCAACATTAGGCTCTCCATCAGTGGACATTTTTGAATTACCTATCAAAAGAATAAGATAAATTATCAAATAGTTGGAGTCGAAAGTAAACACTATAGGAACTAATTAAGAGAGTAAGAAGTTTAAGTGAGTGAAAAAAAACTAATGAATTGACATGTTATTTAACATAAAAGGTAAAGAAAGGGCGCGGAGACATGTTTTAAGGGAGTAAAATAAGTTAATGAATTAAACATGTTATTTAACAAGAAAGGAAAAAAAGGCGCAGTGACATGATGTGGGAAACGTGGCTCTTGATGAGAAAAAAAATCGTCATGGAGCCACGACATATGAAGACACGAAGTCTATTTTTTCTAACATGTGTGATCTTCGCCACTCTAACAAAAAAATGTATTCTGATTTTGAACTTGGATAATATAGAGATGTGAAGCAAATTTTTTTTCCAAGCAAAATGTGGCATTAGTAGACAATGATTCGATTAATTTATATTGTTCTTTTACCTTTTTAGATAATTGAACAACACAAGGAAGAAAAAGAATACAAATCCCCATGGTACATGCATGTCAACATCTTCACCATTGCGCAAGAAAAAAATAGACATGGATACTGTAAGGTTGTGGGGGTTCGGGGTCAATGATCCTCGAAGAGGATTGACCTGTGATGTTCAGGTCGCAAGGGTCGAGGGGGTAGCGCCCTTCGTGGGGGTTCGAGGGAGTTCCCCCGAAAAAAAAAAAAAAAAGACACGGCGTGTCGACTTTTCCATGTATTGTATTTTTTTCAGTCAGTAAAGTAAAATCATATAACAATTGGAATTACAAAAGAGAAATGACTTTGTATTAGATTATTGTTAGCACATTAAAAAAAAGGAAAAAAACTGTAAAAAAAAAGACACGGCTGTAGAATTCAGAAACACGGCACTGAAAAATTCGGTGTCATGTTCGGTCCATGACACCGAATTTGTCTATGCCATGGCACCGATTTTATCGGCATTGGCACCGAAAAATTTGGTTCGGCGCCATGACCAAATTTTTCAATGTCCATGGCACCCATGATCGAAAAATTTGGTCCATGGCACTGATTTTTTTTTTACACATGCTAACAATTATTTACGACAAAATTGTTTGTATCTTTCATGGCTAAAATAAGTTTCATGCAAAATTCATTATTTCTCTACGCTAAAAGAAACACTACAATTCTTTAACTCTCATGTGTTGCTTTGCTTTAGTGATACGATGTCTCTGCACGATGGATTTTTTTCAAGTGCACAATTAGAAAAATGACACTGTGTCTCGGCTCTAGCATTTTTTCCCATCGCGCGCCCTTTTTTCCCCTTTTCTTGTGTCCGCGATGTGTGGAAGATTTTTTTTAAAGTGCACAAGTGCAATCACTTGTGTTGGAAAAATAGATTTCATATGTCGTGGTCGCACCTTTTTTCTCTTTTCTATTAAATAACATGTTTAATTGATTATATTTTTTCACTCGAAAACGTGTTTTTGCGCCCTTTTTTTTCCTTTTATGTTAAAAAAAATATGATGTCTTCGCGATGTGCGGTGATATTTTTTTAAGTATACAATTAGAAAAATAGACTCCATGTCTCGGCTCTAGCCTTTTTTTTCCATCGCGGGCCCTAACGTGGAGTCATTTTTCTAATTGTGTACTTAAACAATCCCACCGTACAGAGACATCGTATTTGACATAAAAGGAAAAAAAGGGCACAAAGGCACGTTTTAAGGAAGTGAAAAAAGATAATGAATTAAACATGTTATTTAACAGAAAAGGAAAAAAAAAGGCCCGCAATGGAAAAAAAAGGCTAGAGCCGAGACACGGAGTCTTTTTTCTAATTGTGCACTTAAAAAAATCTCACCGCACATCGCAGAGACATCATATTTTCTTAACATAAAAGGAAAAAAAAAGGGTGCAAAGACACGTTTTCAAGGGAAAAAAAACAATGAATTAAACATATTATTTAAAAAAGGGCGCGCGATAAAAAAAGATGTTGAAGTTGAGATATAGAGTCATTTTTCTAATTGTGCACTTAAAAAAAATCACATCGTACAAAGACATCGTATGTGACATAAAAGGAAAAAAAGGGCACACAGATACGTTTTAAGGAAGTGAAAAAAGATAATGAATTAAACATGTTATTTAACAGAAAAGAGAAAAAAAAGGACGCGCGATGGAAAAAAAGGCTAGAGCCGAGACACACAGTTTATTTTTCTAATTGTATACTTAAAAAAGTCTCACCGCATATCGCGGAGATATCGTATTTTTTTTAACATAAAAGGGGAAAAAAGAGCTCAAAGACACGTTTTCGAGTAAGAAAAGAAGATAATGAATTAAACATGTTATTTAATAGAAAAGGAAAAAAAAGGTACGGTCATGACATACAAAGCCTATTTTCCCAACACAAGTGATTGCACTTGTGCACTCAAAAAAAATCCTCTGCACATCGCAAAGATGAGAAAAGGGGAAAAAAGGGCGCGCGATAGAAAAAAAGATGCTGGAGTTGAGACACGGAGTCATTTAATTGTGCACTTAATAAAAATCACACCGTGCAAAGACATCGTATGTAACATAAAAGGAAAAAAGGGTACAAAGACACGTTTTAAGGAAGTGAAAAAAGATAATGAATTAAACATGTTATTTAACAGAAAAGGGAAAAAAAAGGGCGCGCGATGGAAAAAAAAGGTTAGAGTCAAGACACGGCAGCACACGGTGTCTCTAAATTATTCGGAGACATCGTGTGTGTGTCTCCGAATAATTCGGAGATACCATGCACACGGTGTCTCCGAATTATTCAGCGACAACGTGTGTGTGTCTCCGAATAATTCGGAGACACCGTGTGTGTGTCTCCGAATAATTCGGAGACATCGCGCACACGGTGTCTCCGAATTATTCGGCGACACCGTGTGTGTGTCGCCGAATAATTCGGAGACACCGTGTGTCTCCAAATAATTCGATGTCACCGTGCACACAGTGTCTCCGAATTATTCGACGACAACGTGTGTGTGTCTCCGAATAATTCGGAGACACCGTGTGAGTGTCTCCGAATAATTCGGAGATATCGCGCACACGATGTCTCCGAATTATTCGGCGACACCGTATATGTGTCGTCGAATAATTCGAAGACACCGTGTGTCTCCAAATAATTTGGTGTCACCGTGCACACGGTGTCTCCGAATTATTCGGCGATACCGTGTGTGTCTCTCTGAATAATTCGGTCTTACCGTGCACACGGTGTCTCCGAATTATTCGGTGACACACTGAGGCTAATTCGGAAACACCATGTGTGTGTCGTCGAATAATTCGGAGACACCATGTGTATGTCTCCTAATAATTCGGTGTCACCGTGCACACGGTGTTTCCGAATTATTCGACGACACCGTGTGTGTGTCGTTGAATAATTTGGAGATACCGTGTGTGTGTCTTCGAATAATTCGGTGTCACCGTGCACACGGTGTCTCCGAATTATTCGGCGATACCGTGTGTGTGTCTCCGAATAATTCGGTGTCACCGTGCACACGGTGTCTCCGTATTATTTGGTGACACACTGAGGCTAATTCAGAGACACCGTATATATGTCTCCGAATAATTTGGTGTCACCGTGCATACAGTGTTTCCGAATTATTCGACGACACCATGTGTGTGTCACCGAATAATTCGGAGACACCGTGTGTGTGTCTCCGAATAATTCGGTGTCACTGCGCACACGGTGTCTCTGAATTATTCGGCGACACACTGAGACACCGTGTGTGACTCCAAATAATTCGGTGTGCGTAGTATTTGGAGATACCGTGTGTACATGGGAAACAAGATATTTAAAAAAATAAAAATTTCAATGGTTGGATAACAATTGTATTTCGAACCCAATCATGATGGTAGTAATAAATGGGAACAAAAAACTGCAATAATAATAGGGAACCTTATGGGAAATTAGCAAATCTCGAATTCTCTGTCTCTCTATCTAAAAGAAGTTGAACAGCTTCCACCACGTCAAAAGTAAAAACCTGAAAACTGAAAATGGTGCAATTACATTAGCTTGGTTTGATTACAATTTCTTCATAAGTTATTCAAAACTCTCACCTGAGAAACTGACTTGCGTGGTTTAGTCTCAAAGTCGGTTTCTTCTCTTTGATTTCTGACTTGATAAAACTAATAATTTATTTGATGGTTGAAATGAAATCATATATTGTCCTCTTGCAAATGAAATCAGATACTGTCTTATTGCAATTGGTTTTTTTGCATGTATATAAGTGGCAAGTCGGTTTTGAAAATATTTGTGGCAAGTCGGTTTGGAAAATATCAGTGGCAAGTCGGTTTAATTAAAATTGAGAAGTCAACAAAAATAGATATCACGGTAGATACCAAATAGTCAACAAAAATGGCTGGCTACTCTAGAAAAACCAACAGGGAGGAACCAGTTCAAATGTGAAATGGAGGGTGCACAAATGAATAGTGATTTTGCTATCCTCTCTTTTAATATAGTAGTGATATTTCATCAATTTTTATCAAAATATTTTTCAAACAACCCCGAATATATCTATCTACTTTACTTGTATCTATCACCTAAAATATAATCGGTTATTATTCAAAATAAATTGAATAATTAAAATCCACCCTCTCCATTATTAATGTTCTATTATTAGCTCGGATGCCATTCTTATAATGCATGTTATTATGGTCGACTTTGTGAGCCATAATTTATTGAGTCCCCATCCCTTTGCTAATAATTCTACACCCTCGTGTCCCTCCCATAATAATCCACCGTTTTGGTTCATTATCATTAGTTCCGTTGGTGGCTCCCATGGTCGGCCGTGGAAGAATGCGACAAATGGTCGAAATTTATACAACATACTCGTCTCTCATGGTCAGTTGTGGGAGAATACAATCGTGTGTCAAAATTTATACAGCGTGCTAGTTTTTCGTTGTTGTCCAACTAGAGTGCTTGTACGGATAAAACAAGTACCGAGATCCAATGGCAGAGGTAGGGGTTATGGCACTCCCTTGTTCATGCCCACCTTCTTTAAAATAAAAAATAAAAAAATAAATAAAATTGGTTATACCCATTGTTTTTCCACTATTCAAGACCAGTAGCCCACTATTGAAAATTTTTATCCCCTCCCCCCGTACCATTAAATCATGGCTCTGCCTCTGTCGAGATCATGAAGTAAATGAAATGATTCCAAGTTCTATGGTATAAGTGAATATCTATAACTTTCTCTTCTTCTTTTGTGAAAGGAATGACCTTAAATCTTGATAATGAGAATGTTGGGATATTCTCGTTTGTGATTAAAAGGTGCTAGTTACCATATAAGCTACCGATTTCGAAAGTTGTATTAATGTTTTCATTGAAGACTTCAAAAAAATGACAAAAAATTAAGGGCGTGTCTGACAGCCATTTTTGGCCCTATTTTAATTGATATTGTGACCGTTTGCTAGTGTCAGTGGAGCCCACATGTAAGAGGAAGAGTCAAAGTTTGCGGCTGGCTTGGAGAGTTAACGGTCAGAAAATCCATTTCTTTGGAAGGAAAATTGCTCCCAGACACACCCTAAATACACAGTCACAGCTCAGTGATGTGTCCAGTCCAAAAACTATGCATGTCTAAACCTGTCACGCCAAACATCAATTTTCGGGACGAAGTAATCCAACGTTGTACTTGAGCAAAATGCAAGTCATATTAGATCTCTACAAAGACAGTTAGACTCGATCCATTTAACATATTTAAGACAAAATGCCCTCAAACTATAAAAATGAAATAAATCAGTACTTGTTTCACAAAAAAATACTGTTTTTTTATCATTCTTGCAAAGTAAAATAATAGTTGTCCCCAAGACTTATTCTTAAATAGGAAAAAGTTGAAAGAGTAGTTCAATGTCTGATGTTTGTTTGACATTCAGTGTCTGCTTTGAATTATGTGGCATACACTGTACCCTTTTTCTATAATGTGACATAAAATAATATGAAATTTCTTATGTCCTAGGTCTTAAACATAACTTTATGGCCATATATCCTTCCCCAAATTCCAATGTAAGTCCTTTTCTTTTGCTTTATTTGGTGAAAGCTTTGTCTATTATCTAATCTTTTATGCTTTCTTTCTTGGATAGACTTTATGTTTTCAAAGCATTTTTCCATAATTATGTAGCATGGTGTTCTTATAAATTTTGAGTGGAATTTGAAGCCATACGAAAATAATTTCCATTAAAATTGATATGATTGTCACGTATTAATGTTTAACGTTGACTTAAGAAGAGGTATTAACTCGACAAATACACCCATAGCAACTAAATTGAATATATCGTATACAAAAATTTATCATGTGAGAATCTTCATCACGAGTCACGTGATAATAAATTTCAACAATTTATATGTATGTAAGCACCTAAAATGTTTAGTTTTAATGTTTATTATTGTCATTATAAATGTTATTTTGTCTTTTATTATTTTATGATTAATCATTATTAGGGATTGTATTTTATTAAGTTAATTTCGGTTTTAGAAGATTAGTTAGGCTTTTTTCCCTTAAAAGTTAGTAAATGGTTTACTACTTTCCATATCGTTTATGCATAAAATTTGAGGTTTTTCAATTCTTCTATTTATTTGGTATTATTCGTGTGTAAATGAACTCTAGACAAGTAAAAGGATGTTAGAAGCCTAAATTCATTGGTACTCAATCAAGTATATGACTTTTTGTTCATGAGTAACTGGATTCTAGCTAATACGATAAGATTCCAAGGGTGAATAGTATCATGGACAAATAATAAAATGACGAATCAAGTATATCCCCTCAAGGGTTGAGAAGTGGGATTGAGAATTTAGTCAAACTTCAATTAAACATAACTCTACGTCGCAAAACACAAATTTCTCAAAGATTGAATTGTTTGTTGTCTAGTCTAGATAAATTTAACCTACAAAAATAAACTAAAATTATCTAAGATGGTTTTAGAGAATAATTCAAAGATAAGAAAAATACTAGGAATCCGACATCGTGAATTAATCCATTTTAAATTTTCCATACTCTTTATAAATTCCAATTCTTGCTCGTTGTGACTATCGGTGATACTCATTTATCTAATGCTCCTTCGTTAGTAAAGTTAGAACTATTTTTACGTATGACCCTAAAAAATTCCTATCTATAATTCTAAAATAAAAAAGACACAAATATTCAAGAGCACCGTGTAAAGCAATGTTCTAAAAAGCTTAAAGCGTGGCTAAGCGTGGAGGCCAAGCTTCAAGCTTTAGGAGCCTAGGCGAGCCCAGGCGAAGCTTAAGCGTTAAAAAGCGTTTTTTTATTTTAAATTTTTAATCATTGTAAAAAAATTAAACAATTCAAATAATACATAACAAACATCTAAAATTATAAAATACTGCATTTACTTAATAATTCATTCATAAAGATAAGTTTCAAAATCATAATTACATAACGTTAATAACTTGTAGCTTAAATCTTATCTAATCTAACTCTTTATCGGACTCTAATTTAATGTCTTCTTCTTCATCTACAAAAAAAAAACAAAAACAAAAAAAAAACAAAAAGAAATATACATTTAATGGAGCATAGCATATTTAAGTAATTATTTATTGGCCAAAAGAAATGAGTCGTGTACAGCGCGCCTAGATGGAAAAAATTGGGTCTCCAAGGGGAAAGCACGCCTAGCCGCCTATGCGCGCTTTGCCACGCCTAGGCGCGCTTAGGCACACTTAGTTGCCCATTAAGCGGTCAACGTTGTCCGTTGACCGCTTAATTACCGCTTAGCCTCAAAGCGATGCGTTTTCATCCCGCTTCGCGCCAATGTGCGCTTTTTAGAACATTGGTGTAAAGATTGCATAAAGCTTCAAATTGTATTCGTATGCTCTATCCGATTTTGTATTGTTAATTAACGCGCTCTAATTTCTAACCTCTCAAAAAGGCGAAAACAAAATTAGCAACAAGTTTATCTCAACGGTTATCAATCATTTAAACATAAAAAACGCTTAACTAACAACCACAAGATCAGAAATGATAATCAAAACAAGAGTTATCAAATTAAAAGTTTGTAAAGAAGTTCAATAAGATGAAACTAGAAGAAATAATTCTGACCCTTTGAATTCCTCTAGTTGTTCTTCAAGAATCTTCGCGCTTCTTGTTGGGAAATAGCTTGTCACGTGAACCCATAAATGTAATTAATTGTGCAATACATGTTATCTTAATGTTAAACCCGAAATTAAAGTAATCTAATAATGAATTAAAGTAGTTGAGCTTTGGACATCTAAATAAAGCGTGAGCCTAAATATGTTTAGAGATCGAATCCATTAGGGTTGTATTTCATGGTGGACCGAAATACTTATGGATAAATATATATAAGGTTATGGTTCATAATTCATATTTAATATTTTCATTCTTTGTGACATCCCAACACAGAAAACATATAGAAGAGGAAGATTCAAAACCCACAATCAAGATTCAGTGGATTGCAAGTTGATCTTCAAGATTCAAAATAATGTACCAATGTATGCTCCACATTAATTAATTCTCTTGGTAATTTGACACGGAGATCTTGTCATTATAAATTTCAATTTCATAAAGTTCTAGTTTTAAAGATTCAATAAGTGGTATAAGAGACCATTCATGTTAAACCATTGAGATTTGATAAAGAATTTTAGGGATAAAGTTCGTACTATGAATTCTTCATCATTGGGATGCGTATTCTCTCTAAAAGTCGAAATTTTTGGATTTTTGGCAAAAATTAAGAATTTTCAGTACTCTGCGACACGTCGTCGCTCGCTGCTTGCCTGGGTAGCACTCGAGCAACATAGTGGGCTGTCACTCGCTTGGCGCCACTCTAGCACTCAAGCGACGGTAGGGGTCATTGCTTGCTAGATGCGAGGCTAGCGCTCAGTTAGCATCAGAGTAGCACTCGAGTGGTAGTTTAGCTACTTGATCGTGCTTTCCTAGCGCTCAAGCGTTAGGATTATCTGGTTTCATACGTGAATTTTCAGAAAATTTAATTTTGAGTGACAATCTAGTTGAAATCTTGGTACAATTATATTAATTTCGATGATTAATATTCTAAAATATATTAATTGAAACAACATGTTACCAAATAACATCTCTTGTCAAGATTAATTTATTTGTAATTTTGGTAATGATGTGCGTATGTAATTCATGACGATATTAATCGGGCCAAATGAAAGTAAATATTTGGTCGAATTACATACACACATGTGCTAATAAATATGTGACAATTATAAAAAAAAATATTAAGAAGAACAAACTCAACAACTTTAAGAACAAATGTCATTAAGAAGTTCTACTAGAGAAATGAGAAATGCAATTTCAGATAACTTTATAGTACTTTCCCAAGAAAATGAGGATGGCACTGAATGGTGGAAGAAAATTCAATCAACTTTCATCAAGCAATGCAAATGTCTAATTCTCAAGAGTGAATTGATATCATAAATGATGAGATGAAATCAATAAAAGACAATGACATTTGAGAACTAATCTTATTACTTCCGGTGTGAAACTCATTTGCTGTAAATGAATATTAAAAATCAAGAGGAATTCAAAGGGTAATGTAGAGAAATATATAAGGCTCGTCTTATCGTAAAAGGATTTACATTGAATACAAAAAGACTCTCTCTCCGATTTAACAAAAGATTATTTCAAGACTATTATAGCACTTATGACATATTTTGATCTTGAACTATATCAAATGGATGTAAAGACTGAGTTTCTAAATGGTGACATCGATGTGATGATATATATGGTGCAACTAAAAAATTCTGTGTCTAAAGACCAAAAGAAGATGTTTTGCAAAATAAATAAATTCATCTATGGACTTAAGCAAGCTTTCCTCAGTGGTATCAAAAATTTCATCAAGTAATTATCTAGTTTGGTTTTTATATAAATGCAGTTGATGATTTAGTATATCACAAGTTAAGTGGGAGTAAGTATATTTTTCTGATATTACATGTCGATGACATAGTACTTACCTACAATGATATATGCGTATTGTACGAAACTAAGAGATTTCTGTTAAAGAATTTTCAAATGAAATATCTTAGTGACGCTTCTTTTGTATTGGGAATTCAGATACACTAGGAATATCCTCAATGTATTCTTGGATTATTACAAAGAGCTATATCGATAAGGTAATTGAGAAATTTGGAATGCAGGATTGTAAACCAAGAGATGCCCCTATTGTTAAGGTAGATAAGTTTAGTTTCAATCAATGCCGTAAAAATGACTTTGAAGAAAAAAAAATGCAGAAAATTCACTATGCTTAGCAATTAGAAGTTTAATGTATACTCGGGTTTTTACATATCCAAATATAACATTTATTGTTGGAATGCTATGCAGATATTTAAATAATCCTGGAATTGATCATTGAAATCCAGCAAAGCAGCTTACGTGGTATTTACAAATAATAAAGGATTGCATGATCACATATAGAATATCAGACCAATTGGAGATCATTGAATATTCTAATTCAGATTTTGCTAGATGTCAGACAATAGGAGATCCACATCGGACTATGTCTACCTACTGCCTAGATGAGCTATATCCTAGAAAAGTACAAAGTAGACACTTGTATCTTCTTCAACCATGGCAGCGGAGTTCAAGCATGTTATGAGACATCCAATCAAGTAATATGGATGTGAAACTTTGTCATTGGGCTGCGTGTTTCGGATGGAATTGAAAGACTACTTAAGTTATTTTGTGACAGTAAGTTAGCATTCCTGTGTTCAAACAATAAGAGTTCCACAAAATCTGAATTTATAGACAATAAATTTCTAATTGTAAAGAAAAGAGTTCAGAGTAGTCAAATTTTCTAGAGAATATATTGGGACAAACTCTATGATAACAAATCCATCTACTAAAGGATTACAACCCAATGTCTTTCATGAGCACATTGCTCACATAGGTGTTGTACCTTTAGATGATATGCTAGTTTAGTGGGAGTTTGTATTTGGATGTTCTCTATTTTAGACACATTATTTTGTTGCATGCTTAATCAATTTATTTCTGTAATAAAGTATTTAGTTCAGTTTTTCATTCTAATTGAAGTTTTGGTTTAATCTTATTAAAGAATAAGGTAGGACCAGTTGAAAATATGTGTGTTTGGATAACATTACATGTAATTTTCATGCTACACATCCATACTTAATTTATGTCAATTGATTGTGTTGATATACACGGCTTTTGATGAATTTAGTTATATTATTTTTAACGAATACCTTTCTGATCCTATATTGACATAATAACAAAAAAATTGAGTTCTACACATTTATAAAGTAATTGCTTAAATAAGGGATTGTTGGGAAATAATTTGTCGTGTGGGCATACATATGCAATAAATTGTGCAATATAGGTTATCTTAAGGTTAAACTTAAAATTAAAGTGATCTAATAAAAAATTAAAATAATTAGATTTTGAATATCTAAATAAAGTGTGGACCTAAATATGTGTAAAGACTGAATCGATTAGGGTTGTATTTCATGATAGGCTGAAATATTTATTTTGTGTGTGTGTGTGTGTGTGTGTGTGTGTGTGTGTGTGTGTGGTCCACAATTCATATGTAAGATTCTCATTATTTGTGAAATATCATCAATACAAGAATACAAGAGAAAATGTATTGAAGAATAAGATTCAAAACCCACAATCAAGATTCAAAGGATTACAGGTTGATATTTCAAATTCAAAATAATGGATTAATGTATGTTCTGCATTAATTAATTCCCTTGATGATTTGACATGGAGATCTTGGCATTAAAATTTCAAGTTCACAAGCTCTAGTTTTAAAGATTCAACACTTCTTCCTTCTTTCATCTCTAAATGATGTAAAACTCAAGAGAAAGTGTTTAGTTGTTGCCGTAATTCCCCACATTACCCGTGATTTGAATTTTTAAACAAAGGATCAGACTTTTCTTTAGGATGCTAGATCGATCTGTCAAGTGGATGAACTGATATCGCAATTGCTCTGGCTTCTCCAAAACCTAATTTTATGTGAATATAGAAGGATATCAAGTCAATACTTGTACCTAAACCACATAATGTATTACAATCTATATATTGCTAATAATGCAATGGAGTTTGAAACTCTATGGACTTTGTAACTTTGGAAGCAGTTTATTTTGTAACAATTTTCAACAATAGGATCAAAAACTTATTGTAATAAAATCTCCCAAATGAACGCTATCATAAACAAGTAATAAAGTAATGAATAAAAAATCGTCCTACAATTATTGAAAGTTTAACCAAATTTTAATTAAACCTAACTTTACCTTGAAACACACGGATTTCAAAGAGTGAGATGTTTATTGTCTAATCTAGATTAATTTATTCTACGAAAATAAGCTAAAATGATCTAAGATGGTTTTAGAGAATAATCCAAAGATGAGAAAAAACACTAAGCATCCAACATCGGATGTCGTTTAGAATTCATGCTCATTTTGACAATTGGTGATTTTCATTTATCTAACAATCTCTCATGAGTAAAGTTGGGTCTATTTTTATAGATGATCTTCAAATATTCTTACCAAGAAGTCGAATATATAAAAATGCATAAATACTTAGGAACATCTTATAAAGATTGCACACAACACAGAAGTGTATGCTTACCCCCTATGGGACTTTATGTTGTTTGCTAATACGATTTAAACCAATTTTGAATCTTTCGAAAAAAAAAAACCTAGGAAAAATGTCGTGATTGCCCAAGCAACCCTTCATGTCGCGTTTTAGAACTAATGCTCAGACTTTCTTCAGGATGTCCACGGATGTGGACATTGTACATTATCCCCCATTTCAAGCCATCTCCAACTGCTCCTATGGTTCTTGGGTCCTTCAAATACTTCGTGAATTGATACTTCGTTCATTTCATCTAATTTTAACACTCTTTTGATTTGAATACTTTCTAATTTTTCCTACAAAACACTAACAAAGCAATAATCAACTACAATAACACTCGGAATACAAAAAAATATATTTTAGAATACATATTGTTGACCTTAATTTTTGCACGAAGGATTGACCCATAGAATCATGACCACCTCCATTCCACATTGGTGTCACCTGCGCGCTAGAACACACCATTAGGATGCAAAGGTCTGTGGTCAAGAAAAAGGTCTGACCGTTTGCACTCATACGATCAAGTTAACTTTTGAATGATAGATAATGAGTGCAAAAGATGAAGGGGGGGGGGGGGGAGGGGGGGGGGGGATCGAATGACATTCCTTGTGTGTAAATGAGTTCACCTATATATAGAGCAATGGAAATGGGTTAACTCGGACTAAGGGACCGAGCCCAAGCTCAAGCCTCCAATTGACATAATTAATTATTGAATTTGAGTCGGCATAAGTGTGACCCCTCGTTATGCGCATGCCATGTAATTTATAGATATAACACAGACCTAAATATTTGTATAAAATATATAGTAGTCAATTTCAAAAGTCAAATTTATTTATTACTATGTGAATGTCTTCATTTTTCTTATATGCGAACGTTATAACTTACGTGTCACGTGATGTGCTCTTGACACTTCGGTAGACACACTTCTCTCTCATATTGGGAAAGATTCTCTAAACTTGGACACTTGAATTGATATAGGATTGAGCTGAAATAAGTTCTTTGACTTGGAATTAAAGATGCATTTTACTTAATCACCATTTGTGGCGTTGACATTAATAATGATTTTTCAAATGAATAATGTTATATAGTATCAGTGGTGTAAGAGAATCAGTTCAAGTGATCATACTTGATAGATTCAACTAAATGAATCACACGACATTACATTTTAGTGAGCCTATTATTTTATATCATGCAGTTGTCATTTAAATTAGTGCTTAATATCAGTGGTGTTAAATAGTATTACTCTTTTCGAATAATCTTGTCTTTGATAATATCTTCATTTTGAATTTGATTTTCAAGATGCTTACTCATAGTTCAAGTCATGTTTTTTTTTTTTTTTTTTTGCTTTAGTCAGTGCCTAAAAAATAAAAGGAACCCCACATCATTGATGGACAGAATCTATAAAAAAAAAAAAAAAAAAAAGGGGGGGGGGGGGGGGGGGGGGGTGGTGGCGGGCGGGGGGGACTAGACATAGGCTAAATGTGACTTTGATTTGTAAAAATGAAGCCTTGTCCAGTGTTCAATAAAAAAGCAACAAAGAAATTCAATAGCCAGTAAAACAAGTGTTAAAGAGCTTTTCATGGGTTCATATGCAACATTTTTGCAGCAATGTCAAAAGGGAGAGAATGAAGAGATAGAAGCTGAGGAAGAAAGTGTATATGTAATGATTATGCTTGAGGAAATAATCTTCAAATTTTGACAGTTCCTTTAATTGAAACCACCAATTTTTATGTCCAATTCCCAAACATGTAAATGTGGATTGAGTTATCCATGTGTTGACAAATGGCTTGCCTAAATAGAAGGGTTGCGTTTGACAGACTTCTCAAATCAATAGCGTGTACACAACACGACAAAATCAAATTGCATAGTCATGACTCAAGTTCAACACGAGTTGGGACCACAAATTTTATAGACCGCTCTATCAAGAATCTTGAGTCATGTTAGGCCTTTGTCTAGGGAATTTTTCACATACTCACACATTGACACAATGATCTTAGTGAAGCTAAACCCCTCGACTTCGACTTTTTGATTATTCATTAAATCCAATACCCAAGGCTCAAATCTTCTTGGAAGGTGGGCCCATTTATCGCTAGAGCCCAAATATCATCCAGGCTCAAAAAATCCTTGTAATCCAAATTGGAAAGGCATTTCTCATGAGCTTTATTGCACACCCCATGGAGCACTACTTGGTGATGGGCTTGACAAAAAATGTTGAAAGGGCTGGCTTTTCGATTTCTTTCACAGAAAATAACTAAAGAAATTCAAAATAAATAAAATTTTGGTCAATTCAGTTTTGTAACACACCAAGTCTAAACAATTTTTTACTTAAGAGTACTATCATTTATTTTCATTTAAGTAAATATAACATCAATTAAACTCAATTTATATCATAATTTGTGGAACTTATTAAAATCCTAGACAATTGTGTAAAGAAAATTACATAATTCAAAATGATTTATTTATTTAAATTTCAAAAGGGTTCAATAAATCTTATTAGATTAGAAATAGAACTTTTAACTCGGACAGTGTTGAATCTGTCTCGTCTCAAGTGGTTATCTCGCATCCTCTAACTTTCATCGTCTAAAAATAGGGGGAGATAACGTCGAATGAACTAATGCCCAGTAAACAAATCACATACATATGATGTATACTTATGATATGCATATGCATTACTTGAAAATAAATATTTTTTTTATTATGCATCCCATTTTCTTTCATTCTTTTAAAAACATTAACGTTAACATTGTGAGCTCAATTTAATGTATTGCCTAGCCAGTCAGAATGCAGTGGACAATTATTATTTGAAACCCAATTCATTCTATCAATAGTACTGCAAGAAATTAACATTAATATTGAACGTTGGTCGGGTGCACAGTCCTCCATGCCCATTACACATCACACCTTTCATGGCATAGACATACACTTCGTAATAATAACATTCGAGATACATATCTTTTTAAAGCATTTCATTACCCATTAAAATTTGAAAACTTTCTACCTCACGAAGTTTCATACATCGTTATAGATGCATTGTCATTAAAAAGGTTCGAATTCTAGGGACACGTCAGAAAGTCGTGAGAGGTAAGATGGATATATGATCTCTCAAAGCGGACAGTACGTACGATATAATAATGGATCTAGCGTGAGGTCGGGTTGTTACAAAAAAACGTGTGTTTTGTTTAGAAAGGAAAACAAAAAAATCCAAGTTTCGGATGGTGTTTTTAAAATGGCATTGCGATCGGTATATTTAGAATTTTAAAACTGTTTTTAATTGCAAAATAAACCCTTATGAGTTATTTATCATTTCCAACTGGAAATAGGTCGATCAAAGTCCCGTAAAATTTACTTTAATAATTTTAGCGAAACTATGGCAGCCAAATTCGGGAAAATGCAGACCAGTTTGTACGGAATAACTTCAAGCTTCAAACGTAGTCTTCGAGACCCTAAATTTTTATATTTTGTACTTATATGAGTTATATATTTTCCTATAAAATTTCATAAGGTTTCGAGAAGATTTGCTATGTCTAAATTTTTCTTCAAACTTATTGCTCAACCGTAAAAAGAGTTTTTGTTGGCTAATTTTTAGGAACTCATTCCAAACTTCTCTATTTCATAAATTTTCTAAGTTTATATGTTAAAACAAAAATGTTGTGATTACATAGTTCGAGTAAATAAATTTCTATTTCTGAAAATAAAAAGAAAAAATTAAATCTTGTGTTTTGGAGGTTCACGTCAATGAACTCATTTTTGGTAACGCGTCGGGTTACTAGAACTTGGGCGTTACAATTTGGTATCAGAGCGTCGTTTACTTTTCTGTAGACTTGCGAAACATAAACTTGATTTTCAAAATTCTTGAAATTTTGCGTCAAATAAATTATTTTGTTACCATCATGCCTGTCATTGCCGAAAATCACCGACTTTGAGGTAAAGAAAGTTACAAGACATTTATGTTATGCTATGATATTTGTAATGTTTATGGGTGATTGTATTTATTTAAAATTACGAGAATATATGTTTAAAGAAGTCAAGTTTGAAAATATGATTGAGATGTTTGTGAGTTTTGAGAACATTAAATTACCATTTTAGTCCTCAAAGATATATAAGAAACCTACCTATTTGGACTTTATATAATTGATTTGGCACAGATGGCACTAACTAAGAGAACATGTAGGAAGACGTGTTCGATGATGCCTCGTCAATATGAGATCGTGAGGCAATATGAGGAGTATTAGTGGAATCCAACGCACGACATGGGCCAACACATTATGGAGATATTAGTAAGGTGGAGAGAAGTAAGGTAACTAGGACATATGGTCACGGGTCGTCGGGCCACTCGCCTCCTTATTGATACCTTACCAGAAGAATGGCTAGAGATAGTTGAAACAATTTACAATTATTTGTGGGAAGTTGCTATACCCACCTTGCTTCAAGAGATAGACTATGAGGCATTCTGCGCAGAGCTGACGGCGCAGTAGGAACATGCCCCAAGATGATGCACTTGCAAATCCTGATGGAGATAGAGTACCTACTGAGATGTATGTTCGCGAGGATGCACCTCCACCTATTTCAGACGATGAGTCGCAGTCTTCCTAGAAATCTAAGTTTCAAGGAGATTGGATTAATGATGATAGTGTCAAGAAGGATTAGTGTCAGGGATTGTTAGTAGGTTTTATCAGGTTTAGATCATGTGGATGACGAGTAGGATTTCCTTTTTGCTTCCCAATTGATTAGTACCAGACGCTATTTCATAAAATTGTATTCCCTATTAAGGATCTAGCTAATAATAAAAGTGGATATTTCCTAATGGTAGTTTCTCATTTTCTTGCGCATTGTATGATTTTGTGATTTTCCTAAAGATTACAAACCTATTATATTTTGTATTAAGGAAAATGGCACCAATATCACACATGAGGGCAATTAGGGAATTGCAACAAGCAGTTGAAGAAATGAGAAAAGTCTTATTGGCAC
The DNA here is from genome assembly GCA_019097785.1 of Fraxinus excelsior. NCBI lineage: Eukaryota > Viridiplantae > Streptophyta > Magnoliopsida > Lamiales > Oleaceae > Fraxinus > Fraxinus excelsior. Next base: position 35,185,714 of record CM032630.1, read on the forward strand.
AAGCTACTCTGACAGCACCATTGGCTCCTACCGGACAAGATACACCCGCAATACCACCTGTCGCAACTCAAACTGCCCCTATAAAACCCCCTCCTTCAACACCAACCCCTACTCTAGGTGTATCAATCATTGAACAATTTCGCCGATATTTCCCTCCTAGTTTCGACGGCGGCAACGATCCTTTGGCAACAGAAGAATGGCTTCGCATAATTAAGAAGATCTTTCAGCACATATCTTGTCCAGAAAATTAGAAGGTGCTATGTGCAGAATTCATGATGGTCGGAAGAGTCGACCATTAGTGGGAATCCGCGTCACGTACACAAACAGAGGAAGAACAACATAACATGACATAGACCCAATTCAAAACAGAGTGACTGAGAAGTATTTTCTACAAGCCTTCTACAACCATAAGGAAACGGGATTTGTACAACTAATACAGGAAGATAGGGACATCATCAAATATGAAAGGAAGTTTGAGGAATAATCATGTTATGCCATACATCTTGTGAGTACGGAACTCATGGAAGTGAAGTGATTTGAGAAGGGACTGCGCACTGAGATTAGGCAAAATTTAAGTTCGCATGAACTCACCACTTATTGAGAAGTTGTAAAGAAGGTTCAAACTGTATCATTTTCGAGTTATAAACTTCGAAGCAAGGGACTGCTAAAATGATACTGGAAAAAGGAAGTGGCAGATGATAGGAATGTAAAATGCATATTTTTCCATCTTTATTTTATGCGCTCGTATGTTTATTTTATGTCAAAATGTACTCATTAGCTCATATTTTGATTTAGGTGGTAATTCTATTGATATGACGTAATTTGAAAGAAATAGGTGAAAAAAGACCAAAATGAAAGGAAATGAAAGTTCAACGACTAGCGTACAAATATACAAAAGTTATGTCAAACAAAATGGTGAAGATTTGAGAGTCAATTGCTTGAAAGAAGATGTCAAATTGATGAAATATCGTCAAAATATGATCGCACATCAATTTCCAATCGAAAAGTTAGAAATTGGAGAGACGATTATTGATGTCTATCTCCCACATACACCGATTTTCAGCCTCATATTGAGACCCATTTTTGACATGGAAAACGATCAAATTGGAAGATGATATCTAAAGAACAATTGTATTCCTTTGAGTTATATTTCTAATAATCTTGAATCGCTTCAATTGGATATCAAGAGAAGAATATATGACTAAAATATTGAAAACTGTCCCGAGGAAGTTTCGTAAGACCAAGCGGTCGCATGGCTTTAATTCCATGCGGCCGCACAGACCACTTCCGAGAGTTTGAGGGCTGAGTTCATTTATTCTATGCGGCCGTAAACTTCTAAACCATGCGGCCACATGGTTCATTTTCGAGACGAAAATTCTAATTAGCTAATTCCATTCCACTGCTTATGGAAACAAGTTCCTTTGATTTTTATCAACCCTAGAACACACGAAAAAGACATCAGAATGCCTCCAACCTATTTTCTCTCTATTTTTATTAGATCTATCATGTGTAACTAACTCTGGTACTTGATTGAAGGATACCAAAGCCTTAGAAAATACTATAACTGTGAGATCCATCTATTTTCATTGTTTAATTTATATTTTCAGTATTGAATATTTTTCTATGCATAATTTTATGATTGCCATTTTTATTACTGAGAGATCTATTAGTTTTTCACATATTGCAATCTATAGTTAAGTTAAATCTCTAATTCATAATTGTTTGAATCATTTAACTTGTAAAGCACTAAGATTTGATAATTTTATGTGATATGTGTTATTGAATTTTAAGAAGAATGTTTAAATAGATTGAATGCAACCGATGGTGTTTGTATTATCTGTTTCATCGATTTCTCTATTATTTAAAGTTGTTATTAAATTGAATCTTTAATACTAGTATGAGATTATTTGATAATTAGGATTAATTATATAACTCATATAAGTACAACATATGAGAATTTAGGGTCTTGAAGACTACGTTTGAAGCTCAAAATTATTTCGTACAAACTTGTCTGCGTTTTCTCGGATTTGGCTGCCAAAATTTCGCTAAAATTATTAAAGTAAATTCTACAGGACTCCAATCAGCCTATTTCCAGTTGCAAATGATAAATAACTCATAAGGGTTTATTTTGCAATTAAAAACAATTTAAAACTCTAAATATTCCAACCGCAATGCCATTTTTTAAACACCAGCCGAAACCTGGATTTTTTTTTTCTTTCTAAACAAAACAACAATTCAAACATTGAAAGGTTCCACCCGAAACATAAGTTTTGAAACTACAATCTTTGGACACCCCCAAGTGACTGTTAAACAGAAAAATGATCGTCTAAATCATAAGAAATAAATTCCTAAAAATTTAACACATGCCATCCATGCCGAACCACCGCTTGATCTTCGATTACTCTGAAAAATTTTAAACATGAGTGAGCATCTCAAGAAATACTTAGTAGGCTACACGTGTTATATAAAGATAAAAATCATATATTTAATCTTGCATTCTTACATGTTGCCTTCATAAATAAACAAATCAATGATCAAACGATCTGCTTAAAGTTTCGATGAGCCTCTACGACCATCAGTTAAACATATAATCTCTTAAAGTTATGATGAGCCTCTGCGGTCATCAGTTAAATATATAATCTCCATAACATAGACATTTAAGAACCATTAAAGACACTTCACATACTTCATGAACAAACATATTGAATAACATGTATAATGAAAATTAAATTCATATGACCATGAACTTAGTGTAGGGATCCTACCTTAGCTTGCCAAGATAATGTAGTGACTACGTCCAACCGAATTCCTCTCCCAAATCTTTTCTCAAACTCTCTGCTTCCTTTTCAATGAAGGATGCGTGTATTCTTTTTAATAAATACTTAGTGGCAAAAAAATAGATTTACTTTAATGTGCATGATATAGTTTGAGAGATATCCTTTTGAAAGTGGACTCTATTCTAATATACAGAATTCCACCCAAATAGAAATTGAAATCTAATAAAAGTAATCCCAATTAGCTTTCATCCTAATCCAAAAGTAAAAAGAATAAATTCAAATTGTGTGACACACGTGGCTACCAAACTTGTTAAATACCTAACTAACTTTAATTAAAATATGGCATTTGGGCTACAATAACTCGGACCTATTTTATTTCAAAAAAATCTTTCTCAAGTCCAAAATTTTCCATTTAATATGAGCTTCGAAACATGCCCAATATCGATATGAAAATTCCTAGCTGGATGAATACTCGATTATTTGACCGAAAGCTAAAATTTTGGCATAAATAATTATTTTTAAATTATTCCCTCGGTATCTCAAACTGAACCAAACATGTTAAGATGAAAATAGATGAAAAATTATTTTCAGTTGTTACAACTCTTCCCCCTTAAAATAGATTCGTCCTCGAAATTCAAATTTACTTGATTAAGGAGGTCTAGGTACTTGACTAAAACATCTGTTTCCCTCTCCCATGTTGCCTCGTCTTTCCCATGTCTACCACATAGGACTTTAATTAATGGCACTTCTCGATTTCTCAAAACATGTATCTTCCTTTCCAAAACCATTACAGGTGCTTCTTTGTAAGTCATATCACTCTACACGTCCAACGAGTGAGCGTTAACCACGTGGTTGGGGTCATGGATGTACTTTCTCAACATAAAAGCATGAAATACGTCATGTATGGTAGACAACTTAGGTGGCAGTGCCAAACGATATGCTACATTCCCAACTTTCTTGAAGATCTCAAATGGGCCGATAAATCTCGGTTCTAACTTCTCCCTCTTTCTAAATCGCACTACCCCTTTTGTTGGGGGCAACCTTTAGAAATACTTTTTCTCCAACCTTAAATTCTAGTTCTTTTCTTCTCTTATCTGGGTAACTCTTTTGACGGTCTTAAGTTATCTTAATCCTCATTTTGATTTTATCTATAGCCTCCATAGTTTTCTTAATGAGTTCTGGACCTAAAATTCTCCTTTCACCAACCTCATCCCAACATATTAGCGAACGACATTTTCGACCATACAATGCCTCATACGGTGCCATGCTGATAATAGCTTGAAACCTATTGTTGTTTGCAAACTCCACCAGCGGCAAATGGTTCTCCCATTTACCACTCAAATCTAGTATACATGCTCTCAACATATATTCTAATTCTTGGATAGTTCGTTCCAACTGTCCATCGGTCCGAGGATGATATGTTGTACTGAAAGATAACTTAGTTCCCATAGTTATCTGAAGACTTCTCCAAAAATTTGAAGTGAATGTTTGGCCTCTGTCTGACACAATGGACGTTGGTACCCTATGGAGTTGAACTATTTCTTTGACATATAATTGTGAAAAATTTTCTAAGCTAAAAGTCATATAGAAAATGGGTGGATTTTGTAAGTCGGTCTACTATGACCCAAATGGCATCATGACTTTTGTCGACCTAGGAAGACCTACTACAAAATCCATCGAGATCTTTTCCCACTTCCATTTTGGTATGTCCATAGGACTTAATAGCCCTGATGGTCACTGATGCTATGTTTTTACCTGTTGACAAATTATACACTTTGACACAAACAATGATATTCTTCCTTTCATATTCATGCACCAAAAGGTATTACGCAAGTCTCTGTACATCTTTGTGGAGCCTGGGTATGCGGCATAAGGAGCGAAATGAGCATCCGTCATGATCTCCTTTCTCAGTTCTTCATCCTTAGGTACACACAATCATCCTTTAAACATAAGTGTCTTATCGTTGCTTATCTCGAAATCCCTTCATCTTTTCAGTTCCAACATCGGCTCTAATCCTTTCCGAGAAAGGTTCATCTTTTTGAGCTACTATAATCATGTCCATGAAGGTTGATTTTAGAACCAAACTCATTAACTTACCTAACGCTCGAGCTGGCAGTGTTAGAACTTCTATTATCATATTTTCAAAATCTTTGATTAACTGGTTCTGCTGTGTACATAGTGCTGATAAATGACACATATTCTTCCTACTCAGAGCATCTACTACTACATTAGTTTTACCTAGGTGGTAATGGATGGTACAATCATAATCTTATACTAACTCTAACCATCGTCGTTGTCTCATATTTAATTCTTTCTGGGTAAAGAAGTACTTGAGGCTCTTATGGTCATTGTAAATTTCACACTTACTTTCATACAAGTAAACAAGTAATGACGCCAAATCTTGAGAGCGTGAACAACCGCTGCAAGCTCTAAATCGGATAGTTTTTCTCATACTGCTTTAATTATCTTGGCGCATAGGCTATCACCCTTCCACGTTGCATCAGAACACAACCCAAACTCAGCTTAGACGCATCATTATAGATAACAAATCCCTCGGACTCTTCTGGAATTGCTAACACTGTAATGGATACCAATCTTTCTTTCAATTCTTGGAAGCTCTGTTCACACATTTCAGTTTATACAAACTTTACACCCTTTCGGGTTAGTTGTGTCAAAGGACCTGCTATCTTAGAAAAGCATTCTATAAATCGTCGATAGTATCCAGCCAAACCTACGAAGCTCCTCACGTCTTCGACATTCGCAGGTCTTTGCCAATTAGTAACAACTTTGACCTTACTCGAATCTACCTCTATACCCTTGACTGTCACAATGGGTCCCAAGAATCCTATTCGATCTAGCCAAAATTTGCACTTCTTGAATTTTGCATACAATTTTTCTTTACATAAAGTTCCTAAAATTGTCCTCAAATGGTTTTTATGCTGTTGAGAATCTCTTGAATATACTAGTATGTCATCAATAAACACAATCACAAACTTGTCGAGGTACTGATAAAATACTCTATTCATCAGATTCATAAATACTGCAGAGGCATTAGTAAGTCCAAATGGCATAACCATAAACTCGTAATGTCCATAGCGAGTCCTAAATACCGTCTTGGGTATATCGCTAGGCTTGATATTTAGTTGATGATAGCCTGAACTCAAATCAATCTTTAAAAATATGGTCGTACCGTTGAATTGATTAAATAAGTCCTCAATTCTTGGGAGTGGGTACTTATTCTTGACAGTCAACTTGTTCAACTCTCGATAGTCAATACACATTCTCATTGTTCCATTTTTTTTTTCACAAAAAGTACCAGAGCTCCCCATTAAGACACGCTTGGTCTGATAAAACCTTTATTTAGAAGTTCATCCAACTGCATTTTTAACTCATGTAGTTCTTTTGGTGCCATATAGTATAGAGCTTTAGACACCGGTACAACTCCAGGTATCAAATCTATGGTAAACTACACATGTCTATCAATTGGGGCACCCGATAGGTCATTAGGAAATATGTTAGCACATTCATGTACAATAGGCACTTTATCAATTGTTAATTCCTTCGATGGTATACTAGCAAGACTAATAAGGTGTCCTTGACAAGTTTTCTTCCTCAATAACCGTTCCGCTTTCATAGCCGATATGCGATGAGGGAGTGCCTTAATCTTTGAACCATAAAATCTAAACTCTTTCTGTCGAGGTCTCTTGAAGATCACCTCCTTCTGAAAACAAACAAATGTAGCTCTATTGCTACTTAACCAATCCATACCCAAAATAATATCAAAATCATTTAATTCTATGACATGTAAATCTGCCTCAAGTTTAAGCCCATCGAAATCTATTTGTACTGCCTTAAAAATCTTATTCGTATTAATGACTCTTCCTGATAGCATGCTAACTTCTAGCATACTACTAGTTTTCTCACATAGAACATTGATCTTGGCTAGACGGGTAGTAGATATAAACGAATGTGTTGCACCGGAATCAATAAGAACGTAAACGGGAATGCTATAAACAGGTAAAATACATGTAATTACGTCTCTGACTAGCCACATTTGTAACACACATTCTTGCCAAACAAACATTCACCCCTATGAGATTTCTTACACTTAGGGTACGGAGGAAAAAGATTGTTTGATTGTCCACTAGTAGACCCGTTATTCTGCTTCTTGAACTGTCCAGAGATCTTATCCTTGCCGTAATCGTGTGGTGTGCTGTCGTAGGCACCTAAAATTAGTCCTTAAACATCTAAATCTAATGTAGCAATGGAAGTAAAAGTCGATCCCACGAAAAGTGTGCAATTCAACAATTTCTACTTTGTATAACGATTGGGGAGGGTTTTGTTTATCTTGAAATCAATCTTATAACAAATAACAATGTAAATTAACTAGTTGTATTAAATCAATGAAACGAGTTTTGATCAAAGTCAACTTCCACCATTGGAGATTTATAATCATTCATCATTCCATAAAGAATAATCAATTCACATTCACAATATTCATCGTTGGAATAAATTCCTATTTGGTTTCGGGGAGGTTTGCTATGTCTAAAAAATTTTCAAAACTTACTGCTCAACGTAAAAAGAGTTTCTGCTGGCTGATTTTTAGGAACTCATTCCAAACTTCTCTATTTCATGAATTTTCTAAGTTTATATGTTAAAACAAGAATGTTGTGATTATATAGTTCGAGTGAATAAATTTCCATTTTTGAAAATAAAAAGAAAAACTTAAATATTGTGTTTTGGAGGTTAACGTCAATGAACTCATTTTTGGTAACACATCGGGTTACTAGAACTTGGGCGTTACAGTGAGTAAATAAGTAAAATTCTTAATTTCAAACTTCACGGTAGCTAATTAGGCACAATTCCTACGAATTAACTAATGAGATCCGTTCTTTATTCTTATTAAACTATTTAAACTCTAATTTAATCCTTTTAATTTACTAATTCCTATTATGTCATCCAATTATTTATTTATTTTTAACTAATTTACCCAAATATACTTTTTTAAGATGGGAATCTTTCAACTCTAAAAGTAAGATAAATTAGAAGCACATAGAAAGATATATTTTATAATTTAAATCTGGTAGTAATAGAATATTAAACTTAAATTAATGGCAAGTCGGTCATGTGGGTGTCCAAGGCACATTCCACTGGAAAAAAAATTATAATTAGTCACGACAAAAATATTCACATTTATCAAACAATAAATGTAATATTAATAATAATCAAGACAAAATGATAATAATGAAAAGTAAGCATGGGATGTTACAAGTTTAATCCGTGTTTGGTGTAGATTAATATATATTAAAAATCTTAAGTCAAAGTTATTAGTTAATATAAACCACATGTTTCATGAAATTCATGACTTTTCAATCACACATTTTCTCCTACATAGATAAAAGAGTCACTTGGTGGTTACTGTTCATAAGCCAAGCCGAGTCAAATGGCTTTATGTCTCGGCTCGACTAAGCCATCTAAGTCGTTTTGAGGTTTTTTTTATATAACGTTTGATTCAGTATTTTTATGTCACGGCTTGGCTAAGTCGTCTAAGCCTCTTTTTTTTTTTACATTTGATTCAGTATTTTTATGGTTCAGCTCGGCTAAGCCAAACGTTGAAGTGCGACCATGATAAATATATGATCGATAAATTTTAAATATCAAAAATAATTTTGCATTAATTGTGAAACGTAAAGTCGTGATTGTTTATGTTTCTTTTCAATCTCAACCTCATTTCAATGTGCTTTTTCTGAACTTTATTTTCCTACAATTTCTCATTTGATTCGATATTTCATGATATGAATATCCATTTGGATCAATTTAAATTTTAAAAAAAAAATTTAATGTGATAATAATAATAATAATAAATATATTGTCGATTAAGTTTAAATATAAAAATTATCTTAAATTGTTAAATGTAAAATCATAATCATTAATTTTTCTTTTCTACCCCACCTTCAACCTCCATACTTACACCATTTTTTCTCAATTTCATTTTTCTTCAGTTTCTACGATTAAAAGGGTAAATTTATGGCGTCAAAATGGATATTGAAGGAACTCAATAATTTTCAGAAAAATCCTCCTACATCATGCAGTGCTGGTAGACAAACATCTTATATAAAGTGAATTATTTTGATTTTTTTTAAATGAATTTCATGTACAGTATCATTAGAACATGCTAAAAAGATATTCAATGGAATTTATGAAGTTAGGTGATCGTTTGTCATTCTCTTTGCCTCTATAGTGGAAGTTTTCGTTGTGTAGTGGTTTTAATACTAATAGAGACCCTTGATTTGTCCTAAATTATGCACTGTATTATCATTAATTAATTAGTCTTACATAGGGTCTTCGTAAAGAAATTAAATATAGGTGCAACTAATACATGTAATTGGAGATTATATGAGCATGAGATGAAGGATACATAATGTATTACCTCAATAGGTAGAAAAAGGAGAGCTAGATTGAACTTCATTATCTTTTTAACAGGACATCAATATCTAATCATCTATATCCTGTCTTTTTTGAAAAGAACAAAGAGACCTTCAAACGCAAAGTCTATAAAATAAGTTTTGAATCAAGTCTCTTAATATTATTTTTGTCACCTTTCATCATTTTAAGTGTGTTAAGTTTAATATAACTAATGCTTAAGACAAATAATTTTTTTTAATATTTACACTATCATATAGTCAACTATACTATTGCACGTGCAATACACGTGCGTCTTACTAGTAATCTATAGAAACATGAGCTTAACTTTCTTAAAATTGGACAATGTCAAATGTTTGTTTTCGAATTAATCAACCATACTAAGTGGCACAATTTTTCTAATGCATTTTTAACTTCGTTAAATAAATTTTCCATATCACAAGTCATGTTTTTCTTCATCCATCCTAACAGTCAGCCATGTGCTCATACTTTTCCCTTTCTTCTTTACCCTCCCTTTCTTGCTTTTCGTTTTCATTTTTTGTCCTCCATTGCTTAAGAGTTGTCTAGTAATAAGTAGTCGAAACTCTAAAGCTCCAAATACGTCTTTTGTATATGTTGAAATGTGATCCAAATTCCATTTTGTATTGATGAATTGGTTGAAAGAGGAAGTCAAAATATGGATTTGGGATATTTGGAATATAGATTGGATGCCTAGGTACCAATTGGGTGTGAAAATTGAATTCGGAATAGAGATTCAACACATGAGCACTGACGAAGCATTGCATCGTCGGTCACAGTCCGCAAGGTTGGGGGCTTGAGCGTCGAGCGCAATCTATGCCACTTGAGCGTTGGTGTTATCTGGTCCAAGTCTGTTTCACGATTTAACGAATTTTAAGTTACTCTTTTCATCTGAAAATACTATAATTAGGGTTTGACATATATTCTATATATAGTCGGCTCTGCATTATATTAAGGAACTAGTTGGAAGCACAAAGTATTGTATTCTTTTAATCTTATAATGAATTATCTTCCTCTGTCCATGGTGTTTTTCAAGTCATTTTTAGTATTCTTGATTGCTATTTTCATCTTGCAATATTACTCTCGTTTATTGGATCTAACAAGCGGTATTAAAGTAAATTGGTATCACCTTGTTTTATAACAAATTGGTATTAGGGCAAGATTCAATCAACTTAGTTCGAGATTTGATTTTTATGATGACAACCATGAAGTATGATATTTCGCTTGTAGATCGCAGCACAAGATTTCTTTTAGGCGGAAAAGTGGCGAGCAGTGCTAGTTCAGATAAATTTAGATGATGATTTGTTAGAATTTGACAAAATGCCCTCAAATTGGATGTTGGAGAAGAAACAATATAAGGATTGAAAGGTTCTATCTCGGATTCATCTTTATTTTTCGAATTATATTCTTCAATACCTTTTAAAAGGAGAAAAGTACCATTACATTATGGTTGAAGTTAAAGCAATTCGCACAACGAAACTTCTAACCAGCAGATTGCATTTAAAGCAGCGATGTGTCTCATCGTATGATAGAAGGTACGTCATTGGAAGAATGCTTAGGTATTTTTAAGAAAATTGTTGATAATTTGGAGACCTTGAAGGTCAAATATAATAAAAAAGATTTAGGGATAATTTTGTTGTATTCATTGTCACTTCATATATATCTTTTAGCGGCACGATTTTATACAATCTCACACACTCACCCTTGAAGAAGTTTATGATGATCTATTTTCAAAGAAGGAGATGAAACATCTTGTTGGATTTCATGCTTATATAGAAGACCTTATTTTTCATGATGGTTATGAGAGTGACACATTGAAGTCTAATTATAGTAATAAAATTTGTAATTATTGCAAGAAAAGGGACACATTAGGAAGGATTGTATAAGTTGCAGAATATGGATAAATCAAAAGGAAAAAATAATTAGAAAATCCAAGTAAAGCCAGTATTGCAGAAAATTGCTATAGTGATGGAGAACTTTTAGTTATTTTTTACGGCGACTCCAAATCTGACGAGGATTGTGAAATGACGTAATTTACTAACTAAGTTTGACCACGTGTGGAATTATACAATTAAAAAGTAACAAGTCACTTTTAATTGTTTTTAGATGGTTAAACAAACAATCCAATTATCCTAAGTTAAATTACCGCAATTTGTAATAAGAAAGCAATAAATAATATCAATATTGATGACGGAGAAATCCAACTGGGTAAAAATTTCGGGACCAAGCCAGTTACCTCCACTATAGACAATACGAAGTGAGTTACAGTCAAATACTATCTAGCCAACTCTACTAAACTTCCCGATCTATTTCATGTTAACTCCAAAGTCTGCTTCAAGACCTACTCCATGATCTGCTCCAAAATCTTTTGCAATTGTCTCTTCCCAGTGAAATTTCAAGAACCTGCTCTAAGGTTTTGTGTTCTTCCTGCTCTTGTAGTTTAACCTCTCTCAACCTCTAGAAACTTCTGAAATCCAACTGAAAAAGTACATTCCTAAAAATGTTTAGGAAGTAGGTGTTTTGGATTCTTCAATATGATATTTTCCCAAATTGTGGTTGAATGATCTCAAGAATAAAAATGATAAATTATAATAGACGAATGTGTTCTTGGATCTCTAAAGAATGATATGAGGCAAAAGAATAATAATCAACCACACAATAATTCATGCATAAGCTTGGGTATTTATAGGAAAGTGTAATTAGGTTGAATTGGCTACAAAAAATACTTCAAAACAACAATCAGGATTTTTCGGATCGACCTGTCGCTCTAATGAGAAGTTGGCAGCAGGTGAACGACACACTATCGCTCGAGCGAGAGCTCAGTGACATGCGGGTGATAGATTTTTTGTTTTTGTCGCTTAAGCAATATCCAAGCTATAGGCTAGCGAAAATGCAACTCCTTGTTTCTCTTCTTTTCATACTCGAACCCTTGATCTCATAACCTAATTTTTACAAATTGTACCCTAGGTCCTTGACTTTTATAACACGTTACAAATCAGTCCTTTTGTCCATAGAATTACCAACACTAAAAACCTAACAAACTCCCAATTTGGCCTTCTATGACAAAATTACACAATAAGTCAAGGAACAAAAAAATCTAAACTACCCAAGCTACATCAAATTGCATTTGTCTCTTACTTTTCTCGTTAAACCTGTTTCATGGAATCCACAACTCAAATATCCAATGTAAAAGCACGTGATACAGGTTGTATAGCAATTAAACACATGATACCAAAATTAGCTAGATTGAGAAGTAAAACTAATGTTAATCCAAATACCAACAAAAATATTAGCATCACAAAAATATCAAAAACTTAACCAGCCAAGCATTATAACATGGAATGCAATGAAATCAATTAACCTCCCTTACTGCAATATGTATGCAGTATGCAAAATGTATCTATGTCTCTCCCGACGACCTATATACATAAAATGCAAATGTATATGGAATGCATTCAAATACCATCTCCCCTTTTTTTGTCACAAATGACGAAG
>CM032630.1:35198436-35586086 GCA_019097785.1 Fraxinus excelsior
TGGCTTCTTTCTAATACATTTTCTGTGTCTACAAAATCAAAACCTCAATAAACAATCTTCTATCCTTGAAGCCCACTAATTTTGCTCCATAAACAATCACTAAATCGATTTCTCTCGATACATACACACAAAAAACAGTGATAACTGTCTAAGAGGTGAATACTGCATGTATATACGGATGTCGATGAAATATGAGATGTTATACCTTTATCAAATTTTTTACCATCTGGATTCAGTCCTTCAACTCGAAATATATCTTCAAAGAGGGTTTCCACCATATTTGCAGCAGCAAAATAGACTAAGCTAAATCCACAAAAATTATCAGAATATAAACTAAGAAAAACAAGGATTAGAAACAAGGCATTAGAACAAAAAATAACATTTAAGCAATACACGAATCAATAGTGAAATGAAAATTCAAAAAGATAGACAGCGCCACCTGAGTATTTCCAAGGGTTTTAGACTTTTTTGAGCTTAAAATCGGTTCTTTTTAAAGAACCCAACTCGCCCCACAATACAGGTCCCCGTACATAAACAGATGAAGTATTTATAAATATTCTGTTTTTTCAACTGGCTCGAAAAGTTTTGAAGTTAGGGTCGTCTAATTACAAATGTGAAAAATAGGTGGAAAGAAAATATTTTATTGGAAATTGAATTGCCTAAAATTTGTTTTGCTATAAATTGTAATTAATTTTGTTTGATTGGTATAATTTTTCACCTGAAAAATGTTGAAAGTTTGGTATCCGTTTAACTTTGTTTTTTATGAAATTTATCTGTTAAAGTGATAATTGTTTCTACCATTGAGTTTATAATTTGTTTCAATTGCCCAAAAAAAAATTTAAAAATTAAAAAAAAATAATAAAAATTATCGTACAGAATACCGTTCATTTGACTTTGTTTTTCATGAAATTTGTCAATAAAAGTGATATTTTCTTTTACCATTATGTTTAGAATTTTTTCCTATTGTAAAAAAAACTAAAAAACTAAAAAAGTTGGAAAATGAAAAACCATCAACCTAAAGAAAACAAATTCAATGAAAAGTGAGTAATCCAGCGCATGAAGGTGTCAGAAGGAAAGAGACTTCCTGGCTAAAATTTGCAATCAAACAGGGGAAAACTTGGGAAATGGAAAAACTTTTTCATTTTCTGGGGAAAAGGGGTTGTATCAAACAGAGCTTATATATACTTGAGGAAATGGCATTACATGGCTCAAGTTTCCTGAGCCTAAAATTCGTGATTAAATACGAGCTATCCAACAAGCTTAATGTCGATATGTAAAATATCGTTCGATCAAACTCTAATATATGACCCTAAGGGGCCGTCTAGTAAAAAATTATGTTCAACTTTTAATCAATTTTTGGAACGTTAGGCGGGGGCCAGCATCACACAACGGGTCAACTTTTGTGATTTCAACGGCTACAATTGTAATTAAAATTGGAAAAGAATCTACAATAGACCGAGCCTAAATAAAAAGGAAATTTTAAAAATAACTATTTCATTTTAGTTCTCAATTAAAATATAAAAACAAATAAATCTTTTATTCTAAAATTTTCGGGGTGTTACAGAGAAGACCCTGTTGTTCATCGTGAACAAAGAAGAGGTAAGGCGAGGTTAAATTTCAGCAGTCAATTTTGTTATTATTGCAAGAAGAAATATCACATTAAAAGGAATTGCGACAAATTACAGAATAAAAGTAATTTGATTGAAAATCGTGAGAAGCAATCAAATACTTCAAACAAGACCAACATAGTTGAGAACTATTTGAGTGATGGAAATGTTTTGATGATTTCTGATGTGGAATCCAAACATAACTAGGAATAAATTTTGGATATAGCTTGTGTGTTTCATATATGTCTTATTCGAAATTTGTTTGAAACATATGAAACGGTGACGCAAGATGTCGTTGTCATGGGTAATAATGAACTTTGTCCAAAAATTGGTATTGGTATAGTTAGATTGAAACTAGTGGATGGAACATGTAGAACATTTGATCACGTTCGACATATTCCAAACTTAAAAAAGAATCTCATTTCGTTGAGTATTCTTAATTCAAAGGGGTACACGTTATTTGAAGGATGTGGAGTCTTGAGGGTTCAAAATGGTGTTTTTGTTATATTGAAAGATCGGAAAAAGTCTCAATTATACATCTTGTAAGGTCAAACAGAATTTGTGAAGAAAAATCAACACAAATTCAATACCGCGGTGGAGATTCATTTGGTACTGTACATTTGGAATTTGGTTCGGGGTCCATATTGAAGAGTATTGCTTAGTCGAGTTTGGAGGATATATGTAATTCCGTTTTGCCACCGTTACCCGCGGTTCCATCGTAGTCAACTGCTAGGAATAGACCTATTGGAGATAGGTATGTGGATACTAATTCAATTGCATATGCTTTTAGCGTTTTTTAAGGTGCTGAAACTATCCAGGGGCTTTTTATGAAAACGTTGAGAGTTGATTATGCTACATGGTTTGTTTTGACACTGTTTGGTAATTTCTAATTCTTTTTGAGTTTTGGGGAACCCAATGTTTGTGTTTATGTATCCGTGTTGGATATCGTCGAAGATGATGATTATTTTTGTATTGAAGAAAGTTTGGTTCTCATTGAAGAGTTCAAAATTTTCACCGCAGTTGGATTTATTTTAACAAGTGGAAAATTTTTGAACCCTCGTTTGTTATACCAGAATTTATGTCAATGTGAAGATTGTTGATTTTTTTTTTTTACTGAAATTAGATTAGATTTTTTGAGAAAATATTTTTTCTTTTATTTCACGTGATTTTTGATTTTGTTTTCATCTTTGTGACGTTTCTAAGGTTTGACATCCACCCTTATAAATACTCTACTCTTTTAACAAATTTTGTATTAATAAAATATAGACTTATCATATATACACAATAATTATATTTGTTTTCTCCATATTAATCAATTGAATAAAATACTCAATTTCTTTATTAATTAATTCTTAATCTTTTATCTTATTATTTATTTGCGGTCATATACTTTATATTTTGTCATATATATTAGCTCGATCCGTTTTATTTTCCAACAATCCATTTAGAGGAGTGTATTCAATTGAGAGTTTTAGTGATTTTTTAGGATTTAAAAAATTTAGGAGTATTCAATGTAGAAATTCCACAGAAGCTATCACTTAAAAAGGTACATTAAAGTCTTCTTCCAATTGAATACACCTCCTCAAGCATCTTTTAAATAAAAACTTGCTTTTCCAGAAGAAAATGAAAAGGGTTTGAGCATAATTTGAATAAGTTAACAAAATGCATTACGGGTCCGTTTGATTGTAGGGTGGAAAGAAAATATTTTACAGTGAACATATTTTCCTAAAAAATATTTTATTGGGAATTGTAATTAATTGTGTTTGATAGGTATAATTTTTCATGAAAAATGTTGAAAGTTTGTTGTCCGTTTGACTTCGTTTTTTATAAAAATTGTCCATTAAAGTGATAATATTTTCTACTATTAGATCTAGAATTTATTTCAATTATCAAAAATAAAAAAATAAAAAATAAAAAAAATTTGAAAAAAAAATCATACCGAATACCATTCGTTTGACTTTGTTTTGCATGAAAATTGTCAATAAAAGTGAATTTTTTTTACTATTGTGTCTAGAATTTCTTCCAATTGCAAAAAAAAAAAAAAATGGAAAATATTTTCTCGCCAAAACATCAAGAATTTATTTTTACTCAAAAATGTGGAAAATTTAGAAAGTTGAAAAATATTTTCTCTAAAAAATTTCGTCAATCAAATATTATAAAAGTTGGATATTTTCCATTTTTCATGGAAAATTCGACATATCAAACGGAACCTCCATGTTCCAAGAAACAAGAAATTGAATTGAAATATCATTTTCACAAGAATCAAAGAAATTAGGGAGAAAACATCCATGAGCCATCATTGACAATCAAAGAATTGCTGCCTGTGACCTGCACGCAGGCAGCAAAATTGCTGCCTGCGTGCATGTTAATATTTTTTTTTAAAAAAAATAAAATAAAAAATAAAAAATCAAGTCGAAGCTCAAAAATATATGGTCGATGTTCAGTACATCTTAATTACTTATATTTTAAAGACTAATAGTGGAGAGATTTTTCAGTATACCAACTTTAATAAATACAATTAGGGACGACTTTTATCAATACAATATCACCACATTAAGAAATTAATCTGAAAATTGGATAATGAAAATATAAAACCGATGTAAAATCCTAAACAGCCAAAAAAATAGCATTTTTACCCTTGTATCATACTATTCATTAAAAGTTAAATAAATGGTAAATAACTCAAAAAGTAATTAACACACCTCATAGAAACCAATAAAGATTAGTATCTTTCTATATATAAAAAGTGGCTATTAAACGGAATATGTTGGTTTAAAAGAAAAACTAATGAAATTTCTTGTTTTAACGGAAAATCTTTTATCACCATCCCTTACTTTCAAAATTATAATTAAATAATAATAAAAATAAATTAGCTTTTGATAATTCTTTCAAACTAAAATATCTTGGAGTTAACTTATCCGAATCGACTTTTTTTAAAATCTGATTTATGTATCTAATTACGATTTATCCAACGAGACCAATATTCATATATTTACGATAACTCCATCAATATCTAAATATTTGACACAAATAAAATATAATTTGATAAATGTATCATTTAGTCCCTAATTTTCAAAATATTAAAATATAGTATATAAAAATTGAATTATATTTTATGAAAATTTTCGGGGTATTACCCTTAAAATATTTTCGCCCTCGAAAATTTACCCGTCACTTACCAATACTAAGTCTAACACATGATATACATATATTATCGTAATACATATCATACTTTAGCGATAAAATGAATTGCATTATTACTTAAAAAGAGTAAAGACTTAAGTCATGCAAAAAATTTAGGCCTCCGTTTGTTTCTCATTAAAAATCCATAAAAATAAAAAAATTGACCGTTATTCATCACATCAATCTATCAATTTTGAATTTTCTATTTCTTGTGTGGGGTTCAATAACGGCTATATTTTTCATTCTTATTCTACATTAATGAGAATCAAACGGAATCTAAGTAAATTCATCTTCTTACCCCTTAACATACCTTGAGTTTTTTGTTTGTGATTTTGGGTTGGAGATGACAGAGAGAAGCATTTTATTTAATTATTTATCAATTACATTAATATTACATCATTAATTATTTAATTAACCAAAAAAATTACATCTTTATTAATAACAAATTAATTCTTAAACAAAACTATTAAATATAAACTAAGCAAACGTGCATTGCATGTTGCTTGCACCTAGTATCATTAAATGAAAATGAAAATCGCAAAATTTACGATAGTCAAGATAATATTTCGAAAAAAAAAGGGCTTGGCTCGACTCGGCCCGTTAAGGCTCGGGCCAAAAGCTCGGGCCGAACCTCATTTTTTTTGACCGGGCTCGGCTCGGGCCCAAAAAAGCTCGGGCTCGACTCGGCTCGTTGCCACCCCTAGTCAAACCCAATCTATCTACTTAAAAGAATTGAAAAAAAAAAAAAACACAAAATGTAAAAACTTTCGAAATAATTTAATCAATAGTCGCTGAACTTTGCAATTGAAAAAAAGAAAAACACAAAATGTAAAAACTTTCGAAATAATTTAATCAATAGTCGCTGAACTTTGCTATAAATTACTTCTTGCTCATCATTGTTTAAAATGTTATTCGTTGCTCGTTGAACTTTACTATAAATTACTATTTGCTCATTAAAATTTAAAAAATTATTTGTTCCTTATCTAAATTTGAACAAAATTTCTTGTTATTTACCGAACCTTACTATATGTAACACTAATGGAAATTATATAAGTGATTAAAAGGTAACTTTGTTAAACATTCGGATGAACACCGAATAACATTTTAAATTTTGGTAGAGTAAGTAATAATAAATACTAACTTTTTAAAGATTTGTGAACGAGTACTAACTTATAACCTAAACGCTGGAGGCTCTCTCTCGTTCTTTCTCGCTTAAGCCATCCGCAGACTTTATTTCCGATCAAATCGCACTCGCCATATCGCCATTTGTCAGTAGCCCAAGCCGGTCTTAGTTACGACTTGATGCTAATCCCCGGTCAGTTCGACAATCTCCTACAATTTCTCTGTATGTACTCTTTATTCTTGATTTGTCTATAATTATATTTGTTTTCTCCATATTAATCAATTGAATAAAATACTCAATTTCTTTATTAATTAATTCTTAATCTTTTATCTTATTATTTATTTGCGGTCATATACTTTATATTTTGTCATATATATTAGCTCGATCCGTTTTATTTTCCAACAATCCATTTAGAGGAGTGTATTCAATTGAGAGTTTTAGTGATTTTTGAGGATTTAAAAAATTTAGAAGTATTCAATGTAGAAATTCCACAGAAGCCATCACTTAAAAAGGTACATTAAAGTCTTCTTCCAATTGAATACACCTCCTCAAGCATCTTTTAAATAAAAACTTGCTTTTCCAGAAGAAAATGAAAAGGGTTTGAGCATAATTTGAATAATTTAACGAAATGCATTACGGATCCGTTTGATTGTAGGGTGGAAAGAAAATATTTTACAGGGAACATATTTTCCTAAAAAATATTTTATTGGGAATTGTAATTAATTGTGTTTGATAGGTATAATTTTTCATGAAAAATGTTGAAAGTTTGTTGTCCGTTTGACTTCGTTTTTTATAAAAATTGTTCATTAAAGTGATAATATTTTCTACTATTAGATCTAGAATTTATTTCAATTATCAAAAATAAAAAAATAAAAAATAAAAAAAATTTGAAAAAAAAAATCATACCGAATACCATTCGTTTGACTTTGTTTTGCATGAAAATTGTCAATAAAAGTGAATTTTTTTTACCATTGTATCTAGAATTTCTTCCAATTGCAAAAAAAAAAAAAAAACTGGAAAATATTTTCTCGCCAAAACATCAAGAATTTATTTTTACTCAAAAATGTGGAAAATTTAGTAAGTTGAAAAATATTTTCTCGAAAAAATTTCGTCAATCAAACGTTATAAAAGTTGGATATTTTCCATTTTTCATGGAAAATCCGACATATCAAACGGAGCCTACATGTTCCAAGAAACAAGAAATTGAATTGAAATATCATTTTCACAAGAATCAAAGAAATTAGGGAGAAAACATCCATGAGCCATCATGGACAATCAAAGAAATCTATATATTTTCGATGTTTTTTTTTCTTTTTCTTTTAAGTTACCATTTTCAAAAATACAAAATCAATTGTATTATTGCAAAATTCAGGTTTTGATTAATAATTAAATATTATAAATTAATACATCCAAACCCTAAAATTAAATTACAAATTAAATCTATCCCCTCCATTCAACCAAACCGTCCCTCTCCTCCATTCTTTCTTTAGTGCGCCCGCCCTTCCCTTCCCCTCCATTCTCTTTTCTAATTCACTGTCGGTTGTCGCCGCCGTCGCCTGGTCACAGTGAGGTGCCTAGTCACAGTGAGGTGCGATGGCGGGTTTTCTGTGCGACGATTTGAGTGGTGCAGATCTGTGGTTTTTTTGAGTGGTGCGGCGCGGCGTGGTGGACCTTGGGTTGCGGCGCAGTTCGATGTTGGTGGCGGTGGACCTTGGGTTGCGATTGCTTTTTTTTTTTTTTTGCTCCGACCAGATCTGGTGTGAGACGATGGCTGCTTCGACGCGAAGTGTGAACGACAGCGTCGCAGCAGCATCTTGCCTTTTTTTTTTCTAAGTGGTGCGGTGGACGGCTGCGGTGTTGGTGGTGTGCGGTTTTAGGATTTGCGTGCGTGTTGGCGGTGGTGGTTTTGGGATGTGTGCGACGGCGGTTTGGGTGTGTGTGTGCTGGGCGGTGGAGGTACTGTGTAATGGTGTGTTTGACGATTGTTGTGAGTGCCATGGTTGTGCGGTTGTGCGCGTGCTTGCGACGACGGTGGTTGGGATTTGCGACGGTGGTGTTGGATTTGCGTGCGGGTTGGCGATGGTGAAGTCAGTGGCGAAGTGGTGGTCACAAATGATTTGATTGTTTGTGACCAACGAATTAGATAAATTGTGACGAGTACAAGCTGTGTGATATAAAAATTACTAATGTGTGACCTAAAAATAATTAATTTGTAACCAATAAATTGATGTTTGTGACCATTGAATTCGATAAACTGTGACGAGTATAAGCTGTGTGACCTAAAAATTACTAATTTGTGACTTAAAAATTATTAATTTGTGATCAATAAGTTTATGTTTGTGACCATAAAATAAGTAACGTAATTTAAATGTTGTGATTGTGACCGATGAACAAATTGTGACTTTTGAAAATTTTGAATTGTGATCTAAAAAGTGGAGGAACGGTCATCGGAATACTCATCAGAATCGGAGCAGTCGCCGGAACGGTCGTCGGAGAAGAGTGGTGATCGGAAAGTCGGTTGGGGTGGTGGAGGTGAGGTGGGGTAATTATATTAAATTAGAAATTAATATTTAATAATAAATTGATTTAATAATTCATTAATTATTAATTAAATATTTAAAAAACCTGATTTGTGAATTTTTAAACTTGTTTTTGAATTTTTGAAAAGGTGTAAAGTAAACACCTTAGAAATGAATTGTTCCCGAGTATTAATACATAATTTTAGAATTATTATCATTAAATATCTGGCGTAATTTCCACTCTAAACTATTTACAGGCCCAACTCGTGTTTTGACGGGGTACTTTTTAAAATACCTTTGTCAAAGCAACCATTTTAGAATTTGCCCCTTTTTTTTAACCATTCACCACAATAGCCGTTTTGAGGTGGAATGACAAAAGTACCCTTAAAATAATATACAATTACAATTATATGTTAATGTTTAAAGACAATAATACCCTTTTTTAAGTTATATAAAAGGCCAAACACTTCCCACTTAAAATTTTAAAATCAAATTACTTTCTTTATCGATTTATTCCAACACAGATAAAAACAGTTTCATTTTTCATCTGTTTCAAACTTGAAAACAGACAAATTTATCAAACGATCAACAAGTAAATATTATTCACAGCCATCAGCGAAATCGGTAAGTATATTTATGTATTTTTAATTGGGCTTCGATGAAATTATAATGTACATTTTATTAATTTTTAAATCTTTTTTCTATGTATATGAAAAATTTATGTTCTTAAATGGAACTATATAATTTTTTTTAATAAAAACGAGCAAAAAATTTCACTTGTGTATGAGATTTTTCAGACAAATTTTATGATATACAGAGAAATCGCACTCCCGGACTTGCGGGCCGCACGCCCGGACTTGCGGTAGTCCAGCCCGGACTTTGAGGACGTGCGGGCCCGCACGTCCGGGAGTGCGGGCCCGGACGTCCGCAAAGTCCGGGCCCGCACGTCCGGAAGTCCGGACCCGCACGCCCGCACTCCCGGACGTCCGGGTTGAAAAATTTTCGTTAATTTTTTTTTTTTTAACAAAATATTTTGTCTGATGCAGCAAATATGGCAGTTGCAGTCCCAGTTCTTCACTTTGGTGAATTTGAAGAGGATGTAAATGGTCAATGGGAATGGAAATGGACAAGTGAAATACATGGCACAATTCCGATTTTAATAACATCAAGTACGTCGTATGCAGAAATGTACAGTGAGATACAGAATATGCTCAATGTCGATCCCGCCCAATACGATATGGAATTGGGATTTCTATGGAACAACGAACATTCATCAATTCCAGTTCCACCTGTAAAGGTTACATCTGAACATTGCATGAAGGCTCTATTTGCATTGAACCAATTTCCCATGACTACTCCTCTCTGCGTAAATTTAGTGGAAAAGAATGTCCCTGGCGGTGAACATGAAGAGCTCGATGGAGGGGATCGTAATGTGAATGAGTTTTGGAACACAGTGGAGATAGCTCGTGAGGATGATGTGGTTATTCCCGATACAGTGGTTCCTCACCTCACCAATACGCACAGGATTCCCTCAATGGTTCATTCCAACGAGAATGAAAATGAATTTACGAATGAGGATTTGATTGCTTTATCCCATCGAAGACATGGGTCGAGTTCACAAGAAGGTGGGATCAGTACACGTACTTCTAATTGTTCCCGTACAGTTCCAGATGATGAATATGTATATGTCGAACAACTGTTCGAAACAAAAAAATATTTGCAGGAAGCAGTGCATCGGATTGCTTTAAGAAACAATTTTAAGTTTAAAGTTAAAAAATCGGACAAGTCAACGTACACAATTGTCTGCATTGACGACGGTTGTCACTAGCGTTTGCGAGCGACAAAAATGGACACGAATGAGTGCTTTGTAATTCGTAAGTATGCACGGGAACATACTTGCGAAGTGGGTATTCGTCGAAATGATCACAGGCAAGCCCGGGCATGGTTCATTGGTCGACAAATAAAGGACAAGTTTCAGGACCCACGAACGATCTACAGACCTTCGGACATCATCAATGACTTCCGACGAGATTACGGGGTGGTTATGAGCTATCAGAAAGCCTGGAAGGCCAAAGAATGCGCATTGGAGGATTTAATGGGTTCGGCCGAGGAAAGTTACGCTAAATTGGCCAGATATTGCCATAACATGGAGAAAACTAATCCTGGATCAGCATTTTATATTGATACGGAGGATGGGAATCGCTTCAAGTATTTCTTCATGGCCCTTGCACAGTGCATTCGAGGATTTCGTACGGCAATGCGACCCGTAATTCTAGTCGACGGTACAACCCTGAAGGCTAGATACGAAGGTAAGTTGATTATTGCTACTTGTCAAGATCCCAACATCCAAATTTACCCTCTTGCGTTCGGTATAGTCGATGGAGAGAATGATTTAGCGATGCGTTGGTTCTTTACGAAGTTGAAAGAAGTAATTGGAGACGTCGAGAACCTTGCATTTGTAACTGACCGGGGGCAGTCAATAATAAATGGTATCGCCGAAGTCTTTCCCGAGGCACATCACGGTTATTGTATGTACCATATACAGGGCAACCTTAAGACGAAGTTTCGGGGCAGTGGCATCGTTCCATTGTTTAGGAGAGCTGCAGAGACATACAGTTTTGAAGAGTTTGAAAAGTTCATGGTTGAAATAGAGTGTAAATCACATGCTGCGTGGGTTTATCTAACAGAGATGGGGATCGAACATTGGGCTTGATCACACTTTCCAGGACGTCGATACAACATGATAACGTCGAACAATGTTGAGTCGCTCAATGCGCTATTCAAGAAGGATCGAGAGTTACCAATTCTCGCAATGATTGAGCAAATTCGTAACAAGCTGCAGCAGTGGTTTCATGACCGACGTGAGGAATCCCAAAATTGCACAAGTGTGCTCACTCCGGCTCAGGAAGATAAGATCTTCAAAACTCTAGAGGTTGCGAGGAAGGTATTGGTGGAACCACTAGATCAGTTTCGCTTCTCCGTGAGATGTGGCAGTAATATCGGGTTCATCGTGGACTTGAATGATAACACATGCACATGTAGAAAGTTTCAGTTGGAGAGTTTTCCGTGTATGCATGCGGTGGCAGTGGCTATGCATAGGGGATTTCCTCCGCACACCTTATGCAGTCATTATTACATGACTGATTATTGGAGATCGGCATATGCTGAAACGATATTTCCTCTACTAAATGAAGGTGAGTGGGAAGTTCCCGACCACATTCTTCCACTTAATAATTTGTTGCCACCCATAGTGGGACCACGTGCTCCGGGACGTAGACGGACGTCTAGAATACCATCAACTAGAGAATTTCCTCGACCTCGTAAGTGCGGCAGGTGCGGTGCAACAGGGCATACTCGTCAATTTTGTACAAGTCAGATTCCTCTACATAACAATTCAACGGATGTGTAATATTATGTATAATTTGATTTTTATAACGAAGTAATATTTTTTTTTATTTATTGTCATTAAATAATCAACATAATTAATTGAATATTAAATTCTATATAGACGTGTTAATTTATGTAATATTTAAATTAAGAACTAACGATAACAATATTTACATTTTTTACAATAAAAGAATAATGTCAACAGCACTAAGGATCACATCTGGATTCATACAAATCGCAAGCTAACTTCAACCTGCACATGTCTATCAAAGGTTGATTTATTGGACTAATGTTGCGATCAATGCTCAAAAACTCTATGTACTTTATTGCGAATATACCACAATCGCCCCTGCAAGCAAATATAATATATTAGTTCGATAACATATAATAACTAAAAACTAAATATTCAAAATAAAAAATTGTAAATTCTTACGATACTACTTGTCTCTCCGTCGTCGTGTTCCGTTGAATGGCTAATCTGTCATTTACTTGAATATTCGCTTGTCTAGCCATCATAGGAATAATCACACTCATCGGCTCTAGTATACGCTGCAGTTGGTCTTGGGTCAAACATCCATGGTCGGAGTCGTACACATATATAGTCGAATCCGCGAATACAATCTCAACTGCGAAACAGTGTGAGTTCGCGATCATTGGAACGTACATATGTGTACAATCCGTCCACGGCTTCCCATTTGTCGGCTCCAGCCCAATGACCCACTCCATCATATAGTCGGGCACCACATATCCATTTCCATTGAGTATGAGTGTGCCGTACTCAATATCAATGGCACGTGCGAAAGTGCAGCTAAGGATGACTCGACCAAGAATGTCAAAAGATTTAGGGTATCTCCGAGCTCGATCCCGCAACAATTCCATAATCATGTCGATGTGCTAACAAATAAGAATGAGAACGCAA
Source organism: Fraxinus excelsior (assembly GCA_019097785.1). Taxonomy (NCBI): domain Eukaryota; kingdom Viridiplantae; phylum Streptophyta; class Magnoliopsida; order Lamiales; family Oleaceae; genus Fraxinus; species Fraxinus excelsior. The sequence goes on from CM032630.1 coordinate 35,211,175, forward strand.
ATAATTAAGTAAAACAACGAATAATTAAACGATACAACAAATAAGAACGAGAATGCACTTACATCATCGGCGAGCCAAGCACCACTAGTCAAAACATCATCGAACCACTTCTTCGCGTTCGATATCATCCTCGACCCCACCCTATGGATGTCCCTAAAAAAATGAAAAAGTGAAGTGTTACACTAAATATTCATAGATGATCTCGCATGTACTTTAGGCAAATCATTAAATACTTACTCATGCTTAAGTTTATTGAACCAATCATGAAACGCTTTCTTCCGAACTCGGTCGACCTCGCGGAAGAGATTGGGGTATGTCCCGTCCAAGAACGGCCGCCTCTTAGCCTCGGCCGTGAAAGGGGAAACGATGTACTGTGACGGCAATCTCGGTCTCTTACCAACCACCAGCGGTGTCATGTCAACAGCACGCTTCGTACCCTTCCTCACCTCCACAACCTCATCCACCGCAACCTCATCTGGTACCCCCCTCTCCGGAGTCCCCTGCGACACCAAAACTATGTCATCCGGTACCCCTCTCTCCACCACAACCTCATCTGGTACCCCCCTCTCCGGAGTCCCCTGCGACACCAAAACTATGTCATCCGGTACCCCTCTCTCCACCACAACCTCATCCACCGCAACCTCATCCGGTACCCCCCTCTCCACCTCAACCTCCTCCGGTACTCCCCTCTCCACCTCCGTCGGTACCCTGTCAATCATCTCCTCCGACAGTCTCCTCTCCGCCTCCTCCGGTACCCTCCCATCCGCCTCCTCCGGTGCCCCCCATCCGCCTCCTCCGGTGCCCTCCCATCCGCCTCATCCGCCTCCTCCGGTACCCCCTCAAAAAATGAGTCTATGTCTCCGCCCCACGGCCCAGTCCATCTCCACCGTCACCCCCTCCATCCCGATGATTGTGATTCCCTCGCAAGGATGCTACGTCACCCCGTAACTCAGACCGAAAGTCCCCTATCTCGTTTTGCAGATCTACCACATGGCTACGTAGAGCTCCAACATCATTATAAACATCGTCGATATGTCCTCTGAGCTCTCGTCGCATCTTGCCCATCTCCTCCGACAGTCTGGCATACTTAGCGTCGACTTGCCGTCCCTACTCGCGTCGCATGCGCCCATTTGACCCGCTATAAACTCGGTAAGGCGGCCATATAGATCATCTGACGGCGGCGGCGACCTCGGTGCCTGGGGCGACCTCGGCGGCGACCTTGGCGGTGGGGGTGAGGACCTCGGTGCCGGGGGCGACCTCGGCGGCGACCTTGGCGGTGGGGGTAAGGACCTCGGCGGCGGCGACCTCGGTGATACCGGACGGCACCCCTGAAACAATGAACAATCTGAATTATTAATGTAATTAAAAATTCAACACGATAATCAACATATTATATTCAATAAACATACCATATCCCGATCAACGATGGACTCGGGCATATGATCATCTGATGCGGCCGAGATAGAAAAGCAACGCATGTAACTCTGACCTTCCTCCTCTATTGACGGGGTCAACTCAGTGAGGACTTCAACCTAACATATTGACGTTTTACTGAGTTAATGACTGCCCACGTACAATAATTAATCGAAAAAATGTATAATATGTACCTCAGGATCGTCGAGGAAAGCTGATATTTGTTTACTAAGTGGCCTGCCATGTGCTCGCCATTGATAAATCCGAGGGCAGCACGTCTCCACTCTCTTAGCATACTGGTGAGCCAATATGGGGACAGTCTCGTACATCCATATCTGCAACATTTACAATTATCATATATATAATTTAATAACAAAAAATAGATAATTTATTGTGTTCAACATTTACCTGTAATGCCAACGGCAGGCCATATGCATCATACTTGCGCTCGGGTCTACCCCCCTTAGGCATCGAATACTCCCTTCTGAAGTGTCGTAAGGTATCCGCAAAACATCGCTGCCCCCAAGGATAGCTGTTGAAGGCATCAATGTCATCAACAATCTCCAAATGAAAAAAGTCGATCGACGTCTTCTTGTGATGACACCTGAGTACGCTCTCGACGATAAGCACCATACCCAGCTTCAACCTGTCAGACATATCCTCGCATGCCCTGACTGCATCTATCAATTGCCCAGGAGTGACCGCCGCCTGCCCGTGAAAATATTCATTCAATAGCCTATTGTTCCTCGGAATACGGGCCCGTGCTGAATCTTCGCCAGTACACATCAATCCGGTGATCATGGCAAACTCAAATATAGAAAATCTAACCACATTGCCCCCAAGATTGAAATGAAGGGCATCTCCATCAACCGGCTTGAGCAGCCGACATAGCAACGCATCGAGTATCTGCCCAGAAAACTGTACGTCGCGCAATGAATACAATGGCCATAAGCAGGACCGCCTCAATATATCCGCATGCTCTTCGTCGAGCAAATCTAATACCACTGTAAAAATAGCAAAGTTACAGTTCGCTGTAACTTTGCTAGACATCTGTCTCACCACATCGTCCAAGTGGTAATTCATCCTACAAAATTTCAAACGTTAGCATCATGTACAAGATATAATAGACAAAATATATTATGAGAAAATTAAACTATATTCACTACTATCCGCAATAATCAGTTGAGTATCAAACTATTTCTTATTTTAATCGTCAATTGAATATTTTATTAATTTTTATACAATATTTAATTATAATTAATAGAATAGCAAATAAACATTTCGAAGAAACCATTTATTTTGTTTCTTAAACCTTTTGTTATTTAGGCGTAAATAATATTTTATTTTGAAATAAACGACAACTTGTAACTAAATAGTAATCAAATTATTAAAATTTGCAAATTAAATAAACTAATAAATAAATAAATTTCAATTATTATTTTTTATTTAAAGTTTTATAAACAATTTCAATAAGTAATTTAAAATAAATATTTTAATTCGCTTATTTTTTTTTTGTTCGTAAACAAATTAAATAAGTAATTTAAAACTCTTTAATTTTTTTATTTAATATTTCATTGTAAAATAATAGTTTATAATATTAATTATAATTAATTGAATATTAAATAAACATAAACAACTTGTAATTAAATAGTAATCAAATTATTAAAATTCGCAAATTAAATAAACTAATAAATAAATAAATTTCAATTATTATTTTTTATTTAAAGTTTTATAAACAATTTCAATAAGTAATTTAAAATAAATATTTTAAATCGCTTATTTTTTTTTCGTAAACAAATTAAATAAGTAATTTAAAACTCTTTAATTTTTTATTTAATATTTCATTGTAAAATAATAGTTTATAATATTAATTATAATTAATTGAATATTAAATAAACATAAACAAGTTGTAATTAAATAGTAATCAAATTATTAAAATTCGCAAATTAAATAAACTAATAAATAAATAAATTTCAATTATTATTTTTTATTTAAAGTTTTGTAAACAATTTCAATAAGTAATTTAAAATAAATATTTTAAATCGCTTATTTTTTATTCGTAAACAAATTAAATAAGTAATTTAAAACTCTTTAATTTTTTATTTAATATTTCATTGTAAAATAATAGTTTATAATATTAATTATAATTAATTGAATATTAAATAAACATAAACAACTTGTAACTAAATAGTAATCAAATTATTAAAATTCGCAAATTAAATAAACTAATAAATAAATAAATTTCAATTATTATTTTTTATTTAAAGTTTTATAAACAATTTCAATAAGTAATTTAAAATAAATATTTTAAATCGTTTTATTTTTTCGTAAATAAATTAAATAAGTAATTTAAAACTCTTTAATTTTTTTATTTAATATTTCATTGTAAAATAATAGTTTATAATATTAATTATAATTAATTGAATATTAAATAAACATAAACAACTTGTAACTAAATAGTAATCAAATTATTAAAATTCGCAAATTAAATAAACTAATAAATAAATAAATAAATTTCAATTATTATTTTTTATTTAAATTTTTATAAACAATTTCAATAAGTAATTTAAAATAAATATTTTAAATCGTTTTATTTTTTCGTAAATAAATTAAATAAGTAATTTAAAACTATTTAATTTTTTTATTTAATATTTCATTGTAAAATAATAGTTTATTATTTTTAAGTATAATTAATTGAATATTAAATAAACAATCCAATATTTAATATTTTATTATTAAATAATATTTTATATTTCACAAAATTAAATATCAAATATATAATAATATTTTTATTAGAAAAAAAAAACAATCATTAAATCTGGGCCAAGATAAAATTTATTAAATCTGGGCCCAGATTAATCCAGGCCCAACGACGGGCCCAGAAGATCTTATCCAGACTTAGTTAAGTCTGGGCCCAGACTTGGAGTTAAATCTGGGCCCAGACTTGGAGTTAAATCTGGGCCCAGACTTAAGTAAGTCTGGGCCCAGCCCAGACTTGGACCAAGTCTGGGCCCAGACTTAACGAAGTCTGGGCCCAGATTAATCTGGGCCCAGACTTCGTTAAGTCTGTGCCCAGACTTAGTTAAGTCTGGGCCCAGATTAATCTGGGCCCAGACTTAACTAAGTCGGGGCCCAGACTTGGTCCAAGTCCGGGCTCGGACTTGGACCAAGTCCGGGCCCGGACTACACGTACCGGGAGAGACGTCTCTCTCGGTCAAGGCCGCCGGAGATCGCCATTTCCGGCGATCTCCACCCCCAAAAATTGACCCAATACACATATTTCATCCATCTAAATCCTAAATCAAAGATTTACAAGTATTTTTCCTAAAATAATCAACAAAAATTCAAAAACTTAAAACTTTCTTTACAAAATTCGTATATACACTAACCTTCTTCGATAGAAAATGGTGGTCTTGAAGTCCGGGCGTCGGTTAATCAACTTGTCGGTGATGGTGGCGTGGCGTCGGCGTCGGCGTGGTGTGGCGTCGGCGTCGGCTTCTTTCTCTTACAATTGCGAGGGCATTTGTGGAACAATGATTTTTACATTCAACTTTTATTAGTTTTTCGTGTTTTTTTTTTTTTTTTATATGGTCAACGGCTATTTTGGAAAATGGGCCGGGTCATCCGGGTATTTTGAACCATTTCCTCTAAACAATACCACATTTATGTAATTGTATAACATTTTAAGGATATTTTTGTCTTTTAAGCATTGGACGGCTATTGTGGTGAATGTCAAAAAAATTTGGGTAAAATGAAAAAACACATGTTTAACAAGAGTAATTTAAAAAGTACCCCCCACTATCTTAACCTCAGGCTTCTTCACTTCTTCCTTAGGCACAGTAACAGTAAGCACACCATTCTCTATGCTCGCCTTTACCTGATCTGTCTTGGCATTTTCCAGCAGCCTGAAATGGCAAAGGAACGAACTTGTCAGTGCTCCTCTTCAGCGATGCCACTTGTCGTTCTTTTCCTCTTGCTCGTTGCTCCTCCCTCTCCACTTATGTGAAGCACTCGTCCTTCTTCAACCTCCACCTTAACCTCTTCTTTCTTAAGTCCGGGAAGATCAGCGTTGAAAACGTGGGCTTCTAGAGTCTCTTTCCAGCCTATGCAAGCATTGGAAAATGCAAAGGTTTCGCGGCTAGAGCTTGGGACATTGGCTACCAAGCTTGAGAAATGGAAGTCCTCAAAGGGGTCCCAAATATCAAGAGACAATGGATCGAAAACGTTGCTTTGTCGGTTGCCATAGAAGCTTAGAACCAGAGATGTATTATAGGATGGATTTCTAGAATCGCAATACGAGAATTTAAAATTTCATTTTATGGCTGAATGGAGGCTTTCAAAGTTTTTGTGATGGATGTAGCTTAGAGGGGCATGATCACTTTCACGGCGTTTCTTGGAAAAAATTCCTTGGAACCGTTTCTCAGCATCTTCAACAAAAAAGAATTAAAAGTAATAAAGAAATATATTTTGTAAAAAAAAACACTAGGTATTTTTGTAAAATTCATAAAATAATGGGTAATTGGTGCAAACGTCCATACATTTGAAGGTTTTTGTGGAAAACGTTCATACCTATCGTTTTTTTTTTTTGCGCAGAACGTCCCTACCTTTCACATTCTTTGCGTTGAACGTCCTTTTAACAAAATTTTAATATAAAATGACTATTATACCCTCCTATATAAATAAAACAAAAAAGAAAAGAAAAGAAAAATAAAGACTAAATTGCAATTTACTCCTAAACTTTTTTAAAAAATGCAAATCAGTCATTTTTCTTTATTTTTCTTTTCTTTTCTTTTTTGTTTTATTTATATAAAATGGTATATTGGTCATTTTATGTTAAAAATTGGTGAAAATGACGTTCAGCGCAAAGAATGTGAAAGATAGAAACGTTATGCACCAAAAAATAAAAGGTAATGACATTTTCTACAAAAACTTTCAAAGGTATGGACGTTTTGCACCAATTACCTTAAAAGAATTAATAAAAGATTAAAAGGTACTCTTTCATCCACATTTATTCCAATATTAACCTTATTAAATTTATTCATTTAAACAATATATATCCACGTTACTTTTATGTATTCATTACACTCTAAATCCATCCTTATTATAGTTTTAAAAATTACTAAATTTATCTTCAATACTTCAACCTGTTTTAATCACTCAAATATCTCCATTAAAAAATAACATATTCTTCCTTTTTTTTATATATTTCTTCCCTACGTCTTTTTGCAATTAAGAAAATCTAGATTGAAAACCCGGAATCCATAATCGAGTATAGGTCCCAAATCAAACCTCTTTTCGTAATATTTAGAATTGAAGAAATTTACATGCATTAGAAACTTTCTTACATCAGAATACATATAAAGAGAGTTTTGAGATTAAATTTCTCGAAAATAAAAAAAGGCTCCCAGTTAAAAGGTTAAATTACAAGGAGTCAAAGGGTACAAGCAACCCTTTTTCATGTTAAATTTAGGATCAACTAAATTTATTCATATTCGTGTTATAAATTTTGACAAAGTTTTACTTTAACTATCGACCTATCCCAAACAGACTAATAAGAACTACCATAAAACAACTATCAGAATGTCTAAACATGACGAAAAATAATAAAATACTAATGTAATGTTGAATGATGTAGAAAGTAATTGATTTTACCATAATAGTTGTCAAATTTCCATTAGAATGTGGGGTTACTCGTGTTTATGCATTTTGTGTGATGATTTCTATTTGTAATGTAAAATTTAACTTAATCGTGCAAAAAAAAAATGAAAGGTTTTGCAGGAACTGCAATTATTCCTAAATATTAGTGGATGAATTTATTTAATATTATTCTTATCTACTTAATTAAATTTACATAATGTTAAAAATGTAATATATATATATATATATATATATATATATATATATATATATATATATATATATATATATATATATATATTTTAAATGTGGATGGATATATAAAAATTATGGATGGAAATAGCGGAGTCCAAAGTTTTATATTAATTTTACTTTAACGTTATTATTTTACTTCAAAGTTTATAATTGCTTATAAATTGATCGTATTTTATTTTTATTCACATAGTTTTGTTACAACATTGTGAGGTGAGTGGAAAGATCTTGACTATTTAAGGTATCCCAATTCGATTAGCTCTAACACTAGGAAGAGTTAGTTTGTAACAGGGGTGGACGCAGAGATTTTGAGTTGGGGCATAATCAAACTTTCAAATTTTTTTTGATGATTTTACATTTGAAAATTCACCTCCGAAGAAAATAATAACACATGTAAGTTTACATCTGAAAATATATATGGGTATGACTTTTTCGAATGTAAAATTTCAAAATTTTTTATGTAAATTATATTGATAAATTTGTCACACAAAAATAATTAACATTGATGAAATAATTGAATTTTTTTAAAGAAGATACAAGTTAGACGCCTCTTTTTAAGACACGTGTTTGACGTACCTTTAACTATTTTTTATGTCTGTTTAGATCATTTGATACGTCAATGATGTAGTTCTCGAAACGAGTTTTGAGTTGACGTAGGCAATTTGTAAATTCGGCTAGCATATGATCGTCGGAGAAATTTTAGCTTTAGCATGTTATCGAAATTTTCGAAACACTAGTTTGAAATAACCTACTTGACAAGTCATAGCATTTGCTACGGTTGACCATTTGGCGCGCCATTAATGACTTAGAAAACTAGACCATGAACACTTCGAAATGGTATAAAAATACAATATTTCGACTTTATTTGACATCTCATAATGACATCTAAAATTGAGACAAAAAAAAATGCTCAAAAGTGGGGGGGTCATGTGACTCATTCGTCTTATCCCAAGAATAACTAACCAAAAAGGGGGGGTGAATTGGTTATAGAAACTTTTTCGTTTAACTACTTCAAGATTTTAAACTAATGATCACACAAATGATAAAGAAATAAACTAAACGAAAATAAGCACGTAAATGAAATGATATAAGCTTGCACAAAGTAAAACGTTAAGTAAAAGAGATAGAGAGTGCAAACGATATGTTATGGAGGTTCGATCCAACGCAATGATCTACGTCCACCGTTACCAAACTCTCCGTCACGAGTAAGGCCAAATTCACTAAAAGTGGTATCTTACAAACAAGGAGTACCGATCCTTAAGTGACTTACAACAAGAAGCATTTATCCTTATGTAACTTACAATAAGGAGCACATATCCTTTCAATCGAGTTTTCACAAGGCTCTCGAAACTATTAAAGTATAAGTTGAAATTTTACAATTCAAGAAACTCTCTAAACAAAATAATATAATCAATTCAAGTATTTAGAGAGTTTAGGATAACACTTCAATCGATAGCAAATATTTAAGTTCAAGTGTTTTAAGTTGCAAAACTTTGATGAATGATGCAATAGTAAGAATAAATGTTTCAAAGTTTTCAACCAATAAATCTCTCTTAACAAATAATACAAAGTTAAGTATATAGAGAGATTTACACTTAGACAAGTGTTGGCAAAGAAAATCTTTAGTCAAGAATAAGAAAATAGATGAGATGAATATTTCTTTGCACAATTTGAATCTTTGATAAGATAGATGAAGAACAAGTTTTCAATCAAACAAAAGATTCTTGAAATAAATGCTAAGTAGACTCAATGATCTTTTAATGAATAAGCTCTATAAAATTCTCTTGTAAGTTTTTGGTGGTATTAAATGCAAAAGAGATGTGTATTTATAGAGCAAGGTGTGAAGCTATAGGAACTTTCGGCTGATCGGCTGACCGAAGTCCAATTATAGCCATTGTAAAATATTCAAACCGTTGGAGTTTCAGCAGACCAATTCAAAACTTTCGGTCGACCGAAATGTTTCGATCGACCGAAATGAATAGATTTTGGTTTTAAGAGATTTTAAATCACAAGTTCCATTTTTCTAAAATCAATTTCATTTCAAGAATATTTTTATGCAAGTGATGAGATGTATAAAAATAATTTGAGTTTTATACTTGCTAAAAATTGACAAGTTATACATTTACATATAATTTTTGAAAATTCGATAAAACATCTTCTAAGCTCCTATTCTTCAAAAGATCTTGGTTTCTTCGGATCACTTTTGAGTGATTTGCAACGGATGACGATTTGAGCCTTTTGAATGATTGAGATAATTTATACATTAAAAACTCAAGAGACGAGATTTGTTAGAAATGTAAGAGTGTTTGTTATAATCAAAACAAGTGAAGTTATGTTGAACCATAGGTCAACAATTCGGCCATCCCTTGTGTCCACCCTTGGTCTGTAAGACTTATAGGATAATTAGACCGAACATGGCATGTTTGACTATGTCCGTTCCAAAATTGTACGTGAAATTTTTTAAATGTTCAAATTTTCTAATAGGAGTAAGATCGGTCAAATCGTCTGCAGGTGTGAATCCATAGGACTTTCGTCCTTCAATTTCTTGGTTCCAAACTATTTTATTCCTTGGAACCCCGTCCACATCGCCATTCAATATTTCTATTGGGCAAACCACCTAGGCATGCAATTTGGGATCCTCATTTTGGTCAATCGACCGTGGAGGTTTGGTACCTCGATGTCGGCTCTTCACCACTTGGGGTTGTAGTATGGGTTGGGCATACAGAATGCTGCGAAATAATACCTAGAGCGAAAGATTCAATCAATTAAGATAAATCTTTTCTTCCTTATGAGTTCTAGTTGTTTCCCCCGTTAATTGTGCCGTATTGGTTTGTCCTTAGTATGGTCATACGTAAAATAGAAATCACACTTGGAAATGGTGGACTATTTAAAGAAATTAATTACTAAACTCTCTGTTGTTTGGATACTTGTGATTGTTTTCCTATTATATTATGGCTCCGCGTTTTTAATTTTTTAGATCTGAGCTTTCAAGATTGGTTTTTGTTTGTTGGTATTATTTCTCCAGTAATTATTAATTGTTGGTAATCAAACATTTTTACCATTCCGAAACCGCTCATATCAAAGCTAGATTGAGTATGTAACTTATCAAAAAGGAACATTTTTTTTTTTTTTTTTTGTAGTTTATGTGAATTGTGGATTTATCACACAAAATGTAACGTATGGTACAAAACTATTACGTGTTTTTATCAATCAGCACGACGATGGGCATGAATTACTAGAACATGTCACATGTATGTAAATAAATAAAGTTGTTACACGTACCAGATATGGGTGACGTGGTAGCTAATTACATGGGGACACGTGTCACTACCTGTACGTGGAGCTTTATTAGTAAATAAAATAAAATTATCTATTATTGATCATGTGTAGAAGAGGGTTGTCACATAATATATTACACGTGATACAATAAAATACACGATTTTAACAATTATTGCAATGACTAATAGAAGTTAAAAATCAAACATATCACCATTTTAAAAAAAAAACTACATTAGTGTGTATGAACAGAGCAAAACCTTAGGCCATATCATCATTTGTGAAAATAGGAAAAATACATACAAAATATTGTACAAAAATTGAAAAATACATCAGATTAAAAACTTCACAGTACTGAATAAACAAAATAATACATGGTGTAAAGTCTATTTTGTAATTGGCAATTTCTTAAAACAAAAATAAAAATTTATCAGATTTGCATTAGGATTTAATTATATAGTAATAAAAGTCAAAATATGTTTAGAGTAGTCCAAGTTATTCGTATGGGGTTGATTGAATCCAAAAAGAAGTCAAAAAAAATATATGAAGAAGATCAACATTCATATTTGAAGAAGTTGATATCTAGAAGGATGCATTTCTACTAGCTTGTTGCCTAGCGGCGCTAGAGCAGCAGAAGCAAAACCCATGTCACTCGCCTAGCGTTAAGCTGACGCTAGAGCAGTAGGTGCGCTTGAGCAACGAGTTGACATCCAAAAATCCTTGTTTGCATAAAACACTGATTTTTCAATCTATTTTTATCTCATACACTTTTACCTATAAATACTTAACCCTATGGACGTCCCATAGGGTGTGAATCAAATGTATTTCATAGAGTTCAATTCTTCGATGATCCAAAACATTCATTGATTTTAAGATTCAACTACCACATATTCTTATTTGATCCATAAATTCTTCCAAAACATATTTTGTTGATCAAGTCATATTATTCCACATTAAACCATAGATCAAAACACATAAGATTTTTTGATCAAATACCAAACTACCTAATCCACTGAAAATAAACAATGTCGGGGATCGGAAGTTGGTGTAGAGACACACAATTCGAGAGGGCTAAGGTAATATACCACAGGTCAAGAACTAGTGTGAGGAACACACAGTTGAGGAGGGCCAATGTGATATACTAGGAGTCGGGATTTGGTGTAAGGAGGATGCAGTTCAATATGATCAATGGCCACTACAGAAAAAGAAGGTCATGGGGGACTAAATGTTAGTCGGGTCTGGTTCATACTGTAAGTTGTTTCGTTTATCGTATATTATTGATTAGCAGAGTGTTCAAACTTTTTTTATCATTTTCGAAAGGTTTTCTTTGTGATAAATTTGGTGTCCTTTATTGCTTTCGTATTACAAATTGTGGTAATTCAATAAAGGATAAATTGACGTAGTTAATTAACTATTTATAAACAATTAAAAAGTGACTTGTTACTTTTAGTTATTATTTTTAATTCCACTGTGCACATTATAGAGTCTAAACATTATCTAAATCGATTAATAATCTCGATTATGTTACTTTTCACATGGAAACTGCAAAAGAAATGTATTCAATTAATCCAAACATTAAGAATGGAAGTAAAGACAATTCATAACATCAATTGGAGATTTAAATTTTTTTTAATTAAAATTAAGTTACAATCTTTTATTCCAACTAATTACTTAATTACATATTATGGGAGAAGAAAAATATAAGAAGAAATTAAAGCACTTTACCGAGTTTTAAGGAGAAAGAGGAAAAATATGAATATCTTGCACCAAGATTCGACATTCTTCTTGTAAAATCTTGAAACTCTAGCTTTTGATTGATTTCTTGATTTTTCCGGTCTTTTGGGCTTGTATAATATATGTACAATGAATGCCCCAAACCTCGACTTGAATATATGTGTCTAATGAAATCGTACAAGTATTTGGATTGAATATATGTGTAGAATGAAATTCTACCAAGCCTCTTTTAATTGTTGGAATGAGGTATGCATTTATAGAACAAAGTTTAGGTAAATTTTTTATTCAAATTGGTTTTCATTGAAGAGTTTGAGAAGAAAAAGGAAAAAAAAAAAATCATTTTCCAATTAAACTCATACTTCATCTTCTAATATTTGCATTCAAGTCTTCTTTATCATAAAATCATTATAGTTGACCTAAGGCAAGTTCCGAAAGTTTGCAATTTAGTCTCCAAATTTTTCAATGAATATAAATTTCAAAACTTACGAATTTTTACGGAATACGCCGTTAATACTTCCAATCATCTTTTGCAATCCAGACAATTTTCAATCACTTCAAATCAACTCCTATTAAGTTAAATAACCTATTTTCACATAAATTGTATCCAATTTGAGATTTAACATAATTTATACAAATTAAGTATAAGCTTGTAGGCATCATTTATGATATCGCAATTTAAATGACAAAAATGAAAAATTATTATTTGAATAATTTGTTAATACTCATTTAAATTATTACATGAATGGACAATATTACCTTAAAATGTATTAAACTTTTCATTTGTTTATAAAATAAATGGTCCAAGATTTACAACCCTCCCCATTTACCTGCAAGATCTTGTCTTGAGTATTAAAATATTACAAGTGTAGCACTTTAAAACATGAATTTATAAAGATTCAAAGCAATTAGGCTTAGTTTGGTACTTCTATGCTTTTAAGAGAAATCAATCTTTGATGTTTAGTAGAAAGAATCAAATGCATGAAGCAGATTAGTGTTTGTTAAACCTTTTGGGAAAGCTTGCTTTTGAACGCTAATGGGGGTATTTTTGTGTAGGAGAAGAACAAGTAATGAAATGTGTGGCAAGATCTCACGTGATTGAGTTCAACAAAGATAAGTTTGAATCAACCATCTAGAGATCCATCAGCCTCAATCTTTATCTTTTTCTTAAATGTCTTATTGTTTTCCTCAGGAAAAAAAAAAAATGCGCACCGAATCAAATCGTGCCGCCCACATTTAGTAGATCTTATGTAACGTCTGAAGAGCCACGTGACGTTTTGTCGTTTCTATCTCTCGTGTTATGTCTAAACTACAGCGCGCCGCCACCTACGTTTTGACGCCTTCAGTGACGTCTTATGTTATCTTTATCTGGCGTGATCTATGATTAGTTGCTTTATTGCATAAATACTATTGTTTTTCAACAGAGTCGATATGAAAATTGCAACGACACAAAATTGAAGAAGCTAATGGATTCTCAAGGTGCCACACTCCCTCCTCATGTACTCACTTTTCCGGTGCCAATTCAGGGCCACGTGAATTCCATGCTCAAACTGGCCGAACTCCTCTGTCTTTCTGGCCTTGACATTACATTCATGGTCTCTGATTTTAGCCTCGGCCGCCTCCTCAAGCATACCACAGTCGTTTCGCGTTTCAACCAGTATCCTGGGTTCCGTTTCCAGTCTATAACCGATGGGCTTCCTGATGACCATCCTCGAGTTGGCGAGCAAGTCATGGATATCCTGCCTTCTACCAAAAACATAACGGCACCACTTTTCAAGCAGATGATGGTTGAGAAGAACTTATTCGCTTCTGAAACCCGAAGGTCAATTACTTGTATCATAGCTGACGGGGTCCTGACTTTTGCCGGTGATTTTGCTGAAGAGAAAGGGATCCCCCTCATCTATTTTCGTACTATTAGCGCTTGCTCCTTTTGGGCTTATTTCTGTATACCTGAACTCATTGAAGCCGGTGAAATTCCCCACGAAGGTGTCCACTTTCTTTCCTGATTTCTAGTCAGCCAATCTGCTAAATTGCTTTTCTTGATATTTTAATTGCTTTTCTTGATGAATTTTGCAGGTATTGGCATGGACCAAATAGTAAAAAGCGTTCCGGGAATGGAAGGTTTTCTAAGATTCCGTGACTTGCCCAGCTTTTGCCGTGCCAAAGACATCAATGAGCCAAAACTTCGAATGGCTGAATCCGTTACTAGACAAACCACAAGAGCGCAAGCAGCCATTTTTAACACATTCGAAGATCTAGAAAGGCCAACAGTGTCTCACATACGCAAGCACATACCAAAAGTATTCACCATTGGACCAAATCATTCCCTCCTGAAGTCAAGACTCGCAGACGATAACTCAGTTCTTTCAGGAAGCTTTTGGGCAGAAGACCGGGGTTGTCTCGATTGGCTTAATGCACAGCCACCAAAATCAGTAATCTATGTTAGTTTTGGAAGCATTACAGTTGTGTCGAGAGAGCAGCTATTGGAGTTCTGGCATGGATTGGTGACTAGTGGACAGAGGTTCTTGTGGGTCATGAGGCCAGATTCAATTGTAGGGGAAGATGGGAAGAATCAAACTCTAATAGAATTAGAGGAGGGTACAAAGGCAAGGGGCTACATGGTAGGATGGGCACCTCAGGAAGAAGTGCTGAACCACGAGGCAGTGGGTGGGTTTTTGACGCACAGTGGATGGAACTCGACTCTGGAAAGTATTGTGGCTGGTGTGCCAATGATTTGTTGGCCATATTTTGGTGATCAAACGATTAACAGTAGGTTTGTGAGTGAGGTTTGGAAGATTGGGTTAGACATGAAAGATACTTGTGATAGAAAAATTATTGAGATAGCTGTCAGAGAGCTTATGGAAGAAAGGAAGGATGAGTTTTTGGAAAGGTCAAAAAATTTGGCAAAGCTTGCAAGAAAGGCTGTTAGTGAAGGTGGATCATCGTATAACAATTTGGATGCTCTTATTGACTACATCAAATTAATGATCATCTGAGTATGTAACCAAAACTGATCATCTGATTATTTTCGGACTTTCTTGCAATTTAATTGATTGAAAATAAAGCTATTAAAATATCAAGAAAAGCAATTTTCAATCATTATTTTCAAATTTCTTTTTTCATTTTCATATATATATACTCATTTTTTATTACGCATTTACATATTAAAATTTTTTACACGTAAACTCAAAATTTTTTCCTACTTTTTAACCACGTATTTGCCTATAAACACTATTCAATACCTTGTTTTCCTCAGTTGATGGTTGTCAAAGTTTCTCTTATAGGTGATTAATTAGTTGGCGCTCCATCCACAGTACCAATCATAATCAATGTATATTGTTTTTAAATTCTGATCAGTTACTTATCAACTACATCAATGGCATTCTGTGCTGTCATCGACTTTGTATAGTTTAAAAGAGAATCAAGGACAAGGAATACTGCTCTCACCCTGCACTTCAATAAAATAGCTAGTGTGACTGGATTGTTCTAGTGGCGTCTCTGGATTATAGGTGTTCTTTAACAGGTTTTTATGTTCTTGGCTGCTTTCCCATTTAGTGCAAATTTAAGAACCAATCAGCCATTTGACGCCACTAGAACATGAACGATGGGAAAATTTGTAGATTTTGTTGTTTCTGAAGTATAATTTCCCCACTCGAATAATCTGAGTATACTACACTGACAAAATTACTGTAATGTAACCTGAACAACGTAACAAGATGATTAACATGATCAGAATGTTAATTCGAGCCCATCGATTTCATGATATTTCCTTCTGTCTTCAAAGGTGCTAAAAGTATTCAACAATCATTTCCCATGATAGAACTAATTTCGTCTCCTACAGAAGCATCACGTCAATTTGCAGGAATTTCAACGAACTCAATGAAGTGTTTTCACTTCGAGGACATGTATCAAAACGAGAGAGAGGATTAGATTCAAAGCAAAGAAAGTTTGCAATGAAAATTATGTAATTATTCTGGCAGTTGGGTAGACTATTTATAGATTCGTTTGTGGTCATTCAAACATCGTTCAAGCCTTTTCAGAACGCTCGTCACTGTTTAGACAACCCTCTAAACCCGAATAGGAGGCTCTGTTAAGATTGAAACATTGTGTCTATTAAGTCGGTTAATAGTCGATCCAAACAAGAAAATACCTGGAAAAAGCCAACGATAAGAAATAAAAATTAACTTTAAAATTATTTCATTAAGTACCCAAAAATTTGATTAATTACAATTTGGCTAAAAAATTTAAATAAATTTTGTCCAAAAATATATATCTAGAACAAGGATCCACTCTTACTTGCACACGAATCGAACCGAACCAGATTCGAACACATGCTTGTGTCGTACCGTGTCGACGGACGGTGATGACGCGCAGATAGACTTATGACCAAACCCAATAGTAGATAGGTATCCTCCTTCCAAAAACTATTAGTACCCCTTGGGCTCAAATCCAATTGTCAAACTTTCCACTATAAACACAACAAAGTTTCCTAACTTTTATATGTATGGTAAGTGTTTAGCCATTTTCAATAAAACAAATTTTTCACTGGTTTATAGTTTCAAATAGTTAAATTTGACATCAAATATTTCATTCAATTCTAAATGATTTTCGATAAATAAATAGATAACGTCAATCATTTCGCGGAGTTGAACGTGAATACACTTGGTCCCATTAAAATCGAAATACGGGTCCAGTAAAATCGAAATACGGGTCCAGTAAAATTGGAGCTCAAAGTTGACCCAATTTACTAATTAACAAACAATTTCCGACAGATTTCTTAGTTGCTTTATTGCTTAGGAACCTTGTGATTAATTATTAACGACTTGCACTTTTTTATTTTAAAATTTTGGTAATAAAGCAATCTTACACATTGTTGCCAATCACACATACCATGAATGAGCTGCGCATATCAAATTGATTGTTATTTAAAGAGGTATTGGAGGCATAGAAGCATTTTTGCAAAATTCCATCGCATGCTTCTCAACATGTACGTTCAAGGGCTTCTCTTTGTAGTAGGGTGGATCGTATATTTGCTAGTTTATTAAGACTTTGAGATTACATTTTAAAATTTCAACATTATTAAGAGAAATAGTCAAACTCCTTATATATTGGTTTATAATTTCAAAATTTCAAACCCTTATATGTTGATCTTTATTTTTATTTTTATTCGATGTGAGATTTGTTAAGACGTTGTGGTATGGGGCACATAATTACAATTGAAGTAGAAATGAAAAATAATAAACACCAATATTTTACGTGGACAAACCACTGACAAATTGTAGAAGGATTTTACTATAGCAAAAGGATTACAAGAATTTCTCTCTAAAATAAGGAGAGTACAATTGACAATACACTCTCTTATACTAGAAGAAAAAATACACCTTTTCTAATAAAAAGAAAGACAATATTTAGGAGAAACTTCACTATTTTTCTCTCTAAAAGTACTCTCTCTTTCTCTATGGCTTTTAGTCCAAAAAATGGGATAAGAATTTGAAATATATAGGCATGTATATATAGAGACGAAAGGAGGTGGTTTGGCTCATGGTTGGCAATTTGAATTCAAGTTGTAAAGATATTTTTGTAGATTAATTCTAACACTTAATGAAGAAGCAAAATCGTGTCTTATCAAATTGATTTCTTTGTTCAATAAAAGTGGCTTTACCAACACATATCTCCCACTTAAAGTCACTTTGTAACCCTTTTATCCTTTCTACACTTGTCATCACCATGATGCTTACGTATCCGCTAGGCCTAAGGAAGATCGACACCAGATAAACTTGTCATTATTAATCGACTTTGTTAACATATTTGATATGTTGTCTTTTATATGAATTTTTTTGTATATCCACAATTCATTCTTCCACTTTTTCACGAACAAAGTGATATTGAACACGTATGTGCTCTGTCTTCGAAAGAAATGTTAGATTCTTTTCTAGATGCAAAGAGCTCTGACTATCACAAAATAGAGCAATCTTCTCTTATTTGTGTCCGAACTCCTCCAACAACATTTGCAACCATATTGCTTCTTTGTTATCTTGTGTAGATGTAACATATTCTGTCTCCGTCGTAGAAGTAGCAACGATAGACTGCAATTTTGAAACCCAACTTACAACTCCTCCAGCAAAAGTAAACACATAACCTAAGGTGGACTTGCTCTTGTCAAGATCGCCCGCATAATATGAATCAACATAGCCTCTGACAATGAAGTCTGATCCTCTATAACATAATGCAACATTTAAAGTACCCTTGACGTATCTCAAGATCTTCGTTACAACACTCCAAAGCTCTTTACCAGAATTCGTCATGTATCGCCTAACCACTCCCACTATTTATGCAATATCTGGTCTTATACAAACCATAGGGAACATTAAACTACCCACTGCTGATGCGTACGGTACTCGAGATATTTCTATCATCTCTGATTCATTGCTAGGACTCATACTTTAGGGTAACTTGAAATTAATAGAAAGATAGGAATTAGCTTACAATCCTACATGTTGAAGCGTCGCAAGATTTTCTTCAAGTAGTTCTTCTGAGAAAGCCAAATCTTCCTATTATTTCTGTCTAGAAAAATTTGCATCCCTAGAATCTTGTTTGCTGGTCCTAAGTCCTTCATTTCAAAATCTCTAGCCAACTATGCCTTTAAGTATGTAATACGATCTTTGTTGGGGCCTTCTACCAACATATCGTCGACATACAATAACAGAATAATGAAATTACCATCACTAAATTTGTTGTAGTAAATACAAGGATCTGAACTATGTCTATTGTATCCAATGCTCATGATGAAAGAATCAAATATTTTATACCACTATCTCGATGCCTATTTGAGATTGTATAGAGATTTGTTCAACCTGTAAACCAAGTTCTCTTTTCCTTTTTCTTCAAAACCTTCTTGTTGGAGCATGTAAATCTCTTCTTCAAGTTCTCCATGAAGAAGTTTTCACGTCCAACTGCTCTAAATACAGTCAAATGTAGCACACATCGCCAATATTGCTCGAACCATTGTGAGTCAAACAACATGAGAGAATATTTCGTTGAAGTATATGCCTTCTTTCTGAGCGAATCCTTTCACTACTAATCTAGCACGATACCACTCCACTTGGTCATTTCCATCTCGTTTGATCTTGTAAACCCATTTATTCCCAATGGCCTTCCTTCTTTGTAGTAGTGGAACAAGATCCCATGTTTTTTTAATGGAGAATTTCAATTTCTTCTTGCATTGCTACCATCCACAGAGAAGCTTCTTGGCTTTTTGCAGCCTCGTGGAAAGTTGACGGCTCTACATCCTTTGTTAGTAGACAGCATTCGTCATTTCTCTCCATGATGTACTCTGAGTGCCAGCTAGTTCTTTTCTCTCCCAAGTTGATCGTTGAACTTGTGGAGTTGCAAGCTCAGCTTGTTTTTGTTCTTCGTGCTCTGATGATGCTTCAAAAGAATCTGGAACTTCTTGTTCTTGTCTTTCTTCAACTTGAACTGCAGTAGTCTCTGATTTCTCTTTTGAAGTGCTATCATTTTCTTTTTCTTGTACCTTATCCTCAGTCCACATCTCTATCGACATTTTCAGATCAATTGCGGTTGATGGTGACCGATTGATCATATAACAAGTGGTCTTGACCGCTTCTGCCCAAAATGACTTGGCCATACTCGTAGTTCTCAACACCGTGAGCCACCTTTTGATACCTTCTTGTTAACAGAAGCTATCAAATTCAACACCAATATATTATCCTGCATTGTTGTCCTTAAATACGTGATCTTCTTTTCAGATTCAAGCTCAACCCATGCTTTGAATATTTTGAAAACTGAAAATGCATCTGCCTTATTTTTTTATTGGATACACCTAACATCTACTGGAGTAATCGTCAATAAAAGACAAAATATTTTGCTTCTCCTAGGGACAAAACTGGTGCTTGACAAATATCAGAATGTATTAGTTCTAAGATAGCTTTGCTTCCAGCAGCCAGAAGAACTGCTGAATTTCAATGTATGTTGCTTACTAGTAACACACTGCTCACAAAAGGATAATGAAACCTTTTTTAGCTTTGGAAAAAGCTTTTGTTTAGCAAGAATCTTCAAACTTCGTTTTGTCATGTGGCCAATCTTACAGTACCACATCATTGTTAATACTTCTACCAAACTTGTCAATGCAGCAAATGCTTCTCCTTCTTGATGTATTTCTCCTTTAAGCATGTGCAAATTTGCCGCTATCTTTTTCGCTTTCATCATTAGAAACACGCTTTTAGCTATTTTCATGATCACATCTTGAATATGGGTTTTACACCCACTATTATCTAATTGTCCCAAAGACAATAGATTTTTCTATAGGCCTTTCACATATTGTACATCATTGATAGTGTGAACTGTACTATCATACATTTTCAATTTGATGGTACCAATACCAACGATCTCTAAGGCATAATCATTGCCCATAAACACAGATCCTCCTGAGATAGGTTCATAATGATGGAATAATTCTCTCTTTGGTGTCATGTGCCATGTAGTTCCTGAGTCCATAAGCTAGACATTAGAAAACTATTTTTTGCAATTTTACCATCAACTGAGGTGCTTGCTACACAACTCTGAGCTTTTGACGTCTCAGGACCTTTTCCTTTGGCTTCTTCATTCTTCTTGAGGCTCCAGCAATCATTTTTTAAGTGCCCTTTCTTACCACAGTAATAACACTTGACATTCTTCTTACTCCTGGATTTTGATCTACCCTTATTTTGACTCTCACTGGGGCCACGTTCCACTGATCTCCCTCTCGTCATTGTCAAAGCTTTGGCTTGCTGTGAGCCTCCTGGTCTATCTTCTTTTCTTTTGCGCCGACTTTCTTCTTCAAGAACCACAGCTACAATATCATCGAATACTAGAACTTCAATGTTGTTGGTTAAGTTGATGATGAATTGATCATATGAATCAGGTAGACTTTGAAGTAGAATTTCAACACGTTCACCTGTCTCTATGTTATGCCCCATTGTTTTGAACTATGAAAATAAAGTGTTGAGGGTGTTGATGTGGTCAGTCATCATAGTTGACTCTATCATCCGAAGGGTGTAAAGGTTTCTCCTCAAGAAAACTTTGTTGTGTAGTGATTTGGCCTTGTACAATTTTGTTAGAGTATCCCATATCTCTTTTGCTGTTCTTTTCTTCGCCACACTTGACAATACTCCATCAGCTTGTACTAGGTGTAGATTAGCTACTGGTGCAGATTAGCAATAGCATTTCCATCCATCTCATTCCATTTGTTGTCTTCAGTGTTATCATCGGGCCTATTTACAATTGCCACTAAACAATTATCTTTCCTCAAAACTGCTTTTATTCTCATTTTCCACAACGAGAAATTACTCCAATTGAACTTCTCTATTTCATACTTCGTTGTCATTATTGAAGGGGCCTCATTTCCACTAGCTAGATCTAATTGTAGCACGAAAACCGACTATAAACCCGATGCTCTGATACCACTGATAGGACGTTGTAATAAGGGGCACACAATTACAACTAAAATAGAAATGAAAAATAATCAACACCAATATTTTATGTGGACAAATCACGGGCAAATTGTAGAAGGATTTTACTATAGTAAAAGAATTACAAGAATTTCTCTCTAAAATAAGGAGAGCACAATTGATAATACCCTCTATTATACTAGGAGAAAAAATACACTCTCTAATGAAAAGAAAGACAATATTTAGGAGAAACCTCACTATTTTTCTCTCTAAAAATACTCTCTCTTTCTCTATGGTTTTTAGTCCAAAAAATGGGATAAGAATTTGAAGTATATATGCATGTATATATAGAGACGAAAGGAGTTGGTTTGGCTCATGATTGGCAATTTGAATTCAAGTTGTAAAGATATTTTTGTTGACTAATTCTAGCACTTAATGAAGAAGCAAAATTGCTTCTTATCAAATTAACTTCTTTGTTCAATAAAAGTGGTTTTACCCCTGCAAGATCTACATCTCTCAACAAATTTTGCTGATTTATGACTCTCCAAATTTCTATAGTTACTTTATTTTTAATCATCAGCCTTCAGATGGTCAACAAATTCTATATATAACTGTATTATGCGATTCTGGACAGAAAAAATTCCTAAGGACTAACGTACTTCTATTTTTGTCAGGAAGACGTGGCACTTATGTTTCCTATCACATTTTTCTGCATAAAACATTTCAGTTTTAAAATAACTAGTCATTCTAATAGAAATGAGCTTAATTTTCTATTTACAACGGTTGCTGAGTTCACAATTGAAAACACTTCCGGAGTATCTTTCCGGTCTATGTGAACATTGGCAAATAAAGAAGTTTCACAGGAAGATCTAGGGTCTAGAGACATTGGCGGCAGTGCTTGAGAGAGCGAAGCCATCCCAAAAGAGAGAATGGCTCGAATAAACACATTCAATAAAAATTAAAAATTTTATGATTGAATCTTTTTTACTGAAGAATGTGCGATGAATGAATGATCTGGAAAAACACAAACTGCAATCAATGAATGATCTAGGGAAACACATTGGTTCGATGAACGCATATGATCCATTACAATTAATAAAATCAAAATTGAGTGTGTTTGAGCCACATTATTTTGGAATAATGTATTCTAGAATAGTGGATTGATGGAGAATGTGTTGTTGAAAAATAAAGAAAAGTTATTGATGTTATGAAAACTATTATTTTATTGAAAAATATATGATTGAAAATGAGAATAAAAATTTTAATTTGATTAAAACAAGGGCTAAATAGATATTGTTGAAATAGTGTAAATAACATTTAAATAAAATGATCCATAAAATCATTCCCATCTCATGAGACTTTTGATTTATCAGTAAGTATTTACGTGTTTTTCTTAAGGGATAAACACTAATTTAAAATAATATATTCTTTGAAACGTGTGCTACTTTAGAAACACGTTGTATTTTACTATGAGTGGTGCTACATGTACATTAGGGGTGCCATAATGGTGTCCATAATGGACACATGGCACCCCCCTATTGGAAGGTGTGGCACCCCTAATGTACAAGGGGAATAACCCTTTTACTATCACTTCTTCAAAAGCAACATGTCAATATTTTTCTAGAATATTGAAAGCAATAATTTATACTCTTCAGGAGCAAGTAATATTCTTCAAGAATATTAAGTAATATTCAGGCGAATTTCTACAAAATGTTTTACAGAGACGTGAGGCAATTATATTATAAACATTTTAATTGGTGCGTCTCAGGACAATTCACAATATTTTAAAATAAAAACCTATAAAACAATACATCATTATTGAGTCAAATGGACTAACCGTAGCAAATTTTTGCAAGGGGAATTCAAGTAAGTAGCCAAAAATTAGTAGTGAAATTATTTTCAATTTTGACAACTTTTGCAAGAATGGCTATTTTAGTACAAAATGTCATTTAAAGCCTTTTTCCAAACATTTGTTCAACTTTGAAACAAATTAATTTCTCTTCTTCTGTCCATTTGCATTTTGGAAGTTCAACTTGAACTTATCATTTCGAATAAGGTTTAAAAATTTACAAAATCTTCACGTGTTGCTAGAAGTCCTAATGTTGTAAATATCATTTATAGCACTAAAATGACTCGATTTTTTTTTTCGACTTATATTTGAAAAAACCCATATAATGAAATTGAGATTTTGAAACTTGAAAAATGTTATTAGTCATATATAAAGTAGATGTATAGTCCATTTGACTGTATTGTTACATCATTTTAAAATGTCATATATCAAGGTAGTTGAGTAATTATGACCTTATTAATTACATGAAAGTGAAGTTTTACTTATTTAAATTTTTAACAATAAATCCATTCATTCGACCCCAAAACTTTCGATCTCAACATATTAGAACTATTGATGTAGAACATGTTGAAGAATTAGATTAAAATAGAAAAAAAAAAAAATAGTGTAGAGAGAACATTCGAATTCTTGTTTGAGCTCATAATAGCATTTCGGAAAGAAGACAACGATATGAGTAATGTTTATCGCTATGCCATGACGTGCGACGGATTTCGGCCATCTAAGTTCGTTTAGGACTCGAAAACTAATTTTTAAAGTTTTAGTGCTATTTTCATCATTTAGTTTATTTCGAATTCGTTTTTAATTTTAGTTTACTTAAACTAGATTTTCATTAATTTTAATCCTATTAAATTAGGTTTTCATGTAAGCTCTTATAAATAAAGGGTTATCTCATAGTTTTTTATTATTATTATTATCTTTCATTAATAAAATTACTTGAGTTTCATTTTTCATAATTTGGTGAATTCCAAAATCTGTGTTTTTAAGGTTTTCGTTTAAATTCCTTGTTTCAAGCTATGTCAACTATCTAGGTAACAATTAAACTGTCGACCTCAACATTTCAGATTTGTGTAGGTAACTAGTTAAACTAACGAGTTGTCAACATGTTGATTTCAAGACTCGTTAAATGTCACGGTAGACATGTATAAAATGTGTAGTTAGTTATTTCAATCCTCAAATTATTGGAAGTTTTGTTTATAGATTTATGGACGGCGTGAATTGTTCAATTAATTTTTATCATTCGACTCTTTTCTAATTTCTTACATTATAGACGTGGTGATAATTTGAGATTTATTATATCACATGACGGATAGTTTAGTAACATAGATGAGAATAGAAGTGGTGTGGGAATCGAACTACTTTCAATTGTACTTCCATGATATATCATTTTTAAAGAACTTATTCATTGATCACGGTTAGATTGAACATAGATGACATTGTGTTCAAAATTCAAAGTGCTCTCTCGAATATATTGTTAGCCTATATACTCATAACGAGGACTGAAGTGGTATATTTCCATTCACAATGAAATTGAGCTTTGTGTAAATGTTGTAAAGAATTTGAAGTATATATAGAGACGAAAGGAGGTGGTTTGGCTCATGATTGGCAATTTGAATTCAAGTTGTAAAGATATTTTTGTTGACTAATTCTAGCACTTAATGGAGAAGCAAAATTGCTTCTTATCAAATTAACTTCTTTGTTCAATAAAAGTGGTTTTACCGCTGCAAGATCTACATCTCTCAACAAGTTTTGCTGATTTATGACTCTCCAAATTTCTATAGTTACTTTATTTTTAATCATCAGCCTTCAGATGGTCAACAAATTCTATATATAACTGTATTATGCGATTCTGGACAGAGAAAATTCCTAAGGACTAACGTACTTCTATTTTTGTCAGGAAGACGTGGCACTTATCTTTCCTATCACATTTCTCTGCATAAAACATTTCAGTTTTAAAATAACTAGTCCCTCTAATAGAAATGAGCTTAATTTTCTATTTACAACGGTTGCTGAGTTCACAATTAAAAACACTTCCGGGGTATCTTTCCGGTCTATGTGAACATTGGCAAATAAAGAAGTTTCACAGGAAGATCTAGGGTCTAGAGACATTGGCGGCAGTGCTTGAGAGAGCGAAGCCATCCCAAAAGAGAGAATGACTCGAATAAACACATTCAATGAAAAGTCAACATTTTATGATTGAATCTTTTTTACTGAAGAATGTGTGATGAATGAATGATCTGGAAAAACACAAACTGCGATCAATGAATGATATAGGGAAACACATATTGGTTCGATGAACGCATATGATCCATAACAATTAATAAAATCAAAATTGAGTGTGTTTAAGCCACATTATTTTGAAAAAATGTACTAACCGTAGCAAATTTTGAAAGAACCTATAAAACAATACATCATTATTGAGTCGAATGGACTAACCGTAGCAAATTTTTGCAAGGGGAATTTGTGTAAGTAGCCAAAAATTAGTAGTGAAATTATTTTCAATTTTGACAACTTCTGCAAGAAAGGCTATTTTAGTACAAAATATCATTTAAAGCCTTTTTCCAAACATTTGTCCACCGTAAATAACTTTTGAGACGAAAGAAAATGCCCATAACAGAACTCGTAAAATAACTTTCGTTTCCTCCATATTTGTTCAACTTTGAAACAAATTAATTTCTCTTCTTCTGTCCATTTGCATTTTGGAAGTTCAACTTGAACTTATCATTTCGAATAAGGTTTAAAAATTTACAAAATCCTCACGTGTTGCTAGAAGTCCTAATGTTGTAAATATCATTTATAGCACTAAAATGACTCGATTTTTAATTATTTTTAATTAAATTCGACTTATATATGAAAAAACCCATATAATGAAATTGAGATTTTGAAACTTGAAAAATGTCATTAGTCATATATAAAGTAGATGTATAGTCCATTTGACTGTATTGTTACATCATTTTAAAATGTTATATATCAAGGTGGTTGAGTAATTATGACCTTATTAATTACATGAAAGTGAAGTTTTTCTTATTTAAATTTTTAACAATAAATCCATTCATTCGACCCCAAAACTTTCGATCTCAACATATTAGAACTATTGATGTAGAACATGTTGAAGAATTAGATTAAAATAGAAAAAAAAATTGTGCAGAGAGAACATTCGAATTCTTGTTTGAGCTCATAATAGCATTTCGAAAAGAGTACGACGATATGAGTAATGTTTATCGCTATGCCATGATGTACAACGGATTTCGGCCATCTAAGTTCATTTAGGACTCGAAAACTAATTTTAAAAGTTTTAGTGCTATTTTCATTATTTAGTTTATTTCGAATTCGTTTTTAATTTTAGTTTACTTAAACTAGATTTTCATTAATTTTAATCCTATTAAATTAGGTTTTCATGTAAGCTCTTATAAATAAAGGGTTATCTCATAGTTTTTTTTTTTTCATTATTATCTTTCATTAATAAAATTACTTGAATTTCATTTTTCATAATTTGGTGAATTCCAAAATCTGTGTTTTTAAGGTTTTCGTTTAAATTCCTTGTTTCAAGCTATGTCAACTATCTAGGTAACAATTAAACTGTCGACCTCAACATTTCAGATTTGTGTAGGTAACTAGTTAAACTAACGAGTTGTCAACATGTTGATTTCAAGACTCGTTAAATGTCACGGTAGACATGTATAAAATGTGTAGTTAGTTATTTCAATCCTCAAATTATTGGAAGTTTTGTTTATAGATTTATGGACGGCGTGAATTGTTCAATTAATTTTTATTATTTGACTCTTTTCTAATTTCTTACATTATAGACGTGGTGATAATTTGAGATTTATTATATCACATGACGGATAGTTTAGTAACATAGATGAGAATATAAGTGATGTGGGAATCGAACTACTTTCAATTGTACTTCCATGATATATCATTTTTAAAGAACTTATTCATTGATCACGGTTAGATTGAGCATAGATGACGTTGTTTTCAAAATTCAATTAAAATTTCAAAGTGCTCTTTCGAATATATTGTTAGCCTATATACTCACAAAGAGGACTTGAAGTGGTATATTTCCATTCACAATGAAATTGAACTTTGTGTAAATCTTGTACCTACCAACACATCATCTATCTATCCAAGGTTTAAATGAGAATTTTCATGGCTAACGGCACAAAAAACCCCTTAGCTATTGAGCATGCTGCGAAACCCTCCCAATCTTTTGAAAATAACACAAAACGTCCATATTTGACCCCTTTAGTGTGGAATTCCACCCATAATTCATTTTCTGAATAAAAAGTTTTGAAAAAACGAATATATCCTCATATTTAAATAAAATAAAAATAAAAATAAAAAACTAATTGTAATTATAGTTCCAATTTTTTAAAAAAAGTACAATTGAACCCCTGTTTGACACATTATTTAAAAATATGATCTTTCAAAACTCATTTCAACCACACATTTTTCAATAAAATAATAATTTTTATTACATCAATAATTTTTCTTTACTTTTTAACTACATATATTCCATCATATCACTATTTAAAATATATTATTTTCTTAATAATATCCATCAATCACCCCCGGAGTCCCCCCAAATAAATAATTAAAAAAATAGAACTAAAAATAAAAAATCATTTTCTCTTCCCCTTTCTCTCCCGCCATCACCATTCATACCGCCCGCCGCCGTAGATCCATGTGTCCCCAATTTCATTCACATTGTATCCCACCAATTTTATATAACCGATATAAACATTTACAATTCCCCTGCTCTATCTTCCATTTTCATTTTTCACTCTACAATCTCTGGTTATCCTTTTATCTCTAAAATTATTACAACAATTGTTTGTGTCAAAGCCATTAACCACACAAATGGATTTTTCTCTGAAATTATTACAGCAATTTTTCCTCAATCTCTCCAATTTCAGTATACAAATCAAAGTATTCCATTCCTTCAAAATTTTAGGTTCAACAATGGCTGCGACTGATAATCAAATATTGCATTGAACAGACAATCTTTTTCGCCTAAAGGCGTGGTTGGCAAAATCAGGAAAGAAAATGATTTTGATGATTTTTCATATATTTTAAACCCAATTTTTTCTCCATTTTAAACCTGATTTTGGTGATTTTTCGGTGAGAAAATCATTCTTTGGAATCCGTTGAGGGTTTAAGCGACAAAATAAATGGGATTTGGCCGTTGACGGATGGAGGGATTGTTGCAGGGAACGGAGGTTAGTGCAAGGGCAGTGGTAGTACCATTTATCAGACCAAATGACATAGGAAAAGGCCGAGGCGGCACAGACGGAAAATCGGGAATTACGCATCCAACTGGATGAATGCCAAGAGGCATGCGCAGCGATGACTGAAACTGTCGCTATCATACCTGATCTGCAGGATGAGATGGGAGCGTTGAGAACTCAGTTACTAGTTCTTCAGCGCGCGATTGGCAACGGACAAGCCATCGCACATGAGCCGGTGCATAGGCTCAGAATTCCAGAACCGTGTACCTACGGAGGTGCACGCGATGCTAAAGAAGTTGAGAACTTCTTGTTCGATATGGAACAATACTTTCTAGCGGCGTCGATCAGAGACGAAGCGAGAAAGGTCACTACAGCTACCATGTATCTGAGTGGAGATGCAAAGCTATGGTGGCGAACGAAGTATGTTGACATTCAAGCCAACAGAATTCGAATAGATTCTTGGGATTTGCTCAAGGAAGCTATCAGATCTCAGTTCTTCCCAGAAACGTGGAATATGAGGCACGTCTGGCCTTACGGGAACTGAGACACACAAGCTCCATCAGGGAGTATGTGAAGGCCTTCTCGGGGCATATGCTGAATATCAGAGATATGTCAGAGAAGGATAAGCTATTCACCTTCATGGAAGGTTTGAAACCGTGGATGCGCACGGAACTTCAGAGACAGAAGGTCACTGATTTAAGCGCGGCTATGTGAGCTGCCGAATGTGCAAGCGACTATCAACCTGAGTCGAGAGAGGATCGACATTCAGGAAATAGTCAAGCGGCTGAAGGTGGGAGAGACCTTTCAGACCGAGCTCGAACTCAAATGGGGGAGAACGTTACTCTCAGAATAGGGGAGGACCCTATCAGGGCAACCGCCAGAATAACTCACCGAGAAAATATCACAACAGCCGTCAAGGAAACCATAACGGCAGTTCCAGTTCTGACTGGAATCTTGGAAAAGCAAAGGAGGGCAGATCTGATGTCGCTCCTAGATTAAAATGCTTTCTATGTGAAGGACCTCACCGGGTGGCAGAGTGTCCTCAGAAACGGATGGTGAATGCATACTGTCAACTAGCTGGGGGATCAGGTTCGAAGCGAAATACCCCACAGGCTAGCTGCCGTAGTGACACCGACTCCGAAGGAAACGAGGATGTAATTGGTGCACTCTCGTATTCGTGCAATACACTATTGCACCGAACTACCAATAGGGACGTCGGTCCCTCAAGAGAGCCGAAGATTGAAGAATCGAAGGCTCGCACTTGCAAGGCTAAAGGCCTAATGTACATTGATGTGAGGATCAATGGAAAGCCAATCAGGGCTATGGTGGACACTGGTGCCACGCACAATTACCTCGCAAGTTCCGAAGTAGAGCGGCTCGGACTTGCTCTGGAGAGAGGTAAGGGGAAAGTCAAAGCGATCAACTCTGTTGCTCAACCAATTGCGGGAATAGCACAATCGGTGCCGATCAAAGTAGGTCCATTCGAAGGAAGGACAAATTTGTCGGTAGTTCAGATGGATGACTTCAAGCTGATTCTCGGATTGGAGTATCTGCGGGATACAAAGACAGCAGTGTTGCCGCATTCTGACTCACTAATAATGATGGGGAGCAAACCATTCATTATTCCCACACAGTTTGGGAAAACTGGCGAGAAAGGGGTCTCAGCCATGCAACACGGTAAGGGTTTCAAGAGGAATGAACCCTTACTCTTATGTTCTCTTCGAACAGAGGATATCGAAGAAACAACTGGCTCTATTCCAATGCCTATCACCGGGCCTGAGGAAGTTGAAGACATGATGCCAGACGAGTTACAAAGAGAATTGCCGAGCAGGGCAATTGATCATGGGATTGGACTTGTTTCGGGTGCCAAATCCCCCAACAAGACTCCATACTATACGGCTCAACCGGAGTTTGAAGAGCTTCGGAAGCAAGAGGAAGAAGTGGTGGGAAGTGGGACTATTGTGGAGTACACTTCCGCACTACCACAACATGCAGGCTCACTGGAGCCCCTTTCCATCCTGAATGAATCAGTCGAGAGTGGATCGACAGACTACATCAGTGGATTGCCAAGAGTTGAAGACTTTGGCACTATCATCATCAGGATGGATTGCTTATCAAAAGATTCGACGGTCAACACAGCGCCCAAGTATGTATCAGCCGAAGAGACAGCTCAACTCTTCTTCAAGCCTATTGTCAAATACAAGGGATCGCCTATCGTCAATGATCGAGATTCTCGATTTATTGGCACATTTTGGACCAAGTTGTTCAAACTTCTTGGTTCAACTTTGAGCACAAATGCTACCATTCACCGAAGATCAGACGGACAGACAGAGCAGTTCAATTCTATGCTGGGAGACTATTTTCAGCACTTTACCTCTGCTTCGCATGAAATTCGGGTGAAACTTTCGGATGTGGCTCAGATGTGTTTCAATGTTCAAAAGAGCTCTTCTCCCAATAGGAGTCCTTTTGAAATTTCTACTGGCCAACAACCGTTACTCCTCCATGCTGCAGATACCGATCAGAAACAGTACTTGAAGTCTGCAGATTTGAAGCAACCAGTTCTTACAGTGAATCTACCAGAGAAGAAGGTTGCTAAAAAGATTCTTGGCTACCAAACTACTCAAGCTTCAAGGAAACATCTTCAAGAGTACTTGGTGAAATGGAGCGGATGCAACAGCGAGAAGAATACTCAACGGCTCCGAGGACATCGCCAAATCAAATGGGGGAGAATATCACGGGCTGCAGCTGTGCTTAAGCCCCGTGTTGTAAATATTCATTTAATTCGTAAAATAGATAGAAAATAGAAAAGAAAAAGTATGATTCTGGAGCCAAATAACGTCTACTCCCGTTATTTGGGTTTTTGTCCCGAAGTCTATTATAGGGGGTATTGGTCTTTCAAAACTATTTCAAGCTTACTAGTGTTTTCCCCCTGCACTAGCCATTTGTAATTTCCTGCTTTCGTCTATTGTAATGTCCTGCTTTTTAGCAATCAATGATCAGTTATTTTCCATCATGTTCAATTTCATGTTGCAAGCTTTCTTAAAATTGTAATCAAAATTTACTTTCGTCCCGACGCGACCGAGGAATAGGCGGAAGGTAGTCTAGCGGAGCAGACTACTGCTGCACGGTGTCCCTTTCTGTGCTAAGAAAAGGTTACCCGTGAAACCACGACAGGCGAGAGGCAGCTAAGCAGTCCTCAATATTTTTATCATAATTTTCTCTCTCGATATCTGGTTGAAGAGATTCAAAATGTGTTGAAAAGATAACTCAAAAGACTATAATCCTTCTAGAAATAGCCTTGTCCAAAGTTCAATGTTTTCTGTGTGAAAAATGCGTTGCAATTTGTGATTGAGAATCTAAAGCATGATTTGCGCAACATTTCTTCATTTCTTTGACTTTTAATTGCATTCCAATGATCATGTGTAATCTTTTTGGACGCATTGGACTCCTTCAAGACTTATGCTACTAATTCAATTATTTTGCTATAATTAGAACTCAATAACTCATATTTTGACTTTGATTATAATTTGATAAACTCCTAATACAATTCAACTATGTGATTTTGACTAAGGAACTGCCAATTACAATTTTTGAAATTGCAAATTATAACTTTGACTTAACATACATGACAAGCTTAAGTATGTAAGACGTGCTCAAGTATGCATGACAAGCTCAAGTATGTGGTCTCTACGGTTTTCAGGTCGTATTCCGAATGTACAATAACCACAATGGTTATAATAACAAGTATCTCACTAGTGTTCCTTTCGACATTGATTTGAATCGGGTTGATCAAATCAAGCACACGGTTCATTCTATCACATAGAGGTGGCAAACAAGTTTAGCCGGCTCGGGCTCGTGGGCTTTCCCTAATTTTTTTTTTTACAAAAAGGCTAATATCCTATTATAATTTAAAAAAAAAAAAACGAGCCGAGTACCCATTTTGGGCGAGCTCCCACATGAGCCGAGGTCGCCCAAAATGGGACGAGCCACGAGCACGAGCCAAGCCGGCTCGGCTAGACCCATTGCCACCTCTACTATCACAAGTCTTGAAATCATAAGACTGCTCTCAATACGGCCGATTGCCGCCTCTACTATCACAAGTCTTGAAATCATAAGACTGCTCTCGATACGATGCATAACAAGAATAAGAGGATGGTTGTATTATGGAGCGACCATAGTCGTATTTTCTTGTAAGATCATGAAGAATGATAACCATGAAATAAATAAAGGAGGTTTATCATGTAATACTCGACAAATATAATCTTACGCAGTAGAGGTTCACATAACTTCGAGTACATATGACTTTCATAAAAGTTACAAAACACTTCTACGTATAAGCATATAGACATATTCCACTCAAATAAATAAAGCTTGCCTATAATTAAATCGAAGAAACATATGCTACTCAGTAATAATATATGAGATCTGCTCTAATTTATTGTAGTCGACCCTTTCTTTGACATAGTCGCAAAAATTATGTACAAGGCAAAGTTGTTCCTTGTCCGAAGAATACGAGTACTTGTGCTGATACTTGCAAAGCAGGGGCCGGTACACATTGTTGACTCTTGTATACACTTAACATCAAGCATCAAATTTTAAATTAAAATCAATAATTAATTTTAATTATATATTTTATAGGATTCACGACTTATCAATACATATTCTATCAACTTTAATAAAAATTTATTAAAATTTGATTTCTTTTTAATGTTTAATTTTTTTTTTTTTTTTGTGGGCTATATTTGCAATAAAATTGCAGGGTCCCGGCCTGACGGGATTCATGTGATGCTCTTAAAACAGCCAAGAGGATGGAAAGACGTATGACTTGACGCGCTGACACATACACCACTCACAGTGACACAGTTGTGTCTGTTGGAAGGAAACTGCTGTAATTTACAGAAGCAGACAATCATGGTAGACACAAAAACATAAATGGACAAATTATTTACCTTCAAAAACCATGCAATGAGGCCTCAACCATGTCTGTTTTTTACCATTCTTGAATCTTGATACTTATATTCTCGTTTTCTGCAGCTAAATGTCAAATGTACGATCGTAATTCCGCAACTTATAGTGACATTTTCTTGTTAGTTCGTTTTCAAGTGTTGGTTGATGTTTCTTTTATGTTACAATGTGATTAGTCAGATAAAATTTATTAGGTTTTATAATGAACATGTCTTTTGTAGTCATTCATTGGTTTAAATTTTGCAAGATTATCATTTTGAAACAGAATAAGTGATTGACATAATTGGATTTATAGGTTAATAATAATGCATCAAAATGGAAAATTTGCACATAGTTTGCCACTTTATTTTATTTTTTGGCAGCATTACTCTCAAATCTTTTTTGGGTCATAGTCCAATAAACACACATAAAATTGCCTTCGAACTTTGTTGGATGTTGTATTCATGGAACTAGTTCTATAGTGTTGTCACATCCGTAAATAACCAACACGAAGGTTTGCGACGCAAATCAATCTAGGCTCTATAGTGTTGTCACCAAGATTTGTGTTGACTCATGACTCCTTAGACACTGAGTGCACACTGCAACGGGACTATATGGACTTTATGTAGTGCCTCTATGGAGCTACTCGTACAACTTGTCCGGTCCATGATCCATCGATTAGGTCTATAGCTCGACCCCGCAACTCAACTAGACATCCTTGTGTCATTTTTGCTAATGAAACAGCTGTGTGTGTGTGTGTGTTGCATAAGGTGAGAGAATTGAGGGAAAAAGGGGGCAAGACTGTGACAAGACGAGGGAGCTAGTGGGGACTAACTTGATACTCCATTTTCCTAATATTTTCCCACTCCCCCACCTGTAAAAGTGGGACCCAACAACAAGATTCTAAGGCCCAGTTTGCCTACCATTATTCCAAAACATTGTTTGCTACAATACGATTTTCCACCACACATTCACTCAATAAAATATTCTACACACAAACAAATAAAGTTATTTTAAATTTCAACTACACATCCTCCAAAAACCAATATTCATTACTCAATTTCTTCTACATTAGTGAAAGACAAACACGCACTAAAACTAATTGTGTTTGGAGTTAAACTCGTTGTTCAAATGAAATGTACAGAAAACATAACAAATGTATAGGTGACAATATTGTATTGATTGGTTGAACTGTATTTTTTTTGTTTTAACATCCAATCAAACCTTGACAACTAGCAATCTATCAAAAAAAACTATCAACCATTTTGTACATGTAGCAAATATTGTTGTGTTTGTTATACTTGTACTGTCTCCTATTTTATATGTCTTTTTCTTTTCAAATTCTTGTTCAAAACAGCTAGGTTTGACAAGACATGAAGCATTAAAATGATACTTTGTTTCTGAGCATGCTCTGTAAATGTGTAATGGAAGCCTCATGAGGATAATGTAATTATGTGGATAAGTTATGCATGCTTTTAAGAGTGTTGAATTCAAAACAGTTGTAGAGAGAGAGAGAGAGAGAGAGAGAGAGAGAGAGAGAGAGAGAGAGAGAGAGTATGCACCCTATAATATCTTTTAAGGGATTGCTTGATAATAGTAATAGTAAAGGATAAATGTGCTTTGCTTTTTCGATCATGTCCATCATTGCATTTGTTCTTGTCTGTTTCTACGAATATTTCGTAACAAATATTCAACTGGGAACTAGTCACTTCTTGTTCTTCCACCGAGAGAGAGGAACTTTAGTTCTTAGATTGTTCATCGTTAATCGCTTATGAATTAATTTTGAGTTGTTACTTTTTATTGAGATCTGAAGCAAGTTGTGTATAGAATTCTATCTTTGCTGAATTGAGGCCTTGAAAGTCAAAAGATGAAAAAACAACATTTGCACACAGGTTAGCTAATCTTAAGGATCGAAGCTCAAATTTTAGAATCGGGATGCAATAGTCGACAACAATGTTAGGGAGTTTAAAAGCTTTGTCGAGTCTTTACCCCTTCTACAGTAATACGACGTGCAATTGACCAATTTTCAGACTGAAAACACTAATTCATTCCGATTCTGATAATCACTGTCATATGAATATCCAGTATAACAAGTAGCTATTTAGTTGTCATATTATTTCATTCAGTATCCAACATCATACCCAAAAATTCCATATTGATAAGGGTGTGATTCATTACTCAGATTAGTAGCAAGGGTGTTATTCCAAGGGAGGGTCAAAGTGACAAGTTCAAAGAATGCTAATTCTGGTACCCATCTCTCTCTCACATACACAAGAAAGCCCAAGAAAATTTTCCCAGTAGAGACAGTATTGTTACAAAATCCAAAATTACAAATAACTCAACTTACTAATTGTATCATATTTAAGTCGTCATTGATTTTATAAAAGTTAAAGAAATGCACAAGTTATCCAAGATTCACTGTATGAATAGTGAGGAAACATCTAAGACTTCGTTGTAAGGTATTGACAATCAATTCACTGGAGAAACTATATTTCCACACTTGCGTAGCAAAACAAGATTATGATTATTGCAAATTCAAAACATAATTAGCAAAGAAAAAATCGGAATCGAGCCAAGTTGACAACATTGTGTTAACCATTCAGCAAGAAAAGTCGAGTGCCATCATAATAGGTCGAGTTTCCCCCAGTCAATATTCACAACATCAAATTTCGACTGAATAATGCAGACGATAAAGATACTAAAAAAAAAAAAAAAGGTGCAAATTCACATCCTTGAAACGGGGTTTTAACAGGGTACTTCGGTATAATATCAGACAATCAAATGCTACTGTAAGTTGACAAACTTGAAATTGGAGGCTAAATATATAAAAAAAAGTAGATTATACATTACTTAGCCTATGTTTGTCTCATGCTTAAAAACACTCCACCACATTTTATCAATGTTCTAAAAAGCATAAAGCATAAGGCGTGGAGGTCGAGTCTCAAGCTTTACACACCGGGAGTGCCAAGATAAAGCCTAGGTATAATAAAAGAGATTCCTATTTTTAATATTGTTTTAATTATTTTAGACCAACAAATAAAATAACGCATAACATGAAAATTTATAGAAACTTCATACATATTTTTCAAGTTCCCAACAAAAATATAATTCTCAAAATCACAAATACAACAAATCAACAATGCTTTGATCGCAGGCCAAAAAAAGCTGTGTTCGTGAGCCGCGGATTCAACTTTACAAACTGACAATAAATCAGTAAGGGAGGGTTGGGTGAGAACAGTGGGGATGCGGAGATGAAGGAAAATTCCCCCAGAGTACATGGTGCTGAAAATCATGAAACTTTAGCACATCATATGATCTGTAAGAAACAATAGAGCAATTCCATTTTAAGCTATCCACCTCCTACCTTTGGAAGTTTTCTGGAAAATAATTATTTCAAACTAGCAAAATCAAGAATCAGAAATGATTACAAGCTTTTAAGCTGCTTTGTCCTAATCAAAGTAAACTGATGTAAAACTACAAAACAATGGCTCAGTTACCCATGCTATCTCGGACACAAAATGTTGCACAGCTTAGAGTGATGAACATATGTAACACCAGAACAGAAAGATATTAAACAATACAAACATGCATTCAGTTGTTTGAAAGTTGACCAAATCTTTCACAAATATGAATCTTCTTGGTACGAGGAACACCTTTTCGGGTAAGTGAAACTTGGAGGCAACTTTACACGGATTGCATGTCGTGTGCTAGTAAGGCATCCTGCAAGCACTTTACTGCCCCATCATAATTCAGAAAACCCAAGTACCAAAATTCATGGCTATCAACAGAAATAAGCTGGATATACTTTTCAGCTGTATTAGTTCTGCGTGATGAAGGGTTAACAGCTTTGAGTTGATGTAACGGGATAACTACCTGTTCACAATGTTTGTAGACAAAAAAATAATATCAGCAGCTATGACGCAATTTATCAAATGAATAATTAACTGATGGTATCTGAAATGTACAGATGAATCCAGGTAACTCAGCGATGACAATAATGAGAAGTTCAAGAACAATTTCTGTCTCCGTGATAAAAAAATACAAAAAGTAAGCAAAAGATAAAACCTGCAGGCTACAATTGTAGGTGTACTCAGCACCAAGTTATTACAGAGAACGTGTAGTACAAACTGGGCTTTTTAAGGTTAAATAAAAAGGGCAATAAATCTACATATCGTAGTGTACATTCTATGGTAGAAGACAAATGAAAAATGACAAGCAACGATTATTATATGCTCAAATGCTTTTGTCCTTACTAAAACATCCACTTCATCCTCAAGCCCAGGCTTGAGGGGATTGGAATCCCACACTTTTTATACCTTAACAGTACCCCACGGCCCAAATCCGACATCCACGGCAGCCCACTTCAAGACGACCTTCGCATTATCAACCGGCCAATCCACTTGGCTGCTGATATTCGGCACTTCGCTTGGGTTGCCCCTTCCGGGATTCGAACCCAGGACGTGGGATTGCTCTGATACCAACTGGTAAAGACCCAACCATTGTTCCCAAAAGCTCAGGCTTGAGGGGATTGGAATCCCACACCTTTTAAACCCTAACACACACACACACACACATGGGAATAATGCTCAAGATGAGAATGCAAGGGTATGTCTGAGAGTAACTGAAGGTCGTGGAGAAAAACATTGTTAGCACTTGATGAGTCCTGATTTGATATATCAACCATGTGATCTGAGTGCATACAACTTATAATAAAATGCATTTCCATAATTGTAAAACAAAGTACATCAAACAATTTTTCCACAATCCAACAAGAAAAATAACCAAATAAAAAGTCATTTGCACCTGTATCAACATCTAAATACAAATGAAGGAAGAATATTAATGTAAGTTCTTATTTTAATTCTGAATATCATATGCAAGTCAAGAAAATTGAAATTAGTTACTATAAAAATAAACTATTCAAGTACTGATCCAAGAGAACTGACAACTATGCTTATAAGTAAATTTTGAGATGGATTTTGAAAAGTAGGTAGACCCACACTTGTTCAAAACCCATCTTATAAGTTACTTATAAGCTCCACCCAAATCAGACTACAAACTCCAAAGAATCCAAACATACCTTATAATAGCTCCATTCTGTCTTGTCGCTGGCTTTGTACGAAAGTGGGTTATCACTACAAAATGCAAGCTTTGCAGTTGATACATATAAAACACCCATGACCGGACCAGCTGACGTGGATAAGTAACATGCAAATGAATTACGGAGTTGCTCCTCAGGAACTGTCTCAAATGTTTGCCGAAATATTTTCTCATAGCCACCTTCTGCTAGAACCTTTGTTCCCTGTGCAATTCTTCCCAGAGCAGCATCAGCTAGACTAGGGCTGGTTTTCACTAAGAGACAAAAGGACATTTAGCAATTTCAGTGCACAAGGGTTCTCCATAAGCAGAGGAACAGAGCCTATGGAATATTAGAAAGAAATCTGGAAAATCAAGAGATCAGTAATGCTTTTATCTTGGTTGTTGAAATTAAATCTATTCTAACTTGTATGGACAATTTAGTAGCCATTTAAATAATCTGAGCTTTGGTTTTGTCTTTTTCCTTAAACTTTCTTCTCAGTACTTCTAGTATCTGGAGTTCAGCCATTTAATTACGAAATTATTGGATTCTATAAATACAAGAGCAGGGACGGTTAATACAACCACAGTGATGTTAAGCAACAAATCAAAATGGATATGTCATTATTACCATGTTGTAGTGAAAGATTTTCAGAGTAATAAACGATTCAATATAACCAGGCAAAACATTATATACTATTTGCTTTCAACCGCACGGGTTCTCCAAATAACCTGCCTTCCCCGTAGGCATCTGATCATTCAAGATCACTTTGACTTCATCCGTAATTCAGTGACCCATTGTCCACCAACCAACACCACCCCCAGCAACATCATGGTCTAGTGGTTATGATTCTTAAGAAACTGCAGTTGGCTAAAGAGGAGAAAGAAAATTATTCTTGAAAATAACTCAAAAATTTAATCTTCCTTTGCCTCTTATAGTTGCCATAACCAACCTACCATTTATTTTCTCACGGCCCATTTTGATCCTAAATATTTAGAGGTCAACCCACAAAAGAAGGAACCCACTTGCCTGAATTACCCTAATAATTTTAGCTATCCATTATCATTAGAGTTCTTGTGCATTTCAAACAAGGAATCAATTTGATGGGATTGACTACAAGTTCCAAAGGGGACAATCAGAGTTTGATGTGAATTTATTTATTTTAAAAAAAAATCAACACACCCCAGTGAGTTTATATGCTCTACCAAGGAAGGTTGATGGGGATTACGATACCCCGACCATATATAAAATCAAATTCACACAAAAGGAAGAGGAGCATAAACCTAAGGTCCCAAATGCAGAACAATGCAACATATAAAAGAATGAAACAAATGAGAAAGTATTACTTCCTATACAAAGAAAGCAAGTGAAAAGCAAACTAATATCCTCTAATACTAAGAAGTCTATATCGATCAATCTGTGCATGGGCAAGTTGTCGTGGTGGGTCACGCGGTCTATACTCCTGATAATAGCGTTGTCCCAACCCTCAAATGCAAGTGAATCTGCTACCCAATTCCACTAATGATGAGTGTGGGAAACACTATCATGGTCATATGAAAGAAGATGTCTAATCTGCTTGAGAGTGATTTGAATTGCTCATGGTCCTCCACCCTTATTGATGCAATAAACGGCCTCGGATGATTCAGCTTCCGCTCATATGTTAGATAATTCAAATCGTTGGGCAAGTAAAATCCCATCCAAACTAGCTCGTAACTCGGCCTTAGAATAAGGAGGCCTCCATATGACGACGAGAAAGCCCTAATCCATTGTCCATCGTGATCTCGAATAATGTCCCCACCACTAGCAAAGCTATCCTTGACGGAGTTTGATGTGATTTGCCTGCACGAAGTAACAAATCCAGTCCTTGCTTCCCATCATCTTATAGTTACCTATTTGCTCAGCAACAATTTTTTCAAGGCACCATCTTTGATACACCTCACGATAGGGTGTTCTAAATTTTCAACTGCGACAAAGGGATGTAGGTGCAAGGGTTAATGTCTCATCTAAGGAAGCATACTACGGATGACAATAAAACCCGCTCAACTCGATACCCGTGGGGCCCCGCCTAACCGGGTAGACAGGGTGGGGATGGGGGCGAGGATCATTACCCCGAAGTAGGTACGGGAAACATAGTCCCAGCTCCGCTTAAAATTAATTTCAAATTTAAATTTTTTATCGAACAAAATAATAAATTTATCATCAATTTTAAAGAGAACATAAGCTGTTTTTAACAAATTAGTAAAAAAGTAATAATATTTACCAACTAAAGACATAAAAAAATAAAAGCAAAAGTTAAAATAAATAAAAAAGAAAAAGAAAAAAATAAACGGGGCGAGGGACTTGCCCCGCCCCGATCCCGTCCCAATTCCGCCCTGTCCCGCTTTAACCGGGTATGAGTATGGGATAAGGTAATAAAAATACTCGACTGGATGAAGGTGGGATTGGCCGACCCGTCCCATGCCCGCCCCATTTCCATCCCTAAAGCATACATCTAAGAATATTTTTTTTTGATAAGGCATACATCTAAGAATATTGCGGTGCATTTCCTGCACCAAGGTCAAGAAGCATTGATTTCACAGTAATCTCATGTTGATAAGAGATTCAACTTTAGAAGACTCAAACGACACTTCCTCAATAAGGATTAGCCTTTAAATAACATTAAACACAAAATGAAACCTTCTTGCCTGATTTAAAAAAAAAAAAAAAAAAAAACTGTCACCACTAAGAGCAAAAAAGGTTGGAGGATACGTAAAGATTCGAAAGACACGTGTTACCAAGTTGGTGGTGTTAAATTTTTCTGCATTTTTTAGCTTACTTCTTTTCTCAATAATTACAATAAAAGATGCGTTTTTGGCGGAAAATCATTGCTTAGTATCTCACAGGTCTTAGTCTACAAGTTATTAACAATAAAAGCTCTACTTCACGCAACTTCTTTCTGGTGCTCTCTGTTTCTATTATTTGTCCTTCAATTACTTTCCTAATGCTTATCATTTGTTTCTGCCAAATGGTTCATAAGCACGGGCATATCTGTTGATCATTATGTAAGGTAGCTCTTTGACTGCTATCCACTATGCAAAAAAGTGAAAGCTGGAAATGAATCCAGTCATAAAAAGGATCAAACTCACACCTATTATTTAATAAGCAAATCATCATCATTGTTTCTGAAAGTGCACCAAGGCGGCGCAGCCCATTTACACGAAGGAAACATCATTTGTATGTCCATAAAACCCATGTGAGTCGTAAACTCATCTTTATTTTTTTCTTTATTTTTTTCCATATTTATGCAATTTTTTATTTCTCTATGGATAAAATATCAAGAACACCTGGGAGCAACCAACCCACATCTAGAGGCTCATGCCCCTCCAGGGCCTGAAATAGTCTTTGAATGCCTAGGCAGTAGTATAAAAGTGTAAGGTGTTGTGCATCTCCATAAATTTCCCTATACACACTAGTGAATGGCATAAAATATTTTCTGTTCGCGGATTGAGTAAAAGCACAAACACATAGAGTTGTATATAAGCATTCATTGTTGCTTTCATTGAGTAAAAAAGCTTGCTAAGGAAGCTGGGGTAATTTTCTTCTGTAAAGCCATGAGCTGCTTCTCATTTCCTCGAGGCCTATAAAATTTGGAGGGAGGCTCTTTATTTTTGGCTATTTTTATGTGGATGATGGCTGTGAGCACAAAATTGGTGGGTGGTATAAGTGATGTCATGTGAAGGTGAAGGCAGTTGATGGTTAAGGTGAACTGAACTTGATACCTTACATGTTTTTGCATCTATTAGTTGACAGATGATGTCTAGACTTACATTAATGGTGGTTGTTGCTACAGGTTAATGGGAAGGGATGCAAAAAGGTGGAGGCCTGAAGAAAGGTTAGAGACAGTAAGAGAAGGAGAGCAATTGGAATGAGCTCATATATGAATGTTGGCATATTTCTATCATAAAAAATTGGACCAGTGAACTCAAGAAAAATGTGTAAAATCATGCTAAAACTATGACCATCTATATGAATGTTGGCATATTTCTATCATAAAAAATTGGACCGGTGAACTCAAGAAAAATGTGTAAAATCATGCTAAAACTATCACCATCTAAACAGGAAGAAAGGAGAGGTCAAGTAATTTCAGAAACAAGAGAGAAGTTCCTTGGTCAGAGAGTAGTTTTATCTTATGTGTTTTCCATCATAACAAAAAAAAGGAGGATAGAAATAGAATAAAAGGAAATGGATTTCCCATGTTTGGCATGACCATAAGGCCATAAACAACGAGTTCAATTAAATTCAATTCGACAGATTCGACAAGAACAAAATGAATATTCACAATGCCCAAAATTAACCCCATCCACCCTATTCAATATACATCTGCACTTACAGTGTGTGAACTCCAAATCAAGCATCACATATCAGCCCAGCCGTCTAACCCCAACAATCCACCCATCCCTCTTAACTCTCCAATGTGTGATGTGTTTGCTGTGTGTGTATATTGGAAGAAATTTCTCAGTTTCTAAAACTTCATTCACATATGTTCAAGTCAATATACTCCAATTCCATCTATAAGGCTTTTTTCCCTAAAAAGGTAATGGAGACATCGTGGGACGTATAAAAAAGAACTTTGTGCTCACAGTATTCATTCAATGCACTTGAAAATCAAATTGTGGGGAATTTATGTAAGTAGCAAAAAAAATAGTAGCAGATTTGAAATATGTCCAATTTTATTAACTTTTCCAAGAATGACATTTTTTGGACAAAAATTGTCATTTGTGCCCTTTTCCTTCTATTAGTCCAATATATATGTTATTTTGCATTCAAACAACTTCTGAGAAGGAAAGAGTAGCTTCTAAGAGAAGCAATCTACAAATACATGCCATTATCCACAACATAATGCTCATTAACAAAAGTTACAAAATGTCTTTGATTACCATCATATTTGTTCAACTTTGAAACACTAAT
Organism: Fraxinus excelsior; assembly: GCA_019097785.1. Classification (NCBI taxonomy): domain Eukaryota; kingdom Viridiplantae; phylum Streptophyta; class Magnoliopsida; order Lamiales; family Oleaceae; genus Fraxinus; species Fraxinus excelsior. Next base: position 35,254,972 of record CM032630.1, read on the forward strand.
ATCTTTTCATTTTTTTTATAATATTTATGCATTGTCCGTGGACGTTAAACCTACAGTTTTTGAACCATCTATCTAGACAGTTTTATGCTCTAATTCTAGACGGTTTAACTGTCTAGAATGATAGTTCAATTATCAACCCACCCGACTCACACATATGCAGAGAGAAATATAGATATATTGGAGTTTCAAAAGATGCCTTGACAAGCAAGGAGAGAGAGAAACTTCATTTCGGGTTAAGTGTGAGTGATTAAAGATAGAAAGCTTTATTTAGTTTTTTATTATTAATTGTGTAAGTAAAGGTGTATGTATAGATTAAAGAGTTTATCACTTTTCAAATGAAGATACAAGATTGTAATTTAGAAAAGTTGTTCAAATTTTTTGAATTGGATAGATTTCGAAATGTATAATGAGAAGTGGGCATTTTGTGCAATTTTCTCTAAAACCAAACTAAAATATAGGAAAAACTTACAGTGCTGCCAAGTATTCCCAGCAAGATCCTCAGCCTTCCTTGTTGCTTCTCCCACCTTCTTTCCCCATCTCCCTAACACATCCTTTACATTTTCCATTGTACCTAAAAAGAAAAAGCAAACATTCAACCTTTTTACACAAGTTTTTCTGTGCCTTAAAATTAACACCTCTAATGTTTATCAATTCCATCAAAATCAACTTCATAAATCCATTTTTAACATAATCAAATTCAAGATAAAACTATAAAAACATTTACCAACTCAATTACCAACAAATATCATAAGCAAAAGTATTAAAAGAGAAGAGTATTATGTGTTGGTTAACTAGGAATTCATATTGATTGAATTGATTTTGTACATGAGATTTACTCCTAATTTACACACAAAAGTTGAGCCAAAAACAAAACTGTACAGAACATTGAAAAAAACAAAACAATAGATACCAGCTATATAGTTCTCTGTAGTCACCATCATAGAATTCAAATATAGCAAGCCTGCACTATTATCTTTATATATCAGAGCCTTGTTTTTCCATATAAAACCAAGTCAAACTGATATATGGCAACCACAGTGTAGCTCTTTTCTCAGAAATCTGCACAACCAGATTTTCTTCTGTGGTTTCTCAATACTCCCCCTCAAGATGGAGAAGCTACAGAGTGGATTCCCATCTTGTTCAGCAAATAATGAAACTGTCTAGATCCGATTGCCTTAGTTAAAATATCAGCAACTTGTAAATTTGTAGAAATGTGAAATGGTTTCAATAAACCTTCTTGGATTCTTTCTCGAACAATGTGACAATCAATCTCAATGTGTTTTGTTCTTTCATGATAAACAAGATTGGATGCAATGTAAATGGCGGCTTGATTATCGCAAAATAACTGAACAGGTTGGTTGAAAGTTATACCAAAGTCTTGTAAGAGGCTCCGAAACCAAACCAATTCACATGTGGTAGAGGCCATTGAGCGATATTCAGCTTTTGCTGATGATCAAGATACCGTTCTTTGTTTCTTTGACTTCCAAGAGACCAAACCATCTCCCAAAAAAATGCAAAAGCCAGTAATTGATCTCCTTGTCTCCGAGCATGCTCCCCAATCGGCGTCACAGAATGCTGCCAATTGCAGCGGCTTGTTGGCTGGATAAAATAACCCTTGTGATGGAGATCCTTTGATGTATCTTACAACTCTAAGAGCTGCTTTCCAGTGACTCAAAACGTGTGCAGAGTAAGAGATATCCGGACGTGTGATTGTTAAGTATAACAATCGACCAATTAATCTTCTATACTCTTTTGGATTAGCAAGATCGGGCCCTTCCTCCTCATTAAGCTTCAAATTTTGTTCCATTGGAAATTGAACAGGTTTGGCTCCAATTAACCCACAATCTTGTAAGATATCCAATGCATATTTTCTTTGGCATATGGAAATCCCTTTGGAACAGAGGGCTATCTCTATCCCCAAAAAATATTTCAATCGTCCAAGGTCTTTTAATTTGAAATGTTTTCCCAGATACTCTTTCAAGTTTTGAATTTCGGTCTCATTGTCTCCCCCTATTATCATATCATCAACATAAACGAGCATGACAGTGAAAGAGGTGTTTGTCTTTTTGAAGAACAATGAGTAGTCGGCTTTGGATTGTGTGAACCCAATTTTGGTGATGACCGAAGTTAACTTGTGATTACATTGCCTTGAAGCTTGTTTCAAGTCATAGAGAGACTTTTTAAGCTTGCATACACGATTCTCCCCCTCTCTACCATATCCCGATGGTAATGACATGTAAACTTCCTCTTCCAAGTCACCATAGAGGAAGGCATTATTGACATCAAGATGGTAGATGGACCAATTTTTAGAGGCTGCAATGGCCAATAGGCAACAGATTGTAGACATTTTTGCAACCGGGGAAAAGGTCTCGAAGTAATCCTCCCCCTCTTTCTGTGTATATCCCTTGGCTACAAGGCGTGCCTTGTGTCTCTCAATGGTACCATCCACCTCGTATTTCGTTTTAAACACCCATTTACATCCCATGATCTTTTTCCCCCTCGGTGGTATGGTCAATTCCCAAGTGTTGTTTGCTTCAAGAGCTGTTAGTTCAGTTTGCATAGCTGTTCTCCAATGAGGGTACTGGTTTCCAGTGGTAAAAGAAGTGGGTTCGGGCTCTATGGTGATGGCTAAGCTGAAACTACGATGAGCAGGGAACATGTTATCATAATTTAGAACAGAGGAAAGGGAATGCAATTTACCTTCATCCATTTGCTGGGCAGTAGGAGAACCATGTGGTTTTGCTAGAGAAGTCACAATTCGACAATGGAAATCTTGGAGATAGCCAGGTTGCTGTCTCTGTCTAGTGGATCTTCTCAGCTCAAGGACATTGTGTGATGCTGCTGGAAAATTTATCTCGGGCTGGGGTGTGTCTCTTTGGTTGAATTGCTCTGTAGGTGGGTTAATTGCGGGGGTGGTGTCACTACTGGTATGAGCAGGTGCTGCTGGTATAGAATCAAAATATTCTGATATAGGTTGGGTATTACGGGCAGGTCATCAAGTCTTAAGAGAGGAGATGTTTGTAAAAGTGGTGGTAGCTGATTTATATTTTGAAAAGGGAAGGTATTTTCATAGAAGACTACATCACGGCTAATAAAAGTTTCTTGAGTCTTCAAGTTAAAGAGTTTGTAACCTTTAATGCCATTCGGGTATCCAATGAATAAACACCTACGAGCTCTTGGATCAAACTTGGATCGGTGGGGATTGAGATTTGATGCATAGCATAGACATCCTAGAGTCTTTAGGTGAGAATATGAAGGAATTTTAGAAAAAATGATTTGGTATGGGGATTGATTTTGGAGATTCGGAGAAGGGATTCTATTTATTAAATATGCTGCCGTGACAACACACACTCCCCAGAATTTTAAGGGCAAATTGGCTTGAAATCTAAGAGCTCTTGCTACATTTAGCAAAAGTAAGTGTTTCCTCTCAACAATGGAGTTTTGTTGAGGGGTATAGGTGCAACTTTGTTAGTGAACTACCCCCTTTGAAGCAAAGAATTCTATTATTTGAAATTCTTTTCCTTGATCGGATCTTATTCCTTTAATCTTACATCGAAATTGATGTTCAACAAAATTGAAGAAACTCTCTATGATTTGCCTTGTTTGACTCTTAGAACGCAAGAGGTAAGTCCATGTCTTCGACTATGGTCATCAATAATTGTAAGAAAGAAATGAGCACCATTGAGTGAACTAATTGAGAAAGGCCCCAAATATCCATGTGTATTAGATCAAAAGGTGCATCAACAAATTTTTGACTCTTTGTAAAAGGCAAATGGGTTTGTTTTGCCATATGGCAAGTTTCACATTGATGCTTGACAACAAAAGGAGCAATATTGGGCTTTATGCTATGCAACAAACTGAGGCGTTGATCAGAGGGGTGTCCTAATCGTAAATGCCACAATTCTGGTGTCAAAACGGATGAAGAGTTGGCCATGGGTTGGTTAGATGGTAGCTTGTCGTATCTGATCTGGTGAGATGTTCAAACTTGACACTCCCGAGCCTTCATCTGAGGATGCATTGTTGGCCAGCTTCTGCTGGGCTCTGCTTCCAGGTTTTGGTTTATGTAATTTATGGTTTGGGGAGTATCTATAGATTTCCCAGCAAGTTTCCACGGTATGGTTTGTTCTCCCACATTTTGTGCACAATGCTTTCTCCTTAGAACCTGACCCCTTGTAGTTTCCTTTTGTCTGCTTAGTTTAGTGTCTTGCCACTGTTTACTGCCATTGCTGCAGATTCTGTAATGTTTTGGATAGGATTAGTGAGCTCATGATTAGCCTCACCTTGTAAAACAAGGTTGAATACATTATCTAATGAAGGCAACGTGTCCTTCATTAGAATCTGGTTCCTTAAGCTGGCGTAAGTGTCATCCAATCCCATAAGGAATTGCATGATTTGTCTTCTCTCTAGCCTTTTGTTCAGCACAGAACCAGCACCACAATCTGATGTTGAACATTTGAAAGGCTCCTCATATCTTGATATTTCTTCCCAAATAAGTTTCAACTTTGAAAAGTAAACACTTGCCGGATTTTTTTCTTGTTTAGTTGCTGACAGCTGATGTTCAAGCATGAAGATCATGTTATTGCTTGATCTTGCAAATCTTTTCTTGAGCTCGCTCCACTCTTCTGATGCAAAGCCAGAGAACATGATATATCCTCCAATCTCAAATGAGAGACTGTTGGTGATCCAAGATAGGATCATGTGGTTGCACCTTTGCCACTGTGAATATTTGGAATCAGTATAAGTAGGTTTTGTGATGGTGCCATCAATGAAGCCTAACTTGTTTTTGGCTGAGAGGGCTACATACATAGCTCTACTCCAAGCATGGTAGTTATGAAGGGTTAATGGTTGTGAGACTAGAACAAGTCCAGGGCTCTCCCCATAGTGTAGGAAATAGGGATTGGAAAAATCATCTGCAGGTTGGTGAGATTCAGCCATAACGAGGCTTGATGAAGAAGGAGGTTCTGATGTGATGCAAGGAGTTAGGATCGGTAAGATAGAGAGGTTCAAAGCTCAGTCTCTGATACCATATTAAAAGAGAAGAGTATTTTGTGTTGGTTAACTAGGAATTCGTATTGATTGAATTGATTTTGTACATGAGATTTACTCCTAATTTATACACAAAAGTTGAGCCAAAAACAAAACTGTACAGAACATTGAAAAAACAGAACAATAGATACCAGCTATATAGTTCTCTGTAGTCACAATCATAGACTTCAAATATAGCAAGCCTGCACTATTATCTTTATATATCAGAGCCTTGTTTTTCCATATAAAACCAAGTCAAACCGATATGTGGCAACCACAGTGTAGCTCTTATCTCAGAAATCTGCACAACCAGATTTTCTTCTGTGGTTTCTCAATAAAAAGTAAAAACAATTAAAAAAATCCAAGCTAGATTTCCAGAATACCGACGAATTACAAGAAAAAATATGCCAACTCGAGCTAATTTAGCTCTAATTCAATAAATAAGAGCTTCAATTCTAAGTTCAAATACTGTGCATTAAACTTAGCATTGAGTGTCAGTATTCATACTAAATCCATACCAATTCATCCAAATACACATTCTTTTTAGCACACACAAGGACACACAAATTGAGTAAAACCCACCTCAATTCAATATGAAAACACATAAATCCCAACAAAAATCCAGTCTTTAATAGCAGATGCAGTTTAACGAATAACAGTAGCCAAAAAATAAAAACACATAAACAAAAATACCCACAAACGTATGTACTCGAATACTGACTTTTAAAATTTAAGGACGAGGAATCGCTAGAAGGCGCTGGGGAGTAAGCAACGTATGGATTGGATCCGCGATCGTAATCCCTATGCACCGGCGATTCCGTCTGTAATTCCTCGCTCCACCTCACCGATTTTTTCGATTTCAATTCTTTATTATCATCGTTACTCTCCTCAGTTATATTCACATTAATATTGGCATTATCTCCTTGTTTTCCTGCCTCCACTTTTGCTTCACCCTTCGGCGTCGGATCCGGGTCGGGTCCTGGAATAGGGTTCGGACATTTACCCGGTGTATTCTGATCTGTCTCCAATGATACCGCTTCCATTTCACCATTATCGTCTTTATCGATCGGATTCGACCGCTCCATCGTTTTAAGAATTTGGAATTTGGGGATAAAATGGGAAACTGGATTTTACATTCAAAGCGCGTGCGTTGGCGCGTGAATTTAAAGATTTGGCTGCTGGAATTGGGACGGGAACACCGGTAATGATGGTGATTGTAGTGTGGTGAGGAGTGACCAGGTAACCGGGTAAGATTTGGCTGCTAGAATTCTGACCTCAACTATCGGACAAACAACTATTATTAGCTTCGTTTGAACCATACTTTATTATTAATACTAGCATATATTAGCACGAGTTTTGTAATTATTAATATAGAATTTTTAGATTTTGCAAAATTATTTGAAGATGTGAGGTCATTCTTGTGTCAATTGTATATATTCATTTTCTTTGTATAAATGTTGAAAGCACGATTCAAAAGAAATAAGTTTAGATTATAAAATGTTGCATACTTCATCAACTTTATTCCTAAAAGAAACACAAAGTAATATTTGCAATCTGTATTTTAGAAAAAAATAAATAAATTAAATGTAGATATTAACATATCAATCTATCTAAGAATTACACAAAGAATTGTATTTTCTCATTCACAAACTCATGGAGTCTTAGTGAGTTAGTTCTATTGCAACAAATAGAACAAGAAAACATAAAATAGATATGCTTTGTATATAACCTAAATTCATAGCACATAATTCAATTTGGATGAAACGGAATTGAAAAGAATAAGACTGCCACACAAATTGTAACAATTTGAAATATTTTAAACAGTTGTGACGTGTGAGAAGATTTTATAGATAGACTGCCATGTACATAAGAAAAAACAACATGTGAAAGAATAATCGCCCTCCTTGTGATGTAATGAGATTCTCATCCTTCATCAAGTTAATTATCTTTGCAGGAAAACGCTTCATTTCATTTTTCTACACAAGAACACAGGCTTTGTAACGGATTCATACGTAATCCACGGAATCCAAACTTATAGAGCCTGAAACCAACCAGAGATACCAAAGGAATAAAATTGAAAGTGGACTCAGAAACCTGCATTATATAGAAACAATGACTTAGCTTTAACTTAAAACGCTACATTATAGTATGGTCTAGTTAACAAGCACAAAAGAGCAAAAGTTTAAGATGTATTACAACTTAAAAACACATTACGTTGTCTGCAATTAACAACTTCGTAAAAGAATGATTAACTCAAGTATTGACCAATTATATTACAGCGACAATACAAGAATTTAAACATTCTTAGTATGGATGAAACTAAGAGGCAAACACATTAATTCTATAACAAAAAAAAAAAAAAACTTGTAATGTTATGCCAAAGCCCACTAAAGCCTAAAACTATTTGAATAGTTGAGGCAACTATATGTGCACCCCGAGTAGCTCGTATAATCTGCTTGAATCTCTACATGGTCATGAAAGGTAAAACACATTAGAACCAAATTATACCACCACCAACTTTGTACAGTTCATATACTAGTTTTCTCTTTGTTTGCAAAGCCATGCCTCAAGACCTAAGCCTCAATAGTCTTAGCAATAATAGATTTCTCATTGAAACATTGGGTTAGAGATAAAAAAACAAAAATACAAATAGATTCAGGGTTTGGATCACTCCATCGACCGTACAGAATAGTTGACAATGTGGGCACAACAAAGGTGTAAGACCTTCCAATTACAGCAGGTAATCTGGTTCTAAACCATGATTGTAGACGAGTGTTCAATCCAACAACAAATAGCAGAGTCTGAATGACTTTAGCTTTGTCCTCCTGGAAGGGAAAAAAGAAAAGTATGTATTTGAGTAGGTCAATGAATACCAATATGACACAATAGAAGTGTGTGGAATTCAACTGTATGTAAGCATTATAATGCCTCACATTTTCTCCATCCATTTGAAGGACCAGAACAGTCGGTATAATCACTTTTGTGCCAAGCATCACTAAATAATGTTGAAATCCAAGAAGAATGGCCTAAGCTGCAAACATATGTCCATTTTGTCAAGACTCTTACAAACACAAGATGAGAAAATGACCCCATTTCTGCAAAAATTGTAACGACATTATACCTGGAAGGCATCACATTAGAGTGACATTATAGCTTAATTGAGAATAATAATGTAGCAAGCTTGTAACAGTAACAAAGTTGCATCAAATCATGTTGGGTTATCTTATGTTAACTTGTAATAAAAGTACCAAATTGGGTATTTGGTAAAATTGTGAAAGTAAACCGTAACGATAACAGGATTTGAAACGGAGAACATAATACCTCGCTTATCTATTCTAAATACCATATATACAATTTGGTGAATAATTGAATTGCTTTTGTTATCCAATTTTTCCTCAACCCATAATGCATATAGTACGACTAACAGTATATGGAAGAGTAAAATGAAGTTCAGTTGTGCATCATCCAATAGCAAAATTGATTGAACAGTTGAAGATTGGCAAATTCTGTCTATTACATGTGCATTCACTAATATTGGTTAACGATCGAAAGAAAATATGCAGAAAATGAAAACTTGCATATTAAAACCAAATCCAGACTTAATATAGATCCATCAAATGCTTATGTATGTGTAAATATATGCACACAAACGATTGTTCAAAATCCCTACAGTGAGATCTCCACGCACCGCGGAGATGCGAATACACTAGTCTCCGTGACTGCGCGCGGAGACCAGATCACATGTACTAAAAATGTAATGTACAAGAAAATTCTTTCGTCTATACATTTATTGGAGACGTTGTTGAAGCAATGCAGCGTGTCCTTTTTTTCTTTTTTTGTAGCCATTTGGTGGCGACATTATCTTCACGTATTTATATTACTAAATCTCTTTCCTTTTGTTCTTTGTACGCTGATGATTTTATGTAAATGCACGGGTTGTATTATTTTGAAAGTAATGTTAATGTCTTGAATGATAAGAATTGATGGGACCTTGTATTAGGAAATTTTAATAAACACATTTATATATAAAAAAATAATGTTTGATAAAGATGTAAACACATTTATTTGTTTATTATTGCTATGCAAATGGTTTGCCGCTTCTAAGGGGGGATCGAGTTGCCCGGTCAAGTTGCAGGTGTCGAGGGGGGCAGCGCCCCTCGTTGTTGCCCCCGAAAGGGAATTCTGATTTTCGTGTATGCGTTGAAAAGTTGTGTTTGTTGGAAGTTAACATTTTTTTCTCCTTATATATTGAGTATGGTGTCTAGATACAACATATATATTCATTATACTTCTTCTTTATTTCCCTTGGCATCATCAGTTCTCTCATATAGTGTTATTAAGTTGATTAAACGGTCACACTTTGAATCAAACACAATGGTTCATGGATGAAAAAACATATGATAAGTTATAATAGAAGAAGAGCGATGCGCAGAATTTCTCTCTATGCTGCACGGACAACACGGAGTCCGTGTCTCAGTGCGCTCTTCGTGCAGCGCGAAGTATCTCCGCTCAGCGCAGATACATGATTTCGTGCTGCGCAGAGACACGACTTCATGCTATACAGAGCCATGACTCCGCACAGCACAGAGTCCGTGTCTCGTACACAGAGTGTCTCCGTCTTGCGAAGACACGACTTCGTGCTGCGCGCTCTCCGCACAACGCGGATTGTGTCCTTACAGCTCGGAATACATGTTTTCGCACTGTGCGCGGAGTGTCTCACCTAGTGATGAGACATGACTCCATGCTGTGCGAAGAGTGCCTCCGCACAGCGCAGAGACTCTTCGTGCAGAGCGGAGTGTCTTCTCACGGACTTAGCGCTGTGCGTGGAGTGTCTCATCTAGCGCAGAGCCGTGACTTTGCATTGCGCAGAGACACGATCTTCGCGCTGCACGCAGAGAGCACCTCTGAACTGTGCGGGGCCGTAACTCCGCACTGGTTTTATGGTCTTCAGTTCATAGAACATCATGTTCTGCTTTTACATTCAAAATGTCTCTTACGAATATCATAATCTTTCTCTAGTTTCTTAGTTTTACATTTTGCCCTTCTGTTTTGGAACAAATTTCCAATTTGTCTTTCATTATAGAGAAGATAAAATCAAATTCTTCAAAATAGAAACACAGGTTCCGAACATCCTTGATTTCTGACGCCAACAACACCACATACCGCCTAGCACCACTACACATCATCACTCTCCAATTCATTTTGCAATTTTTATGGTTCTTTGAAAATTCTAAATATATAGGTTTATAAACGAAAAGAAAGAATAATGTAGGGAATAAATGCCTAACTATTTAAAAGTCTAATATGACCTCGTTTTTAAAGCAGATTGTGCTATAAGCATCAAAAGAAGTGATTAATGCGAGTCCAACCTTAAAAGATGTGCCTCTTTTGATTTTTTCTTCTTCTTTGATTTTATTTGTATTGATTTTGTATGCAGTATCATGATTTTTATATTTAGGGTTTTGTTCTTTTGCTATATCTTGGGTGTTTGTTGAACTATATGTAGTTCGTGTGATGATTCTTTGGGAAAAGATTGTAAGAGAATTTTCAATCTTGTTCTAAATTAGATTTAAGTTATAATTTAAATTTTCAAAGTGGTCGAAAATCTCTTCAATGGAGAAAAGTATAGGAAATACAAAAATGCATTTTTTGGCAAAAAAAAAAAAGTACAAAAAGATGTAAATTTATATCTATTTTTAGATCTATCTTTGGGACCTACTAAAATCAGCAATCTACCAACTCACTTGCACCAAATATTTCTCAAATCTTCCTATTTGAGCAGATTTTGGATTTAGATTCACTAAGATGTAAATGATGATTCAAAAGTGATTTTGGAGATATAATTTATACCTAATTTTACACCATTTAAGATGCTCTAAGGATGAGATTACTAGATCTTATTGTTAGGGATGTCAACGAGTCGAGCCGAGCTGGAAAAAAAAGCTCGAGCCGAGCCCGAGCTTTTTTGGACCGAGCTTTTTTGGGCCCGAGCCGAGCCCGGCCAAAAAAAATGAGGCTTGACCCGAGCCTAGCGGGCCGAGTCGAGCCGAGCCCGAGCCGGCTCGGTTTTTTTTTATTTTTTTTTATTTTTTGTGGCACCTTATAGGCTTATGTCGGATAACATGTTAGATTTATAAATGAGTAACTATCCATTATAACAAAGTAATAAATCTTTTTAATGATCGATTTAAATTTTCTTACAAATTTTAGTAACCATTGATGAAATTAGCTAAATTTTTAAATGTAATTAAGCAATATATATCAGTAATAATTTCACTTAATATAGAATAACAAACATTTGTGTAAATGAGAAAATGCTTACTTTAAGTATTTAGGTACTTAGAGTTTTAGAAAAATGAAAACAGTAATAAACTAATAATACAATAAATATTAAACAAACAAATATTACCCATTTTTCAAAATAATCTATGTGATACATTATGAAATAAATTTGTCACTTATAATTAGTTTATTAGTTTCATGATGAGTGGAATCAGTTGGCAAATTTTGGTTTTTTTTTTTTTTTTTCGCGGGCCGACCCAAGCCACAGGGCCGGCCTGGCTGGGGCCGAGTCCTCAAAATGAGGCTCGGCTCGAGCCTTGGCTCGGTGGAGCCGAGCCGAGCTGAGCCGTGCGAGCCGCCGAACTTTTTTGCCATCCCTACTTATTGTGCTCTAGGACTATTTCATTTTTCTTAAAAATTGAGGGAAATTAAGACAAATTTGTTTGGTTTTATAAAATGATATGTCAAAGGTTTTGAATTTCTCCATGATTTGAATTTTGAATTTTAGGTCTTATATTATAATTTATTTTTTAGTAGGGGGGTTTTTATTTTTAATTTTTTACTTTTTTGGCTATATTTTGTTAATTTTCAACTATCGATTATGATATCTTATTGTCTGGTTCATTCTCTTGATTGTTTGAAATTGTTCTTGTTATTTGATCGTATGGTTAATGATTCTTCCAAAGGTGACATTATTGAATTCATTAGAGCCTGTTCGACAATCATTGTGGTAGAAAAAAAAGTTTTGAATAGTGATTTTTAGAAGAACGTGTGATTAAAAAAATAGAAAAAAAAATTGATATACGTGTAGAATATTTTATTATGTGAATATGTGGTTAAAAATGATCTTGTAACAAACCATAAAATAAATTAAAGAATGCCAAACATGTACTTAGTATAATTGGGCCACAAATCTTGTCCCATGTAAGTCCACACGGCCGTTGGTGTTGATATTCAATTACATTACACCACGCAACTCTTTGAAATAAAAACTTGAGAATATACACATCACTAATTTTATTCCTAGAAATACTGGAAACAAATAGTATATTTGATTTTTCAAAAATCACATAACTCCCTAATATAATTTAATGTATCATCCATAGATTCACTCTAGAAGTCTCTTATACATTTCTTCTCCCAGCTTGGAATCTGAATAATACTTAAAAGGCAAAGGAAGATCAAACATAAAACAGACATTTCGAATATCCCTTGTAATATTAATTCAAAAAGCTTCGTCCAACATCAATCATGATATTGATTTTTTTGAAAGTTGGATTTAGACCATAGTCTTCACTCATCATTTTTCAAATTTACCAGTATGACTACACAGAGACAAAAAAAATCAATTAGAAGTAACTAAATTTGGCTCAACTCAACTTTGTTCTCGATCATCTTATTGAATTATTCGCAACCGCGAATGACCTATTCTCTTTACCATTTTCAAGTCGTTTTTTGTTTTCGATTTTTCAAAACAATGAAAACGCGTTCTCTTTCCTATTTTTGAAAACGCTTTTTTGAAAACAAGTTAAATTTACAAAGAAAACTCAAAATAACAAATTTGCCGTTTTGAGTGTTTTCAATTATAATCAAACCAAAATTTTCAAAACGCGTTTTGGGTATTTTCAAAACAATTTTTCAAAATATCAAAAAGAACATATTTTCAACAATCTCAAAATGGACACTTAAAACACAAAACTCAAAATGAATTCAAAATTCAAAACACAAAACTGAAACACAAAGAGAACAACCCCGAAATATTTCATGCAGTTCGGTATAGATGTGGCTAGTCAGATTTTTTGTGGATTTGAATATTATTTGATGTTTAGTAGTCCTATATGTGTGATCTGGTTTCTATTATAAATTCAAGTTTTAATCGGTTTCTTATTACAATAGAATATTGTACATTACACACAGAAATCATCAAACAAAATACATAAATAGGATTATCCGAAGATTGTGTATAATGTAAATTTCATCATTGTTCTGGTAAATTCAATAGCCTTGTACATCATTCAATATTAAATTAACAGTTTGCGGAAGAGAATACTAATACAATTTTGCAGGATTGTTATATTCATCCGTGTTTAAAGTAATGGTTTTATGGAAGTTGAAACCTATACATCATCATTCACTCCCCTCCTCTGTCTTTGTTGTAGCTTCTTAGGACTAGGAGATGATAGAAACTCCAAGAATTTCTCTACAGTACTTTGGAATGAGCAGGTGTGGTTCGTCTACGTCCAAGACACTAGAATATCGAACGATGGCTGAAGTTCATTTTTTACATACACGTCAAAAGCTATTTTACATACAAATCACACACTTAGATTGTGTAATTCATCATACTAAAAATCAGCAACTTATATATATATCATATTTCAAAACGTGACGTAACCTTCAAATTTGAATGTTTGGGAAAACAACGAAAAATCTGACAACCATTGGAAGATAACACAGAAAAAATTGATTTTACGATCTATTCTTGATAACGAAGAAGACACAACAATAGTATTTCTTCCCCCATTGTGCCGAGCACTATTTATCATATAATTTAGCTTATGTTATGGTTTGTGTTTGATTTTCGGTTACAAAAAGGATTATGGGAGTAATGAGGGGATATAGTATTTATGATATTATTAACAATGTTATATAGTATTTTAGTACTATATTCATGGATATAGTATGTATGGAATTATTTTATTTAGCCCATGTTTGGTACTCATTAAAATTTTTATTTTCATTCTTCTACTAATTTTTAATCACACATTTTTCAATAAAATAATATTTTTCATCGCATCAATAATTTTCCTTCCTTTTTAACCACACATTCTCAATCAATCTACTATTCCAGAATACATTTTTCCAACATAACGTGACTCAAACACACCCGTAATTGATGTATATGTGGTTTTTCCCTTGAAAAATAAGGGGATGTTCTCATTGTGTTCCAATTTTGTATTTTTAGCTTTGAATTCATTTTGAGTTTTGTGTTTTGAGTGTACATTTTGAGATTGTTGAAAATGTGTTCTTTTTAACATTTTGAAAAATTGAAAACACTTAAAACCAATGCTTTAAAAATCGGACCGGACCGGCCGGTCCAACCGGGAACAGGTCCAAATTTCGGTTCGATTTTATCTTAAAACCCTTTTATTTTAAACCCGATAAAAACCGATCAATTGACCGACTTTTTAACTAACCGGATAAACCAGGACCGGTTTCTCCAGTTTGCCCGGTTTATAAAAAATTTAAAATCTACAACTTCACCAATCTTTAGCCTATTCATTTCATCATTAATTTAAAATGCCCAAAAAGGTGGTAAACCCAGATTTTGGCCCACCAATTTATAGACCACATTTCTAGTTGTTTTGTTATGAGAATTCGATGTGGGACAAGAAAAAGCAAGCAACCACTTTGACTTCAAAGCAAATTCCAATTTTTTATTATTTTTTCTTCTTGTCTGCTAGCTTCTATCATCCTCAAGTTTTTTATTATTTATTTTAATGAGTTAATTAATTCTTTTCTATCTTATTTTAATTAATAAAAAATTAAAAATTCTTCAAATATTTCAATTAACAATATTATACTATTATTTAATATTGTTTACTATTTGAAAATATATTTATTTATCTTTATTTAACTACTCGGTTCAACCTCGGTTCGACCCTTTAACCCTTGATCCTTTCGTTTTTTCAGATGAATGCCCGGTCCGGGTTTTAAAATATTGCTTAAAACGCGTTTTGAAAATTTTGACTTAATTATAAATGAAAACACACAAAACTACAAATTTGTCATTTTGAGTTTTCTTTATAAATTTTTAACTTATTTTCAAAAACGCGTTTTCGAAAATAGGAAAGAGAACACGTTTTCACTGTTTTGAAAAATCAAAAACAGAAAACGACTTGAAAATGGTAAAGAGAACATGCCCTAAGAGTTTTTAGAAGGGAAAATTTCGTATATAATCCAATAAAAAAAGTAAAATTCCAAAATTACTATTACATTGTTTTTATTCTCAAATTACTATTACATCGTTTTAATAAATTTTGATAAAATTTGTGTTTGAAAAAATGTGGATCTCATAAAATATGTGGTTATAGTTCGTTCAAAATCCACAAGTGTACGTGATCGTTGACAAATCAGTGATGAGTAAGAGTTGTCATCCCATAGGAAATAAATTTCAATGAAGTATATTAGTTTTTATTCAGATTCAAAATGAGCAAATAAAATATAATTGTAGTTGATAATTATTCTAAATTATTTTACGAAAGCGTGTGAAATTTGACTTTTGTATTTATATGGAATGAATGTATTGGACTACGAATCCACCTATTATTATCTATTTAAATTCTCAATTATGTAGTTAGTATCATTCATGCATTCTTGACAATTGAATAACTTATTTTTAATTAATTCTTTTTTCAAGACAAATTAAATATATTCTAATCACGACTCGAATCTATTTTTAGTCCGAATTCAAACGAATAGAACGCATTAAAATTTAGATTATCTCAAGAATTACACAAGTGATAAATATTATTTATAATATTTACTTCACGCTTGTTACTTAAGGAATGTTCTAGACCTAGTATGAGTCTCTCAACACTACAACAAAAAACTATATATTTCATTAGTGATCAAGCAATCAAATAATAAAATTATACACGCAAAATTAATCAATAAAAATAAGAAATTAACTAACTCCTTGTCTTGAATTAAAAATAAATAATAACAAGTTTCATCTTCATCAAATACATGAAAATAATTAGCCTAACATATTGTTATGTAAATTACACAAACAGATTTGGAAAATATCACCCGGAATGAAAAAAACAATGAATTGAAAGTGAAAAACCAATTTCTTCTTCGTTAATTTTCAACTCGAACTTTGAATCTTCAATTTCTTGTAATAATTGCCTTTTAATCTTGTCCTCGCCTCTTTCTTCTAGTGAAAAATAAGATTTGATATATTCTCTGTGGTGTTCCCCCTCCCCTCAAGAAATATGTTAAATTTCATTTTTATAAGAATTTGGATAAAACAAGGAAACTAGGTCGAAAAAGCCCAGAAATGACCTGTGTTCACGCGCCATTCATTGATTTTGTTCTTGGTAGATGAAAGTCATGCTCGTGCACGTGTGACAGAATTTGCATGTGCGTGCGCACTATTATACAATTTCCCATTTGTTGCATTTTTGATGAACTGCATAAGGAGTTGAGATTTATGATGAAGTGAGATTGTAAGGCAAAATAGTGATTTCATGATAACTTCGGGTTTGTTCACTTTGGCGAATTGCTAATCTAATTCGGTTGGAAAGGGACCAAGGATTTCGGCCATGACGTATGTCGAATTTTGGGTAGATTCCATCGTTTAGGCCATCGATTAAGCGTTTTTGCCATTTATGGTAATTTTTATTTTCGTAATATCCCATTTAATAAAATTCGAATTTAGATTTCGTTTGTTGAAGGACGATTTTGAATTTTAGGAGTTTCCATTAAAGTTGTTATCTCGAATTTTTCCATTAATGGAAAAATATCGTTTTTTTATTTTTATAAATTACTTTCCAAATTTTGCTAGGTTTTACTATTTAAAGCATTGTAAGCCTTTTGAGGTAGCAGCTTATTAAATTGAATAAAAAATTTGTGAGTTTTCTCATCTTTGTGAGGTTGTTCATTTTTCCTATAATCTTTTGCTACCTCAATTTTGGTTCCCAAATTTCATTCTTTAGTTATTTTAGTCCATTTTTTTGTATCTTCTTGATCTTACATCCTCCAACTCTATCTAATTGACTCTAACCTTTCTCCAATCATCGATACTAGGTCCGAATCATCTATTAGCATTTAATGATTTAGTCCCCAAACTTTGGATTATGTCAACTTTAGCCGATTTTCTGCTCCTTTTGTTTAATTTCATCGAGATGCACATAACAAATAATATATATATATATCATTTCATTTAAAATAACAATAATTGCTCTACTTTGACATTACAGATAAATGTATAAAATATACTTATTAGTTACGATTAATTGTTGATTTTGATTTAGGTACTAAATATTTCAAAACAACTACTTTAATGTAATGACATTATCTTTATCATTTAACTACAATTAATACTTGAAAATAATTATTGCGAACTTGCGTAAAAGTCCAATAGCAGCTCCTCCATGCAGTTTTGAGGAAAACAATTTTGGATACCCAAGTGTCCACCTTTGGTGATTAATCCTGGGGTCTACGCCTTGGCCCCTCAAGGTGCAGACCAGATAAACCGCGGGATGTGTCCCAAACTGACCAAGGTCCAAGAGTTCCCTCACTGATCTGCCAAAGTCTCGAGCGAGTCAATATATGTTGCACATTGCCTTCCAGGAAAACTCATGCCTTCCAGGAGAGAGTCTGCCTTCCAAAAGCCCCACAAATTGAAAACGCAACCTTTGAACTGCCAACAACTAAGAGCCCCGTTCTTTGCCAGTTGGGATGTGCCGCGGAGGATAATTTCGAGAAAAACAATTGCCAATATGATAGGTGGATTGAGAGAAAGGGTGGTCCACAACAACTACCTACTTTTTCACGCCCTTTTCTATCAATTTGAAATTTAAACAATTTATACTTTCTCCCAAACAAGCACAATAATCTTAGGCCTTGTTTAGCCCCTTCCCTCTCCCCCACACAATATGGGGTCCATGATTTTTTTAAGGGAAAATTGTAAAGTTACTATTTTGCCCTTATTTCATTTGTTCAATTTTTACTATTCCGATCAACTAACGATCAAATCCATTTGGACTCGAGTTGCTATATTTTGAAAGGTGTGGTACCATGAACAGTACAAACCAAATGTTTGTGTAAAGTCTACAAAAAAGTGAAAGATTTGATACCGTGACTGCAATTTTTTATTTTTTTTAATAATTGTGGACTCCCCTCTATTGTGAGGGGGTGCAATTTAAGTGTACAAATAGAAAAAGCCAACAATTTTTCCTTCAAAGTCTCCCATTTTAGGCAAAACTTGAAGAATTATGTTTAAGTGTACATTTTATGGGTTACATCTTGAATTACAATATGTGAAAATTCAAAAAATGTTGGGTGAGAATATATATATATATATATATACACATACTAGGTGTAAGCAACGTGCAATGCATGTTTGCTTAATTTATATTTAATAATTTCGTTTAAAAATTAATTTGTTATTAATAAAGATATAATTGTTTTGGTTAATTAAATAATTAATGATGCAATGTTTATGTAATTGTTAAATAATTAGATGTTGTGATATATTAAAAAAAAATAAACATTGCCAAATTTAATACTGATTATATCACCGGGATCTAAAATCGCAACATCTTCCTTACGCCACCTCCCATCTCTAAGGACCTATATCATAATTCATATTATTTATCAGATAAAAACAAACAATGCAAACCATTCATGGTAACTACAACATAAGATAATATTAATTTAACCTTAGCTTTTGGAGTAAGGCGGGCGATGAGAGTTGCTGTTGCGTTGCCAGCATTGTTCTCCTTAATAAAACTAATGGTTGAATTTATCACAAACAAAGTAATAATACCTACAAAGTCTTGCCAATCCGGATGCTTTCCTGGTAGAACTTGAATTTAGACATTAGTAAACCCTCCAGAAAAAATGCATACTTTTTAGCAATGAGTTTAAAAATTACGTTCTTACTCCGCCATTTGCAAGGGCAATTGCCATTAGAGCCGAATAAACTCCAAATACTTAATGTTTATTAAAATAAATATTTTCAAACACTAAATAAGATTATATAAGAGTGTGTTTGATAGCCATCCAATTCCATGGAAAACATTTTTCATTTTCCTGTTTTTCATGTGTTTGATAGACACTTTTTTTTCTAGGGAATCAATTTTCTCACTTTGGCTTACACGGTAACAATTTCCTTGAATTCATTTTCCCACCTAATGGTTTCCCATATAATATTTTTTTTTTTACAATTAGAAAAAAATCTAGACACAATGATAAAAAAAATTATCACTTTTATTGACAATTTTCATATAAAACAAAGCTAAATGAATGGTATTCGGTATGATAATTTTTAATTTTTTTTTTTACAATTGAAACAAATTCTAGACCAATGATAGAAAAACTATCACTTTAATGGACAATTTCCACAAAAAACAAAACCAAATGGTGAACCACTTGCACTTCGAAATCCTACCTCGTTAGATCAAATAAATGGTTGAAAGAGAAATCAAGAAATTCATGTTCCCAACACTTCAATTTCTACTTCACGTCCGTAATACGTATCTATGTTGTCTTCTTCTTCTTTTCTCTTTTTATCTTTTGAGTAGAAAATGATTTCTTTTACACGGTATATAAAAATCTATGAATTACCGTGTTTTTCCTTCAATAGTTCCCAATCCTGATAATTCATGCAATTAAATAAAAAGACTTTCTTTCCCATCCACAAAAGTACAAAAGTGACATGCCATCATTACAAATATCCCCAAAATCAAGACATTGAAATAGTAAATAATAATTTGACACCCTTTCAATTCTATCACGTGGTTGGCTCACCATTCTCATTTATGAAAGAACCAATTAATAACCTATAAAACTACGCGTGTCACTCCCATGTTAACTTATTAACTTAATTAATTAACAATTTAAATGGGCTGCCTTAATTGCTACTTAACAACTTTAATTGCTACTTAACGGAATTCATCAAGTTAACGGTGGAACAAGAATTTCTGTAAAAAATAATAACTTTCGTTTCATAGCCACTTTTCATATGGAAGAGATATATATATTTTATTTTTAAAAATAAAATTTGTAATCATCACATGACAGGAACGATATACACGTGGCATAATTGTACCTAGAATAAGTTGGTGGTTGTGAATTATGAAGGCCACCCTTTAGACGGAGGACACTGACACATTCATAAATACTCTAATAATTGCGTGTCTTTAAGAAAATCAAAGAAACTGCAAATTTGTTCTACCTAAGTCCTAACTTTTCCAAACAAGAACACCAGTCCATTGTCCATGGAAATTAGCTTTTTGTAATTTTAAGAGAATCAACTTTAGGACCGTGCTCAAGAATCAGCAGCGTAGAAAATGGAAGCACCATTATTGGGTGGTTCAAGAGAAAAACAAGATTTGAAGCAAATAATTTGGATTGAGTCCAAGAAGCTATGGTTCATAGTTGGGCCTGCAATTTTCTGCAGTTTTCTATTTACTCCATGAATATCATAACTCAAGCTTTTGCGGGCCACCTTGGTGAAACTGAACTTGCTGCTATCTCAATTGTTAATAACGTCATCACTGGTTTTACTTTTGGCCTTCTGGTACTACTTCACTTGAACTTTGTGTATATATATGCGTGTGTTCGAGTGCTCGAGGCATGTCATTACGGCATTATTTTGGTTCTCTCTTTCGAAAAGAGGGAATATGAAATTCTTAAAGCCACGGCTTTTGCCCACTGTAATATCATGTTTGTTGATCAATCACATGACTCAACTTTAAGGCAAGGTCATAATTTTATTTTTATTTTTATCAAAACGTCTTTAATTACAAGTACAATATTCATAAATAAGTGGCGTTGAAACTTAAGCTCTAAAAACCAAAAATGACCAATGAACTTTACTGGGAATTTTATTTTGATCACCCAACTTAATTTCATACTGAATTTTGTCACTATATTTTGTAAATTGTTTCCGTTTAGCAACTTGTAATTATGATGTCAACATGCTCCCTCATGTGCATAACCAAAAGTGTGACAGTACTGCATAATTTTCATAAATCAGTGGTCGCTGAACTTGAATGCAAGACCTTTGTGCAGGATGAAACTCTTTTATTTATTTATACATTTAGTCTTTGACACCTGCGTAAACAAATATACTTCACTCACAAGAATTAAGTTAATCGTTCTAATATTCTCATGTTTTTTTTTTTTTAATTTCGAAACTTCATTAGTTGGGCATGGCAAGTGCATTGGAAACATTATGTGGACAAGCATTCGGTGCAAAACGGTACAATATGTTAGGAGTGTACATGCAACGTTCTTGGATTGTCCTCTTCTTATGCTGTATATTGCTCTTGCCCTTTTACATATTTGCTACTCCAATCTTGAAGCTACTCGGGCAGCCACAGAACGTGGCCGAACTCTCAGGTTATGTGGCCTTATGGATGATCCCTATCCTTTTCAGCTTTGCCTTTCAGTTCCCACTGCAGAGATTTTTGCAATGCCAGTTGAAGAATTCTGTTATTGCATGGGTTTCCTTGTTTGCCCTAATCGTGCATTTGGCGATTAGCTGGTTGTTTGTGTATGGACTCGGACTTGGAGTGATGGGCACTGCTGTGACTCTGAACATTTCGTGGTGGGTTTTGGTGGTCGGGATGTTACTTTATGTAGTTTGCGGTGGCTGTCCTCTTACATGGACTGGTTTCTCCATTGAAGCACTTTCTGGTCTATCTGAGTTCTTAAAGCTATCTGTTTCTTCTGGGATTATGCTTTGGTATCTCTATAATTTAATTCTCTTTTCAGTTTTCAGTACCATACTTATCAGTTAAATAAGTGTCAGTCACTTAACTTATAGTGAAATTTCATGCTTGTTGAACTTTATTTTGAAAAAATAAGAGCATGTTTTCTTTATCATTTTTCAACCGTTTTCTGTTTACGATTTTTTAAAGCAGTGAAAACGTGTTCTCTTACCTATTTTCAAAAACGCATTTTTGAAAACAAGTTAAAAAATTACAAAGAAAATCCAAAACGACCAATTTTTCGTTTTTGGTGTTTTCAGTTATAAACAAGCCAAAATTTTCAAAACTCGTTTGGGTGTTTTCAAAATGTCAAAAAGAACACATTTTCAACAATTTCAAAATGGACGCTCAAAACACAAAATTCAAAATGAATTCAAAACTCAAAATACAAAATTGAAATACAAAGAGAACATCCCCTAATCCTTTAAATTGGTTAGTTTTTCTAATATCATATATGACGTGGCAATCGTCAATCTAATTATAGCCATGTTTTATGCAGTCTGGAAAACTGGTATTATAGAATACTTATATTGATGACTGGAAATATGAAGAATGCAGAAATCGCAATTGACGCCCTGTCAATTTGGTAAGAGATGACAATGCGAAATAAATTCTTTCTAGCTAATATAGTACTGAATTAAATTAAACAATATGGTAAAATATATTTTACTTATTTTTCTTTCTTACCAATGTTCAACTTTGCAGCATGGCAATAAATGGGTGGGAAATGATGATTCCACTGGCTTTCTTTGCTGGAACTGGGTAAGGAATTTAGTCAAGTAACTTAAGCTTCTTGTTTCCATTTTTAATCAACAAGGTACCATATATTAATATCACTGCCGATTATATACCGGAGAGTTTTGTTACATCAAGTTTGAAGTCTCACTAGCCATATAGGCGGATTTAGCTTAAGTGTCCGTTTTGACTGAATTTTTTATTGAAACTACTGATGTCCTAACTTAACCTGCTCCAATCTTGAAAAATACTATCCAAACATACCCACTCACATTGCGGTCCGCAATTCATGAATTGTTAGGTCCATACTCCTCGCGGTCCTAATGACCTATTGCTATTTATTGACAGTTGGTTCAAATGGCTAATTATATTGGCTCGATATGGACAATGCCATGTCCAGCGCACAAAAACCGGAGATGGAACATTGTAAAGAAACCAATTTTATATCTCATGTTCCATATGATACTTCAAGTCACCATCCATCTCCTCATAAGTTTCGTAGGATCCATGTCGATGTCTTTGCTGTCCACTCTGAAGTATGCCAGTATAGATCAAAAATGGGTTTTGGGAATGTCGAAACCCTAACCAATTCTCTCTGTATATACCCAAATGCATCTCCTACATAGTCGTGTGCACTTCGAACGAAGCCATTGTAGTGCCATGCCCTGCACTAGAAAACACTAGATTGTGCAAGAAGGCACAAGGCTTAACACAGATCACCAAAACATATTCTTGCCCCGACTCACTTTAGACCCATAAACTATGCAATATGACCAAGGAATGAGGTGCTTTTACATGCATGTAACAAATTTATAACCGTTTGATTCAGGATAAGGGTGGCTAATGAACTTGGAGCAGGAAATGCAAAAGGAGCTAGATTTGCAGCTATAGTCTCTGTTACAACATCGATAGTCATTGGGATTTTCTTCTGCCTATTAATTATTATTTTCCATAATGCAATTGGGAGCATTTTCTCTTCCAGCAAGCCTGTTCTTGATGCAGTAAACAAGCTCACTGCCCTCTTAGCCTTCACCATTCTTTTCAACAGTGTTCAGCCAGTTCTTTCTGGTACAATGAACTTTATTCGAACTTCTACAAAAAGTTGCTTGTATCGAAAGTAACTCTTATATTATTGTCACAATAAATAACTTATTTTTTCTAACTTTAATTGATAAAAAAGTTGTAAATTTCGAAAAGCTTAGCCAAATCTTCTATTGATTATATTTTTGCATATGCAGGAATGGCGGTTGGATTAGGATGGCAAGCAAGGGTGGCATACATTAATATAGCATGCTACTACATAGTTGGAATTCCATTAGGATTTCTCATGGAATGGGTTTTTCACCAAGGAGTTGAGGTGATTTTTATTAATCACATTCCATTTATTTTTTCATAACCAGTACGATTAATGTCTGTGGTTTATAGCGGTTTTTTTTTTTTTGTAACCATTTATAATGTCCTCGATCCACAACTAATCCTATGAACTTTTAGTGATACTTTTTCTATATCCCTTAGGATTTTAAAATCAAAAGAAGTGTCACAAATCTTTCAATTCATCATTTAAATTCTCCTTTTCGTTTTGTGTTAGAATAGAACCTTATCTTGTAAACATTCCCAAACCTTCCAACCCATCATGTATATTGCTCTTATGTTTTTGTGTTGGAATAGAAACTTATCTTGTAAAACTTGACAAATCTTTTAATCCACCATGTATATTGTCCTTTAGGTTTGTGTTGGAATAGAATCAAAATTCTAAAAGTTCACAAATCGTTGAGCCCCATCATGTATACAAGTCCTTTCGTTTTGTGTTGGAATAGAGCCTTGTAAAAATTCACAAATATTTCAACCCATGATGTATATTGTACTTTACGATTTGTGTTCGAATATAACCTTATTTAGTAAAAATTCAAAAATCTTTTAGCTCATTATGTAGTCCTATTCGTTTTTGAAAGTTACGCGTTCGACCTTAAAATCACTTGGGGGGTAATAGGTGAATAATGCAGAATTAAAAATTATCGTTGATCGATATTGCAACAAGTCAAAATAATTAATTAATCTAGATCTAGTTCATATGAATTAACTGCCCTCTATCAAATTGTCGACTTGTATGAAATCGATAATGGAAACAAGATAAAGAATTGATGACAGAAAAAACCCTTAATTTAGTAAAAATTTCGGGACTAAATCAGTACTTTTCACTATAGATTATAAAAACTTACAATATAATCCAGTCTAAAAAAACCACTAGATCTAATTCATACAATCTTCAAAACTCACTGGAACGTGCTTCACTCGCACCTACCACAATCTTTTGAACTTGTCTATCCCATGTGGATTACCAAGAATATCTTGTTCTTGTACTCTTCATATGTTTTTGGTCCAACATCCATCAATTCTCAACAATCTCTGAAAGCTATTGAGAATGTACATTCCTGATTATATCTAGAAAGTTGGTGTTTTGTATTATTTGACTTTGATGTTTTTTCCAACTTATGGTTGATTGATTTCAAGAATCAAAGGATTAATCTCAATGTCTTGATGTATTCTTGAATTGATGTCATGAGAATATAAAACAATGATTAACCACCGCCAAAAACATAATGAACATTCGGTATTTATAATATGATGTATTTAGGTAGTATAAGATATATAAAACTCTTGAAAAATGCGAACTAGAGCTTCATGTATAATATTGTTGCTTGAGCGCAAGCTAGCGACATGTGAGTGAGAGGTGTATTGCTCAAGCAATAGGCGTGAGACAATGATTCTGCTTTTTTCACTCAAGCATTAGCTACGCTACATGCCAGTGTAAATCCCGCGAATCTTTTTCCTTGTTTCATACTCGAACCCAAATACTCCTAATTCATATATACAACCCATCAAAAAACTCATTGACTTTTACATCTCTTTTATAACAATCATATTTTTTGATAATAATCATTTTGTCTAAAAAATTGCTAATACAACATAAATTCTAACAGTTTTGCATTGGAGTAGAATCTTATCTTATAAATATTCACGAATCTTTCAACCTTTTCATTTTGTGTATGAATAGAACATTGTCACTTAAAAATTCACAAATCTACAATCTATCATGTATATTATGTTCTTTGCATTTTTGTGTTGGAATAGAACCTTACCCAAAAACTCACAAATCTTTCAACCCATCATTTATATTCTCCTTTACATTTTGTGTTTGAATATACCCTTGTGAAAATTCACATAATGTATATTATTCTTTACATATGTGTAGGAATAGGACCTTATCATATATATTATCGTCTCCCTTTTGCGTTTAAACATAGACTTATCTTGCAACATTCACAAATCTTTCAAGCCATTATAGTGTTTATTTTTTTATTTTTATTTTTTGGTGTTGGAAATACTTATCTTGCAAGCATGATCACATGATCTCCACATAGTTCTTTATGTTTTTGCCTAAGAAGTACCGATACTTATAAACTTGTTACGTACTTGTATTCGATATGTATCCAAGATCCGATACTCTCTGATACCCACGGATCGGATACTTATCTTCAATTATTTTATATATGTTTTATTTTTTTATTTTTTGATACGTATCCGATACACATTTTTTAATTATTTTATATTTTTGTATGATTTTCAATACGTAATACTTCATGGTTCACATGCACATTTACTACAAAACGTTGCTTTGAAACTTCTCATGCAACCTTCTTCATTATCTAGTGCTAAAATTGGAGTACATACTCTTTTGTGCACTCTATGAGAAGGAATAAAATAAGTCTACAACGAGCTGAATAATTGGTTTTCATTCATAATCTTTTCTTAAGAAAATTAGGTTTCTATTCAAAAACAGAATCCACAACATGGGACATTGCGTGAAACTCATTTGATACTCTTTGAAAGTGTTGGACTGTTTGGAGTTGCTATCTATCATTAGATGAGTCATACTTAGAGAGTGTTATTTTTAATAATAATGAAAAAATTGATGTTGATGATGTTGAGGAAAATGAAATTTCGACACTAATGATTGAGAGAGAGAGAGAGAGAGAGAGAGAGAGAGAGAGAGAGAGAGAGAGAGAGAGAGAGAGAGAGAGAGAGCTTTAGTATTATATTTTATTTTTATTACCATGTTTCTGGATTAGTTTTTTTTTAATATTAATAAAATTATGTTGAATTTTATAACGTATACCAGCGCATTCTAATTTTTTCAAAAAATTCGTATCAACGTATTCATATCGTATCGTATCATTATCTATGCTTCTTAGATTTTTGCTTAATACATGATCAAGATCACCATATATAATTTCTTATCTCCACATAGTTCTTTATTATCCTAGATTAAAAAAGATTTTAATATTCAAATTCGAGAACACTTAGCCTTGTTTGATGGTCATTATTTGAACACTCTTTTTCTACGTCTTCATTTTTAACCATACATTCACACAGTAAAATATTTTGTACGTAAACTCAAATTTTTCCTACTTTTTAACTACACATTCTTTTAAAAATCATTATTCAAAACATTGGTTTTTTTTTTAAAAAAAAATAATAGCCATCAAGCAGGGGCTTAATATAGCTAAAGTGGCTATTTGTCATGTATAAATCATTTATTTTACAAGTGAAAGTTAATTTAATAAATAATTTGTTTCACCTCTAGCAAGATAACAAAACTTCTTATTTTCTTATCAGGGTGTATGGGCTGGAATGATATTTGGAGGAACTGCACTGCAAACATTGATTTTAGCCATCATTACCATGAGATGTGACTGGGAAAAAGAGGCAAGAACTTTCTTTTTCTTTGAAGAAACAAAACTTTCATATATATGTTTAGTGTAGTAGACTGAACATTATTCGATAGTTCAAAAGAGAAATGTTGAAATTTTATTTATTATATTATCTAGTCATGTTCAATATTGTGTAGCAGACATATTTATCCTTCATGCATTCACAAAGATGTTTTGTTGCTGCCAATTAACTTTTCTTTGAAATTGCAGGCAGTGAAAGCAAGCCAGAATGTAAGGAAGTGGGCAGACTTGAGTTAAAGGGATACATGTCGAATGCACACTATAAGAGGAAACTCAAGAACAAACATCAAAGTGTATTTCCATAAATTGTTGAGGTTCATATTGTGATTTTATACTGTTATTACAAGATAATCCTTGTTTTGAAAGCAAAGAGACCGAATGTTAGTCCCCAATCTAGTTTCACCCACCCCAAACTAAGAACTAGGTTCAATTTAGTAGGAAATTAAAGTTTAATTCCAGAAGTTTAATCTATTAGATGAAGTAGTTCTTTTGGAGTTGTGACATTTTAGTTGTCACATAACTATTGTATTTTTTGGTTTGTAATTTAGTTACAATATTTTGGTTATTGTCTAACTAATGAAGTGATGTAAAGTTAGACAAGGTTAGTGTGTTTTACAAGTTAGTATGGTGTGTGTAAGAGTTAGTGTGGTAGTTGATAAATAGTTGGTAGAATATATTGTAAAATCTACCCAAACTTGGCTATTTATAGTAGCAGTGTAAAACCATTGTAAACATGAAGAAAATAAAACAAAAATGTAGTCTTTAAAAGCTCTTGTTCTTCACCTTTGTTCTGGTATAAAAAACCAGCAGAGTGCATATATCATATATGAATGTTATGTTTTTTTATTATGTTCATATCTGATTTGTTTCACTCCTCTTTGAACCAAGATTTCCAACATGGTATCAGAGCTTGAAATGATCTTAAGGGGCCTAAAAAAAAAAAGAAATGCAGTTGTTGAAGGGGTTGTTACTGATGCTGGAAAAATGGAGAAAACCCGGTATGATGAAGAATGGAAAAACCGGTATGCTCAATGCTGCGCAAGGTTTCGGAGCTAAAAAACTGAACCCTGGCCATGAAAAAATAGAAGAAAAACAGAAGTTGAAGGTGCTGTAAATGCCAAGAAAAAAGGGAGCATATACGGTATGTGATGAAGAAGATGATGAAATCCGGTATGTGAGTGAATCTGGGATGGGCTGAAAAAACAAAGCAAATATGGTATGAAAAGGAGTTTAATCCGGTTAGCGAAGTAGGAGTTTAATCCGGCTAAGCATGAAGCGTAATACGGTAAGCTCGAAACCCAATAAACTCATCTTGAAATTCAGTATGCAAGAGAAATGTCAAAACCAGTAAGCTCAAATGAAAAAGAGCAAACCCGATAAGCATATTGCAAATATGGTTAGCTTGGTGTAAATACGGTATGTTCAGTGTTTTATCTAAAAATCGGTAAGTCCTGTCCAATCCGATAAGGAACTTCCAAATACGGCAAGCATTGAAAAAATCGGTAAGTGTGTGAAAACTTGGTATGCTCTGTGCAGATCCGGTAAGCTCACTGCAATATCGGTAAGTATTGAAAAAAATGTCAAAACCGGTAAGTTGTGTGCACATACGATTTGCTCAATGTAAATTCGGTAACTTTCAAAACTCAACAGCAGCTTCTTCTCAACAAAAAAAAAAATAAAAAATCAAATCAAATCAAAAAATGCAAATGGAACGCTTTACAAATGTTTCTTTTGAGTTCTCATACTTTGAAAACGGAAACGAAAAATAAATATTAACAAAAAAAACCAAAAAACATATAAAAAAAAGTACCAATATTTAATTTAGCAAAATTATACCTTATTACAAATATTTTTTTTCGAGTTCTCATACTTTGAAAATGGAAACAAAAAATAAAATTGGTAGGTTTTAAGATTTTTATTCAATTTGAGGACAAAATGGTAATTATAAATGTAAAAAGAACAAAAAAAAAAAATTGTCAAAGATTTGTGGTGGGGGGGGGGGGGGGGGGCCGGGTCCCCCCAGGACCCCCCTAGCTCCGCCCCTGGTAAGAGTTAGTATGGTAGTTGATAGTTGGTAGAAATATCTTGTAAAATCTATCAAGGTTTGGCTATATATAGAGCCGAGTTGTAAGAAGAAATTAATGAAGGAATTGTAGAAGAAAACGTTCTATGAAAATGTAGACATTCAAAGGTCTCCTTCCTCTCCCCTGTTCTGTAAAGAACATAGTGAATTAGTATATGTTTTCTATGTTTTGTTTGTTAAATATCCGGTTACTTCAATAATTGGTACTCCACTCTTCCGAATAAAAACGAGTTTGAATGTCGAGCTCTTCAATATTCATTTGATCCATTAAAATCCCAACAAGTTCAAACCCATTACAAGTACATTATCTATCCATGTTTGGTTGATGTAACATTTTGTTTGAATTTTCCAAGAAATCATTAGCAGCAGGATTATTAAGTGGGGTGAGCCTCTTGCGACTTGTCTCACCCTGTTATTGAGTCAAGCGATGAATCTCTTGTACGATCTGCTCATTGAGTTGCACGAGTTGACTCAATCGCTAGTGTGTTGACTATTGTGCTAGCTAGCTCAAGTGAGGCGAACCGAACGGTTAGGCTCGCCCCATTTAACACCCCTAACTAGAGGTGGTAGATTTTGTTGTCCCTGACCATCTCATCTCTGGGGAAGGTCTACAAAATTCATAATTACTCTTTCTACCGAGGATTATTACCTAGTTATTATTATGAAATTATTTAGGGAAATACACGACCAAATACCCAGTTAGTGAAAGTATAATTCAAACGTTTTAACCAGTCTAGAAGACAGAGATAAAGAGTAAAAATAAAATTTACAGTTGCTTAGCTTTTTCTTATTCGTGCAAATTCGTGATTCATGAATCAATCGAACCAGTTCAAGAGTAAAAACTGAAGGATCACATAATTTCTTAAAGCACTCGGGATTCAACAATGAATTGATACAACTAGATACCGTCCTATTTCCATTAGATCACAGAAAGATTTATATAATTTATTCCTTAGTAGTCAATTAATTAGAGTAAATTGTTACACCAGCTAAGATTTACAAGCCTCAGCGTAATTTTTTTCTTCATAAATAACACACCACAAAACTTTCTTGTAGTGGTGCCTTCGACAACAAAACAACCATAATCTTTTGTACTCAAAAGAGCTTAAAACTTGTTATTGTCCAAATGGATTGAATTCTAGATTCGAGTTATTAATAAAGTAGTAAAAATAATTTTTTCTACACTAGAAATGAACAAGACAATTTACACACTTTATCACACATCTTTCCCTGTTCTGCATGTTTCGATAATCATTAATCATGTCCAGTATTCATAACTATCGTCAAACATACCTGCATCTATCAGCTACATACACGGCCAGCTGCTGCCTAATAAGGAGCTTTTCAGTCAAGATCATCTGATTTAGAGGTTCTTTCCACAAATAATACACACTTATTCATCACCATTTTCTATCTGTTTATAAATGCAATTGTTTATAAAGGTGCCAAATATGGTTCTTACCATTTGTTGTTTGATTCGAAGTAGTCTCAACAGTATTTATTTCTACTACAAACAAAAGTTCAATGCACAAAATCCAAAGATGAAAAAAAGTGACTTGAACAACAACCACAAACAAATTTTTGTCTTAACATTGTTGGTGATATTGTATAGTGAAATGGTTGTTTGTTTAAATGACAAAGTAATAATTTAAGCTTAATTCGAATGAGCGTAATTAAACTCTATGTAAACTAAGATAGAAGAAAGAAAGTAGATGAACAGAAAGTGGATGAAGAGAAATTCGAGACAAGTGATTAACACTTTTTCCTTTAGACAAAATGGCCCCACAACGGTGCTAATGGATTATGACACTCGTCTCCCAAAATATAACAAATACAACTTGTGGTAGAAGTACTTCAAGCCACAAGAAATAGTGAACTTGAAATTTTTTTTTTTCCCTCTACATGAAAATGACTTTTGAAGAGGTTTTCCAAGAGATTTTGATGTAATGCTCAATGCAAATGATATGTGATGCATAATGGACGTCTAAAGAGTCATATTTATAGAACATGAGAGGTTGTGAGTGAAGTGACACACTCCAAACTCAACAACCTTCACGAAAGGAAAACATATCTTACCATCGCTAGCCCCTCGCTCGAGTGCTAGTGACACCTATTAAACAAAACCTTTTTTGCCCTCCTGTCACTCTCCTGTCACAGCGACGGTCTCATCGTTCGAGCATTAGACAAGCGATAAAGTTAGGCAAATTTTCAGTTAGTTTTTTCCCTTTTCTTTCCAACTTTGGACCACAATTTCTCATTTATCAAGAATTGTTTATAAATGTGCCAAATATGGTTCTTACCATTTGTTGTTTGATTCGAAGTAGTCTCAACAGTATTTATTTCTACTAAAAACAAAAGTTCAATGCACAAAATCCAAAGATGAAAAAAAGTGACTTGAACAACAACCACAAACAAATTTTTGTCTTAACATTGTTGGTGATATTGTATAGTGAAATGGTTGTTTGTTTAAATGACAAAATAATAATTTAAGCTTAATTCGAATGAGCGTAATTAAACTCTATGTAAACTAAGATAGAAGAAAGAAAGTAGATGAACAGAAAGTGGAAGAAGAGAAATTCGAGACAAGTGATTAACACTTTTTTAACACTTTTTCCTTAAGACAAAATTGCCCCACAACGGTGCTAATGGATTATGACACTCGTCTCCCAAAATATAATGAATACAACTTGTGGTAGAAGTACTTCAAGCCACAAGAAATAGTGAACTCGGATTTTTTTTCCCTCTACATGAAAATGACTTTTGAAGAGTTTTTGCAAGAGATTTTGATGTAATGCTCAATGCAAATGATATGTGATGCATAATGGACGTCCAAAGAGTCATATTTATAGAACATGAGAGGTTGTGAGTGAAGTGACACGCTCCAAACTCAACAACCTTCCCGAAAGGAAAGCATATCTTACCATCGCTAGCCTCTCGCTCGAGTGCTAGTGACACCTATTAAACAAAACCTTTTTCGCCCTCCTGTCACTCTCCTATCACTCGAACGACAGTCTCATCGTTCGAGCATTAGACGAGCGATAAATTTAGGCAAATTTTCAGTTAGTTTTTTCCCTTTTCTTTCCAACTTTGGAACACAATTTCTCATTTATCAAGAATTGTTTATAAATGTGCCAAATATGGTTCTTACCATTTGTTGTTTGATTCGAAATAGTCTCATTAGTATTTATTTCTACTACAAACAAAAGTTCAACGCACAAAATCCAAAGATGAAAAAAAGTGACTTGAACAAAAACCACAAACAAATTTTTGTCTTAACATTGTTGGTGAAATTGTATAGTGAAATGGTTGTTTGTTTAAATGACAAAATAATAATTTAAGATTAATTCGAATGAGCATAATTAAACTCTATGTAAACTAAGATAGAAGAAAGAAAGTAGATGAACGGAAAGTGGATGAAGAGAAATTCGAGATAAGTGA
The DNA here is from genome assembly GCA_019097785.1 of Fraxinus excelsior. Taxonomy (NCBI): domain Eukaryota; kingdom Viridiplantae; phylum Streptophyta; class Magnoliopsida; order Lamiales; family Oleaceae; genus Fraxinus; species Fraxinus excelsior. The sequence goes on from CM032630.1 coordinate 35,287,833, forward strand.
TTAACACTTTTTTAACACTTTTTCCTCAAGACAAAATGGTCCCACAATGGTGCTAATGGATTATGACACTCGTCTCCCAAAATATAACGAATACAACTTGTGGTAGAAGTACTTCAAGCCACAAGAAATAGTGAACTCGAATTTTTTTCCCTCTACATGAAAATGACTTTTGAAGAGTTTTTCCAAGAGATTTTGATGTAATGCTCAATGCAAATGATATGTGATGCATAATGGACGTCCAAAGAGTCATATTTATAGAACATGAGAGGTTGTGAGTGAAGTGACATGCTCCAAACTCAACAACCTTCACAAAAGGAAAGCATATCTTACAATCGCTAGCCTCTCGCTCGAGTGCTAGTGACACCTATTAAACAAAACCTTTTTCGCCCTCCTGTCACTCTCCTATCATTCAAGCGACAGTCTCATCGTTCGAGCATTAGACGAGCGATAAAGTTAGGCAAATTTTTAGTTAGTTTTTTCCCTTTTCTTTCCAACTTTGGATCACAATTTCTCATTTATCAAGAATTGATTTTAAAGTTTCAAATATACCACGATGATCTACTCGACGAGTAAAACACATTATTCTATTTATATTTATAATTTGACTATCAGATCAAGTTCGAATATTTGATCGAAATTGACACAAAATCACTTTTCAAATTTTATACTAAACTCTCTCTCTCTATTTTTTTTTTTTTGCCTAGGTTGGGCTCAATGGGCTGAAAGCCTTTAACTCCCTCCCACCCCCTCGTTTTTTTTTTTTTTTTTTTTTTGTAATTAAGCCTTTTTCCTAGACTTGGCTGAAACTTCCTTATTTTTTGGGTAATTGAGCATTTTGCCTAGGTTGACGGCTGTAAGTATAATTTAAGTGGAAATTACATAAAATCAGGCTTTTAGTTTAACATTTTTAAAAATCAGGTTTGGACTTTATTTTTTCGTTTCTCAGGTTTTTATCATTTTAATTAAACAATTAACCCTTTAATTTATTAATGCACGTATCCCGTTAATTGAGGGTTTCAAATTTGTTAATATCCCAACTTCCATTTTTACTCAAGCCCTATTTTCCCTCAAGCACTAACTCTCTTCAATCTCCTCCACTTTCTTGAAAACAACTGTGATATATCTCCAATGGTGAAAACAAAGGATGAATCTTCATTCGGCAATGATTACCAATGGAGAAAACAAAGGATGAAAAGAAGTAGAAGAAGACGGTGCAAACACCGGTTCGAACAAACAAAAGGAAGAGATTCCATTGAGTGATGACTTGTGATTTTATTTTCAGTTTAAAATGATGAACATATTCTGTAAAGTTTCTGATTGTCCACCTCTCTCTATTTCTTTTGGAGTAGTTGTGGATTGAACATTGGATAATTTTTGGTGTCATTGTTAGTTTAGATTTGTTGTAGTTATTGTGAATGGAACAAAATATACATTGAATTTTGGATAATTATTGGTCCCATTTTCATTTCGAGCAGGAATGTGTGTGATGATATGGCATTGGTCATACAATAATTGCTCAGAGGTCACAACACCCTCTATATATCACACATTGCAATCTAATGGTCAAAGTGAATAGTGTAGTGGTCACAGCAACATGTTTATATGTATATACACAAGTCACAGTCTGTAATACATGATTTCCACCATGCCACATTTCATAATATTTACAGAGTATGTAGGTCACAGGGATACTGCTAGTGACATAATGTTACACCATGTCACAAATAACACAATATGTAATTGTTTGTGCTAATACAGAGATAGATAACAACACTGGTTTTTGAAACATTTGTAGGCAATCTGCAAAGGTCACAGAATATGAATGTAATTCATTTAGGTCATTGGGTCACATTTTTTTACAAATATTAACCTATTTTTTTTTCCTATAGTGAATAGTGAAATGGTCACACAATAAGTGTTCACAGGTCACATGTCTTAGTATATGTCACACATTGCTATCTGATGGTCACAGAGAGTAGTGCATTGGTCACACATTGTAATACATGATTTTTACCATGTGACATTTCATAATATTTATAGAGTATGTAGGTTACATGGATACTACTAGTTACATAATGTTAAATCAGGTCACATATAACAAAATAGATAATTGTTTGTGCTCATATGGACACAGATAGTAACACAAGTTTCTGAAACATTTGCATGCAATCTGCAAAGGTCATAGAATATGAATGCAATTCATTTAGGTCGTTGGGTCACATTTTCCACAAATATTAAACCATTTTTTTCCCTACAGTGAATAGTACAATGGTCACACAATAAGTGTTCACAAGTCACGGGTCTTAGTATATGTCACACATTGCTATCTGATGGTCACAGAGAATAGTGCATTGGTCACACAGGTTTCTAAAATATTTGTTGTCAATCTACAAAAGTCACAGACTATAAATACAAGTTATTTAGTTCATTGGTATTGAGTCACATTTTCTAAGAATATGAACATATTCTCTTCTTCTTTTTTACCTATAGTGAATAGTGCATTGGTCACACAAACAGTGTTCACAGGTCACAGGTCTGAGTATATATCACACATTGCAATTTGATGATCACAGTTTGACATTATGCATAATTAACTCTCCAACTCCAAATAATCATTGTATGATCCAAATTGAACTATGTCGTTACTGTATCCACAAGCTTCGTATAAGTGCAATTACGATCCAACAAAATCACTGATAACTGGGATCTATTGCAATTCTGCCGTCAACTCTTCACAATATGGAACCATGTGACCGGAGATGACGACCTTTGATTTGTGCCATGAAATCTCGTTTATAATGCCGTCAATTTTGTCCACATGATCGAAACCCATCTAAGCTGAAGCTAAGTCTGTACTTTAGGGATGTGATTTGATATATTAGAGAGTTTTAACTGTATGCTTAATTTAGGGAAGGTAATTTAACAGAATAATTATGAAATATAATTAATTAATTAACAAGAAACATGATTTCTGCAATTTTTAAACTTAAGGCCTGAATATTGATTTCGTAATAAACAATACATGATCTGTGAATTTTTCCCATAATGTAATTTAGTTGGACCTCTATTTTTAAATTAACAAGGCCCAGTCCAATGTTTAATTATATACAGGTGCAAGCTTGTCCAATTTCCAAATCATTTCCATTTTCCACGGTCAATGGTCAACGTCCACCCGGGTTGAACTTTTGTACTGGGTCCGCCACTAGTTGAATCATTAACCCTAACAAAAAGTTCGATGATTAAATGGAAATATTTGGAAGCTAAGTGATTAGCATATATATAGTTTTTAATCCTACTTATTTTCAATTTTAACTGATTTTTTATTTTTATTTTTTTAATGCAGGTGGGACTGTTGAATCAGGATGGCAAGCATGGGTGGCATACATTATGATTAGTGCTATTTGTACAAAAAAATTACAACTTTCTTGACAAAATCGCGACAGACACCCCCAATAGAGGCCGCCACTTGACCATTTTGTCAAAAAGGTTGTACAAAATTATGTACAAATAGAATAATGCATACATTAATATAGCTTGCTATTGCATAGTTGGGGTTCCAGTAGGATTTCTCATGGAATGAGTCTTTCACCAAGGAATTGGGGTATATAATCTTTTAATCACAATCCATTCTTTTTATTTTTTCTAATTAAGAAAGCAGATATCTTTTATTTATATTGTCCAGAATATAACAGCTGAAAAATATTGAATAGTGTAAACTAATCGACACAATTAAGTTCAATGCTCTACAATAAATACGTCAAGTTGAATCTGTTATTAGGAATTTTGCGGACCTTTACAATAAATTACCGTTCATAATTTATTATAAATGCATTGTATATAGTTCATCCTATATATGACCTTGATTTAATAAAAATACTACTATTATATATGAGCCGGGTAACGGTCCGCGTGAAAAAAAGTCTGCCCGCTACAAGTTTCGAGTTGGCCCACAATTTTGGATTACAACACAGGCCTGCCCGCTGACCCATGCGGGTCACACGGGTCGCGGTTTGTTCTGGTTTGACCTTTATGATTGTATAAATAAAATTATAAAAATATAGAATTTTTCATATTTATAGCAAAAAATATTTTTGTTTTGGTTAAATGTAAACTAAGAATTGAACCAAATGATAAATTCATAATTATACAAAAAAATGTTTACATAGAATTCAAATTTAATGTTACACATACATGAATTATTTATAACTTTGCAAAGTTAAATTTAACTTAAACAAATAACAACTAAATGCATTTCTAATTACTATTATCAAATATTTATAGCATAAGTACATCCTAATTAGGTTGACACCTACTTTTACTATAATTTATAGTTTAAGTATATCCCAACTAGGTTGACACCTATTTAACTATAATTTAGTTGTTCAAAAATTATATATTTGTTTCCCAATCAATCTTCAGAAATTGCAAGATTTTTGAAGTTTTCAGCAACATCATCAATAATTTTATCTTGCATCATTCAATCCGCGAATATCCAATCTTTCACGCATATGAGAGCTTCCAAAATATCTTCTTTAAGTCTATATCTTCTTTCGTCCAATACCCTGTTATCTACACTAAAAGTAGACTCGGATGCCACTGTTGAGACTGGAACTATTAGTAGATCTCGTGTCATTTTAGATAATACAGAGTATGACCACTCATTTAATTTCCACCATCGTAAAATATCTAAATTATCCACTTCATCTTCATGTATTAAACTTTAATGATCAAATTCATAATATCTTTCTAACTCAGCAAGTGTGGTATTTGGATTTGCAATTGAAGTTGTAGATGAAGAACCAAGAACATTACGTTTCTTAGCTATTATGGAGAAAAAAGAAGATTTGTCTTTAGAAATTGTACTAGAGTTTGTAGAAAAAAAAATATTTTCATTGTTACCATATTTAATAAAATAGTTGTTATACATTCATTAATAAAAATATCCAATTATCGATTTCTAATATTTATGTTAAAAGCTAATGTTTCAGAAAGTGATTCTAAAGCACAATGAACTCCAAACAACTTAAGGCGAGGATCCATTACAGCTGTCACTAGAAAAATTAGTGGCATGTTTTCATAATATATTTTAAACTTTTCCTCCATTGAGTAAATAATTTGAAAGAAAAATGGATCGTCTCTAAATGATGAAAATTGTACAGCAATTTCTACTAATTGTAAAAGTACAAGATTATCAGTTGGATAATAAACTCCAGAACTAACTTTTGTTGTCTTATAAAAAGGTTTCAAAAATTTCATAACTTTAAATGTTTTTTCTCAATCCAAATCGATTTTATAAAATTGACTTTACTTTGAATTAACAAATGCATTAATAGTATAACCAACACACGATTTTAACATTAAAAAAGTTGAATTCCATCTATTAGGAATATCATCAACAAATTTTCTTCTTCTCAATCCAATATTTTTACAAATTTTTCCAAATTCTTGTTGTCTAAAATCTGAACAAGAAATATAATCAATAGATTCTCTAATTATACTTATTTGTGGTGATATTAATTTCAAACCATCTTGCACAACTAAAATATATATATGACAAACACAATGCATGTGAAATAACTTGGAATCATATAGGGGTCTAACCGCCCTAATTAAAAGCTCAATGCATACATTATTAGCACTTGTATTATCAAAGATAACACTAAATAGTTTATTTAACACACAAAATTCATTAAAAACTTGTAATAAATTTTCCCATAAATTTACACCATTATGTGGATATTCAAGTAAACGAAAAACAATAATTCTCTTATGCAATAATCAATTATTATCAATGAAATGTGCTGTAACACAAGCATAACCATTATGATTTCGTTCAGACCAACAATCAGACGTGAAACACATAATTCCATCAATTTTTTAAAGTTCATTTTTTTTAATTCTCAACTATTGTATGAAATAATTTTATAGAATCAGAACGAGCAATATTTGCAATTGAAAGTGAGATAAATATTACCAATTAATCGGAATTTACAGATGAATTTTAAATTTACCGTTACAAAAAAGAAAAAAAAAATTATAGCATGCAGGCGTGCATGCCCACTGTAAACGCTGGGTAGCCAAGTGCGGAGCGGATAACTGTTGAAAGCATCTAAGTAGTAAGCCCACCCCAAGCAAGGGCCAACTGCTCTCTCTCCCCTTTTTTTAATTTTTTTTTTTAAATTTTCATTTTTTTTTTCACGGGTTGCTCACTCCCCCCCCCCCCCCCCCCCCCCTTCCCTTTTTCAAAATTTTTTAATGTTTCATTTTTTTTTTTCACGAGCCGCGGTTAATCGCGACCCGTAAAGGTGCAACACACGAAACCCACGTGTCACACCTCCTTGACTCGTGAACCGTCCGCTCGAGTCACGGGTTGGCCCGCGGTCCCGGGCCGATCTCGGCCGATTTTCATGGGTCTGGCCAGTCCGTCCATCTAGACACCTCTAATCAGATGTGACTGGAAAAAAGAGGCAAGAACTTGCTTTTCCTTTGAAGAAACAAAACATTTACTTAAAAATCATGGCAATCATTCCCCCATACAAAGGGAATAACTCTAAAAAAAAAATTATAATTTGTTTATTATACAATCTAGTTGTCCATTGTTACCAATTGATTTTACGAATTGCAGGAGCGAAAGCAAGCGAGCATGTCAAGAAGTGGAGCACTTGAGTTAAAAGGAATTATATGTTGTGAATTTTGTTTTACATGGGCTCTCCCTTTACCATCCCATCTCAGGGAATGGTCTACAAATTTCATATTTACTCTTTCCGCTACACGATTCTTACATAGTTATTATTTTGAAAATGTTGTCTTTGTTTTTCGTGATTATTTTTTTCTTAAATAAAATCACCACATAAAGGTAGAGTATTCATATAATATTTAAAAATAGATTAAAAAAAAAAATACAATCTTAAAGGGGATATACGACCTAAGGGTCCGATTTATAAAAATACAAAGTAGTTAAGAATATCTTTATGCTTGAGAATGGTGATGTATAAATGATATAATCTTTTTTCCCCCTCTCAATTTCAATTTTTTATTCAATTATTTTATAATCACATATGATATTTAACATTTAAAAAATAAATAAAAAATAAACAGGCGATGGGCAATAATCTTGTACTACTTCCAACTAAATGAGGTGACATTATCTCATATCTCTACTTTTTAATCTTATGCAGCCATATATTCTATATATCCAATGTACTAGAATTAACCGAAGAATGAGAAAGGAAATTTTTTGCAATCACTAATTCTAGAGTACAATAGATCATAGTAAATATCCTATGACTGCAACAAAAAATGAGCAATGATTCAGCAACAAATTGCATCAATTTCGAATTTTCATTGAAATGAAATCCCAATTGACAATAATGTAAAAGTTGAGAGGAAAAATTTAACATGTATGAAAAGCTAATCCATGTCCATGAATTAGACAAAGGAATGCCTAAAAACAAAGTCATGCATCTACCCTTCTATCATCAATAGAAAGTAATGCTACAAACAATCTCCAAATGGAATCTAATCTACTATTCAGTTTTTCTGCCACCACAAAAGACAATTGAGAACTTTTTGAAAACGAAAAATGCTTCATCCGCAGTAGTCCACTTCAGTAACAAATCATCTCAGAAAAGACTTAGAAAAATACCGTGCAAAGAATTGATGTGGTGATCAGCAATATCTATTGACATCTCGATGATAAGTATGGATTCAATTGGCAGTACTTTCTTTCCACAATCTGAATAAACTAATGCCAAAGCTCGCCACAGAAACCATTTTTTGGCCTCTTGCCAGAGACGGCTATGACATCTGAAAAAGAATCAACCAACTGTTCCGCCAAACTATTTGGATCGTCAATTAAAGTCTGTATAAAAGTGTAAACTACTCGGCATTCCTGCTTAGTTGATCTCAAGCTGAACCACGTCAGAAACTTCTTTCTGAATTCCTCCTTAATATGGCCCTCACATTCCAGCCAACGGACGATTTTAACACAGTATTCATAGTTTTCACCCAATAGTCCCGCCACATTCCCGACTTGGGACGGTGATCCATTGGTCAGATTGCTATCAGAATCTTGCATCTCCGCATTGGTATTATGTGTTGTCTTCGGGCAAACTTCCACATGGGAGTCAACAGCTGGACCTTCATCAGTTTTCGTATGGTTCCAGTTGTCTATAGATGACTCAACTTGGGGAGTAAACTCTTCGTTCAGATCAGGCACTGAAGAAACATTCAAGTCAATCTCCCTTGGAACAAATTGCAACCTGTCTCCAAGTACAGTTTTTGGTTCAATAAAACTATGATCCCTGGAACATTTTTTAATATCTGCACCACGGAATCCCTGACGAAAGCCTTGTTCTTGAGTCCATGCCAGCCTCAAGATCTTCCCGACGTCTTGAACCTTGAATTCAGAGTCAGGTTCAATTTCTGTTACAGTCTTATGTTCTCGCTTGGCGCCAGATCTTCCTACGTAGTCTAAATTACTCTTCGTAAAACATTTTGCTTCAGAATGTCCCAAGTCACCAGCCTCAGTGAAGGATACTATTCTGAAGGAGTACTCCGTGCAGGGCTGCAGATTGGATATCCAAATCCTCCGTTGAGATCCTGGAAACACTTTAACAGGCTCTTTGGTGTAAGTCTCTTCTCTTGTCATACAATACCACAGCTTGTACCCTTCAATATCATCAAACGGTGCAGTAGATACTTCTATCAATATAACTAAAACTGAAGAAGATGTGATTTCCTCAAAGATGAACTTGCAAGCTGTGGGAAGGGAACTTTCTGCAAAGGTACAGAGTTTATTCATATGATCCCAAAATTTCATATTTCAAGAGATTAAATAGTAAAATCCCAGAAAAGCAGTACCAATGCAATTTAGGCTTGTGCTACACTTAGAGGCCAGCCATTCATCAGCTTTCCCAATAGCAAGAGAACAGAGAGTCTGCACATCCCCGGCTACTGAGAGCCTGCTGACAATTCCCCGTGCCATTTTTGCTGAATCATTCACGGGACCTACCTCTGTTTCCAATTTTTCCTTAGCTTCTTTGATAAATTGATGGAGCTCTTTAAATCTGGAAGTCCCTTCCAAGAGCCTGTAACTCAGGAATATCCTATAACAGAGGATATCTACACGACGAGCATCCTTAGCTATAGTTAACTGTTTCTTCCAGTATCTGCAAAATCATTATTGGTGTCATAGAGCCTCAAAACCCGATACAATGAAGTCAAAATTATTTCTAGGTGGACCTCTTCTTTTCTATGATATATCTTAGCTTAAATCTGAAATTAAGTCATACAATGGGAACAATATGCCCATCACTTGGAAACATAACCTTCTGCCATGCTAAGTAGCTTTGAAAAGGGATGCACATTACGATTTTTATTGCAAGTATATAACTGCTGCCAATTTGTGGTTCTTTTTGTATAAAAGGTTATAGAATATGTGGAAAGATTTCCACAGAAATTGAGCTGGGATTGGGAGGGCGTACAGAACCAAAAACACTCTTAAGACATCTAAATGAAAAATGTCTAATATGTCAATCAAACTTGAGACAACATGAGTTATGAGGATTAAATCTCTTTGCTGAGAAAGAACATCAGGAACAGAAGAATGCATTTGAAGACGTGCATGCGCATCCAGACGTAGACTATCATGAACAGACCTCACCCCCAATCTAATGATGATCCTGGCAACTCATCTCAAAAGGAGTTACTTGGCGTTTGCACTTAAAATATAATTATCTACAATAGCAAGTCCACCAATTTATTGCACTTAAGATGCTAATATTTGAGACCAAAAGACATGATATGGCATGAGAAGAGAGTGATTTTCCTCCAATTTTACCAACTTGTCCCCACCTCCTCATGTTTCAAAAATATAAATATACTCTACAATATTTTAATAAAGCCTATTTCAGAAAATGTGGCGAAAGAAAAGAGGTGGGGTTCATGTAATAGAAAAAACATGTTACAAGTAAGCAGCATACCCCAGTATCCCGGAAACCTTGCCGCATGAAGCACAGCAATAGCTTCCATCCAGCTGCATCATCTGATCAAGATCAACAACTCCCACCTTCCCGCGTTGGAGAGCACATTCAATGTGGCAAGATAAGCCACAGGAGTGCCCCGAACCAGATTCAGATGTGCATTCCAACCAGAGACTTGGATCCTTATTGTCGTCAAATAAATGACAAATGCAACAAGAGCACCTCTTGCAAAATGTGTCATCTATTGAAATAGTGGCTCGACATGCAGAATTTTTACAGATCCACGAATTAGGACATTTAATATCAGCATATGGCTCTGTGGGTGGTGGTATTCGAACAGCATTTTCAACCTTTCGTTGTTTCCTAGAAGGCTGATCCTTAGGACTTGAAGAAGCTCTGTTGTGTTCCTGATTCTTTAATGTTTTCTTACTAGTCACTGGAATATCCATTTTCCTCCAAACTTCTTTGCACACAAGATGAAAGAGTTGAGCACAAGTAACTGCAAAAAATATAATAATAATAATTAATTAATTAAAATTTGTTACCTCGTGGAAGTATCAATAGCATTTTCAGTAATAAAGGATAAAGATAAAGTTGGATACACACACACACACACACTCAGGGGCAAAGTAACTAAATGGGCAAGAGGATCATCTAACAACATTCAATTGATAACAACCAAGCAAGAAGAGAAGAAAAAGAGTGAAAGAAACAACTCATTTCAAATATATTAAGACAAATTTTTACCTATGCCTATCTAACAAACCTTCGCCCAACTAACTTGTTATTAGTCATTGACTTCAAGACTTTTTGTAATCGTGATAAGCAAACCCATATAACTTATCGCTGAACTTGCCAAGATTGGAGAATGAAACATTTTTAAGCTATATTTTGAGCTGTGGCTATGATAATTTAACAAGATTTTGGCTACACGATTTTTATTTGATTATCGCTTCATATTTCATAAACTTATAATCCCTCTATCCCCCATTGAATACTTCATTTCTCTTGCGGGATGTCCATAAAAATACTCCATTTTCCAAAAAAAATTACTTTCCAAAACTATGTTTATTCACGATGGGGACACAATTTAACATGACAATGACTCCTGGCCATTAGTTTCGATGGTGAAAATGAATACGTAAATCAAATATCAACTTATTCAATTCGCAGCTAGAACAGCATTCAAGTGTGGGCAGGATAAGTAGCAGATAAAACAATATTGATACATTAATCACATCGAGATCTCTAATGGGCAATTTGATTTCTCAATCTTTACGCACGTGCCTTATGATTACAATCCAATGTTTGAGACAGAATAATTAGTAAGCACCGAAATGCTACTAGATCTTAAGTATCCATGTCTGACACATCCGACACAGGCACATGTCCAATAACGGTGGGCATGCCCCGTTTTCTTATTTTTAAAACCAGCACATCGCCTATTGGTGACGGAAAACGCATTTAAAATAATTGAAACAAAAGGAAAAGGAGACAAACCTCAAGAGGAAATGGTAGATGGGTAGAGCAAGGAGGCAGCTGGGCGTAAGAGGAGACACTGCTATGTGGAAAAGGGAAAGAATTGGTGGAAGAGGAAACCTTGATTTAGAGCTGTAGGTGCTAGGTAGGAAATAGGACGGCGCTAAATGAAGAGAGACCCTAATCGAGGTCTTTTAAAGAATTAAGAAGCCTGGTTTCATTATAGAAGTCACATGCGTCTTTTAGGTAAAAGAACAGGCGCACAACTTTACTTAAAAGCATAGGCGCACAATTGAAACAAACAAAAGGAGGCTCACAACTTTACTTAAAAGAATAGGCACCTAATTGAACAAACAACGCTTTTACGAGTCAAAAAGAAAAACCAATTGAAACTTAACTATTTTAAACTTCCAACCTTAAATTGAAAAGAATGCATATCAAACATATAGAAGCTGTCATGAACCCTACTAGCCTTCCGTGATTCTTATTCTACTTGTTTTGCATTTCACTTCAGCTTCCTCAAAATTTTCATCCCCATTTCATGAACAAGTTAGGGAGTAGATGATGATATATCTAAAGCCTATTTGGAAATACGTAACAATATATGATAAAATCAATGAAGGAGGTGGTAATGTTTTCTGGAAACGTAATTTTTGCAATGCAAATCACAACTAAGAAAAGTCATATACAAGAGTAAGTGCATATTTCTTAAAATTATCAGGTTAGAGTGTTGAGATTTGTCCAGAATTAACAACTGAGATGAATATATATTGAATGATATATATCGATTGCTTAGATATTACAAAGTACAATACTCTATTTATAGGGTTATAACTAAACTAAGAAATGAAAGATTATACAATCAACTATCTTAGGAAAGTATAACTAATTACAATTTTTGACACTCCCCCTCAAGTTGGAGCATAGATATTAATCATGCCCAACTTGTTACAAAGATAATCTACCCGAACCCCATTTAAAGTTTTCGTGAAGATATCTCCTAATTGTTCTCCAGTCCGCACATACTCGGTAGAAATCAAACCTTTTTGAATTTTCTCACGAACAAAGTGACAATCGATCTCGATATGCTTAGTTCGCTCATGAAACACAGGATTAGATGCAATATGAAGGGCAGCTTGATTATCACACCATAATTTTGCTGGTACTGAAATTTTAAGGCCGATTTCAGTCAATAGTTGACATATCCACATTATCTCACACACTGACTGTGCCATAGCCCTATATTCTGCCTCTGCACTTGATCGTGACACAACATTCTGCTTCTTACTCTTCCATGAGACCAAATTTCCTCCAATGAAAATACAATAACCTGATGTGGATCTTCTATCCACTTTGGAACTTGCCCAATCTGCATCTGAAAAACATTCAATACGAGTGTGCCCATGATTTGCATACAAGATACCTCGTCCGGGTGCTCCTTTCAAGTAACACAAAATCTGTTCTAGCGCTGCCCAATGATGAACTGTTGGGGATGACATAAACTGACTAACCACACTGACAGAATATGCAATATCTGGACGAGTCACCGTAAGATAATTCAACTTTCCACCTAATCTTCTATATCTCTCAGGATCTTCAAGTCATTCTCCATCTCCTGTAAGGTGCATGTTTGGGATCATTGGAGTACTACAAGGCTTCGCCCCCAATTTTCCCGTTTCAGTCAATAAGTCCAGGACATATTTTCTCTGAGATAAGAAGATCCCTTTCTTACTCCTTGAGACTTCAACACCCAAAAAATACTTTAGCACCCCTAAGTCCTTTGTGTGAAACTGAGTATGGAAAAAAGATTTAAGAGATGAGATTCCCGTAGTATCACTTCCAGTAATGACAATGTCATCCACATACACAACTAAAAGAATGATACCAAATGCAAAATGTCTGTAGAACACAGAATGGTCAGACTTGCTTTTCATCATACCAAACTTTTCAACAGCCTGACTAAATTTTCCAAACCAAGCACGAGGACTCTGTTTCAAACCATACAGAGATTTTCTAAGACGACAAACTCGCCCAGACTCCCCCTGAGCAACAAAACCAGGAGGTTGCTCCATATACACTTCCTTCTGAAGATCACCATGAAGAAAAGCATTCTTGATATCAAGTTGATACAAAGGCCAATGGTGAGTAGCCGCCATGGAAATAAACCGAACAGAAGTCAATTTAGCCACTGGAGAAAAAGTGTCAGAATAATCCACTCCATATATTTGAGCATACCCTTTAGCGACAAGACGGGCTTTCAGTCAAGCAACGGACCCATCTGGATTTACCTTAACTGTGAACACCCATTTGCATCCTATAGCCCGTTTCCCTAAAGGTAAATCAACCAAATTCCAAGTACCATTGTCATCCAAAGCATTCATTTCCTCTATCATTGCATGATGCCAACCGGGATGAGATATAGCTTCATGAACGGTTTTAGGAATAGAGATAGAATCAAGGGATGCAATAAAGGAAGAAGATGAAGGCGACAAACAATTATAAGAAACAACAGAAGAAATAGGATAAGTACATTGGCGTTTACCTTTGCGTAATGCGATAGGGAGATCATCGTTTGAGACTGGATCTGATGACGAAGGAGCAGGTGCGGGACATGAATTAGGGAGGGTGCGCCTGGAGTAAACTTGACTAATAGGAGGCTGACAGGAGCTGGCTCCGAGACAGGGGCAGTGGATGTGATAGAATATACTAACAAATCACTGTCGTTCTCTCCCTGATGAGCGGGAGGAGGAAAAGACGGAAAGTAAGGTGTGGCTTCCATAAAGGTAACATCAACGGAGACAAGATATTTGTGAAAACTAGGACAATAACATCTATAACCTTTTTGAAGACGAGAATAACCAAGAAAGATACATCTCAAAGACTTGGGATCTAATTTGGTGACATGCGGACGAACATCACGAACAAAACATGTGCTACCAAATATCCGAGGTTCAACAGGAAACATCGACTTACTGGGAAAAAGAATTTTGTAAGGGATCTCACCGCAAAGAACAGATGAGGGCATGCGATTAATCAGAAAACATGCGGTAGAGACTGCATCGGCCCAAAAAGGCTTAAGAACATTCATTTGAAATAATAGGGCGCGAGCAGTTTCAAGAAGATGTCTGTTCTTCCTTTCGACCACTCCATTTTGAGATGGAGTATCAACACAAGATGTTTCGTGGAGTATACCATTCTGAACCATATAAGACTGAAATAAAACGGATGTATACTCTTTGGCATTATCACTTCGTAAAGTACGGATCAAAACATTAAATTGAGTTTTAATCTCAACACAAAACGCACAAAAAATAGAGAACAACTCGGAACGACTCTTCATTAAATATAACCAGGTTACACGAGAATAATCATCCACAAAAGTAACAAAATACTTAAATCCCGGTTTAGACAAAACAAGACAAGGACCCCAAACATCAGAATGAACTAATTCGAAAGGAACACTAGCACATTTATTGACTCTTGGACTCGAACTAAGACGATGTTTTGCAAATTGACACGACTCACAATCTAAAGAAGACACTTTACTAAATTGTGGACAAAGCCTCTTGAGCAAAGGGAGAGATGGATGACCCAACCTACAATGTGCCTCGAAAGGAGATGTTACACTAGAGCAAGCAACAGATTTAGCGATTGGTGTGTCCAGGATGTAGAGGCATCCGGACTCATGTCCTTTACCAATAGTCTTCTTCGTCATAAGATCCTGAAATAAGCAATGATCAGGGAAAAAGGAGATGCAACAATTAAGAGTGCGAGTAAGCTGGCTTACAGAGATCAAATTAAAGGACAGGTTAGGTAAATGTAAGACAGACGACAGAGGAAGTAGAGGGGTAGAATTAATTGTACTAGACCCACGGACACAAGATGGTGACCCATCGGCTAAAGTAACGGTAGAGGGGGAAGTGTGTGATGTAAAAGTAGAAAATAGACCAGAATTACCTGTCATATGATCTGTGGCACCAGAATCAATGACCCATGTGGAGGATGAGGAAATAAGACACGCATTTGGATTACCTGAATCAGCAAGAGCAGTGACAGAGGAAGAAGAAGACTTTAGTGACTCGCGATACTGTGAGAACTTGGCAAATTCATCTGCAGAGACCATAAAAGATTTGTCAGAATCCTTATTAGTGGTTGCAACATGGGCCGAGTGAGCTTTCTGATTCCTGTGCTGGAGCTTTCTACACTCACGCTTCGTATGTCCTGGCTTGTGACAATAGTAGCACACAATTCCTCCAGAAGTTTGTGTTCGAGCTTCAAACACTTGTGAACCCCCTCCTTTATTCCCACTCTGATTGGTTGATCTCCCAGGCTCATAATTATTATTTCGACTGACCAAAGCACCACTGATTTGAGCAGGTGGATTACCTTCAGTGCGGAGTACTCGACTAAATACGTCTTGTAGCGATGAGATCTCGGAACCAGAAAGAACCTGTGACTTAGCAGTCTCAAATTCGGAGGAAAGACCAGCAAGAAAACTCATGACAGCCATTTGTTCTCGTTGGCTTTGTTGAACCTTTACATCAGGGCTAAAAGGCAGTAATATATTGAGCTCCTCATAAATCTTCTTAAATTCCATAAAATAAGTTGTAAGAGACTTATCTTGCTTTTCTGTACGGTAAAATGCTTTGCACACCTCAAACATGCGAGAAAGGTTCCCTTTACCAGAATATAAGAAATCCAAATAATCCATCAACTCTTTGACAAACTCACAGTGATTGATTAAGCCAATTACCTCGCCATCAATAGAGTTCCGAATTTGCAAAAATAAGCGAGCATCATCTCGAAGCCATGTCTGTTTTGAATCATCTGTGGGGGGATCTTCAGTCAAATGAGTATCTTTGTCGATACTCCGTAGATAAAGTCGAACAGTCTTGCTCCAATCCAAAAAATTCGAGCCATTAAGTTTATGGTTCGTGATTTTTGACATTACAGGTACCAAATCTGATGCAACAACGGATTTCTTCTCATCCATAACTACGAAGTAGCGATGCAAAACGGTCCAACAAGCCCAATAACCAAAATAAGGCCCAACAAACCCAATAACTAAAGTATTTCACCAAAAGAAACCAAGCCCAATGTAATCCAGGCCCAATATCCAACTCAGGCTCAACATATAAAATGTAAGAAATTGAGCCCAAAGCCCAACTAGATTCAATCAGCCCCAAAACAAACAACACCTGTTAGCCCAGAAAACTCTCACCCACGATGGCGACGCGGACGGGAAGAAGAGGAACGCAAGCTGAAACTGCACACGACGAAGAAACGACTGGTCCAAAGCTCCGACCCGTGAAGACGGAAAGGAGAAACGCCGAAGTGACGGAGACCGACAAGCTGGAATGATGGAGACGACGCTGAAATTGCACGGACAGAAACTGAATCGAAGCTTCGACCCAGACTTAAGGTTCGATTAACCTGAAATTCGAAGAAGACACAGTGACCACAGCCTGCCCAAAACGTCGACCTCCGAATACTATGAACAACGACCCACCACTGCAACTCACAAGCACGGGTACGTAATTTTAGGGCGCTCTGATACCATGAGATGAATATATATTGAATGATATATATCGATTGCTTAGATATTACAAAGTACAATACCCTATTTATAAGGTTATAACTAAACTAAGAAAGGAAAGATTATACAATCAACTATCTTAGAAAAGTATAACTAATTACAATCTTTGACAACAACAAAAGAGACAAGGAAAATGCAAAAGTCAAGATGCGGCTAAGTTGAGAATGATAAATAATGCCCAAAAGGAAGTAAAACTGATACTAATTTTCATAAGATTGAGCAAAAGAAAATAAAGACTAGTGAAAGTGGAAAATGAAAATGAGAAAGTTTCCATATGACAACACATAATCAACTGCACGACGAAATTACTAGAACTCTCATTCAGACAGTCTACTCTTTCACTGAGCTAAATAAATCGTTATAATGTTTGTTCTTATAGTCTTGTGTCAACAGCCACTTATCAGGATATTTGTCCCTGGAATATAATTTGTTGAGACCTACTCTTTTTTCAAAGAATGAAATCTAATGTCAAAAGATTATTGCAACCTATTAAAGGAATGTGAATAGAAAAAAAGAGTGAGAATTGTGAGTAATTGCTTGACCAACTCGCAGATTATGATACTATCCATGATCACTACCACATTGACCTGAAGACTTGATGAGTCTTTCATGGCACTCATATACCTATGCATCAAACATTCCCAGGAAATCATTTTTTTTACAAATATCCATTGTGGTAGAGAGTGAGTATAGAGCAGTTATTCCTTTTTTGCATTCTGTTAAATGGAATACCATAGCTCCAACACGTGCGGAGAATTTAACTTTATTTCATAGCAATCTTTGTCTCTTTGTCAATGAGGAGTCCACAATATACACAAAGAGAGACTAAGACAAGAAGCTGTTACTATGTTTGTTCTCAGAGTCATGATGTCAATAGCCCCTAATTAAAATATTTTCCCCTGGGATATAATTTGTTGAGAGCTACTGTTCTTCAAAGAGATAAAGGTCAATATAAAAACGTTATTGCAGCCTATGAAGGCATGTGAACATAAAAAGAAGAACTGCAAATAATTGCTAATGTGATAGACTTTGATACTATCAACGATCGTTACCACACAGGCCTAAAGGCTTTGTGGGTCATTCATGGCTCTTATATATCTATGCTTCAAACACTACCTAGAAGTTTTTTGTACCAAAATCTTCATGATGTTGTAAGCGAAAATGCAATTCTTATTCCTTTCTGCATTTTCTTAAAAGGAATACCATAGCTCGAACATAGTCTTTGTTCATAGCAATCTAAGTCGCTTGTCAAGGAGGAGCCCACAATATATACAAGGAGAGACAAAGATGTGTGACATTAGAACTGATACATTTGAAGATGTTGGTGTGCTTGAAGATGCTAGTCTGTCTCTAAATGAACCAAAAATAGGATGCGAGACTAATTACTGATGATGGAAATGAAGATGTTGGAGACACAACTCAAGGTAAATGAAAGAAATAATTTCATTTTTGTTTCTTGAACGTCATGTTATAGGAAAACAAGTATGAACTTATTGTCAAGTTTGTTTTATATTTCTCGTATACAATTTGATGCAATAAGTATAAAACGTTTTATTTTCTCTACAGAATAAAAATCTAAAAATAAAAAAATAAATTTATTATTACTTTTATTGAAGTACCCTAACATGTCTGTCCTACTTTTCTGAAAATTATGTGAATAGTGTGTGTCATGTCCACTTCCGTTTCAACTCTCGCATGCTTCCTAGATGATTAATTTGTCAATTTATTAATGAAATTAATTTCTTATTCTTACCCTTCTCGATTAGCTAGTTCTTAATTAGTATTTGATTATACTAAGATACAGAAATTACTACATACAAAAACTTGCATCTAATCTAAGTAACAATAACTCATAAACGTGTGCATATAAAAATAAAATATCCAAAAAAAAAAGAATCACAACAAAAAGAGAATTAAAGAACAAAAACACTAAAAAAAATAGAGTAGAATTTAATAATAATATACAAGAATGGAGTAATGGTAAAACATAGCACTGACACACTGAATCTAAAAGGGTACTGATCTTCACCAGTAAATAATCAAAGGATTTGGGGGAAAAGCCAAATATCTGAACTTTTTGGTCCATTAATACCTTTATCACCTGCTGTTATTATTGACAAACCACGTAGTGGTGACACAGAGGATGGCAAGAGAAAAGAAGAGAGCAAAGAGGAGAAAAAGATATTGGAGTAAGAGAACAGGGTGCGGCTTTTACTTCTGCAAAAAGATAATATCATTGATTGAAAATTCTATTTACCTTATTGGCCTGTAAAAATAAGTTGCAAATTATCCTAGAATGTCGATATGAAATAATATAACTATCTTGCACCAGAACTAATAAAAATCTCACTACGAGCAGGTGCTTTTGTCCAATGTCCCACTCCAATTCAACTGAGCTTAAGTCAAGCTCTTGAAGCTAACTTGCAGCCCTAAATTTCTTAAATGTTTCAACACAGGCCAGTCCTAGACAGGACTGGGTTAACTGTCAACAAACTCCAACCCTCTTCTCAAATTTAGATAAGTTTATTAGGCATTTACCAGCACCCAGTTTTATAAAATGTAAGCCAACTATCGAGGTGTTTTGCCTCCGACACACAAGCAATAATCCTCAAGATAAACCCAAAAAATAATATAATCAAATTATACAAGTACCAAATATACTAATAAAAAACTATAAAACATGTAAAAAATTTATAAAAAATAATTGCAACACAATAAAAGGTACAATTTACAACTCAAAATATAAAAATGAAGTAAAGTGTAAAACAAATATAATACTAACAGAAACTTCGCTTGATTGATCAATGGAGGTATCAGAGGCACACATGATTCTTTGCTTGTTCTTTTCTCTAATCTCCAATCATTTTCATTATATTCTTTGTGTTCAGAACACTTCAAAACACCCTTCAAATTTTCTAGGCTATAAAAAATCTAGCCAAATATGCCAAGTCCGGTAAAAAAAGCTTAGAAAGTGCAAGCATAAGGAGATCAAACCTCAATCACCTAGAGGCTCATATTCTGAGGAGCGCATTACACTATGTGAAGGCGCAAGTCTTGAGAAATATCACTCAAATCTTAAGCTTTGAGGTTCTTATTGAAGGCCTCATATGAGGCATGATGCAAGGCATAAGCGTAAGAAACTACAGAAAACAATGTAAATACCCAACCAGTTATTGAAAAGCTAAATACGGAATCATAGTATTTTGTGTGTTACATGAAGCACAAGCCTTGACGAGCTTTCATCTCTGTAGCACAGACATTTAAACTAAGGTAGCGTGTCGGACATGTGTCGATACTGACACTCTTCGGACACTTTACCATAAATATTTTTCTTTTTTATTAAAAAATATTATATATTTTTAACTCAAAATTATTAGTAAATAACAAATAGATACTAATATTTAAAAAATTTCAAAGATAAAATTAATAAGTATAAAACTAAATTTATACTATATAAGTGAAGAATTTTAAATAATTTAATCAACGTGTCGATAATGTGTTGTGTCACTACTTTTTTTAAAATTAAGTGTCAGTGTATCTGACAAATATCGTGTCGGACACACGTATCCCTGTCGATACATCATAAGCATTCATAAACAAAAATACAAAATTATACATATAACAAACAATAAACCATCTAAATATTTCATGCTTAAAAAAATCACCAAAACTTTTAAGTCTAATTTGCAACTTAGAACCTAAAATGGTTCAACAAAGTAAGACATCATATCATAATTAAAAATGTGGAAATCACGCGACGATAAATAAATAACTAAAATCAAAATTTTAAAACAAATAAAACAACAGGCCAACTATTGAGAACTTTGCTTGCTTCGACTCCAAAAGAAGTATATCCAAAGGCAGCAACAACAAGCAAACAAATGAAAAACTATGCCTATTTTAAATAAATTATGGCAGCTACATTACTCCTTTTTAGTCACCAAAATTTTTAAATAATGAATTTACATGTCCAAGGTTTCTAGTCACCTCTGTAGCACGGACACTTCAATTAGAGTAGCGTGTCCGACACGAGTCGATACCGACACTTCTCGGACACTTTACCCTAATCATTTTTCTTTTTATATTAGAAATATTATATATTGTTAATTCAAAATTATTAGTAAGTCATATATGGATTCATGTTTAAAAGATTTCAACAAGAAAAATTAATAACAAGTATAAAACTAAATTTAATCAACGTGTTGATGGGGTGTCGTATCTGTATTTTTTTAAAAAAAATAGCGTGTCGGCGGGTCCGACATGATAGCGTGTTGGCGTATCGACACGTATCGTGTCGGATACACGTGTCTGTGTCCGTCTCCGTGTCCATCCATCATAGCTAGTCACCAATCGTCTATTAAAGAAAAGTTTCACCTTCCCTTGGGATTGAGGTTATTGCATTTTAGTTGTACAAGGCTAGCTTATACCTTTTTACTTCTTGTCCTATCTAATTTTCATATCCTTTTTTGTTCTAGATTTTAAGGTTGTTTAGTCTTTAAAATAGCTCAAAACATCCTCACAGTGTTTAAGCGTAGAAAAAACCATCCGAAAAGGTTGATGTCAACAATAAAAAGTGTGAGGCACTCAAAACTTGAGCTTTGAGGCCTTAATGGAGACTTTCAGGCACAAGCTGATGAGAACCACGTAGCAACGAACACTACGCAACCCACAACGAGATTAAAGATCCCAAGAAAGCCCAAAGAATAATCTCGATTTTGAGTTTGAACCAAAAATTAATGAATCAAACAACCAAATAAAAACGAAGTTTGAATGACCTCTTGATTACACAACACGTGATCCGCACTCGGTGTTGAACGCCACAATAATCATCTTGATAAGTTCAAAATGCTCTAAGAAGAACAATGTTTGAAAAGTACAATAGACTCTCGAATATATCTCAATAGTAAATTTGTCAAAAGGTTCATACATTGAATATTGAAGTCCTATTTATACTAATGGCTAGAAAACCTAGTAAAAACGTAATCAAATTCCTAAAATATTACAAAGATATCAAAAAATAGTGTTTTAATGCAATTAGGAAACTTTCGCGAAAAAGGAAAATTTCACCCCAAAAATGTAATATGCGGTCGCATAGTACATTTCAATGCAGTCGCGTAGTTTATCCTTTAGCCTTCAATTTTGTTTCAGTAGATAGGTATGTGGTCGCATCCATTTTACACTATGCAACCGCATAGTGTTATAATTGACACCCCTTTTTTCTTGTGCAGAATTTCGTGACGATTCCTGATTGTACTCATGAGCGAAAATTTGACACTCGAGCTGAAAGTTGTGCACATTTTCATCCACGTTGCTCGTTTGCTGCTTGAACCGAGTTGATCCAATTGTTTTCTTCTTCCGAGCCCAACATAAAACTTGCTCTTTGGTATGTTGTCTTCAACTCCATGTGCCTCGTTTCCTGAGCATGCATTTGTACGACTTTTATTAACCCTTTGAAGACTCGAACTTGCTGTTAACCAATTCCTGTCAATCATCAAACTCTATGTAACTTTTGGCCCATCCCGGATCATACACAAGCCTAGTGCACTTTTCTGAACAATGTACTGACCCATTTTTATTTTATCTTTTTCGAATTTGAGTTTCTTTTATCCATCTTAGAATGTGTCGATAATTACAATATTGGCTTGTGATCTTAATAAGCCAAAGCAACTTTACCTAAACAATTATGCCCTTCTCAATTTAGCTTATCTTTTCAAATTATGCAAACTAAAAAGTAATTCTAAATCCAAATAACCAACAAATCTCCATCAAAACAAAAAAATCAAAATAATTGTTCATCATAAAAATCATAAGTAGATAACAAATACACGATCCATCTAAAAAAAAGTCCTCTCATTAACAAAACTACCAACCTCTATATGCATTAACCCCCAAATGCCAGACTCTAAATTAAGAAATGGTCCTAGAATACCACATTTATCCGATTGATGCCATAATCAGCACAGACGAAGAATCTGACCTCATATTGATGGTATCTATCATTTCACATCAACTATGACTCATTTGGTAAGTTCTATTATATTATACAAAAAGACTCAGTTTCATTAGTCACAGAGACATATCAAAAGGCATCTGATAGAACAAAAGGGGGGGAAAAGAACAATTTAACATCATACAGGTTATGAGGGCATAAGTTTGAAAACAAAAAAAAACAAAATCAAGACTTTCGAGTTTCATGCTATGTCCATAATTACTTGAAACTTTTACAAAGATTAGTTAGCTGAGAAAGAGCTGAAAGGAAGATGTTTTTCATGCTTTAGCATATACCCATCAGGGCTCAAAGTTTGGATCGGTGTAGTCATATGCTGGGGTGCAAGAGTGATAAATAGGCGTGAGCATGGATCTTTTTGGACAGTTCTAACAGTTTCTCAATCGATTCCAATGTAGTTAATGTTGCGAAACCCCAATCTGAAGACAAGATCACAAGCAAAGGCAATCCCAGAGCATGCAATTCAGCCAGCATTATCTTAGTTGGGCTCGTTTAAATTCAAAAAGCATGCATGCTAATGTAAGTAAAAGCTCAAATGGCAATAAGCATTGACAGTAATTCCAGTAATAAGTCTGCAAAGACTACAACTAAGGCTAATCGACAAGAAATTGAGTACAGGCAAGACACATTAAGTCAGCAACATTAAATTCTTATGTGAATGAGCCAGCCAAAACAACCCCTAGCTTCATACAACACGAAAGAAACAAGAAAAAAAATTCAGTTTTACAGTGGAAAAATCAATAATCGTGTGTTTCACATAAAAATCCCAAACATTGAACAAAATAATAATGCTTCATGAAAGAAAAAGTCACCATAAAGCAAGAATGATGACTGATAGCAGGAGCGCCAGACGTTGGGATTATGGCTATTAGAAGAATCCCTGAGAGGCCCCCGAACCCTGTACCAAAACCCAAAATTAGATTCAGAAAACCAAAATCAAGAACATTATATGATACTATGAAACAATTAAACTAAATTATGATACCGCTGCGTGGGTACGGGGACCCAGTAGATGGAGGAGATGGAGCACGTCTAGGGTTTTGCTAAAAACTTGATCAAACAGAGTAACTGAACCAAAGGTATAGAAGGAAGAAGAGTGACGTCTTGATTGAGGGATTTTTCTGATTTAAGAAGAAATTGGTTGGCAGTTGTTTAACAAAAAAAAAATATATTAATTTCCCAAGATTCATTTTCAGGGAAATTAAAACAAATAAAGGGAAAAAATAGGAGGGTTAATTGAAAATTATTGTTTTTCCTTTTTTTTTTTATTCAATATTTTAAAATTATAGCATAAATCTTCATTTAAAGAAAAACACGACTATGTAATTTTTCGAAGTGTATGTAATTTTTTGACAAATTATATTGTAGGTGATTTCTTTACTATGATTATAACTTATCATGTGTTTATTTTGTTACGTTCTCTTTTAATCATGTTACAATTATATAATTTTAATACAACGAATGCAACTTATATTATGGGTTAAACTCTTATCCCGTTACATTGTTCAACTTAGGAAAATTGTAGAGCATGTAATAAAATATGGAAAATAACTTGAGAGAAAGATTTTAAGAAGTTCAAGTATCTAAGTAAAAAAAAAATATTATTATTTATAAGATACTTTTTGTTAAAGGGAGGAGACATGATAAGGTGTACGGATAAGCGATGAAAGACGCCTAATAGTCTTTATTTTCGATACTTCCTTTTTAAGCATTCAAATTATTTCCACTAAAAATTTGTATTCTAAAGTTTTCTTGAAAATAAATGTAGCATTCTACTATATTCCCCTGCGTCTCGACTTGAAATGTCTTATGATACTAAATATGAGGTATCGAAGAGCATTGGATTAGGTTATGAAGCGATTTTCGTTTATTCCCCGATGAAGGTATACAAAAAGTTGAAATTTGACATTCGGTAACTCCTCGATTAAATATATCCCTGGAATCGAAAAGTTTTGCTTTCTCCTCAGACTCCATTTCATTCTCCATTCATGACGACTAACCTCTTGAGTTTTGAATACAATTGTTAAGAACCAAGTAAGGTAATTGGTGACATTAATATATCATTTTGTTCGTCCTACTTCTACCAAAACTGCATTTATTGCATCCTAAACATAATTTTCTTTCTTTGTGAGTAGGGAAATTTGAAATCGTCCCCTCATTAATTTTTTATATGAGTATCTTGAGTGTTTTCTACATTCACATTTCTTCATTTGACATTCGGGGTCCGTTTGATTGTAAGGGTGAAAAATGGATGGAAAGAAAATGAATTTCAGGAAAAATAATTGTCTAAAAATTGTTTTGCGGTGAATTATTAAATAAGTTTGTTTGATTGATATAATTTTCCACCCGAAAATTTTTAAAATTTTGTGTTCGTTTGACTTTATTTTACATGAAAATTGTCCATTAAAGTGAAATTTATTTCCCACAATCGGTTATAAAATTTGTTTCCATTGGCAAAAAGTTAAAAAAAAAGCGAATTTTTTTTTTTCCAAAAAAATCAATTTTTTCATCAAAGCTTATTTAGGGGGAAAATATTTTCTTGGCAAATTTTATCCTATCAA
Organism: Fraxinus excelsior; assembly: GCA_019097785.1. NCBI lineage: Eukaryota > Viridiplantae > Streptophyta > Magnoliopsida > Lamiales > Oleaceae > Fraxinus > Fraxinus excelsior. The sequence goes on from CM032630.1 coordinate 35,313,459, forward strand.
ACACACAAAAACCAAAAAAATAGAATTCTTTTTCCAAGTTCCATGGAAAACTGGCATATCAAACACAACCTTATAAAATCTTTCGAATGGGTTTAATCTTGTGTTTGATTATCACCCGCAACAGCTGCAAAATCTTGACTTAATATAATCATCCCTCTTAAAGGCTTGATCGTCACCTTATTATTCAGGATGACTCGACAATCCATTGCCTTATTGAAATTTGAATAATATTTCACTCTTCTTCGACAATGCCAAAGTTTTGAAAACATTTAAATCCTCGCCTATTGAAGAAGCATTTTTTATTTTTTATTTTTTTTCATCTGAGTGAGAAACAAATCTATAATCGTCCAACATGTATTTCTGTTTGGTTTTATCGTATTCATGTAAAAATATTTGATCACTTTATGGCCCATTCAAATGTAAAGCCCAATATTTATTTAATGATAAGTCCTTTGTTAGACTTCTTTCAACACGTTTACATAAAAGAATCCGATGTAGAATATTATAGATTAAGGGTGTATTTGATCCATATTATTTTGGAAGAATGTATTTTGGAATAATAAATTGATGGAGAATGTGTGGTTGAAAAAGAAGGAAAGGTTATTGGCGTGCTGAAAAATATTATTTTATTGAAAAATATGTAGTTGAAAATGAGTAAAATAATGAAAATGAAAATTTTAATATATACCAAACATGGTCTAAGTGTTGATACCTTAGTAGGAATTTCATTTTGTCCCCTTGTCGAAAAACTATTATTCAAATTCGAGAAGGAAGCTTCATAAATAATATAGTTTTATCTTATTAAATATTTCTAAAGTTAAAAAAATAGGGATAAATGAGGTTGAGGGGTTCTTTGCAGCACCCTACCCACATCCGCCCTCGCTCAAGCAAGGACAAGGATGGGGTGAGAAAATCACGAAGGGTGGGGATGGAGAATGGGGTCGTTGTCATGTGCTCGTCTCCGTTGTCATTCCTACCTCAAATATAATTGAACTTCAAAAGTTAAAAAATAATTAACTAAAATATTACAATGTTTGTTGTTCAATACATACTTAAATTTATCTTATCAAAACTTCACTTTTCAAATAGTTGTAGAAATCTTTAACTGAAAAATGACATTTAACATAAGATATGTACATTTAGCAAATGGTCACAATATAATGCTATCAATTCAAATAATCTAAAAAATGAAACAAATTCAAGTTCTCATATTAAACATCATTCTTGCAACATATGTTTAAACTAAACTAACTTGGCTACAGCCCCCAGCCCATTAATTTTTTTTTAGTTGGAAAAAAAAAAAAAAAATTCTTGTGTAATTTTTTTTTTTTAGCCCAGGCTATAATCCAGTCCTGAATTCGTTCCTGCATAACTGCAACAAAAGATTAATGTTAAACATATTTAAATTCTTTCGATGCATATTATGACTATCATGTTGCAACATAAGCAGAAACTAGAATCTTCAAGTTTCAATTACATGTTGCAACATAAACATAAGTAAAAACTTCGTTTTTCAAAAATTTGTAGTTATTTAAAACAGTAATGTTGCAACGTTTGATTTTGAACAAGTCGGATTTATTATATTCGATAAACTTTAAAACGTCATTTGTTGATCTTACAAAATATTATCACCATCACTTCATAAACTTTAAAACTTCATACGTTAGTATTAAAACACAAACAAACTTACATTCGTTGAAGCAAGTAAAGAAAAAAATAAAAATAAATTATGCCCATGTTTAAGCTACATTATTTTTTTTCATTCTCATTTCTCTACTCATTTTCAACCACATATTCTTCAATAAAAAACTGTTTTCCATCACATTAATAACTTTTCCTTCTTTTTCAACCATATATTTCTCATCACGTCAACAAAAAAAAATACATTTTTTCTATTTTAATGTGCATCAAACAGGAGCTAAATCTTAAAACTTAGACGACCACAAAAATTCATCAAGAAAACATGACCATTCCAATCTCAGAACATATACCAATGTTTCATTTTGTAGCGCTACATAAAACTACGTGGAGTTGGGGGGAAATGATTGTTGGACCGTCATCTATTTGGCCTCGTGACAATTCGTGTTAGGTCGGGACTTCAACTCAACACTTGAGCTTATAAACACGTCTTGACTCGTATAAACTTGAAATACGAAGAATTTGAAAAACTTGAAATGATCATTCTCTACTTTATTTTAAAACATTGCTTTGAAATGATCATTCTCTTCTTTTTCAAAACTTTCATGAACTAGAATTTGTAGAGAATATTTTTAACTTTGTAAAAAGTAAAAATGGAAATGATTGGTGCAAATGAGAAGAGATTCCTTGGCCATGATGATTTTATGGTAGAAAAATTACACACTGTGATTGTCAAATAATGGCTAATGAAAGGATTGAAATTCCCAATTTTCATAATGTGAGAATTATATTATACTGTTTTATATTTAGCTCCCATACAACCCCTAACTTTGTATGAAAAATCATATAATTCAAATATGTCTCAGAGCTATCTCAATTTGAGAATTAATCGTTTGACTATCTTCTCACATTCCGCGATTTACCGGTCTGCGTCTTGAGGGGCCAAGGCGTAGACTCCAGGATTAGTGGTCGAAGGTGGACACCTGGGTATCAAAAAAAAAATCACGAAATAAATACTATTAAAGTCCTTGATTTTTTATTTTTTTTTTCCTTCATAATTTAATGTCAAAAAACATCAATTAACTCGGGCAGGATCTGAAAACTCCAACTGTCCATAAAAATGTCTAAACTGAATCAAACATTTTTTTTTTTACATAATTTCAGCCTCAGAAATATTATTTAGCTTGAAAAACCTTACTTCATAATCTTTCTGAATTTTCACTTTAGTGCCTCAAGGTTATCGAAACATTTTTTAAAGTTTATGTATGATCTTGAAACAACATCATATTTATGTATAATTTTGAAATAATGGAAAAAGTTTGTCTACCATTTGCATAATTAACCATTCGAAAATTTCAATGAACTTTCTCTTGGCTCACGTTGATCCGTTGTTTATATCGAGCTTAAGCCGACACAAATAGGTTGGACTACGAACATATCTTGGCATGGTTCTCATTGCTAAACAGGTTGTATCAAGCATGGCTATCTACTTTCTATTTTTTTAGTTAAAATAAATATGGAATTTAATAATGATTGTAAACGTCACAAAAAGTAAAGTTACTTTTAATTATTATTATTTTTTTTTAAATTTCAAACATGTATATATCTCTTATTTTAAGTAAAATGTAACTCACTCTATTGTCAAAATAAGTGACTTATATTTTCAATTTTGACTAATAGAAAAAAATTCAAATTTGGATTTTCTAATGTGATACCATTCTAAATGAAACTAATCCCTTCAGACTCGAGGTACGTTAATATTTTAGAGCTGACAAAACGGTTTGAACTGAAATAATGTACATATAATAAAGTTAAATCCTAACATTTTTATTTGAGGAGTAGGAAGACAAAGCCTCCTCCTCAGATAAAGATGTCTCCGATGCTACTCGCCCCCGCCTAATCACTTGAGATGTTGAACCTAGATTCTTCTTCTTCTTCTTCTTCCATTTTTTTTTTCTTAATTTCAGAGACTTTAATACCGCAACAAAAAAAATGATAAACCCCCAAAGCAAAGCATAGAAGTTGTTAATAGTTCTCTTTATAGTGTTCAATTCAACATATTAGAGAAGTCATCGATAAAATTCAAAAGCAAATAAAAAAGGATAATACTACTTTGCCACCCTAGATGACCACCTCTTTGACATAATTTTGTCATTTTCTGTGCACATTGTCTATTTTATCCTTAGTCTTATATTTTAATTATTTTTTGCATTTTACCCCTAAAATTGGTATCAGAGTCTAGTAACAAAATTGGAGAAAATTTTTAAAATTAAAATAATATATTTTAAAATGAATATAAAAGATAAAATGATTTTAGAAGAATTACAAAATATTAATATATTAACTAATAGTAATCGAATTAAATTGCAAGATTTAGCAACAAATTTAAGTACTAGAAATAACTCTCTGAGTGAAGAGATAATGCTAGTAAATAGTTCTCAACAATTAGTAGAAATAAAAAATAAAGGATTATAAATTTTAGTAGATGAATTCTCCGAAAATGAAGAAGAAGATATTATAATAAATCAGTTTTTAAAACAATATGATAATTATGTTGAACCATTAGGAAAAACAAATATTATAAATCCATATGTTTTAACTCATATAAAAAATATCGAATCTAATTTAGAAATTGTTAATGACAATATTAAAATAGGACCAAAAATCCTATATAAACAAATTGAATCAAAATTTAAAATTAAAGGGGATCCTTATATATCAATTGAACTACCTTTACCGGCATATGTTATAGAAGACTTAGAAACAAAATTCTATGAAACTACTGGATAAGAATTAGAAGCATATAAACAACGTTTAGGACAATTAGCTATTCAAACTGAGAATATTTATATGAATGATCATTCACCTAAAGAAGAAACTACTGAAATTAACCCTCCACCTTTAAATCAACAAGTTGAAACTCAACCATTAGTCGGAGAAACAAGTAAAACTAATATTAGCACAGATTGAACACAAGTTGAATCTGAAGACTGAAATCTAGAATGGATAAAAGAACATGAAATAACTGAAAAACGAGAATGTTACAATTTTAGAAAAGGACCCAAAATTATGTTAACTAAGCATATACATCTTAGGGATAATAATCCAATTAAATTATTTACTGAATCAATTCATACAACAGGAATATGGCTAGATGTTGATGATACCAATAATAAAAGTGAAATTATTGACTCATGGGGCAAAAACTACTGATTTAGCTGTTCATTTTCATAAATGGAATACAACTCAAGTTTATAACTTTTTAATCTACACCTTTAGAGGAATTACTTCAGATATATGGAAGAGAACTTCTGAAGAAACTAAAAATAAAATTAAATATGGAGAAAAATATATGACTACTATTGATAGTAATGAAAGCTTAGATATTGAAAACTTTAAGGAATTTTAAAACGAATGAAAAATTTCTTTAAACATTTACTTTTAGGAGAAGTTATACCAGAAACTAAAACAGATATGATAACTCAAAAAGCCTTACAAGCAGAAAGACAATCTGTGATATGTGTGAATTAAATGAATATACTAAAAAATTCGAAAAGATATATATATCAAAGCATATAAATCCATAAAAGAATGGAATCTATCAGAAGAAAATATAAAATTATTAAATAGATATTTTCTTAATCTAATTTGGTCATGGGGTCAGAAATTATTTGAAAATTACCAAATTTATTGGAATAAAATAGAATGAGAATATCTTAACCACAAAACTGATACCTTAGAAATAAAAACTTCATTCTCTAAGAGAAAAATATCTGAATGGTGTAGAAAATTTATGTACCAACACCTATTTAGAAAACATGGTAAGAAAGCAAGTTTATGCTGTTATGGAGAAATAGCAGCAGTACCGCAATTTGATTGTCACCAACCATCTGGGAAACCATATTCTAAAAGGAAATTTAAGAAGTATATTAAATTTTGGAAGAAAAAAAGGATTTAAAATCCACAAGAAATATTTTAAAAAGAAAAAACCTTAGAAAATGGAATATAACCAACATAAGAAATTTTAGAAGAAATCTAAAGAAGAATTCTATAAAAAAAAGATGTAAATATTTTACATGTAATGAAATAGAACATATATCTCTCAATTGTCCTAATAGGAATAAAAGAGAAAATGTTAAAGTCATTAGGTTAATGGAAGAAATAGAATCCGGCTCAGATTGTGAGATGATTGAAGACTTAGACGAGTTATTCGAAACAGACTAAATCTATGAGCTAGATATAGAAGAAATTGAAGAACCAGAATTTGAACAGATTTATATGAATCAAGAAATTATAGACACTATTGAGACTATCTTAGATAATGAAGAAGAAACTTCACAAACAGTCGTGTTTGATGAAGAAAGATATGGAGTCATAAAAGAAAAACAAATATCTTTAAAAGATAGAGATGTTTTTGTAAGACTAATACTACATTGGTTTAACAAAACAATATACATCGCTAAATATGATGAAGTACATATTAATATCGAAAATGTTAAAGTCAACACTACTATACCTCTAATAACTAAAGAATGAGTTAATAAAGAATTAACAAAAATAAATAGATCTACCAAAGAAAGATTAAAAAATATATTAATTGGAGGAATCCAAATAATGGTCAAACGATATTTTAGATAAGGAATGAATATTCCTATACAAATGTACTTAATGGATAACAGAATACTTCATGATCCTATGGACGCTCTATTAGGAGCTGTCTCTGAAAATTTAGTATATAAGAAAATTATATTTACTATAACGTCTGGATTTGCTATGTCCTTATTAGACGAAAACTTAAGTATAAGATTAAATCTATATCATAGAATTGATAGATTAATAATGCCATCAAGAAGTAAAGTTGTAATTTTACATTGTAAAGTTTTATATGCATTTAACTACTACACACCAAAAGGAAATCAATAAAGTTTCAGGAGATTTTATACAATTATATGAAGATTTTAGAGACCTATCACAATTTATACCACCAAGAATGTTAAGTAATAATAACATTTCTTTACCACAAGATATATTGCTTGATTTTCTTCAGCAATATAGAAGAATAGATAATAATATACGAAATCAAGGATTAGTTACCTTGAATACCTCTGGACAACTTGTAGCCAGAATGCCTAGTAGAATGATAGAAAGAAGTATTAGTACTAGACAACTCTCAAGATCTAGCAGAACATCTACAAGTAGAAACTACCCAACAATGCCTAGAAATAACATTGATATTGACCTTAGAAAATGTGAGGAAGATAATTTCTTAATTTTAACAGAATATATAAATAGTCAAAATAATTACGAAGAAATTATAGCCTTCGTTAATACAGGAGTAAGTGCCAGTCATATTAGAGCAGATTTAGTTGATCATTTACTAGAAGAAAAATTACCGCAAGGAATAACTCTTACGAATTATCGTGGAATTAAATATGAAATTAAAATATTTGTTAATCTAGAACTAAGTTTCACAGATATAGAAGGAGAACAATTTAAACTAAATCTTAAAATTCATAAAGATTATAGAATTGGAAAATATACTAGTCCAATATTATTGAGAATGAATTTTCTTGAGAAAATCTCACCATTTTATATTCAGAAGAATACTTTACAAATAACTATAGAAGGAAAACAAAAAATGATTTCTAGAGTTAACAAAAACAAAGAACCAATCTAAATGATACAAGTAATTAGATCAATCAAAACTAGCATATTTAGTCCATATATTAAGATAACTCTCAATTTACCAGATTACTGTATGATAAAATTTTATGCTATACTTGATACTGGATCAGGTATTTGCCTATGCAAAAGATATGTGTTCCAGAATATTACTATAGAAGAGACTATAAAAAGACAACTTATGAACAAACAGCCAGTGATATTGTAGAAATCTATAGAGATTTTGTAGAAAATGTTCATATAATTATAGGAAATAGAGAATGTTTTATACATCGAATATATGCAACAAATAAAATCGGATGTGATGTCCTTTTAGAAGAAAATTTTATCTATACATATAACTCTTTTACACAATATAAAGATAGTTTTGAATTTACCACACCTTATAATCACAAAATTAAAACACCAAAAAATTATAAAGCCATTGAAATTGCACATCAACAAGTTCACCATAAACTCAGACATTAGAGTTCTGTAGGTAATCGTGGTGGATGTTATACAGAAATTAATCAAAACAAAAAAATTCAGTATTAGGAATTAACAATTTAGAAGAAGAATTAGAAAGTATTAAATTAGAACTAAAAGAATGTTATCATGAATACTCCTTAGCTAAATAGGATAAACATAAACCTATGGCAACCATTGAACTAAAAGACCCATAAGCTAAAATTTCAGGAAAACAATTTCCTTACGGTGAAGATAAAAAAGAATTTAAAATACAAATTAAAGAACTCTTACAATTATGAGTTATAAAAGAATCAATCAATCCATATAATAGTCTATCATTTATGATTAGAAACCATAGTGAAATTAAAAGAGGAAAAACTAGAATGGTAATTGATTGTAGAGAATTAAACTCTAAAACTGTATCAAATAGCTATAAACTACCAATAAAAAAATTGTTAATAAAACAAATACAAAGAAGTAAAATATATTCTAAATTTGATTGTAAATCTGGATATTGGCAAATAAAACTAGATGAATCATCAAAATCTTTAACTAGTTTTACTACCCCTAATCCATTAAGACAATTCGAATGAAATGTTATGCCATTTGGATTAATGAATGCACCACCCATATTTCAACAGAGAATGGATAAGATTATTAGACCAGTAAAGAACTTTTACATTGTTTATGTAAATAATATTCTTAGTCATAGTAAGAATCTAAAAGAGCATATTGAACATCTTAAAAAATTCAATTATATTGCTAGAAAATATGAATTAACCTTATCAGAAAGAAAAGCAGAAATAGTTAAGACTGAAATTGAATTTTTAGCATATATTTTTACTGAAGAAAAAATACTTCAACAACCTCATATTGGGAAAAAGATTATAGAATTTTCAGAAGAAATTAAAGATAAGAAAGGGCTACGGAGCTTTATCAGATTATTAAATTATTCAAAAAAATTTATTAAAATTTGTACAAAATACAAAGTCCACTTTACCAGAAACTCGAAAAAGGAGTTGAATGGGAATGGAAACAAGAAAATATTGAAATGATAAATAAAATTAAGAGAATATGTAAAAATCTACCAGAACTAAATATTTCAAATGATGATGATTTTTTTTATTTTAGAAACTGATGCATTTTTATTACATTGGGGAGCAATTCTCAAAAGAAAAGAAAATTATAAAGAATTCCTTTGTAATCCATTATGTAAATGTCCGGAAGAGCTTGTTGATTATACTTCAAGCACATTCAAAGATGTCGAAACCAGGTATGATATCAATCGTAAAGAATGTTTAGCCGTTAAGAAATGCGTAACAAAATTTGAACATTGTTTGCTACTTAGAAACTTTCTTATTAGAACAGATAATACTCAGGTAAAACCATTATTAGCAAATAAATTTGGAACAAGTGCAGCTGAAAGACCACTTATTAGGATGCAAATGTGGTTTGCGCCATTTAAATTTGATATTATCCATATTAAAGGAAAAGATAATTTTATTCCAAATTTTTTAATTAGGAATGGAGTAAATCAAGAAGGAGCTAGATGTATTGAAGTTCCAGATGAACATAAAGATTACTGCAATAGAATCCAAGATAACTTTGATGGAAATGACTGCTGCTAAGCCAATATCTGAGAAGCTAATTAGACTATATTATCTGAAGGCCCTAATGCCAATAAATCTGAAGGCCCTAGTATTGAACAAGAAGCATTAAAGCTTCATAAATTATCAGTCAAGGAGAATACTACCTTGACTCCCTCACAGGAGAGAAAATTTACAAATGATAGTATCTCAATACAAGAGCTTAATTGCTCAAATATTATCAAGGCCTGTAACACCCCTGGTGTTATGGATATCAAAAATAAAAACGATTTTATTCTTGCATATGTATTGTTCAATATAGCTTGCTGCTGGTTTACCAGTATTGGAGGATGGATGAAAACTTTAACATATGGAACATATAACAAAGTTAATCTTTATCCAGGAGCCCCACCTTATTGGGTTCGTGCTATCTATGAAATGAGAAATATAATTTGTATTTACCCATCTGAATCCTTAAAAGAAGTTTCTATGTTACCAAAAGAAGTGGTCCAAGCCATTGAAAGATATTGTAAAGTTCTTAAACATAAAAACATATACATCAGATTTTTCTCTGCTAGTCCCTAATGAGATAATGAAGAAGATAGACTACTGCTAGTTAGCCATGTCATAAGGATTGCCACTACTTCTGAGTATCTTCAAACTGAGAAGAGTGAAATTCATTAAAGTACACCAGCGGATGTCATTAACATGACAGCCTTCCGTAGAGCAAAATGATACAATAAGCAGTTTGAGCATATTCAGAAAATTATTGAAGAAAAATAGAAAATATGAGTATATGAGTCACAAGACCACCTGATTTACAGCAAAGCTGTGACAACCACTAAGCAAGAAAATTGACATTATCTTGATATATGATGTAATCATATTTTGGGAGGAAATGCTAGTGGAACATAAAAGACTAAAAATGAGCTGTGTAAATAGTTTTGACGTTATCCAAATAAGTGCGAGTGCTGTAGTAATGAAAAGATGGCCCACCAATTTCACTAGATCCATAGGAATTTCCGAATGAGTAGTTTGAGTCTCATATGGAAAAGTAAATGACCCCCTTTATCACTATTTTATTAAAATCGCTTTGATAAAGAAAAATTATGGGGTTTCACCTCAATAATTTTTCATATTAAGACAAAGAACTTTAGGTCACAGTAAGATTCTCATTATCTTACACAGTAACATAACAATAATGAAGAACAGCTGGTGAACTTTTTGAGTCTCTAAATTGAAGACTGATTCTCAGAAGAATGCATCCATCCTTAAGCAAAAACTTATTTCTCTAACTCGTTTTCAAATCTTGTAACCATTTCAGTTTCTCTCTTTCAATTGAAATCTGTAATAAGGTAATTTCTATGGAGTTCTAATCTCTTTAGAGAGAGTATCAAGAGTGTAGTTGAAATATGTATGTATACTCTTTTATAAGAGATATTAGTGTGATGTGTTTATGAAATCAAAGTTTTTTGAAGATATCGTCTTCTCATCCTTATTGTATTCTCAAAAGCTTTTATCTTACTTATACTTCAACGGTGAAAACCTTGAAGATTAGTGCAAATATCTTGTTGCCGTGTGTAGGTATTTTAGACGTTGTTAAAGAAAGTCGTGAGAACCCTGTTACCATTCAAAGTAATGTTTTAACTAGGAGTTGAAAGGAAAATTGTGATTCCGTGTGATCCATTGTGAGATATGCAAAAGAGTTAGAGAGAAAATAAATAAGAATGCGGAAGTCGTGTTGGTCCATAACCCACTTTCATAAACTCAAACAACACCGATCACTTATATCTGGATATACTAACATATGAGAGCAAGCTCGAGGGAAATTTCGTTGACATTAATCTGCATTTACCTTCTTCTTCAATACTGTAAGATCTTTCTAATTTATATCAGTTACTTGTATTAATATTTGCACTCCTCCTATTTATTAGGTTTTAGTTAATTGTATTAAAAAATTAGAAAATTTACTGTGAAAGAAAAAGAGAAAAAATTAAATCATTTTATACTATACTTGATTATTTTCTAAAAAATAATAGAGATATACTCGTGCCTATAAAAGAAAATATAGTCAGAATTAATAAAAAAATTAATAAATTAGAAAATAAAATTAGAACATTAAACGATTGTTTTGATAAAAGATATATAAATAAATACGAGCATAATTGACTTTTCCATTTGTTAGGAGAAATAAACCAAACTTATCCTATATTAGGAATAGAAAACTTTGACTTGACTAAAGAATAGAGGAAGGATATTTATTTCTTTTTAAACAGAGAGTGTCATCCAAAGTGTCAACCAAGATGATACTGTAGCATGATTAAATAAAAAATATAGGTCTAAAATTCAATGATGAGGCCGATTGTTTTTGTCGTTGGGTTGTCAACTTTTCAAATCTTGAACAGTAAGTTATTGTTTTGGGCTGCGCAAAAAAACAAAACCACAAAATTAGCTGCTAATGAGGATGAACTGATGAAGACACTTTATCTACCATCACAACTTTGTTTCAACTCTCAACAACCCCTAAAATGATAAAAAGTTAGATCATATGTTTATCAAATATTTTTATTAATTTTCTTCTCATCAAAGTCCTAACAAGTACATAATTTCATACATGAACCGCACCGATACTCGAACATAGAATAACATATTTTACTAATATATAGAACCACATCAATTCAACGTCGATTATTCAACCTCTTAAATAAAACAATTTTGGGTTTTTTTTAGCATTTTTTATGTTATGCTTGATCAGGCATTGAATCAGAAGTTCGATATTGGAACATAAGCAAATTATATTCACATTTTACTTATTCTGTTTACATGCCGCCATAAAACCTGGTGAAGCATTATTCAGTAATTAGCTGCAACAATTCAGAAAACTCACGATGATTTCTTCTGTACAAGGAGAAAAATTCAAAACTCAATTGTTTGTACCAAGTGTTCGAATCCCATTTCCTTTATCAGCAATTGCATCGGGATTTTGTTCTTCTCTCTTCACATGAGCTTCACCAGCATTCCAGATCATCGAAGTAGACGAAAAATCCATAGAAACCGATTTTCTAACTATTTGTTGTAACGCCCCATCCACTTTTGCACGATGATCAGCCAAATCACTTACCACTCGATGCTTACCCCTCCTAGCATCGAGACTATCACAATTTTTCTGCAACGTTTCAACCGAAACTCCACCAATATTTTCGGCCCCAGTTCTCGATTCAACAGTTAAATCAGTTTCCACTTCACGTACATCCAATCCGCTATTTGTTTGTTCTTCGTCTCGTGAACCCAAATTACTCGAATTCGTGTCCACTGCATTCACCTGATCTGCAGTGTTCGTATTGCTGGCTATCGGGGCACGACAAAGGGGACAATGTTTGTTCGACCTTAACCAGGTATCGATACACTGGACATGAAAAGCATGGCTACATTTAGGCAACAGCCTAAGACTCTCATTTTCTTGAAATCCACTTAAGCAAACAGAACAATCAGTCCCTTCAATCAAACCTTCACCACTTTTGTACTTAAAAACCGCTATAGATTCGATTATCGATCGATTTAGCCCTACTGTACGTATATACCATATAGGATGATCCACCACAGGCCCTTGATTTTCATCGATAAAATCTTCTCTGGCACTATTCTCCAATGGTCTGGAATTCCTCATCCTCGACCGGTACCTCCTTATAGAAACATAAGAAATAACCATAAAAGTAGCACCAAGAACACAGATGATGAGGATCAAAGTTATTGAAATTTGATGATGCTGGCTAGACGGAGGAGGAGGAGGTGGCGGCAAAGGTGGAGAAGGCGGTGGAGAAAAGAAATCTTCATTGCACTGATCAGGGCAATCATAACAGGTGTAACAAGTTGCATGTTTCTTTTCATCCTTGGGCTTTTTATCTAAGAACAAAAATTTTCTATAATGAAAAGCCATCAAGAAACGCTTTAGATTCAAGAAAAAGGAGAGGATCAGATAAGGAATTGATTGTTCATGCTTGATTTTTGTTGCATATTGAATTTGGAAAAAGTTTACTTGTAATTTCAATTTTAGTTTGGTTTGTCAAAAGAAGACTGACTTGTAAAGTTAGTGGTTGGTATTTGGCTATATGCTGGTGACATTTCAATGCACATTCACTTGTTTTAATATTTATTTAATATATATTAACTATATTTCCTTTTCAAGATTGTTTTTTTCAAATATCAAAACCAATTTGATCACAAACTAGAAAACTATAAAATCTACCCACTACATCCTATTTTTCCAACTTTTTAAAAAGAAAAAACGAACTTTCATTCAGACTTGTCAAAGAGTACCAAATAGACTACAAACATGTGGACTTCTCAATCCGCATAGAATCGTGGATGAAATATAGTCCATTAGGTAGATATTACTAGATTTAGGCGTTGTGTGATATTGGATTAATTACACTTGTACTATACGACCCGTTATATCTATGTTGAAATACATATGATTGGAGGATAATTGAAGCTATTTGTTTATATAGTTCTTTTCTTGTTTAATCATATTCAATTTTATATATGAAATATGAGAATTTTCTCAATTCTCATTTATTATTATTTAGTATTGGTTGTGAATTAGTTAGTTATAGATTTTATTTTATTTTTTTAATTTTTTTTAACACGTTCTTTGCATATTTTGTTCAAGTTAATTTTTTTGCTTCATTGCCTAATAGTACAAATAATTATTCTGTTAAAATTGATAAATACAACATATCGGTATTGTTACCCAACATATCGGTATTGTTACCCAATCTAGCCCCCGTTTGACACCCATTAATTTCTCTTTCTCTTTCTCATTCTCATTCTCATTCTTCATTTCAACCACACATTCTCCAAATAAAATAATATTATATACAAATCAAAAAAATTTCATCACTTTTCCACCACACATTCTCACATCAATCACTATTTCAAAATTTCTATTTCTCCCAAAATGGGTTTCAAACAGTGGCCTAAAATTAAATATGATAGTGAAGTTCACTCAACTTTTATCTTTTTTCGACCCTAAGTCTAAAAGAATTAATATTTTTTCAATGAAAATTTTACTAGCCAACCCACTAGGCTTAGCAACTTGAGTTTTAAGTCAATGGCCTAGTAATAAATGTTGAATAATTATCTAATTGAAAGTTAGTGTGCAAAAGTGTGTTAGTCAACAAATTGTTTTAAACAATTATAGTAATATTTTTTAAATCTATTAAAGACCCCTCAAGTTATTTACAGGGTTTTTGGTAAGGATTAAAATTATATTTTTAGTAGATTGTGATAAAAGTTTTTGAAATATGTGGTTGAAAAGTTGTGGAACCCATAAAAGATGTGGTTAATATTGATTATTTGACTTTGACTTAGATTAAAATCTGATTTTAATCCGTACCAAACAAGGCCTTAAAAGTCGTTTGAATTTTGGTGTAACCTAGGTTAATAAGAGCTCATGGTAGGTTTGGCCAACTTTAATATAATTTATGAAATAGTTGATTTAGCTATAACAAAAAAATAAAAATAAAAAAAAGGCAAGATCAACGTTAACTCAAAAAATCAGTATTGAAGAGTGAATTTCCAGTTGCGTAATCTGTCAATGAAACCTTAAGAGTTGATTTTAAGCGATGGATTCTACATGCATTCTCTTGCTATTTGATTATTGATATTCGTAATGTAGCAAAAATTATTTTTACTATGTAAAGATTATCAACTTCGAAAACAAGTTTCAATAGGAACAATGCAGTGACATGTTAGAAGTTCATGGAGACTCGAGGTTTCCACGACCTCTCCCACGTAATCCACCAGGTGATGGATGATGTGGACGGACGAACCAGATTCATTCGTCATGTGGCAGACGAACTAAATCTATTCGCCATGTGCGCAAATGAACTAAACCCATCCGCCTCATTGCGAATGCTAAGGCATACACTCTGCATTACTTCGTCACAATTCAAACAAACTGATCAATATTACTGACATTGAGTCCAAAGTGATGAAACTCAGAACGCAATTACCACTCCTATGTTAGTGGACATTAATTAAACCGCCCACCTATGGATTATCGAATTAACACCTAAGGAAGGATGGTCCACCCTAGATTCAAAGTCATGTGCTCCACATCCAACTATTATTCTCTTATCTCCACTCATTATAAATACTCACACCTACACTATGAAAAGGGGTGGATCCAGGAAGAGAAAAAGAGTATACAATCTTTGCCTTATAGACATACACATATTTGCCTTGATAACCAGGTTTCGGTGATCACCAACGGACATCTTAAATCCGATTTACCAACTCACTAATTTGACCGTCGAAGTGCTCGCAGCCACTTTCACCCCCACCGAAAAAGGTTATGAGCAACTAACAGTGTATTACTACGCATGGTAAAGAGCTTACATGGAAGTCTGTCCTGTTGGCCACGTGTTTGGGTCACTTTTCGGGGTCAACAATTAGCATAGACGAATTCAAGAATTTAAAACGTATGAGACTGAAATTTATTAAGCCGACAAAGTAACAATTCAAAAATATATTTATTAAGTCGACAAGGCAAAGGTAGTGAGATGAGGATTAATGAAGGAATCAGATTAGATTTTGGAGCTTCTTTTTCTATCACAGCAAATTGGAGTTTCTTCGCTAAAAATACAATTTTTGTGAACAATAACAAAAAACGAAGAGATAAATAAACAATCAAGTGCACTTCATGAAAAATGAAAAGCAAAAAACAAGCAATAATATTTTGCTTATACACTTCTTCTACAGTAGCAATGAAGGGATTGGGGAAATTAGGGTTGCACAGGGGAAATGGGGAACGCGGCACCAACAAAGGGGCGAGGATTGGAAAGGAAATTCGGGTTTTAGATTTGGGGCAAGTAAAAGGAGAAATAATGTTAATCACAGTTCTCGGCTACAATAGTCATTCTACGTGGCTGCTTGTTATTTGATGCATTAGTTTTCTGTAATTCTGTAACCTCAAATAACAAGTTATCACATAATATGACTAGTTATGGCAGTCGCCAACTATAAATTGTAAACGAGATTGGGGCTTGTAACTTGACTTGGGACAAGTATAAAAATTAAGTGCTATTTTTTCTAAACATTGATCGATCTTATTTTGGATATGGGCTGGTCTAAAAAATAAAGAGGAAATTAAACCTAGCCTTGGTTTTAAAATATCATTTTCATAAATCAAGTACTAGTTTCATAATACAAAAATCAGGTTTTAATTAAAGATCTTAATTATTGATTATGCATTTTTTCATCCCTAATTTTTCCTCCACCTTCTCTATTATCACAATCATTCTCTCTGCCTCTTATCCTCTCTGTCTCTCCACTGCCAATCACCCCCATTCCACCGCCAATCACCCCCTTCACAAATATGTCCTCATCAAATATGCCTCGCGCGGCAGCAATCATCGCAGTGGTGTCCTCCTTTGTTCAGTAGCATCCTCAGTGCAGATCTGGTGCGGTGGTGTAGAGGTGGGTGTCGAGTTTTGTCGTGCGTGAGGTTGGTGGTGGATTTGCTGTGAGGTTGTGGTGCGTGCAGTTGGCAGTGGGTGCTGTGGTTTGGTAGTGGTTGTCAGGTTTTGCCGTGTGTGCTGTTGGCGGTGGGTGCGGTAGTGATTTTTTTGTTGGATGTGTTTGTCATTTACCCCCAAACTCGTTCTCTTTCTCGCTGCTCCCTTCTCTTTTGTCGCTATCACGATGATCAAGTAGCGACGGTGCAGTGAAGGTGGTGATGGTAGGGGCTCTAAGGACCTTGGCAGGCGACTCCCGTTGGTTAGCTATTGGCGCTTCGTGATTGTGGTGCGATGGTGGTGGTGGCGTCATTAGGTTGTGTTTGGTGGTTTGGCGGAAGTGCGTCGGTGATGGCAATGGTGGGGTAGTTTTGGCGGCGACGGTGGCAGCGAGTTTAGTGGTGTTTGGGTGGTGGTAGTGGTGACGATGACGGTTTGGTGTAATGGTGAAAGTGTTAGCTGCGATGTTTGAAACAATGATTTTGTTATTGGGAAGTGGTGGTGTTGGTGTTGGTGTTGGCGGCGGTAGTACATTTCTATGGTGGTGTTGGTGTTGGCGGCGAAGACGATGGTGGTGTTGTGTTGGTGGTGGTCACAAGTGATTTTTTGAATGTGACCAATAAATTGGTTGATGTGTGACTAATAAATAGCAAATTGTGACCAATAAATACTGTGTAACCTACAAATTTATTAATTTGTGATTAATAAAAGTAATCTATGACTTATAATTTGGTGTTTTGTGACCATAAAATAAGTTGTGTGATTTGTAAATTTTGTGATTTGTAACCAATGAACATATTGTGACTTTTAAATTTTCACGTTGTGATCGATGAACGAATTGTGACTTATCAAAATTTTGAATTGTGATCTCAAATTTTTTGAATTATGACCAAATTGTAAAGATCTGTGACCTTAACATATTCGTCGGAGTTGGAACACTTGTTGGAATCAGAGTAGTCGTTGAAATAAAGTGGCGGCAAAACGGTCGTCAGAATAGTCTCCGGAACAGTCCCCGAGAAAAGTTGTCATTGGAACGATAGCAGGAATAGTCCCCGAAGCGATAGGGGTGGTGGAGGTGGGGTGGGGTAATTATATTAGATTATAATTAAATATTTAATAATAAATTGATTTGATAATTCATTATTTGTTAAATTAAAAAATTAAAAAACCTCATTTTTGAATTTTGAAACTTGGTTTTGTATTTTTGAAAGGGTGTAAAGTAAATACTTTAGAAATGTATTGTTCCCAAAAATAAATAGTCTAAAAATGGATCTAGGCTTGGACTGTAGCCCAATCCAACCCGTTCTTGGATTCGCCTCATTAGTATCTAACGCTGTTAATGGTTAATAAAATGAGAGTAAATGCACAACATGTCTTCAATTCAAAAACTAGTAAGCTCACAATCCTCCTAACGAAAATGACAAGTTGAACCTCGACCCAAGCAACAAGCTACACCATAAAAGAAAAGTAAAGTAATTAGTTCGTGAAGACCACCATCATGGGCGGGTCTACAATGGGTGTAGTGGGGTTTGTTGCTCCCACACTCAATTTGAAATCCAAGATTTTAAAATATAGTTTTCAAGATTTTAAATAAGATTTTAAAAAAAAAAAAATCCTTATAATTTTCTATTTTACAACCACAATTAAAATTTTGTGAAATTTGCCTCATAACTCTTCTCTCCTCGCTCTACCCCTGATCACCATTGTATAACATCTTTGGTTAATCAAGCCAAGGCCTGAGAAGTACTACTTTACTTGATAGAAGATGTAGCGTTTAAACAAATAAGTCCATTTATGGAAATTAAAATCAATATTATGTTGTTATGAAAATCGACGCCAATAGTTTTAGGGAAATTAACACAAATGGCCCCCAATCTATAAGCCTTGTACGAAATAGTCTTGATTATTTCATTCTAGTAACCATGGTCCTGGACTTAGGTTTAGATGTGAAAATAGTCCAAGAATCAAGAAAGAATTAGGCTTTGGACTAGTTCAGAAAATGATACAAATCCATAATGGAATAAAAGGCTTAGCTTGATTACGAATTATGGGTTATTTTAGTTCATCCCAGAAGAATGATTCAGAATAGGGAAAATTAGCCTAAACCCTACATATAAACTATACAATTCAAAATTAAGGTGGTATAGTTTTAATTCACAAATCAGGTAATAATGAAGATTAAGATTATGATTAATGTATTAAATAATTATACTAAATCAAATCAGATCTTTTCAAATAATACCATGTCACGATCGGGACTCCACCTGCAACTTCACAACCACTGTAACACAGAAATGGGATAATTCCAGCTGGGTTAGCTGGATATGAAACCAATCAAAATAGAAAATAGAATGGGGAATAGGAATAACGTAAAAATGAAGAAGAAAGAGGTGAGAAAGCTATTGATTCAATCAACAATTTCACTGAAATTTGGCAGAAAACAATACAGACTTCCCTCTCGCACCTGGGCTGCTATATATCCCTTCATCCATTTAAAAGTCACATTTCCCCAACTGAAAGTGATAAAGCGTAAAACAAACCTATTACAATTTATTTAGGCAAAATGGTGTCATTTTGATTTAAAGCCAAACGGTGTCATTACAATTCCAAATTCTGTTAATTGTTGTTGGACTTCTTCTTCCTTTCAATTCTACGTCTTCTTATTCCCCAATTACTCTTCACCTGACAACCCTCCCTTTCAAATTGATCTTGTCCCCAAGATCTATAGAGAGGAAATTTCGATTTTATCCATTCAGCATCCTCCCCCATTAAACGATCTCCAGGTAAATCTGACCATTTAATAAGCCATTGTGTTGCTATGTGATTTTGTTTGCTTACCACCCTGGTTTGTAATATGGCTTGAGGCAAGTGCGCTGGCTGATGTGGGTGAGTTTCGTCTGGTAATTGCAATACTGGCATTGCTCTATCACCTAATTGTTTCTTCAACAATGAGACATGGAAGACCGGGTGGATTCTGGAAGTGGCTGGGAGAGATAACTGATAAGCCACTGTGCATATTTTCTTGATAATAAGATAGGGACCAAAATAGCTTGCCCCCAATTTATAATTCTATCCGTGCTCCACGGATTGTTGCTTGTTGGGGTGGAGTTTGAGGAAGACCCAATCACCTTCATCAAAAGACCTTTCAGACCTCTTCTTATCCGCATATAATTTCATTCAGGCACTTGCTTGTGAAAGATTTTCCTTCAGCTGTTGATTTAATGTATCTTTCTTGAAGCTACTCTTCCACAGCTGCAACATTTGATTGCTAGTATGGTCCCAAAGACAATTGAGGTGGCTTAGTTCCATAAAGGGCTTCAAAGGGAGTCATTCTTATGGAGGAATAGTAGGAAGTATTATACCACCACTCTACTAGTGAAAGCCATTTTCCACTATTTAGGATGTTGATATGTCATGCACCTTAAGTACATCTCTAAGCACAGGTTGAGTCTTTCAGTTTGCCCATCCAATTGAGGGAGATAAGCAGAGCTCAAGTGGAGTTGAGTGCCCATGAGTTGAAATAGTTCCTGCCAAAACTTGTTTGTAAAGACATTATCCCTGTTAGATACAATGCTTTGTGGTAGTCCATGGAGTTTAAACACAACATCAATATGAGAGATGGCAATGAAGTGTCCATATTTTGTAAATCTATCAACTACCACCATAATAGTATTTTCATCCCCTGAATTAGGTAATCCTTCTATGAAGTCCATGCTGATGTGACTCTAGGCATGTAAAGGCACTGGTAAAGGCTGAAGTAATCTAGGGTAGGGTACGTGCTCTCCCTTACATTTTTAACATACCTCATACTGCATCACCTCCCTCTTTATATCTTGATTCATCCTTGGCCAGTGAAGTGTTGCTTGGGCATATAAATGCTGTTGTGAATATAAATGCTGTTGTGAATTCCTGAATGGCCCTTTTCCTGAGATCCATGAACATTTCGGATCAACTTTGATCTAATCTTCCCTTCTACTCCAATATATAATATGTCCTTGTACTTCAAAACTCCATTGTTGTACTGAAAGTTAGGATCAGAATTAGGTAAGCTGGGTGTCTTCTATCCTATATCAACACAACCCCAATTTTCCCTTGGCAAGCATCAATTTCAATGATAAATAGTTTATGAAAATCGGGTAGAATAAGGACATGGGTTAAACTCATGGCGTGCTTCAATTGATCAAAGGCTGAATCTGCCTCCATGTTCCGCTTGAAGTTGTCCTTTTTAAGCAAATTCGTTAGTGGTTTGTCTATCACCCCATAATTTCTAACATTTTTTTTGTAATATCCAGTCAACCTTAAAAAGCCTCTCAATTATTTGATGGTCTTAGGTCTAGGCCATAGCTGCATGGCATCCACCTTAATGGGATCAGCTGAAACTCTCCCTGGCTGATGATGTGACCCAAGTACTCAATCTGTGATTTTCCAAAACTGCATTTGGATCTCTTGGCACACAATTGACGCCTCAGTAATATCCCTATTACTGATTCCAAGTGTTGGCAATGAAAATCCAAGTCAGTGCTATACACTAAGATATCATCAAAAAACACTAGCACGTACCTCCTTAATTTGTCATTGAACACCTCATTCATAAGACTTTGAAAAGTAGCAGGTGCATTGGTGATGCCAAATGGCATTACTTTAAACTCACATAGCTCTTGGTGAGTTTTAAATGATGTCTTATGCACATCTTCCTTAGTGACTCTAATTTGGTGGTAACCTGCCCTGAGGTCAATCTTTGAAAAGAATTTTTCCCCATGAAGTTCATCCAAGAGTTCATCAATGAGTGGCGTTGTAAACTTAACTTTGATGATTAAGTTATTCAATTGTCAGTAGTCTACAGAAAACCTCCAAGAGCCATCTTTTTTCTTGACTAGGAGGACATGATATGCAAAAGAATTGTAACTGGCCTGAATGATCCTAGTCTGCAGCGTCTCCTCGATCAATTTCTCTATCTCTGTTTTCTGGATGAAGGGACACATATAGGGCCTGATTTTGAATGGTTGGGATCCCTCTTTTAAACGGAAATGATGGTCATGATACCTAGGATGGGGTAGTCCATTTGGTTCTTCAAACACCCTTAGAAATTGATGGATCACTTCAAGGATTCTGCAAGGTACCTCTTCCTCATTTTCTTCAGTGGTGTAGTACAATTGTTTCACCATCCCATAGTTATTCCTAGAGAACATCTTCTCCATTTCCTGTACATCCATCATTTTCACTGGATATACAGGTGCTTCACTCCTCAATTCTATTTCATCTTTGTGGTTTTTGAATTTGATATACCTTTGTGCGAAATCAAAAACAATAGGGCCAGATTGGCTCAACCAATTCACTCCTAATACCATGTCAGTGACTCCTAGAATCTCCACACCAATGGTTGGCAAATAGCCTCACTTTCTAACTTACTATCATAGTATTGGTTTCATCTATGGCATAGTTCAATTCTTTAATCAATTTCTCATCTACAAAAATGTGGGTACTCCCACTATCAATAAGTATAGACACCTTTGTCCCTTTGATTACTCCAGGCACTCTAATGGTTTTGGGCTTCAAACTTCCAGCTAAGGCACTAATGGAAATTTCCATGACTTTTTCACCCCCTTGTTCCTCCTCAGATTCAGAATTTTTACCCTGCTGATGTCTAGCCTCTTCCTCTTCATCCACCATTATGAAATTGATGGACCCATTCTTACAAATATGGCCTACAGTATACTTTTCATCACATTTATAACAAAATCTCAAGTTCCTTTTTATTTGGAAATGTGTAGGTGTAATTGTTTTGAAGTTATTGGGTGGTTTACTGGATTTGGAAGTGGGTTCAGCTGGTTTAATTTCATCAGGTGGTCTGTAGGGGTGTGAATTCCATCTGTTGGAATTAGGTAGGAAGGTCTTAGGTTTTTTGAATTTGTTGATGGCCAGTATCATAGATTTCTGCATGCTTACAATTTCAAAAGCTTTAGCTAGTATATCAAGTTTCATCATCTTGAACATATGAAGCTCTTAATGGCAGAAAGTGCACATAACAAATTCATTGGGATGAAGAGGGTGAGAAGAAGGTTTTGGGTCCAGAAATAGTGGAACAGATTGCAAATGTTGTGGAGAAGATCAGAGAAAGGATTATAACAGTACAAGACAGACATAAGTCTTATGCTGACAAGAGACAAAAGGAACTATAATTTGAAATTGGTGAAAAATGTTCCTTAAAGTGGCTCCTATGAAAGGTGTGGTAAGGTTTGGAAAGAAAGGGAAACTTAGACTAAGGTTTATTAGACCTTTTGAAATTTTGGAAAGAGTTGGGAACGTGACCTATATGTTGGCTTTACCGCTAGAGTTATCAGCAGTACAAAATGTTTTTCACATCTCAATGTTAAGGAAATATGTCCATGATCCGGACCACATTGTTAGTTATGCATCCTTGGATGTTAACAAAGATATGACATATGAGGAAACTCCTGCGGTTATACTTAAGAGGAAAGCTCATACCTTGAGGAATAAAGATATTCGTTTAGTTAAAGTCCAATGCAACAGACATGGTAGAGAAGAGACAACTTGGGAAAGAGAAGATGAGATTTTAGCCAAATATCCAGACATTTCCAAATCAAGCAAGTTTAATTTCGAGGACGAAATTTATTAAGTGGGGGAGGTTGTAGCCAACCGAATTTTAAAATGTAAATTTTACAACTTAAGTTGTGTCGCTACGACATTACTGTCAAAGTTTAGAATTTATTTTACGTATGTCAAGTTGTCTAGCAAAACATTTAATATAAGAATTCAAAATGATTTTTAATCTTAAAAATTCAATTTTTTTTATCGAGTCGAATTTTACACCCAATATCTATTTTAAATCACTCTTGGTTCAATATTCCTCTTTGGCCCAAGTTTAAGTCCATGATCAGCCCAAATCAATTGTCCAAATTTTGGAGCATAGGGTTGTAGGGCTCAACAGTGTCAAAACCAAAAACCCGTCATTTCCACCTCCAAAATTTTCACTCTCACGGCTGAACAAAACTTCACAAGAAATCTGGGCATTTCAACTAGATAAATCTCTCAACGTTTGAACAATTATTTTTCTTTGATTTTATCATCATCATGGTCTAATCCACATTGACAGACTGCACTAGTTCTTCAGTTCTTCCAATTTCAGGTTGAACTCTCGAACCAGTAAATCCTTCTCGGCAAATCTGTGCAAGTAACTCATTCGAAAATAATTTTCAGTTTTCGTTGGAATTCTATAATCTCTGTTCTTCTCAATATATTAATAATGAAAAAAAAATGAAATCTCTGAGTTTATTGTCATACTCCATCTCTGTTCAATCCAATAACACAATCAATATTCATACATTCTTTCACATAGTAATCTCACTAAAAAAACCAACACACACACACTAGAGGATGGAAGTCAAAGCCATGAGTTGAGTTTTGGAGTGACCTGCAATTTTGGTTGGAAATCATCAAGATGTAAATACCATTTTGGAAATCCTCATACCCAACTCTCTCTGGGTGAAAATGGATTTGGGAATGGGGGGTTGGTATTAAATGTTGAAAATTCATTTTTAAATCCTAAAGTTTGGCCAAAAATTTAAGTTAGTCCCCTATTTAATTTTAACTCATTCACCATCCCTAAAATTTAAGTATTCTTCAAATTAAATATAAAATATTTTCTAATTTTATCATATTGCCCATAAACATTCTAATTTTGATTATTAGACCGTAAAGATTTAAAGGATTAACAAATTACTCATTTCTTTACTTTCAAAAGTTCAATCTAGTCCCTAAAAGTTTTAAAGTATTAATTAGGACTTAGTATCCTAAATTATATTAATCGTGTTCTTGCTAGACGAGGTCGCGGGAAAAGTTTAAAGTACGGTAACATTACATTCGTTCAATTTCAAGAAAGTTTTCAAGACTTTGAGATGTGGTTTACATTTAAGCAATTGTGGTTATTTTGTCCATGTTAATTTTTGATGTGTGATTTTGATTTTGATATAATGCTTATACATACGAAAAGGTTGCGAGGGACCGTAAATAGGTCCGAGATCGAAAGTGGATCTTTGGGGTTGTCCTACAGTGCAAAATTTGTTAAGCGTTAATAACATATTGTCGGGGACCGTAAATAGATCCTGGATCGTAATTGGGTCCTTGGGGATGTCCCACAGTACATATTTCTACAATATGTTGTACTGATATTATATTCATAATTTAATTTCATGTTTAGATTTAATTTAGACTGATTGTCATTTTCTCCACTGAGTATAATTCGTTGTGCTCACCCCAATATTTTTCCCACCCTTTCAGGTTAAGAAGCTCAGCAAGGCAAGGCAATGAGCGGGGCAATCTTGATTAAATGATAGACCATTTAATTTATAAATTTTTGAAACAAGTATTTTAATAGTTGGTTTCCATTTTGTCAATTAAATCTCAAATTCTAGTATTTTGCAAATTTTGGCACTTTGCTTATTATATTTGGTATTGACACTTGGATGTGAGTAAATTATTCAAAGGATGTTTCCGCATTTTGTTCTAATTTGCTATAGTTTTAAAAAAAAAAGAATATATATATACACACACACATTTGACGTTGATTGAGAATACTTGTTTACAAGATATTTCGACTTAAGTAGCGGGCGTTACAAGAACCTTGCAATGTCAGCCCATTACCAGCTCTTTGGTTAGAGATAGGGCTCTCCACTCTCTTTTCTATTGGTTTGCTCTAAGGTCAGCTGTTAGTTGTGCCATCATAGCCACCATTTTCTCATAATATCTAGGACAATATCCTCAATTTTATCTTACCGATGACCAAACACTTGGAGGGTTTGATTCGTGGCTTCTAATTTACCCTCCAATCAACCAGTCACTACCTTAAATGTTGTACCTAAATATGCCATCTCCAAGTCTAGCTTCTTTAAATGTTCATCCATCACCTTAGCCCTAGTATCTATAATCTCAACAACCCAGTCTAATACGCCTGCTCTGATACCAATTTGTCACGACCAGGACTCCACTTGCAACTTCACAACCACTGTAACATAGAAATGAGATAATTTCAATAGGGTTAGCTGGATATGAAACCAATCAAAATAGAAAATAGAATGAAGAATGGGAATAATGTAAAAATGAAGAAGAAATAGATGAGAAAGTTGTTGATTCAATCAACAATTTCACTGAAATTTGGCAGAAAAGAATACAGACTTCCCTCTCACACCTGGGCTACTATATATCCATGCATACATTTAAAAGTCGCATTTCCCCAACTGAAAGTGATAAAGCGTAAAACTAACATATTACAATTTATTTAGGCAAAATGGTGTCATTTTGATTTATAGCTAAACAGTGTCGTTGCAATTCCAAATTTTGTTAATTGCTGTTGGATTTCTTCTTCCTTTCAGTTATGCTTCTTCTTATTCCCCAATTACTCTTCCCCTGACATACTGATACCATTATCTCTATAATCCCTCTCTTCCTCAACTTCCTTATCTCTACACTCCTTCTCTTTCTTAACTTCTTCCGCGTCGATACAGATGTTGATTGCAAGTGTGGTAGTAAAAATGAATTGAAATTGAAACTTTAGGTCAAGGGTGCACAGATTTGGGGGTTTTGGGATTTTGAAATTTTTTGATGAAATGAAGAGGATTCATTCAGCGGGCTCTATGGGTTTAGCTCCAATGTTGAACTAGAATTTGTGTCTTGGATTGCTGGTGGCGATGTGGTGGTGATGGTGGCGGCGTTGCAAATTTGATTCTACGTGTTTGTGTGGTTGCAAACTTTGTCTGTCTTTTATTTAATTTAATATTTATTACAAACTTTGGGGATAATGTTTGTAGATTTTGGTGATTATATGGCAGATCTTGGATTTTACTTAGTTTGTAATGGAACTAAATTTGTGTGGAAGGTATTTATGCTAATGTTCGACTGCATTTGGAGAAGCAGTAACTTTGCTTTATTTGTTTTGACAAACATTATAATCAATTCATGTAATTGCATGTATAATTTTTCATCTTAGAGCATGATATCTTCAAGGGCCCAAATTTTGTGGTAGGATTGAAGGTATAGAGGTCAAGAGGTGGTAGTTGAGGTAAGGAAATGTGGCGGTTATAGTGCAATATAGTAAGAAGAGAAACATTGACATGAAAAGTTCTTCATCGACATGGAGTGTGAATTGAAGTCGATGAACAACAATTAGGGGTGGCAAAAAGCTCGTGGACTCGCACAGTTCGGGCTCTGCTTGGCAAGGTTCAAGCCAAGCCCCATTTAGTGGCCTTGGCCCGAGCCCTGGCCGGCCCATGTGGCTCGTCGAGCCACACGGGCCGACTCCTATGCCACGGGCCCAAATGGCCCGTTTAATTTGAAAAATTTAGCCTGCTGTTGCAGGCAAATTTTCTGCCTGCAACAGCAGGCATTTTTTCCGCTTGCTACAGGTAGAAAAATTTGCCTACTAGAGGCATATTTTATCTGTCGCTATCTGCTTGTAGCAGCAGTTTACTTGTGTGCACGCAACAAATAAATTTTAAAAATTTAAAAAAATGAATATATTTTTTTTTCTATAAATACGAGAAAATTTTTATAATTTCATATCACTCTCCAATTGCTTAACTCTTTATGCAATATTCAATATTCTACTCTCCAATTGTTTAACTCTTATTTTCAATTTACACATTTTGCTATATTATTTACTACAATATTATGTATTCTACTCTCCCATTTCTTTTACACATTGGGCTATATTCTTTACTACAATTTTCCTCTATTATAATACTTACACATGGATTTTACCAGTGATGAAATTAATCAGTTTAAAGGTAGTTCGAGTGCTCCATCGGAGAACGATGCATCTCAAAATATTCCAATTAATTTGGAAGATATCGAAGAGGAGAAAGTAGTCCAGGTTAAAAGGTTGAAAAAAGAGTGCTGATTGTTGGCAACATCTGACTCGTAAAAAAGTTGGGGTTCAAAATGGAATTGATATTTGGAAAGCATGTTGCAATTATTGTGATAAAGAACTTAGTTGGAAACTCAGTTCGAGCACATCGCATTTAAATAGACACATTTTACGAAGTTGCAAAGCGAAACCAGTCGGTCTTGACCCGAAACAGATCGAACTAACATTTACCGGTTCTGATTCCACTCTATCCACTTTTGTATATTCACATGAAAGATTTCGTAATGGAATGGCCTCATACGTGGCCGCAGTAGAGATGCCGCTAACGATGATCGAGTCGGAACACTTTACTCGTCTTGTGCAGAATTATCTCCAGCCCAGGTTTCTTATTGTAGAAATACTCTTCGTTCGGATGCTATAAAATTATATAATAGAAGAAAACAAACTACTGTTGAAAGTCTAAAAACTTTTGATTGTGTTATATCATTTACCTCTGATTTATGGACCGGTGTTAATAAAAAGGGATATCTTGCTGCTACAGCTTATTACATCGATCACCTATGGATTATGCATAAAAAAATTATTGCATTCAGATGTGTAGAATATCCTCATAATGCGACTAACATATACATGGTTTTAAAATATATTATACAAGAATATGGTATGCAAGAAATGGTTAGAAGTTTTACTTTTGATAATGCTAGTGTAAACAAAGTTTTTATCGAAAAATTTATTGATGATTTGAACCTTACATATCTTATGTTACATTCGTGTGAAAGTTATGATAACGTTATTTCAATGTATTATAATGGTAGACATATATATGGACCCGAGCATAATTTAGAAGATTGGGAATGATCTCTTGCATTTAAAGTGAAAAAATTCTTAAAACCTTTTAACGATGCCACGAAGGAATGTAGCGGTGTTTATTATCCTACTTCTTCACTTGTTTTACAACATTTTTTCTATGTTTCACAAGCATTTCAAAAACATAGGAGTTTGTCAATTTTTGTTGACGTAATTTATTTTATGGAGGCAAAATTTCGTAAATATTGGGAAGAGATACCATCTTTATTTTTATTAGCTTCAGTAATGGACCATCGACTTAATTTAACTGGCACAAAAGCTACCATAAAGGGGATTTCAAATTTCATGAATGTAGAATTATCACATGTGCATATAGAATCTATGTTATGTGAAATGTATAACTATTACGTTGAAAAAAATGGTCAGTGTAGTTCTACTACCCAAAGTTCTTTTTCAAGAAATACATCAACAAATGTAGAATTTTTTTTGAATTTTTTAGAGACCAACACCAGTGTTCCCTCATTTACTTCTAGTTCGTCAATATCTAGAGTAATAAATGTCAGTGGTACAAATCTTGAAATTCCCTTTGAGTTAGCTAGGTATATGTGTGTGGACGTTCGTAGTATGTTACAACCACAACAATTAGAGGAATTTAATCTTTTATCATGGTAGAGGTGTAACGAAAGGCAATATCCAATTGTATCAAAAATTGCTCGCGATCTACTAACACCTCCGGTGTCTACGGTAGTATCGGAGGCTGCATTTAGTTTAGGTGGTCGAGTTTTTTTGTGACGAATCTAAAAGAAGATATATTGGAGGCTTTAATATATTTGAAGGATTGAGAATGTGCGAAATTACCCTTTCAAGAACAAGTTGATAGTATAATGGCCGAAAAGTTACAGCAAATTCAAGCATCTATGATATTGTAAGTTTTTAAATTGATTAGTTTAAAACAAATATAATTTTTAAATTTTTTTTGTATCAAGAAAATTGTACACGAAATATTTTATTCGTGTACAGTTTTAACTCCGCCTACGATAATTGTAGTCGGTCCCAAACCCCGATAAAGGAGGAGGGTTTACAATGTAAACTTTACATTTTTAAAATTTATTTAATTTATAACACTTATAAACTGTGCAAAATTTAAATTCTTTAAGTTAAAAAAAAAAAATCGAGCCGGCTCAGCCCGCAAAGGCTCGGGACGAAAGCTCGGGCCGAGCCTCATTTTTTTTTTGTTGGACTCGACTCGACTCGAGCCCAAAAAAGCTCAGGCTCGGTACGAGTTTTTTTTTTTTTTTTTTGGCTCGGCTCGGCTCGTTGCCACCCCTAACAACAATACTCTTTTTGCTATTGATGTAAGCATGAGGCATTTTGCAGTTAAAAGTGGATTATGATATTAAGAGACACTTTATGGCATTAGCATTCCTAAACTGTTGTATTTTATGATTGATTAACTCTCAAAAATGCTTACTCTTCAACTTTAACAATGTTTACTTGTGGATTCTTCGTGTAGTTTGGTCTTTGATTAATATAAATCGCAGTCAAGACAATGTTGGCCACATATAGTCAAAGTTATGACAACTCAGGTCATTGATAATCACATTTAAGAAAAAACTAATCACATAAAATCAAAATTAAGACATACCTTGTCACAAACAATAATAGTACACAAATTTGGTCACAAACAATACTAGCTCTAACATATATGGTCACATACATTCAATGTTATTATAGATCTGGTCAAATATAGTCACATTTAAGACTTGCATGGTCACAGACAATCATAATCAACATAGACTTGGTTACAAACAATAATAGATTATCCAGTCCTGATCACAAAGAATACCAATTTACACAGGCTTGGTAAAAAATAGTCACTTGTAAATTAAACCCGGTCATATGCAACATACATAACACATTCAAATAGATTACAGCTTGCTAAAATTTTATGAAATAGAAGAAACACGTTCACAGCACACGAATTCTTATATCATATATTGAATTCAAGATTTCGCATCAATACTAAATTTTAGTTGAATAATATGTCAATTCAATCTATCCAATTATATAATTCATGAATAAAACGAAAGAACTTGTAACTGTAAAGAATATTATGATGTAATTAAAAGAAGTATGACGAGCTATTTAAACTGCTTCGGCTATTTCTTTTCCTTAAATTTTTCCTTTCTTTTGGTTAAGTGGTGTCATGTTGTTGCATGTCCTAAGATTGTGACCAAAACCATCGCATCTTCCACATTTCACAATTTGTGATCTCTCACATGCGGCTATTTCCTCTTCTCAGTAGAATGTCTAGAACTTTTATTTTAATTAGAAGCAAGTACAATTCTACTGGTCATGTCTTTCGACAAACTCCATTATGATCGATTACCAAAAAAACGACAAAAATTATACTCATAGGTAGATAACGAGAGATTACAT
Organism: Fraxinus excelsior; assembly: GCA_019097785.1. Classification (NCBI taxonomy): domain Eukaryota; kingdom Viridiplantae; phylum Streptophyta; class Magnoliopsida; order Lamiales; family Oleaceae; genus Fraxinus; species Fraxinus excelsior. The sequence continues at coordinate 35,344,454 of CM032630.1, forward strand.
TCCATGCATTGTAGGTCACTCGTAGTGGTTTAGTGGCCAATTGATGATTTAGGGGAGAAATTGTAATGATTGAGGCGAGAATTTGTGAATCGAGATTCCAGAGAGAGAAAGTTAGTGTTTGATTGTGGCTGGAGATTGATAAATATTTTTGAAAATCAATATTTCTTATTTTTATTCTAAATTAGACAATGTTATTTTCATATTTTATATATTATTATATTACATTTATCACCTGAATTTTGAAATTATATTTCAAGATTGTTAGTTATGATATGTTATTCTTATAGTTTAGTAGTTGTTTATTTTTCCCTTCGGAATAGGCATGTTCTAGCCGAATAATTCACCTAATGAATGGATCGTGACCTAATAATAGGAAGAAATCAAAACGCCAAAATCATGTATGAAAATACAAAAAATTAATGGAATTATCGAACCATATGTATCAATATGTTGATGACTCGAGTTTCTAGGCCTAAATCTCGAAAGAATCACATTAAACTCGTACGTTTCTCTTTAACGATAAGAAAAAAAAACTAAGCATTCGAGGCTCGATATTTCACATTTACTCCACTTGCATGCGAGATTGACACCACTAGGGAATTACAAAAATTAATAATGTTACTTGTATATAATGAAGTTACATAATGATTTACATACAAATGAGGTATCAAAAGAGAGTAGGGTAGTTATTCTTTTATTTGATTGAAAAAATTATGATCCAAACATATCTCGTCACATCATATATATGTAAATCATTATGTATATGTTTAAAAATATGTGAGAGGGGGGAAGAAGTGAGGGGATGAGGATTGCCACAATGATGGTTTAAATTCCATGAACATATAAAAGGTCTTCCAATGTTAAAGTAGAAACATTTTTTTATCTCTACCGTTTGAAGGTCGTCATCTTCCCTCTAAATCTCCGTAGGATCATGATTTAGAGGGTGTTTGGTAGGGATTAAAATTAGATTTTTAGTAGATTCTGATAGAAGTTTTTGAAATGTGTGGTTGAAAAGTTGTGGGACACATGAAAGATGTAATTAATATTAATTGTTTGACGTTGACTTCGAAAATTTGATTTAAATTTGTACCAAACGGGCCTTAATAATACGCCAATTGAATCATTATTAGTAGCGAATAAAATGATTTCTGAATCCCAAACAATTTTATAAGTTATAATTACTATTTTAATTTATCCTAAATTTGTCGAATAAAAACAATAGCAAATGCAAAACAGACACGACAATTCATGTAAGACAACCCTATCTCTCGAAATTCGAGTTTTTTAATAATTGATCTGAGTGAAAGTAAAGCCATAATTGAGATTCTAGTTTCCCATACTTTTTAGTGAACCTTTGGACAGCACTCAAAGATTTGGAAAAGAAAGCAAAAAAGAAAAGTTTTAGGCACACTAAAGAGCCACATAAATTATCGTCAACATTTTTTTTTATTTATTATTTTTTACATTTAACTTAAATTAAAAGTTTGAGACGTGCACAATTTTTATAAAATATTGAATGAGATTTGAACCAAGTCCTCGTCGTTGTATAATACCACTTGTAAATAATAAACTTTTAAATTTGAAATAAGTTCTTGAGTTTTCAAATATATATTTCATGATATCTACAACTTTTATTAACTTTTCAACCATATATTTCATCAATTTTTTTAATTTTATTTCTTTAACGAAAATCTACTGAAAATATAATTTTTAGCTAAATCAAACAACGGCTAAGTTTAGTAGACGGGGTAAAATGGTGAGTAACAAAGAAAGTAAATTGAAGTTCATGATCCGATTGTGATATATTAAATTTGGTTGACTAACCCATATTTGGTCCTAATTTTTTAAAACTCATTTCTAACTAGATTAGAAACTTTTTAATCACGTATTTCACTAATTTTTATCAAAATTTTCAAAGAAATATAATTTATATTCAAATCAAATAGGGCTAAATGAGTTTTCCAATGACAAAAGGTGAAATTAACTTAATCAATGGGCTTTCACAAGAATTTTACACTATCCTTGAGACCAATAGTGGACTAGAAATCAGGAGGAGAGTGACAATGGTCATTGTTATATTATGGGTTTGGTCTGACCTAGCAGGGTCATGTCGCAGGTCGTGATCTAAGAACCTAAGTCGTGACGATTTATTCAAATGCCTAGGCACACAATATGTGGGAGCCACTTATTTCTTTTTGTTGATATAAAAGAACTAAAAACATTCGATTAAAAACAATAATCCATAAATACCTATCTAGGACTTCAAATTTTCTTGCCAATTGCCACCTTCAACAAAGCTCAACAAGTCGAACATTATGCTCGAGTCTATAGAAATCCCATACCGTACCACCTAAAATGTAGGTCAAGCAATACTAGTACATCCCGTTTTACGATTTTGAAAAAAAAAAATTGGAATTGTTTACGAGTATAGATTGTTCTAATTATTAATTCTATTTTTCATCTTTCATTGGGCAACTCGGAAAAGCAAAGGGCCATATTGATAACTTCCAACTCATTTTCAATCCTTAAAAAAAAAAAAAAAAAAAAAAATCACTTTCTTCTCAAACTTATCATGAAAAGGCCACAAAAAACACCTGGACACGTGTAGCATTGATTAGCCATAAATGAGCTTTTCACACCAAGATTATAATCTTAATGATAAGTGTAATTAATCACATCAATTTGGAATATTGTTGGATTTGAAGTTATTGGGTCCCATTAATTTCCCACCTAATTAATGAGGACCGTTGGATTTGTAATTATTTAAGTTAATTTGTGAGAAAAAGGCTTGATTTCCGACATGTTTAAAAGGTTTAGGAAGATGTGAAAATTGACTTGTGCTGTTCTTTTGGAGGCCAAAAAAGACGTGCAATTAACTTGAAAAAGGTTGGTGATTGAAGACTGAAGAGTCTTGCCTACTAATCAAGATTGATTGGCTTCTAATAGAATCTTTTAGTTTCGGGAAAATTGTAAAAGCGGTCTCGAGTTTATTGAATTTGTACAAACGGGTTCTTAACTTTCGATTCTTGGCATCTGAACATTTCAATCATCTCACTTCTTGTAGCACTATGGTTTTAAATGGATGGAAACTATCATGTCGAGCACTCTTTTTAACTCATAAAATAGATATATAATGTCATGGGCGGATCCAGGAGGGGTAAAAAAAATTCCATCGGACTGCTACATAGAATTTTTTTTTTTTTTTTTTTTTTTGACGTTTAAATTTAATGGGTCTTGGGGCGAAGGGCTAGGCGGCTTTAGCCCAGCCTTGCTTCTAGGTACCTGTATAAAGTGTATGTACTAAATATACTAAACTCCACTCTCACTGCATGGCATAGCCTACTCACCTATCTACTTTGAAAGTTCAAAATTAGTGGAATAGTTTAGAATCAAATGCAGAATTAAAACAATAACAAGCAACAAATCACTTATTAATATCTCTAGGTAATTAATTCAATTAATTCATATGGTTAGAAAAGCATTCATATCAAAACCATAAATAAATGAATAAACACCAAATATGATCGCGGAGAAAAATCGATAAAAAATCTCCAAGTAAACTTACCAGTAAAATTCACTAGAAAGATTAACTTACAATTAGTCCAGATGATATTAAATTTTAGCTGACTTTGACCACATAATTTATAAACCACCAAGAAACGCATTTAGTTGTGCACTCCCATACTTCTCGGAACTCGGAACTACTTGTCTTTCCACGTGAATCAACTAGAACGAACCTCGTTGTTGAGCACCGAAACTTCAAGCGGCTCTTCTCAAAACTCCATAATGAAAGTTAATTGGCGAAAGTAGGGTTTTGTTTAGGTGTTTGATCAATGGTCTTTATGTGATATATATATATATATATATATATATATATATATATATATATATATATATATATATATATATATATATAATATTGGCGTTGAATTAAAGAATCAATTAAAGATGTTTGGGTCTTCAAAGAATGATCTTGAAAATACGAAGTTTGAACCAAATTATACCTAGAGGGCGGGGGGTAACACGAAATTTAAAAACTTAATAATTAATTAACAACAAGTCACTATTAATTATCTCTAGATGATCAATTTTTCCTATGTTAAATTACCCCAAGTATGAAAGCAATAAAATAGCACAGAATTGATTACGGAGAAACTCCAACTGGATAAAAATTTCGAGCATTTTGCCGGTCAACAATCCACTATAAACGATTTATAACTTATAGTCTACCAGACTAGATAACGACACGTCCAGAAGAGTTAGTGTAGGAGCACAAAATCATACCATTTATAACTTATTTAAACAGCTATCCTGGATTGCACTCTTCTCCAACAATTTTTAGCTTTGTGAAATCGTCTATCTCATGTGGATTAACGAAGAACACTACGTCATTCAACAATCGGAACTCCAATTACATTCCCTTGATTTTCAGAAAATCTGACAAATATGAAGGAAGCAATAGTTTGTTATTTGAATTTAGAATATGATATTTTTCACCTCCAAGAACAGATCAAATGAATAATGAAGGTTGAAAGTTTAAGAGGAAGAAGAGAATATGAAAACAATGTATTTGCCAATTACATTAAATACCTAACAGATCTTTATAATAAAAATATTGGTAAACCATACATTGGGACGTTTATGGACTGTATATTTATAATGGGTAGTGTTTGGGGTTGTATAGGATTGTTAAAAGTGTTTAAAATTGTGAATTAGGGTTTCTTAGAAAACTAGGGTTTTGCTAATGCTCGCGTGATGCTAGGGTTTCGCTCGAGTGAAAGGTTGGCGTTATGCTAGTGTTTTGGGCGCTCGAGCGTGATCTTGGCTTTGAGCTAGTATCATTCCAAAAACTTTAGTGCATTGTTCCAAACTCAAATTCTAGGACTCCTAATTGACCTATACAACCAACCCCCATCTCCTTGACTTTATTTATAACTCAAATAACCTAGATTTTATCCAAGGAATGACAAATTATAAATTGTAGACCTAACATACTTTATACCCACCCCACAAGGCGCCCTATTTCACACCCTTTACTGCTCTAAAAATTTGGCTTCTGAACTATCAAACGATAGAAAATTTAACAAACTATGAAATTTTGACAGTTTAAATATGTCAAAAACTAATGGAGAAGACAAACTTGTTGCAATAGTTGTAAGTTGGAAACATTATTCATTTAAATTCGTAAGAGCTCAATTATACCTACTGAAAATATGTCCCCGAGTCACATAAAAATGGTAAAGTACTAAATCACACGATATTATATAAGAAAAAATAGAAATTAGAAAATCAATTACATTTTATGTTAATAAAAATTTCATAAAACTTGTATGCAAAAACATTTGAAATTTCTGCTAGGGGTCCCAACCTTTTGTAAGTGTGGCACCTATATCCTAATCATACCATTTGTTTAACTCATTGTTCTAATTGAGTAAAATAGAGTCGCAAGGCAGGGCCGGTACTGCTTTTCTGGAGGGAGCTTTAATAAACCGCTCTGCCGAGACTCGAGTAGAAAATGAGGCGTTTTCAAAATGTCCCGCATAAAAGCTGAGCATGGAAAAAAGATTGCCAACTCTTATTTTTACCTCCTACAGGAGCTTAGGCAGGTCTAGGTGCCAAAAAATGTGACCATTTCCAAATTTAAAAAAAAAAAAAAAAAAATTCAATTTGTTTTGGAGCGATTTCTTGTACTCAATGACTAATGTAGGCCTAGGCACTAAAGTATTGTAGACAGATTCTTGAGCCCGTTTACCTCAATAAAGGTCTTGTGCTTTTAATTTCTGTTGTATAGTTTGTGAAAACTTAAAAAATTGTATGGTTGTAGAAATTATTAAATATTTATAATATTATGATTTTATTCGTTTAATATACATTATTTTATTTATTTAATGATCATAAAATAATTAATATAATATTACAAATAAGAAAAGCCTTATAATGCATAGGCTTTGCCTAAACACATCTAGGCTCGAAAGGTTTAAGGATTGATCTCGTCTTAGTGTCATGTACCTAGCATGCTCCTCTCTGCCATGTAGCATGACAATGTTGCCCAACAGTTAGGCGTATGGTCTATATTATCGAAAAGTGCAATAATAGTGTCATCATATGTAGGTATTGTGCAACATTATACTAACAAGCATGTGAGTGTGTTGTCTATTTCGGACTTGTTGACCTATGCAAGGGAGATGGCTATCTTGAGGGCATGAGACCTAGGGACATCAAAGGCAATTCATGAAAGATGGTATTAGAGTGAGCTTGTTTGAATGTGTGTTGTTGGTTGCGAGAGATCACCAACATATATTCATGATTTTGCGACTGCCATATACTTGCCATTGGCAAGCGAGCAGAACTGATGAAGAAAGCTTTGGAGATGATGAATGATAAAGGCGGGCATTGTGTGAATCGTTCGTCGAGCGTGATGAACATTGCAAAGAAAATTTTAGCGATGAGCATCTTTTGTTGGTGTTTCGACGTGCGTTGTGGAGTTGCGGCAGATGTCATCCATCCAATGAACTAATGCTTGTAGGGCATAGGATGAAGGTTGGTGTCAAAGGTGGTATGTATATGTGAACTACGAACATTGTGTAAATACCCGACCATTAAGTAGTGGAGCCGCAATTGTGGAAATTATTCTTACCCATCCACGTTAAGGAGAATGCAACGAGAAGATTGTGATGATGAGATGCTCATGTCCCGCTACGAGGGCGTAAATGGATTGGATTGGGGAGAATGTCATGTACTTAGCATAATCCCCTCCCTATATGGTACTACAAGGTTACCAATGACTAAACGTATGACTGTTCTATATTATCGAAGAGTGCACTGATGATGTTATCATATGTCAGGTATTTTGAAACATCCTACTCATAAGCATATGAGTGTGTTGGTTGTTGCGGACTTGTCAAGGGGTGATAACTGCATCGAAGACGTGGGACTGCCGTGCAGTCCATGAAAGTTGAGCATAGTCACGCCTTAAGCATTTTAGAACGCTTGCACTCATATTCCCAAACTTTTAAGACCGTGGCACCCATGTCACCTGCTAATAGAAAATATTTGTATGGGCGTTAATGGCCATGTGATGTTGGTATGAATTAAAACAAAGGGGATAAGTTTCACTCATGAAATTTACATTAGGCTGATTTCTAAATGAAATTTAAAAGTCACTATTTTTTTTTTTTCAATGAAAGAAATCTGTGTAGACAATTTTATACTTTCAATTTAATATTACAAGTATCACATGAACGTTCAAATAAATATTTTTAGTGAGGACATGATATGCAGCTATCTTTAATGGCTGCCTAGTTGATGGGGGGTTCTACCATCATTATTTATGGGTAACCCGTAACTATCTACTTATCATTCATTACTGGCAACTCTAAAATGTTCGTATGCTCAATTGATTCTTCATATGTAATCATAAAATAGTAGAAGAAATTATCCAAAAAAGTTATGTAAGTCATTATTTTCTGCAGGTCAGAAACACAATTTAATGCCCCATACTGGATCAACCATGCATGCAGTCAGACGAGAAGATCTTTTCCTGCCATTTTTTTTTTTTTTTAAATCTCATAAATTTTACTATCTAATTCTATTTCATAATTGGTTCTAAGCATAATCTTAAGTTTTCTGGTACATTTCTTAAATTTATCGTCTTAGATTTCTTCCATCTCAATCGAGAAAAGGGAGACAAAGTTCTCTAGTTTTGATCTGATTTTGTTAATCTCCTTGCCTCTTATAAATTATAATTTCGTTATGAAGAATTTATGACACTTCAGATATGATAGTGATCGAGTTATTGAAAAATCTATTGTTTTTGGCAATCTTTAACCTGTACAAAGATCGAATGGTCCAATATACTTTCTATTAAAATTGGATGGACCACAATTCCTGCATTGACCATTACGGTTAGGTGAAGCATTTGTCATGGACGCCATTAAATGTTAGGACCAATTTATAAGACCTTGACATTTCATTCTCTAATAGCTCTATTAAGAAATAGAGGAAGAACCCAAATAAACTCGGCACATTTACTTACGAGTTAATTCTCTGATAAAATAATACCTTCCTTAGGCCAAGATCTTGGCCACAATCGTATGTTCAAGTCAATTTAAGTTATTTTTTGCCGTTTATGGTAATATTTCAATTACCTTTTTGACATAGAATAAGAGCTCGATTTGAGCTGGATTTTGATGATGTTATTTCTTTTATTAAGTTTTTATTTTGGTTGTAAAATTAAAATTTACCATTTTTGGTAAATTTTCACTAATTTCGCATATTCGGCCATATAACCTGGCTTGTGAGTTATTTTTCGTTCAATTGTTGAATAATAAAGATTTCTTATCGTTTCCTTTGGTTTTCATCTTGCTTTATTCTCTATTTTTGTCTATTGATCCCAATCCGCAGAATAATCGCTATTCTGTCCGACGTCAGAAATAGAGGAAGAACCCAAATAAACTCGGCACATTTACTTACGAGTTAATTCTCTGATAAAATAATACCTTCCTTAGGCCAAGATCTTGGCCACAACCGTATGTTCGAAGTTAAATCACCTTTTCGTTTATTCATCTTCTTCTTTTTTCGTAGATCGATTTGCTAACTAAGTATTACTATTATCCTTTTTAGTGCATTTATATACAGTGAATACAATATCCTCCATTGTTCTTTGTACACTATAGAAGATTAGAATCTTAGCCTTGTTTATCAGATACCAGTGAGAAAAATCTGAGTCTGTGAATGGTCAATTACTTGATACATTGTTCCTTTCTATGATTGTTTTGTTTTGTTTTTATTTATTATTTATATATTAATTTAATTAAGAACAACTGCATAATTGTCTTTTAATGAAGCAATTGTCTTGTCAAGTCGATAATTTCCGTCGGTTGAAGACATAAATGCTAAAATTTTAAAACTATAAGGAAAAATTGAACTTATTTGTAACTTTCCTTGTAATCTAATGCGCCCTATATTATTGGGTCTCACTCGTCTAATAAAAGTCAATAATAACGGTTAGTTTTCAATTTTAATATCTACCAAACACACTATAAAATTTATTTTTTAAATAAAATAATTTACACATAAATATTTTTCAACTTTTTAACAAATAATTTTCCAAAAAGATCATTTTTTATAAAATCATTCTTCAAATATATGCATCAAAGAGGCCAAAAATCTAAAACCAGCTCGACTCAAGCCGAGCCACACATGACAAGCCGAGCTCACCAGACTTCCCAAAATTTCCACTTATCACATCGCATAAAAACCTCTTATCACATTACCAAAGCCAAAAACAAATTCTCTCTCCCAAAACGGTCAAAAAAACACCGGCAATAACCGGTAGACACAAAATTTGAATTTGGGTTTCATTTCATTTTCATTTATACCCAAACCCATATTGCAAAATATATACCTAACCCCAGTCAGATTCTAACCCTATATGTGACCCCATTGGGTTTTATTTAAAGACAGAAATTTTGAGATGCCAGCTGGGTACTGAATTGGTCTACTGATCTTTCCCCATCCCTCTTCCCTCACCTCACCTCACCCCACCCCACCCTCCCCTCCCCCCATTGCTGTTCAATATATGGTTCTTGAATTGATTGAAGTAATAATCATGTAAAGAAAGAGTGCAGCTGTTGATTACTCATTTTTTTGGGTTTTGGGTTTTGTTTGCTTTTTCTTTTTGATGAATTCAGAGGAAAAGAAAGTGATAAAAAAGGAGAAAAATGGAGTACCCAAGAAACAGAAAAAGCTGCATAGTGAATTTACATGTATACAAATCTATGCCTTGCCTCTTGGGATTCTCTGGCTGTGAATTTGGGTTCGACCTTTTCTTGAAAATGAAGAGACTCTAGAAAACAGATTTTGCTTATTGTGATCTAATAGATTTTAATACAAATTTGAGTACAGTTTGGCTCAGTCATCACTCATCAAGAATGAAGAGACTTGGCAGTAGTGATTCAATGGGTGCTCTAATGTCCATCTGTCCTAACACTACAGGTGAAAATAATTTCATTTGTAATTGATCATGTTATTCCAAGAATGTTTTCTTGTCCCTATGTAGTTTGTACTTTGTCTTATTTTCACTTAATTTCTAATTATAAGTTGTTTTGTTTGGTGTAGATGAACATGAGCAAGGGAACAATCATGTTTACTCGAGGGAGTTTCAAAGCATGTTTGAAGGGTTAGATGAAGAAGGTTGTGTTGAAGAATTAGGCCAAAAGAAGAGGAGATTAAACGTGGATCAAGTTAAGGCATTAGAGAAGAATTTTGAAGTGGAAAATAAGCTCGAACCTGATAGAAAAGTGAAGTTAGCACAAGAACTTGGGCTGCAACCACGGCAGGTGGCTGTTTGGTTCCAAAACCGCCGTGCACGGTGGAAGACTAAGCAATTAGAGAGAGATTATGGCCTTCTCAAAGCCAATTACGATGCCCTTAAACTCAACTACGAAACTCTCCAATGTGACAATGAAGCTCTACTTAGAGAGGTACAATAAAATCTCGTCCTAATTCAGTTAAAAGATCGTTAAAGCCAAGATAAAATCTTTGAATTTTCCTGCATATTTTTTCAGATTCTGGACCTGAAATCAAAGCTAGACGAAGGTGCTGAAAGCAAGATTTCTGTCAAGAAAGAGGCAGTAAAGTCACAAACTGATGAAAAAGGCAATGCTAAATCAGATTCTGGTGCAAACTTTGACAACTTTAAAGAAAACAGATCGTCTGATAGCACTGATTATTCAAGTGCAATCTTGAATGAAGAAACCAACAATAGCCCGACTGCAGCTATTTCATCTTCGACTGAGAAAGTGATTCTTCATCAGAGCCCACATGACGAATTCTTGGATTTTGTTGAGAATATGAATTGCAGTTTCCAGTTTTCAGACACAAAAGCAAGTATTCTTGGAGATGCCCACAAAGCTTATATGCCCCAGTTTGTGAAAATTGAGGAGCACAACTTTTTCTCCAATGAGGAATCATGCAGTACTTTCTTTTCTGATGATCAAGCTCCAACCCTCCATTGGTACGGTTCTGATGAGTGGAATTGACAAAAAGGAAAATCTTTACGAAAAAAAAAAAACTGCTAGAAAATGATGAAAATTTGAAGCCAAATCACTCCAAGAAAAATTTGCACAGTCAAGAAGAAGACTAAGAGGGAGTAGTCCGGGTGGGGAAAGGGTGATTAGATGGTAAAGTGAAGTATCAGTTGGGATTACAGCGTGTGCTTTTTTTTAGTGATAAGCTTCAATTAGTATCCACATTAGGAAAATTCTTGTAACAGTGGAACTTGTTTGAAGTAGTAATAAAGTTGGCAAATATAGATGTACATGCATTAGGGTTCAGACTTCTTAATGCAAGATCAAGAGATGCAGTAAAATTCTTATTTTAAATAAATTAAAACAATATGTATGAATAGATCTTGTAACAATATTCAAATTTCTTCAAGTAATGGGCGGCAACTCGTCTGCAAGAAGCCAGAATCGCGCTACTAATTATCAAGCAATCGTACAATTGTTCCCATGGCCGTTTCATAACTCGAAATAACTAAGTACATACATTTTTATCCTCCCCCACATGGACACAAGTAGATAGACGAGAATTACTTGTTACTCCCACTTGAAGAGAGAGAGTAAACTTCATATCCATTTCAGTATTCCTAAATATTGTGCTGAACTAAACTGCATTTTTTTGGTCTTCATTCTTAAAACTTTTCAACTACACGTTTCATCAAATTTTATCAAATCGGGAGAAGATATTTTTCTTACATGTAACAGAAAGATTTGAATTGTAATAGATTGGACTATTAAACTTTGCAAATTTGATAGTAATTTCAGCTGAATTAAGAAAAAAAAGTATTTTGTGAAGGAATTAAACTTCATTAAAAATTTTGAAACTTGTTAACTTTTTCTTAATAATAATAATAATTGTAGAGAGAAAAAAACTTGTTTCTCAAAGCTAACAATTAAACTGCCATCTTGGTTGGATGGCCACATGGCAACCCCCGATTGACTCTCATTCTTTAATTTGGATTGCGCCTCTTTTAGTGAATGATGAACCGTTGGATATGACCTACGGCTGAGATTTATTCGCACCACTATGACTCTTGGGTTGGCCGTGGTTCTCGATGATTCTTTTCATTCTGGCTTTTCGTTTTTGGAGTGACTCTTTTTTTCTCTAAGTTCTTCGTGTCTTCTTATTTTCGATCTATAATTTCTTAGAGGTTCTAGCCAAAATTATTGAGGAATCCTGTGTGATTTGTGTTGCTACATTGTATCATGCTTGTAATAGTGGCTAATTTCTGAGTCTATAGAAGTATGTTAAGTTTTGTGATATTTTTTGTTAGGGTTTAAGATTTAAGAGACCTTTAAAAGATCAATGATTAAATATGGGTCTAATTGAGTCTCTCATAATCTATACCCTCTCGTTGGAAGGTTTTTTGGTGTGCTTAGTATTTGGGCTAATCCAGGAGCCCCACAGAATAGACTTTATAAAAGTTGAACTTGGTGAATATTTCTTGGCGTTCTTTTTACTTTCTGCATTGTGGTTGTTTGTTTATACTTCAGCAGTTTACATTTACGGGGTTAAAATCCCAATAATAATAATAATAATAATAATAATAATAATAATAGTTTTATCCACATTTTGAAGCAAAAATGTCAGTAGATTTTTTAATCGATAAACAAATTATACATTTATTTGTTTACTTATTTCTTCATTTATAAAAGCTTTTCTATAGAGATAAGTTTATTTCGATGTGATTAGGATTGTGAAATTCTTATTTTTTTTTTCTTGAAAAAAATGGCTTTAAAAATGATAAAAGTGGTTTAAATCCTGTTAAAGCTATTAAACTATTTTGGATTTGAATTTTCATAGTTTTTTAATTATCTGATCACACAAAATATTTTATTTATATTAAAACAAGTGGAAATTACACAAATCCAGGTGTTTAAAAATTGATTTACAAAAATCAAGTTTGAAGTTTAATTATTCAAAAATCAGATAATAATTTTATATTTTAATTAATATAATAATATTATTAAACATAATATTAATAACCATAATTTTATCAATTCCTCACTTTCCTCATCCTCCATTATCCCTCCTTCTCCTTACTTTCCTCCTCCCTCCTTTCCTTCCCACTCCAACTCTCTCCCTGACAATGTCGTGATGCTGCCTTGAATGACGACAGCGTTGCGACGCTGTAGCCGTTCAAAGCAAGGTCGTGATGCTGCCTTGAATGACGGCAGCGTTGCGACGCTGTAGCCGTTCAAAGCAACGTCGCGCGACGTTGCTGTTCAGTGTGTGTGTGTGTGCAGTGAATAGCAGCCGGCAGAGTGGAGTTGTCGTAATGGTGTTGCGTCGGGGTACGGTGGTGTTGATACTGGTTGTAGTGGTGTTTGACTGCAGATATGGTGTGTGGTGGGTTCAGATCTGGTTGGTGGTGGTGTTGATAGTCTGTGGTTGGATGTTGCGGTGGTGGTAGGTGTGTGTGTTGTGGGTGCAATGGTATGGCGACATGGGTGTGTGGTTTTTGACCAGTAGTGGATTGTATGGTGGATTGGTAGGTTCAGATCTCGTTTGATGGTGGTCCTGATAGTGGTAATGTTCTGTTCATGATATTGTATTGTTATTGTTAGTAGTGGTGGTTATGGCAGTGGCGATGACGATGAGATGAAGAGTGTTTGTGATTTTGATTTTGGTTTTGTGATTAAAAATATAATTCGTGAACAACCATTTTGTTATTTGTAACCTAAAAATTATATAATTTGTGACGTATAAAAATTATTTTGTAACTTAAAAATAATGTGACTATCTAAATTGTGAATATGTGACCATATTATATAAATTGCTGAAACTAGAGCAATCGTTGGAATAAAGCTGCAACGGAACGGTCACCAGAATAGTTGCCAGAATCGGAGCAGTCGTTGGAACGATCGCCGAAGAAGAGTGGTGGCCCAAAAGTCGCCGGAATAGTCCCCGAAACGGTAGGAGTGGTGAAAGTGGGGTGAGTTAGTTAAATTATATTAGAATTAAATATTTAATAAATTTATTTAACAATTAATGAATAAAAATATTTTTAATTAATAAATAAATGTCTAAATTTTGCATTTTGAAATTTGACATCTGAAAATTAAATTGTGTCAAAGTTAACACCTGACTTTTAAATTTTTCCCCCAAAACAATATTTTTAGAAATACAATCTCAAATAGTTTAGAAGGCCTATGGTTTAAGCTCCACTAACTAAAGCTCCTAGAAGGAGAGCTATAAGGTTTATATTAATTTTCTTTAGAGTGCATCACCTTCCAATATGTACAAGATATTTATTTTATATGTAAATCGACTATTTTAAATGTCAAATAATAATAATAAATAGTACTAGGAACCACGTGCGAAGGTATAGAGTTATTTTATGCATTACGAGGAATTCAACAAAATCATTAAAAAATTCGAAATTGCTTTAAAATCAATGCTAATGCCTAATTGTTATATGATTTTTTTTTTTTAAATTTGATTATATATATTTTATATCAGATGTCAACTTCATTATACATCTTTCTTTGTCCTATATTTAAATTTGCATCCTACAAAGCAATAATTTATGAAAATTGGTGAATAAATAAATTATTCATAAATGAAACCTGGCCAGATGAAACTTCCCCCATGAAAACCCTGGGGGTATAAAAATTATTTATTTAACATTTAGTTGTTGAATTGATTTATTTTTATTTTTTTAATTTACCCTTAATGAATGGAAAAGAAAATAATAATAATAATAATAATAATTACTTCTACAAATTGGTATTCCATCTTTCGAAATGTTAGGTCAAAAGTCACATGTACAAGTTATTTTCACACTTAATTTTATAATATTTAGATTTATAAAATAATTTAATGACTAATTAACTCGATAATTCAAAGGAGGCTACAAAAACAATGTTTATGGTAATGTGATTAGTCTGCAATTATATTATATAATTTATCTTTAATTATAACATAATTTTATTAAGAAATAACATTAATTGAGTATATTCAAGACCGGAATATATTTAACTGAATTTTTGAATATATATTTCTTAAAATTTATTTGATGAAGTTACAAGTTGGAAACCTTGGACAAAATATTTAAGTTGGATTTGTTATTAAGTTTGATGTTGAAAATGTTTTATCTTCATGAGAAGATATTCATAGATCAATGAAAAATTAAAGTTTTAAGTGTGCCTTAAACTTCAAAAGTCGAATTTTAAAATTTAAGAGAATTGAGAATTGAGTCCATTCAATGACGAATAAAGAACATGATCACTTTATATAATAATTCAATTTCGGTATTTTGGTTAATCTGAGCATGGAGTGACAACCAAGCGAATGAGTAGGGTCAACATTATTTTCTATGAGGGGTGGACAAAATTGCGAAACTAAACCCAACCCAACAGAGCTGTTCGATTTGGTTCTAAAAAGATAATGGTTTTGGAGACACAAACCCTAATTCGTTTCTTATTTTTTTTTCCTTTTCAATTTATACACTGACTCTCAAATGGAGATTAACAACTACCACCTGCCATCTACTGTCATGCTCAACTACCATCATCGCATGAATTTCTGAAATTGAAACCTCAACATTCAATTCTTCTTCCTCAAATGTTAATTTTTTTTTCTCAATCAATAATGAAACTAAGATCGAACCAAATCAAACCAAACCAAAACCGAATGGTTCGGTTCAAATTTAGTTTCATATATTAAAAAAAATCATTCGGTTCCATTATCAAAAGAATCATTGGTTCATGGTTCAATTCGATTCTCTTGAAATCATAACCAAATTGAATCATGTCTACCCCTATTTCCCATTACTTTCCGCATTTTACATTATTTCCTAACACATATTCTCGTCAAACTTTTTTTTCATAAAGAGTTTTGACTCTTCCATTTATAATAGTTTTAAGTGTACACTTCATATACCATATTAATGATAGTCATCATCACTGAGATTACAAACACAGTATAAGTGACGTTAATGTGACATTAAATAATAGGTGAAATTAAATAAATCATTTAATTTCATCTTTCATTTAACTTATCATTTAGATTCACTTAAATTGTGTTTATAACTCATTGAGGATTGAATCACGTTACTCTATTAAATATGGAAATATGATTACAGAGATAAATATTGATTAATAGACAGGAAGCCAATTCAAATGACAAAAGATGAAGAAAAAAAGAACATATAAAGGTGTGCCCCATGATTGGATCCTCCTAAGTATGCGTGTCTGTTTACATCCACACCTTTCGTTACACAGCGTTTTATACTTCAACTTTTATGTATTAAAATTAAAACAAAGTTTGCATCTTCACAGATATTCAATTTTTAATACTAACCTAATTCCCCATTTTATAAAGAATTTTTATTAAGAAAACAAATCTTCAAAAGCAGAAAAAGCCCCCAACTCCACTAAGTTTTCTCCTCATTCTCACTATCTTTATGAAAAAAAGATAGTTTTTTATTTTTTATTTTTCCTTTTTTCTTTTTAACTTTATATAACTTTTTTGGGGTAGATAGTGTTTTTGGGGGTACAAGCAAAAATCTTACCACTCTTCAGATATCACTTTGCAGATGGCACATAGAACTTGCTCCATTCAAGGGGCACCTTTCCAAGGTGCTGAAAAGGGCATCGTGCAACGGTAGTTTTCTTACTTTAGTAGTGAATTGCTTGCAATTGAAAAATGGATCAAACCACACGTAAATAATAATTTACTTAATAATTTATCGAATCGACAAGTGGCGACTCTCTGTTGGAGGGTTTTACCTAATCTTTTATCAAATCGAGAATAGGGGCCGCCACTTGTCGATTCGATAAAAGATTAGATACAAATATAATTTTCCTTGAAAAATATGGAGATGAAAAACAATAACGAAAGCGCTTACAAAAAAAAAAAAAACTTGAATGCATTAGAAAAATGGTTTGTTTATTAATTGACGATAACAATAAATTACAATGATTGGTGGACGAGATCGACACCAAAGAAGTATTCAAATTTTAACTACTCCCTATGACAACTAATAAGAAAAAATATCAAGTCATACCGGTAAATATTTTAAAGTTGTGGCTGTGGTTGTGGCTGTGGCTGTGGCTGTGGCTGTGGTCTGGTCGGCCAAATTGAGGTTGGGAGCGGTCAATGGACTAACATAGAAGCGGTCCCTAACTCATCTATTACAAGCATTGTATGTTGTAAATGAATAAATGGTGTAGAGATTTAAGGTTTCACGAAAATAAAAGTTTAAAAAGACAAGACGACATCGATACGAAATGTAAAAACTTCATTTTAAAAAAAAAACAGAAAAGAAAAGTAACATATTATGCTAAGACAACGTTGTATATATATATACATAAACACAATTTTGTGAGTATTAGTAACATAATTGGTCAATATTTAATTTTCAAAAATATGTAAAACTTAAAATATAATGCAGTATATGTAAAACTAATTAGAGTGGTTGAGGCATGAAAGCGTGTGGTTCTCTGCCTAGTGGGTCCCAGTATCTCTTGCAAATAGTAGATGGGGCCCGTGGGGGCATGTGATGTGGGTCCACCAATATATCAAATGAAATCGTCATACCATATAGTCACATCACTAATTAAAAAATGTGAAATTGGACCATTGGCCTCCAACTTATTGTTCGAGTAGCAAAGTAGTCTCTAACCTTTAAATAAAGAGCAAATTAATCTTCAGCCTTTTATTATTGTTGCACTATCAATTACAATCATAAAATTGTCCCATAATCCTCATGTATAAGTTTTGCCCCTGTTTGGTATGGCTTAAAATCAAAATTTTAAGAGGTTTTGATAATAATTGATAAAACGTGTTGTTGAAAAATAGATAAAAGTTGCGGGATTCCATAAATTATGTGGTTGAAAATGAGTTTTAAAATTTGATATCAAAATGGTCCTTGTTAAGAGTATGTAAATATGTTTGGTTGCCAATGGCCCAAATGGCCTAGTCCTTAAAAATAGGTTCCGGTGTTGACTCTCCTTATAGCGTTAAATGTCTCGATTTGGGTTCAGGGCCCTTCAAACCGTTAGGTCAAGTTTTAAGTGGAAAGAGCATTGTTAGGGCCTCTTTTCAAACCTAGATTCTTAAAAATTTAAAGCAAGACATATTTAGGAAAGATTGTATTACATCTAATGAAAAATGGATTGTTGCCACCGTTAGATGATAGAACCTCCTCAGGAGAATAATCTATTTCTTTCTTTATTTCTGCATTTCTTTCTGATGCAAAGTATGGATTTGGGCTGAAATTCGAGATTCAGAGAATCTATCGTAGATCGTGAAGTTTTTGTCGTTCCTCAGAGATTTTATCGTAAGGTAGATGATGAACTTTTTTTCCTAAAGGGTTTAGACTAACTTATTATTCAAAAATAAGCTGGGACAATAATGCAAATTTCACTAAAATAAATTCAAAGTGATGTAGTGAGAAAGAGATCGTACGCTCTCTCGTGTACACACTTTGATTGGTGACACTAATCTTCCATTTATAGAGGCAATGTTTATATTGTAATTTGTTGCTATCACACTATGGTACAATGTCGAGTTTAATTATCTCATTGACAATTGACGCCCACATAGTCGCATTGTGACCTTTGGGTGATAAAGACATGTGTGGTTTCCCAGCTCCATGAGTGCAACATGCCACTATTTGAATTAATTTCATAACTCTTAGTGTTGACAAATCGAGCTGGTTTTTTAATGGTGTGTGGTGGTGATTTCGTAAGCAAGTCGAGTTGTATTTTTTTAATGTATGGAATAGTAACGAATTTTTTTATTGTTAGTAATCGCGTCAGCATTCAACTTATCAATATGGAGAGTTGCAATGGATATCAAAGATTAAACTTTTTAAAGAGTAAGCATGTCGATTTATTTAAATTCATACCATTGAGAGTGGTAGGGATGTGAGGTTTGAAGTAGACAAAAGTCCACATACGAGTAATACGGTCTCCAACGATTATTCGTACATGAATAAAATCTCTTGATCTTGAGGTTTTAAAGAACAAATCTTTTGTCTTTGAGGTTTTGAAGTAGACGGAAGTGCAAATAAGAACAAATACGATTTCGAACTATCATTTGTACACGAATTAATCTCTTGGTCTTGAGATTTTAAAGAACAAATCTTCTGTTTTTATAAACTTTCGAACCAAAAACACGAATGTGTTTAGCCATGTTTAAATACCAACAAAATAAGAAAAAATCCTATTGAAAATCTTCAAACTACCCTTATGCCTAGTGGCGGAGCCAAGTTGAGTCCAGGGTGGGCACATGCCCATGCTGAACTTTGGGCAATTTTTTTTTTTTTTTTTTTTTTTAAAGGAGAAGAAATGTTTTCCATTTATAAAATTGAAGAAGAAGTGATGGTTTTCAATTGTCCTTAATCAACTCCAATTTGATTTATTCTTAGTTATATCACCACTCGAAATGGATATAAAACTATGTAGTAATTTGTTTATCTCCTTTATCTAAAGTGAATTTTGCTAAAATGCATTGATAATAAAACATTTCCGTGGAGAATATCGTAAATACGTTATTAAGTTGGAAATGACGTATACAAAGAATGAATTAATAACGTATTCAAAAAAAAAAAAAAATATTCGGAGGCGCTGCCCCCTAACCCCCGTGGCCTCCCACTCCTTCACCTCTAGGCCCCCCCTAGCCCAACAGGCTGGCTCCGCCCTTGCTTATGCCCTAATTTAAAAACAAAATAATTGATGGGAAAAATCAGTCGTAGGGAAGAAAGACATCGAAAATGTTACGGAGTGTTAGCGCGTTTCAAATCGTCAAGACATTGTTCCACCTTGTTAACATATTACATAAAACTCTAATCCGCATCGAATTCAACATACTTTCAAATTTGTGATCAATAAATACATGGGAAAAGCCACTTGTACATGGTACACATCTTTCTCACATGTGTGTGGGGTCCACAATGGACCATTACCATGCTTATTTAAGCTATCATATTAATTATGATTTAAGACTAGGATGGATTTGATGTTTTAATAGTTTTTTTTAAGAGGGAAATCAAGACTTTAATGTCTCTGTCATTAGGTAAGCATCCATTTACACGCCCTTAATACTAACGGAGCCGTTTATTCCGTTAGCTTAGCTTAGCTTCTAGAAGATTTGACATTAGTATATACTGCAGTTGGGGTCCCCCGATTTTATAATTATTGGTACAAATGGATTTTAAAATCAGATTTTTTAGTGGATTTTAATGAAAGTTTTTGAAATGTGTGGTTGAAAAGATCTCATGAAAGATGTGGTTAATAATAATTGTTTGACTTTGATTTAGATTAAAATTAAATTTTAATCTGGGCCAAACATGCAAATCTTTAAATCTAGACATTTTACTTATTAACTTTTCAATTTCGTCGCATCACTCCTCTTTAGGGATGGAATTGTCTAAATATTTATCTCCCTTATACTTACTTATACATTGAAAGTCTCGATGTCTCAATTGGGAACAACTTGGTACGAGGATCGTAGTTTGAACAATTATTAGTTTTCTAGTATTCGTGAGAGAACAAATTATTTATATGCTTACACACTTCTTCATTTGCACCATCGATAACAAATATCAATATTGTTTTCTTATTATTATAAGTAAGATTTGATAACAAATATCAATGTATTTTGATTTAAGCATTTTTCTTTTGAGAAATTTGTACAATTAGTCCCCAAAATTTAGCATTTTTAAGAAATTCATCCTCAGCCTTTAGAAAAGGAATTTTCAATGTGAATTTCGTCTTTTTTGTACATGATTTTGTGACTTTGTCAATTTCAGCTTACATTTTTAAAAGGGTAAAGTTTACAAAAATATAATGCTTATATGATCTTTCAGACATGGAAAGTCTTTTACTTGAATAGTCCAACACAAGTAACAAAAAAGGAAAGACGACATGTTCATGTTCTTTCTTAAAGTCATACGAGATGAAAGTATGAAAGTTTTCTTTGAATAAATGAACTTTTAGCCCTCGTTTGATCCACATTATTTTTTTTCATTCTCATTCTTCTACTCATTTTCAATCACACATAATAATATTTTCCATCAAATCAATAACTTTTTTTTTAACCACATATTCCCCATCACATTAACAAAAAATACGCATTCTTTTGAAAATAATATGCACCAAACAGGGGCTAATAAACTCTAAATAGTTGATTTCATGTTACCTTGAGAATAATTATTTAGGAAAATATTTTTTTTGTACATTCCGTGTATACATTAATGTTCACATTGTGTAAGGCATAACAATCTGTGTCATGAATTAACCACTTCACACACTGAAAAAAGAAAGATGCTAGAGTTACAACTTTATTTGACAATTTTTTCCACAGCCCTCTCACATGGTAGTGGGGCCCACAATAGCCGACCTCACCCCCATGTGAGAGAGCTGTGAAAAAAATTGTACAATAAAACTCTACATTCAATTTTATTGAAAAAAAATTGTCAAACTTAATATCACTGCAGTGGTATTTAATTATTTAACTTATGTGAAACATACGCCTTGTCATTCATTCAGAAGCGCGGAGTTTAACGTTATTTAAACAACTGCTTCGTATTTCACAAAAGAATTAGTGGGAGTATATTCTTAACTGCTGAATTGGTAAATAATGTAAAATCAGTCAAACAAATCAACGGTCATTAGTCATTATCCAATGGAGAATTGCTTGAAAGGAAATGCAACGGCTGATCGTGACACTAAAGCGGATAGATTCCAATTAAGAAAACGACGTCGTCGTGCACGACAAATACTCGAAGATGACACAATTGAAAGTTAATTTTATTAAGGTTGCGTGTCTGCTGTCTATGTTTGAAAATGTTTCCAACTTTAGATAACAATAATAAAGGTCATTCGATTTTTTGATTTCATGTAAAAAATCTTAATATCGACCAATTTAAAAAAGTATATGTACTCCGCCTTCCGTAAGAAAATTTTAATCCCGAGCCTTGTAGAAAAGCTTTCTCGACACTCGTAATAAAATTTACTCAACCCTTTGCAAGAAAATTTCAATCCCGAGCCTCGTAGGAACGTTTTCTCGACTCCTTGTAGAAAGATTTTCTTAGCCTCGTGTGAGAAAATTTAAACCAGGCCATTGTGGAAATATTTTAAAATGAAATAAATTGATTATTGCAAAACTTGGATTGATACATTTTGGAGTACTTATGACAAGTTTATAAAGTTAACATTTCCCTTTCAACTCTTCAAACGTCAATTCTACTACCTTTTTTTATGCCCTCTAAATCGATAAACTTTGCGCAACATTGAGATATATCGAATGCGTTAAATTGGATAAGATTAGGATATGTTGGATAGACATTATATGCTTTTCTTGTTTTGTTTTGTTTAACGTTGTTTGATTTAATGTATTAAATATATTTTTAAGAACATAATAGTTGAGGCATATAATACATAGGAGGCAATTTAAGTTTCTTTAAAGATAAAAGGAAAATTGCTCCAATAATCAAACTTAATATTTTCTTAGTTAGTCAGTCTTAAATCTTCAATGATCCGTGTTACGTCTTGTTTTAGAAAATTAGATTTTACTTAACAACTTGGATCAACGTCCAAAAATTTGAAGTGAGACATTTTTTTCACTAGGGTCATATGACGATTTAACAAAGAGTTTGATAGGTTAAGGACCAATACTGTAATTTTTCTACAAAAAAATTAATATCAATGGAGGTCCTATAAGCCATGACCTATATAACAAGTTAGTCCTAACTTTTAATGATGACCCTTTTGGAAAATTAGGGGAAAATTTTGATTTCCTCTTAGCAAAAAATATGCCAAAGAAATGCACTACATATTTCAATCTTTTTCGATTAAAATTAATTCATCCAAGGTTCAAAAAACATGACATCTTAAACCTCGAGAAACCCCCTTAAATAATTTTGTCAGACTAAGAATTTAAAATCACAATTTGTTGGAATCGATATTAAATTAATAAGCAAATAATATTAAAAAACAAACACATCTTTAGTGTTTAATTTGCAGTTGATCCTAGGTTTATTCCATAGAATTTTGGGCTCGAATAGAGACCCCATGTGAAGTCAAGCAACCTATTTTTTTTTGTTAATTTAGTTGGAATTCCTGACATAAGGTTGTACGTTGTGCATTAATTATTTTCTTGAGGAACGGACAACAATATTTTTTAATTAAATCTTGAGCTCTGTGCCTTAATTTCCTTAAAGTCAATGTCTGGTTTCATTTTTATTTTGTTTTTTTATATATATTTTGCCTTAGTTGTTAGAATATGACAATGTGGGATCCCAAATTCACTCGACATGTTGATGTTTTTGGTATGAAAAGGAAGTTTCAAATTAAAAACTTAGAAATCGGATAATTTCAACTTTTGAATAATGAGTAAAAGATCATCCAAGAATTATATTTATCCGCACAATATCAACTGCAAGTTGCTCAACCACTAAAGTAATATGATCATATTTAGCATTGTATGAGTTTACCCGATCTTGTGAGATGCCTTTTGTTGTGATTATGAACATGACGATATCAACGAGGATGGGACATATCTGGTTGGTAATAATTAGTTTGAACACTCTCTCTCACGCAGTAAATTTGATTCGAATTAAAAACTCTTACAAGTATGTTATAAGATGCATGAAATCACGTGTTAAAAAGTAGTCATTTGAGTTTTATTTCTTTATTTTGTATAAATTTCATGTACTTCCAATCCTGAATGAGATAAGTTCTATATTTTTTTTAATCTATTGTTGGAGGTAGTGTTCTCAACAACGAGACATAAGCATGAAGAAGCGCTTCATTCATATATATGAAAAAAGTGGCCAACCCTATGTGGATTTCATATAATACGGGCCTAGACAACAAATGATATAACACAAGGCTCACGCCTTCTATTAATAAATTCATGAAATAATATTAAAAATAAGGAAATGCCTTGTTGTATCTTGCTTCATGAAGTTTGAACTTTGACATTACCGTTTTGTCACTTCTTACCTTTTTTTTTTTTTTTTTTTTTGACATTGATTGAATTTCAGGTTTAACCTTGAAGTTTCGTTTTTTTTTTTTAATGTTCAATTACTCCACAATGTGTGTTGAGTATTGACATAGTTAGACCATTTTGTTTTAATGAAATCGAAGTTAAAATTTCAACGCAAATCTGCCTTTCAAGTTTCAACGGTCAAATAGATAGAAACTATCTTATAAAAACTCGAATACACCAAATTTAAGCCCGGACAATAGAGCCTACCAACTTGGAACTTTCATGTGGAGCCAGGCCATTCTTGGACTAGCACTTCCAAGTGTGTTCACATGGAGACACCAAGTTGAAACTTCTTTGTAGGGCCCGTAGTAATACCCCATGAGCCCGAACAAAAGAGCCCACGAAAAGGAACATTCAAACAAGCTCCTATCCTTCATCGATGGTACTCTCACATTTCTCCCAATCTATAAAATTGAAACCTACCGCGAAGACAAATTTTTTAAATTTCCGAACCAAATACGGGTTAAGAATTAGACAGTTGAATAATATGATAAATAAAAAATAAATTGGATTGCTTCGATGATGAACCAAATTACTTAGTATCTTAGCTCAACTTCGAGTTGAGCTCAATTCTTGTAGTATTGCATATTCAATATATGGATAGTGTGTGTTTCTATATTTAAAAAATATTTAGAGCCCATTTTTTTTTTTTTAATCAAAATGTATTTTAGAATGAAATTTTGAAGAAAAACGTGTAGTTAAAAAATAAGAATTTACGTGTAATTTTATTTTATTGAAGAATATATATTTAAAAATAAAAAAAAGACGAATATATTTTAAAAATAATAGTAACCAATCAAGGACTAAAGGAGTTTTTCTATTGAACAATTCGATCAATTCACAAAACAATAGTGCAGGGAGCGAGGTGGGGTCCACAATCCATAAGATGGCAGAAATGGGTCCCACTTTCTCTTTATCTCTTATCTCTCTCCTCTGGCTGTGGCCGGTAAGTCGTCAGCCATGTTTGACTGACGCGTCTCAGTCTCAGTCTCAGTCTCTGTGTTCATATGCTGGCTCGGACCCCTATGTTTTGTTTTCTTCTTATTTATTTATTTATTTTTGAAAGAAAAAGGATATCTAAGTCGAGCTGCGCGAAAATATGCGGCTTCAGCCGTTTGGCTAAGGACGTGTTTGGGACTAACTATTTTTGGGTTGGTTCCCACTTAAACACCCGGATGGATGGTTTATTCACAGCTTGATTTTGATGAATTGCACTTTACACAACTTGGTTTAATATAAAACAAATTTGCAGCTGGGTCGTAATTTTTTTACTAATACAACATTGGAGTCCCTTTCAATTTTTCGAGGCATCTGCATTTTTATTTTTCGAAAATTGGTACATAGTTCCCATTTTCATTAAAATTAAGCCCTTATTTAATTGGGATTAAAATCAAATTTTAGTAGATTTTAATAAAAGTTAATCAAATATGTCGATGAAAATTCGTGGATATCATAAAATGTGTGGTTAAAATTAATTGTTGACTTTGATTTGAAAGTCTGAATTTTAATTTCTACGAAAATTGGGCTAAATGTTAGCACTTTTACCATTGGGAAAAAAAATAAGAGGAAGGCATGTACAATTCAAACGTTGTTTTATCAAAAATTTGAACGAGAACCATTCTTCGAAAGTATACATGCAATAAATTTATTTGACACATCCTACCAATATTTTATTGGTGGGGACACTCAAAAACAGAAATATTGTAGTACCTCTGAACTTTCGAAGTCTCTCTTATAAGTCAAATTTTTAAGATTTTCTTAATGTACTGCTAACAAACATAGAGAATTGATCACCTGCACCGAATGTGTAGGATAAAAACTTTTCATTATTAATGTAGTAAGAGAATTTTAGTCATTGTTCTCTGAATTTATGATCAGTTCGGATAACCATAGCAAATGTTTTATTGCCACATCAAAGATAAATTTTTTATCATGTTCATTTGGAGTAGGAGATCAAAACTGTATAAGCATATAGTAACGCCTCAGCGGGCAACAATTTTGTAATTTAAATCCATATTGTAATGTACACAGAAGAAAGAGGAAAAAAACATAAAAAAGGAAAGCGAGCATCGATTCCTAGAGCTACATTTTACATAAAGTTTCTTTCAACTATTTCAAACCTCTTTTCTTAATCCCACAAAAAGAAAACTTTTTTTGGAGAAACTTGGGACCATTTTAAATTGGGATATTGACTAATTCCTCTTGAAAACCGACAATCCATCAATACCCTTTACCTGAAGTGTAAATGAGATGACAAAAGGTTGTGGCCAAAACTTTAAAATCTTGGCATGTGCATGAATTGGAATCTTAAGTTCTAAAGGCATTTGTCAAAGGAGACTGACTGCTTTTGAACATTTAAGGCAAGGCATCTACTCTTGATTGTTCATTCAGTTCTGATAGGCTACAATTTGAGAGTCATGACATATTTATAATAGTAAAGATATATACATAGCATTTATTGAAAAATTTGGCGTACTTGGCTTTCAAATTAGAGCTCAACCTTCCATGACAGATGCTCAACCAATATCCAGACAAAACTCGTCCAAATCTTTATTAAATCATGAAGTGACCCTTGTAAAAACATATATCACTTCAAATTTATAGACATCAACACAAGTTGAAAAACAAAATCTAGATTCATAAAGTTGAACATATGAAACCACGTGCGATCTAGTAGAGAAGTGAACGTGTTTCAATTGTTGAAGATTGAATGCATACTATTATAAAAAGTTGAGTAATTTAGTATTTTTCAAAGATTGAGGACCAATTTTCTATGGACCAGAAGCAGTAGACAAATTACAAGTTTGAACTTGATAATTGTCTTTTGAACTACGCAAGTTAGAACATGCAAATAGTATTGGCTACACTCTTGATGAGTCATTCAAACTAAAGTCAATAGTGCCATATTTCACTTTTATGGTATCCCATTGAGAATTTTTTGCCACTTCGTCCCAGATAAATCTCAAGGGATAGTAATGTGTCACAACTTCTGTTAAAGAGTCTTAATCAACATTCTACTTCTTGGCCAACAAGTTAGATTTGGATGAATGACCCCTTTTTCAAGCAAAACGGACATCTAAAGAAACTCATTGAGCCATCTCAACAAAAATCCTATAAACGTTAAGGATCCTAATGGACCCAATGCTAGATCGCACGAACAAATCTAATACGATTGTGCCAATTCTAGAAGACACGACTGACGACCAAGACAACTTACATTGTTACATTAAAATGTTTCTTTGCTGTAACATAATTCTTTTTCAGATCATCTACATTCTTGAGTATTCCTATCAGTTATTGTGATAATTTGTCATTCAATATCCACCCCCTTCCTTTTTTTTTTTTTACCCGCGGGGCTCTCTCCATCTCTACCAGAGACAACTGCCAAAAAAATGGTCACGAACTTGGTATCAATCGAAGACCTGAACGTGGGTTAGCTCGAATTTTCTATCTTACAATGGGGATAAATGCATTTCATTCATTTAAATGTATCGACAACGCTATCTGCGCGGACCAGAAGCTCTTCTATCTAGTCTATCTTCGTCGTCATCAATAGCCTGTCCATGTCCTGCAGCAGGTCTTTTCAATTTCTGAAATATCTCGTCAAGGGATTCGGAAGATGAACCCCTAGATAAGAGTTTCGTGTCCTCAGCTTGACGTAAAGGTAAAAATTTCTTTGCTTCAATGTTAGTCTTTAAAGTTTGAAACCCCGCCTTCATTGATGCCCATTTTGAGGTTAAACCCGATGGAATTCCAGAGTTATTGCTAGATTGAGAGTTACCAGCATCGAGCAAGGAGACCTTAGCTGCAGCAACATTCTCAACTGGTTCCGTGTTAGATGCTTGTTTGTTCTGTTCTCTTATGGCAGAATATTTGCTGCTGATGGCTGCTTTGCTCCCGGAATATCTACTGGTCTCGTCTTTTAAAGGTTTTGATGAACTTCCCTTCGTGTCCTCCTTGCTCAAGTCGGATGCCACCTTCATTTCAACTGTACGTCTATCCTGTACATATTAACACATTGTTCAGAAATTAATTGTTACTAAGCAATTAGGCTTGAAGAGGAAGGTAGAAAAACAACGGATAAATAATTCTAATAGAGAGAGAGAGAGAACTGATGATTGTAATCGGATTTTATGGACTTGGTTTTCGAAATGAAAATCGTATCCAATAGAATTAATATGAAAGGGGACATTTAGAATTATGCTTCTTATCATTTAAATTTTTCCACCCCAAAATAATAAATGAAAAATGCAACTTAGAGAAAACAAAACAGACATTGTCACCAGACTCCAGGTCCATGCTCGCCCCATTGAAATTCCTAGCCAATGGGATAACATGTTCTCCGACTTTACGACCTTGTTCCAGCCACATTCTTTCTGGTGAAATAAGTTTGATCAGTTTCACATAATATGATGCCAATCTTGTCTAGCATCACAGAGGACCTCAATAATGAAATGGCAAATATTTAGTGATAGGGATCTCATACTAACTTTCATCAGTTAAAGACCATAGAAAATATGAGCAGCAGTTCAATCGCATCATTTACCTTTTTGCAGTATAAGCAATCCAGATGGATCAAAACCATCCACATCGTCTGCTTCTGTTTGAAGTCTAAATATCTTCCAGTTGCCAAAGAAACTGATGATACGGTTGAAAAAATTGCTCGCAACCATGATTGTGTAGATAACCATAATAAGCGGATAAATTCTGTTGAATCCTTGCCCAAAAAAAGGTACGGCTTTATCGATATTTCCCATTCGCTGCAACCACGTGTCCATCCCACATCAAAAAAGTAACAAATAATTCTATGGTTAACATACATTGTTCGTAAACCTCTTGAACATCATTCGCCTACTTCAAAATATATATATAGATTGGACAAAGAAATAACCATTCAGCTTAGGGAGATATGTCATTAACAATTAAAAAGCAAACCTTGCTTGCAAATAAAATCAAATGCACATATATATATATTTATAAATAGCTAACTTAGATTCCACATACAGATGAAACTCACAGATCAGTTACAAAATGAGGGGGAAAGGAAAAATGAGAGAGAGAGAGCTCACCGCCTCAAAAATAGTTTCCTTGCCCTCTCCAAGATTAATGAGATTAAGAAAGTTGTATGAAATAGGAGGCGCATAACGAGCAACCATCCTGGCACCCAGATTGAACTATAATTATGAACTAGTTTGAAGAATATCATATACAATTTATGCAATCAAAACCACAAGAAAAACTCACGAGCATATCATTAGCAAACTGACTGAGCTTGTTTGTCTCGGAGTCAACGAATAGAACATTAACATTCCAACTTTGAACAGAGAATAATATGTGCAAACACACATGTACATCAGAGGAACAAATGCGAAGACCTGCGACAGAATCAATGATTAGACACAATTAATAATAAGAAATATAGAAACAAAACACACACTCGTTATCTCGAGTAAAAGGCTGAGACTCCACCAGCAAAGGTGAGAACCCATGTTCTCTTTTACCTATGCCATGATGCTCATGGGCAGCTTACTAATTGGATTTCCTTTCTCACTGGATTTTATTCAAAAGTTCACTATAAGTGAAGGAAACAAACCCGCAGAATAAATTACTCCATAAATGAAACAAGAAATCAACTGATTTCACAAGATGCGACACAGAGGACAATGGCTCAAAAGTACAAGTTCAGAAGATAAAAGAACAATAACAAACTATGCTTTTTTCTTAATAATTTTGAGTTGACCATCTTAATCATTTTCCGCCACTCTGTTCACTTCATTGCTGGATCTACAAGAAGATCTAAAGCAACTAGATTCTTACAACTACCACAGGTAAAAAAGGAAAAAAGAGTACTACATGAACAACTAATCCAAGAGCATAGCAAATACTGAGGATATAAAATGCCGTCTTACCCTATACAGATTATTGAACCACCTTTCTGAAACAGCAATATGCAGACTGCAGTTGTTAACAAAACCTAGATAAGACAGATTGAATATACCTGCACAACAACCTCTTCATTTCCTACTGATTTTATGAGGATAGAAAATAGAGATAAATCAACTCCTCCCAGTAACAAAGTAGCCTCAGCCAGGAGAATCGCAACTGACATGCAACCAAGAATAACAGCAAAGACTTTCTTCAACTGCTTCCACAAAATACATCGCCATACTAATTCTGAAGAAAAAACAATATTTAGATAAATATTATAATAAGATATGATTTAGATTGAAAACTCCCCATATACAGGAGTAAGGTATAATTATCACAGAATGGTGTTCAAATGGAATAACCATATTCACAAGACATCTGATACTGAAGCGGGGGGAATGATGACTCAAGAGCAGCAATTAAATGAACCCACCGTACAAGCTCATAATAAACCCACCCAATAGCTCTCGTTTCATGCATTGGATAAAATCATTACTGCCTCAATTAATCAGCACCAAATATAAAATGTACACATCAAAAACAGTCAATCCCATTTTCTTTTGCTTCAGATGTTGGAAAACGGATTTTGCTGTACCAAGAGATCTTGATTCAAATATAAAATTAATGGAATAAGTTATTACCTATTGTATCAACGAGAGGCCCTAATTTACCAGTCCGTTCAGATCTAAAGCTTGAGACATATTTCCTGCATTACAACACAGTGCAAAAATCAAACAAGCAAGAAGATAATGGTTATACAGTGATAGATGCAGCAATACTGATGATGTGATGATAACATATATTTATAGCGAATGATGATGATAGTAGTATAATAATGGATTTTCAGTAAAAGAGGATTCTGGAAAATCGGCTAGCTTCTGCAGTGGATTTCTAAAGATATTTCCAGCTCAGAAGAGATGTAGCATTGTATAGAATTCCCAAGTATTCTTTCCTTTCCTAACATTGTTGAATTTTTCTCCTAGACTATTTCTACATAAATCTTCTGCATAAATTTGGATGTATTGTCACGCAATTGATAGAGCAAAGGTCTTCTTATAAATTCTTATATATCAAAATCAAAAGTCAATATCAGAGCTAGAATTTTTATGCCTTCATTGTATGTCCTCGTTATCAGGGACCTTTTTTCCAGAATGTATTCCATCAGTTTCAGACCATTTGTCAGCTATTACCCCTTCAGATCAGGCATTCATTGCCTCTATCTAGCAAGCTTCCTGTCCATCCAACTTCCCTCTATGTACTTCCTTCGTCTCGTAACATATCAGGAACTTTAGAGGCTCATCCCTCAATATCAAGCTAAGCCACAATGCAAAAGAAAAGGCCACCGAGTGAACTCCAAAAGATAGCGGCAACCTTTAAACTCCATGCGGAAACTATTTAGAATGATCAGTGTAAAAATTTATAATCAGGAAAAAGGAAAGTTGAGCCATCTCATTGGACTGTGATGAGAAAAAATGATGCACGGTTTGCCTCAGTGGGATGAAGATTCTCAAATCATGTCACTACTTTGGAACTCTATACAGCGAGAGAGAAGCCACATATGCACGTTCCTCTCAACAGCTAAGGAAATCTGGGAGTCTGTGTTGTGTATCCTAAGGTAACAGATGCAACCCAAACCTTTGAACTACTGAGAAAGATTTGCAATACCAAAAGAAAGTAACCTTTCCGAAATTGAGCACAACAGTGCTGCTAAAGGTCTTCAGCTCAAATCATCAATATCAGAGTTTAAGAATGATGTGCAAACATAGGTGCAACTGTGCATTAAGATTACATTGAATGAGAAATGGGGTTTGATTTCCAGACCTGATTCAATGTCTAATTTGGTTAAGCATAAATCCACGTCCTTGGGAAAGAGTCACTGGAATCAGCGAGGGTTCCCAATGGTTAGAAGAGGAGAAATAACAAAAAGAAATGTCATGCTAGAGAAAGAAAGCATGGTAGAATTGCTGTCTTTAAGCCAAGTGAAATGAAAGGACAACGATAATACTGCAAACTTTAGCACAAAGGTAAGAAAACAAGTGCCAATGAAACTTTCTGGTGCAACCATTACAGGAAGATTAGGCATGCGAAGGAGGTTTTTTGGAAGCCCCATGGTAAGTCCTCATGTGACGAGGGAACTAGAGGCGGAAAGGGAAGCTCTAGACCTCTAGTCACAATCACAAGCCAACCTTGCAGAAAAATGGAGTCAAATAGCAAGGAGACATCTCAATTCAACAAAATGAATTTCAACAAGATGGAAAGAGAAACTCGAACAAGTCATTTTCAGGCTGGAAAAACCTAAGGGATGTAGTCTTCTGCCCAAACCGTATCATTGTCTTTTCTTTGGTTAACGTACGAGTATATCATAGTCTAGACATTAAGTGCCTCTCAAAAATAATTTTCTAAAACTTGGATAATTGATTCAGGGGGGCTAATTAGACCACACGACCAACAGTTCGTGCCCACGAAAAAGATAAAGACTCTTGATAGTACTTATTAGTAGTGGCAGACGAGGGGATATTGATGGGAATCTTAGTAGAGATATTATTAATTTAGTTTCCAATTTTGATATAAAATGTACTTATGCATTGTAATAGGTACAACTTTGATATGAATAAAAATTGAAACTTTCCTCCCCAATTCTCTTAAGTCTGTCTAATTCTTATTTCCTTTCCATCTCACCACTTCTTCTCTTTTCACCTCATTTCTCTTCCCTTTCCCTTTCCCTTTCCCCTTCTCCTATAATTCTACTATTCTATTTGATTGCATCCTACATCAATTTGGTATCAGAGTAAGTCATTTTATTTTAACCACACAATTCTCGTCTTCAAATCCAAAACTTAAAACACCCACATCCATAACCACCTAAAATTCTCTCCAACCACCATAACTTAAAAAGAAGAAATCAACAGAGGAAAAAATTCATTTTATTAGTTAGTTCCAAAAAATAAAAAATTGGTCATTGTTTACTGTTCATGATAGTGTTCTTTACATATATTTTTTTCTTTACCGTCTACCGGTTTAGCAGAATTTTGAATTATATTATTCTTTTTAGTTTTCAGAAAAAAAGAAAAAAAAGGTCGAAAGAAAAGAAAAACAACGAAAAAATGACTACTTTTTTTGCAGAACCCTGAGCTATTTTGTTTCTTTTAATTGAATTATCCTCTCAGAAGAATTCAATTGAACCGGTTGGAAAATAATGATTAGGACACCGTTTGACTCTTCTAAATCTCATGAGCTACCGATTTCTTTTATGTTGAAAATATACTTTTATTTCGATATTCAAACTTGTCAATTTTTTTTTTTTTAAAATATCATTTAATACCCTGAATCCATATCTCTTATAGATACATGATGTCCCTAGATCATTATCACGATAGTGTACCTTTACCTTCCCCTTTCCCTTATCGGTAGAATTGTCCCCCCGTCTAGGGCTTTTGTAGCGACGTTCATTATCTTTCTAAGCAAGTTGCATTATAACCATGGGATTTTAGATGGTTATTAGTTCGATAATCTTGAAAAATTATTTAGCTTTCACAACTTAAGTGACCCGCGTCGTATTTGTTATGTTAATCTGTCACTTGTCGGATCTGCTAAGTGTTACTGGAAGTCCTTTTTGTATAACATTGATCGCCGCAGTCAACGTCGTGTCACTTTGTGGGATGAGATGAAGAGTATTAAGTAATGAATACGCCCCTATATATTATTGAACTCAATTGCTAAATCAAGATTTTTTTTTTTTTTTTTGCACTATAGGCAAGAAAAGTCCACTATTAGGGAATATCTAGCCCACTTTGAAGATCTATTGCACAATTATGATATTTATGAAACTCTCAATATTAAGTCGTCTAGGCTTCTCAATAGTTTGAATACTGAAATATTATCAGACAACATTCCTATACCCTAATCATTGGATGATGCTTACCGATAGGTCAATCTTTGATACATAACCTTCCATCTTTGCCAAGCATATCATACACCAGGTCACCCACCCCAATCCCAATAGTTACTTTCTAAGTCTGGTTATGTTATTTCTCATCATGTAGATGAAAATGGTGTTTTTCTTGTTGAGCCTATTGAGTTTTCTAATAGTGGAGATGATAGTTACGACAATATAAAACTTGATACAACTAAGGATTTACCTACAATGCTACTGTCTACACATGCAAAGAAAAAGTTTTGGGATCAAGCACTAAGAATTATTGTATTTGATTGGCTATCACACTTAAATGAAGATGCTATTTTCAATATAGTAAAATTGCTTCCTTATCGAGACACATTCGAACCACCGTTGTTGCAATCATTCGTTTCAGTCTACTCTGCTAGTGTATTGTGCTCTCATATAGATTCTGTGGTAGCTTTTGTAAATGAGTTGCACATGTTGCTTCTTGAAGTTCCTTATTGCTACTTAGCTAAAAGGAAAGATCGTTCCCCTTGGTTAGATCAGATGTTTGGGAAGATTTTCATATTCAATCGTCGACAAATGGTCGTTATCGTTATTTAGTTAGGAAGAAAGATCGTTCTCATTGGTTAAGAAGTTGCAGTTTATTTCGTCACGGTCAAGTTCTTTCGGTCGAAGAGAAATGATTTAGAGATATTAATTTAGCCCTCATTCGACCCCCATTATTTGAGATTATAATTTCTGGAATAGTGTTTTTCTTGGAAAATGTGTGCTTGAAAAAGAAAGAACTTTTTTTGTTTTTTTTATTATTTATGTGTAATATTATTTTATGGAAGATCGTGATTGAAAATAAGAGAGAAATTATAATTTGAAATAATGGGGGTCAAATGAGGGTTTAGTTTTCAATTTTGATTGCATCCTACATTAGGTGGGTGTTTGGGGGTAATTAAAATTAGATTTTTAGTAGATTGTGATAGAAGTGTTTGAAATGTGTGGTTGAAAAGCTGTGGGACCATGAAAGATGTGTTTAATATCGATTGTTTGAATTTGACTTAAAATCTGATTTTAATCCGAAACAAACAAGGCCTAGATGTCTGATCTTCTCTAACTCTAGAAAATGTCTTGCTTGTTCTAAGACTATCACTGTATTTGTATATTCCAAAAATTAGAAATTGTTGTATATTCTTATAATTATTAGGACATCACTAAATCTCCATGTTTCTTTATGACTTCATGGGGGAGAATGATTGGACATGCTAGAGAAGAAGGGGAATGTATCTCCTTGAAGCTGAAAGTGGCATGGCAGATCCTACTCATACCTATATCTCCAAAATCCTACTTCAGATGGCTAACAATTTCAGTTATCCCATTTTGGTCTTGGTCATCCATCTTGGTTTTGGACAACTTTCCCCAGTAACATTTGGGTGTGTAACCTTTGTGCATATATATGCCCACCACTTAAATGTATGTTTGTTGGCCATTCTTTGACAAGAAAATGGTAAATGTGCTGTCATCCAGCTCTTATGCATTTTCTGTTACCATAGATGTATCATTCAATGAAAAACAGCCTTCTCCCTTAGTCCTTATTTTCAACCGTACTTTTGCAGTAGATAAGGAATTCTTTCCCAACAAACCTACCGTTCCTCACCTAGAGAACTTCACGAGAACTGTCAAGCCTAACCGACCAAATTATAGCGAAGAACTCAGCACCAGTTTCTCTGAAAAAAAATAACCCATAAAAAGGCCACGAAAATTGCACCACAAACTATTGGAGTAACTACACAACTTATAATTTTGGGGATATTTTTCGGATTCTTATGAGTTCTGGAGAGGGAGTCAGACACAGGTTCCAGAGATGGCGGTATTCTAAACAGTATGTTCGTTGTGAACACATTCGCACTTCCTCTACTAATATTTTGATTTCTTAGGACTGAGAGGAATGATGCAAAGCATATGAGGATCCGCATGGAGGCCCGACGTATCATTTGGAGGGTTTATCGCATGATCCATTTTCTTTATAAGGGAAGACTGTTTTGAGCTGTGCATTGGCTAGGGGATTTGACAGTTGCACCCATCTTGGTATTGCTTTGAACCCCCTTTCCTCATCTCTCCCTGATCTGGTTTGATGGCGCACTCCATCAATCGGTCTGTCAAGATCAATATTGATGGATGCGTCAATGATGGTTTTGCGAGCGGGAGATGCATCATCAGAGATCATGCAGGTCAATGTATCAGGGGCTTTCTCCGCTTCGTACGGATCGTGCATGATATTAGAGGCAGAGCTAGGTGCTATTCTAGATGAGATTTTACTAGCTAAAGGATTCGGTCTTTCAGACATTTGGATTGAGTCAGATTATGTAGTGGCTACTCCCTGCATCACTAGAGGAGGGGGAGCATAGGCTATTCAAGGCATACTTAGACAGATCATAGACATCGTATCGTTTGACGGAGACAATTTTCCACATCTACAGAGAGGGGAATCAGGTTGCAGATGCTCTTGCTGTAGAAGGTTGGAATCATTGGCGATATCAAATATATGTGTTAGGCAATACATATGCCCGTCTTTAAAAACTTGTGCTTTCACATGATATGGTTAACATAATGATACACGCTAAACGGGTAAATTTTGTTTTCGGTAACTATACTTTACTCTAGTTTCAATCAAACTATATTTCAATTGGATAACTACACTGTCATTATTTAAAATCAGATAACTATACTTTAATTTGATTTAAATTAGATAACAAAAGTTTAATTTAATTTCAATTAAGACAACTTCGTCAAATGCTACTTATGGAAATCGATGACGTGACACTCAATAAATGATTTAATCACACATAAACGTTAGTTGCGGACAAAGAGTAAGTAGAATTATGAAATAAATGATGATAATCATTTATTGATTGTCGGGTCATCTTTTTTGCCAAAATTGGACGAAGTTATCCAATTTAAATCATATTAAAGTGTAGGAACCCGATTGAATAAAACAGAAGTACTATACTTGCCTGATTCACACTAAAGTAAAGTATAATTACCTAGAATGGAATTTACCCTAGGTTAAAAAACTAAGATGGGAGCATTTTGTACTTCGTGTAAATGGCATAGTCATGCAAATTTGGATCACCATCACTCAGATAAGATCAGTAATGGATTTAGAATGCTGTCATGTTAATATGATCAAGACTCTAATTTGGTGACATTTTGTAATACTTTTTGACCTCCAAAAATTTGGGGTTAAGAATATGTATCAGAGGATGAATTTGATACTAAATTTAGCTCGAATTGCATGGCCTCATGTCCTGGTTAGACATCTACAAGAGAATTGTCATATATATAATGAATATAGATTGTTCAAATGCAAAATTTAAGAAATAGAATTTTCGGTAACATCCAAACAAAAGAAACAAACTTCAATAAGGAAATAAAGAAGGTGCAAACCATCCAGTTGTATTGCGTCGTTCATAATTCTTAATAGTATCTTCCAATTCAAGTGCCTGTGTAACACAAGTCAGGTACTCACTGCGAAAAAATAACAGAAAAGAGTCCAAAATATTTTAGTACGATGATCATCAGCCTGACAGTTACAGAGTGCTATATAGTATTTGTTTAAGAAATGTTTAAATGATATACATGTGCTGACTCTAATAACTTAAGTTTTTAGATCAAATGGTTCAACAATATTTTTTCTACATAAAATCTAAGATAGATGACAAATTGGTGCCTATGTTGACAATTACCATGAAATGAAAACTGATGCTGGTAATAACGACATTTTGACCAAGTTTCCTATCATGTGTGTGTTACAAAGGATCAAAGTTCCACAAGGTTGAAAACAGGTAGGAAATAAATAAGGTAATATCTCTGGTGTCATCATCCAAATCATGAAAAAACTGTGAAGCAGTCAGTGTTCTTACATGCAGAAATACAGGTAAAAGTGTGACTACGAAAAATTGGGAAAAGAATGCAGAACAGAATCTTCCAGGAGCATACAAATAGTTTAACAGAATAACTATACCTTTTGCATCGATAATACTCCTCACGAGCTTGCCGAAGATGACGTCTGAGAGTTGCCATTAATTTCTCATCTGAATCGTAATCCATATCATTTTCTCCCAATTGACCCCCTTGTGGCTTAAAGGAAGGATCTTCTTTGAACTAGGAAATAGGAAAATAAAAGTTGAATTGCACAA
The DNA here is from genome assembly GCA_019097785.1 of Fraxinus excelsior. Taxonomy (NCBI): domain Eukaryota; kingdom Viridiplantae; phylum Streptophyta; class Magnoliopsida; order Lamiales; family Oleaceae; genus Fraxinus; species Fraxinus excelsior. The sequence goes on from CM032630.1 coordinate 35,382,536, forward strand.
GTAATAACCATATGTAGAGATTTCAATACATGATAATGTTTAAGAACCAGAAGTACCATTTGCACTAACATATTGTCAATGACATCCATAAGAGGTCTCAATGGATCGCGCTTGGACATCTGTTTTGATGTTGCCTGAGCAATCTGAAGAAGATACCAAAAATTAGAAGGAAAGAAAGAAAAAATTACAAATATAGTCAATCAGCCAAAACATAAAAACTGAAAAATACTGATGCATGGGCAGTAATTTTTTGTTGTTTAACATTCTATCCACAGAATTCTAAAAATATGCATGTTTGCCTCTTCAAGGGTAGAAAGCAGAGAAAATCAGCTGTATCACTCCCAAGTATATATCCATATTCCAAAATAAGTGGTGTAAATTGATATACAGTATTTCCACAAAGCAGTCGTCTGTGCTAAAATTTTATTATTGGCTCACTTTCTTGCATTTTATTTTACTTTTGTTCATTACCTAAGCTGATATCATATAATTTTTGAACTTTTTTATCATGTCCCTTGCAAGACTAACTAAAGGACCAGGCTGATAAGAAACATAAAATGGTGATACATAGCTGGTGGAGATAGAACAGATAAGATAGAGCAGAGAAGATCATTTCTCTAAACTAAAGCTTAAAATCTGATAGTAAGATTCACAAAAATGACATCTGCGAACCCTTTTGCTTTTCTTTTCTACAACCCATTTGACTTTGATTTTTTAAATTGATGAATTTTAATTAGTCATTGCCTCCATCCTTGATTCTTTTCATCTCGCTTCCTGGTCCATCCTCCTTGCTCTCTTGCTTTATATTTTTATTTTCTTTGGTTAGAGAGAGAGAGAGAGAGTTAATTCATGTACCAGAAGAGAGAGTGCAACATTAGAGAACAGCCAGCACTCTATCTCCTTGTAAGTAGAATATACAAAAAACATAAAAAATAAATAAAAAAATATGGAAGATACTATATAATTAGTTTGCAGTAACTTTTCCACCTAACCAAGCTTAGCAAAAGTATCTCGAAGAAGCGTAAACAAGCTTCTCCATAACTATAAGAGCTAACACCGACAAACAAGGGATAGCAAAGCACATAATTACACACAACCTACAAAAATTGCAGTATTGAGCTCCTAGAATATTATAGGCTAGATAAAATCTCACTTCGCATATATTTACGATGTCATTCTCTCATTCATGCTTATTTACTCTCGGCATTTGACTACATCAGCTAGAGGTGACAATTATTCTTCGTATTAGCTTCTAGCATATCACACCTCATAGTCAAGCAAGAAGCCCCAGTATTATCAGTGCTGCCTCTACATCTTCCATTATTCCCTGAATGGTTTGACTACTTATTTATTGTCCATTCATCCCATATTATGTGCACAATTCTCCATTTTTGGTGAACCAGTCTTTTCTCGAAGCAATACTTGAGTACATTATTTATTTAATATTCCAAAACAAAGAGATCAAACTACAGGATAGATGATCAAATCCTAGAGATGTAATCATTTGAGCTAAGGTGTGAGATTCAAGAAAGGTTGAAGGTAAGTTTATCTTCCTAGTCGATCTTGAACAAGCATTTGTGGAACTAACATAATAGAGCTACGACTGCATAGGTGCTACTTTGACAATTGATGCAAGCTTAAGGTTCCTATCTATCACAACTCACAAGCTTAAATTGTGTCCAAACTGGGCTTGCTTGCATAATGGAGAGAATGGGGATTCCACAACCCAGCTTCAGAGGCTTGAATCAGTCTCATTTTCCAGCTGTTATATTATTTCGTTGTTTAATGTTTAAAAATAATCAAATTGCATGGAATTACAGTATGAGAGATTGACTTTTCAACCAAAAACCATTTTTCGGGGATATATATAATGTCGGGTGAAGGGAGCAAATGAATCACTTCATGGTTCCATATACAGGGCTGAAAGTAAAAAGCAACCATACAATTTTTTTATCCAACATGTACCAGAGAAAATCTATGCTCCAAAGTGAATGAATCCGTGATAATTGTGTTTATCTAGCCCCAGTTTGGTGGTCATTAAAATCATATTTTTAGTAGATTTTGATAAAATTGATGAAATATATCGTTAAAAAGTTGGGGTCTAATAAAATATGTGGTTAGAATTAATTGTTGACTTTGACTTAGATTATAGTCTAAATTTTAATCCCTACCAAATAGGGGCATAATAAGAATTGCAGCAATGATTTGAACTCGATAACTGGAATAACTAGAATACAATCCCTAGTAAATGGAGTACAGATAGAAGTCCAGATAACAAGGAAAATAAATGCTCCTGCTACAGAGTTTTCACGTTATAATTTTTGAAAGACCAGTTCATAAGCATATTATTATCAGAAGCACTTACCACTATGGTGTTTGATAGTTCTCGGTGAGCATCATCGAGTTTCACAGCCATTTTGGCAATTTTGTGCGACAGAATCTTCTGACGAGTAGTCCAGTCAGCATTTATCCAAATGCTCTTTGGAATTTCGCTTAAACCAAAACCAAGAAGAAATGCACCAGTCACTAGCCCAAATGTATTTGAGCCAGCCATTGCCAAAGCCAGTATATCTCTAATCCTGAAAGTGAGGTATAAACAGTAGAAGGAAATGACATTAGAATTGAAGAAGAGAACCAATGTAACTATGCATGTTATAGTAAGAGGATTGCGATCCATCAACTGGCAATATTAAAGAATGATATTTGACCAGTATACTCCACATTAGTTTTTCTTATTTATTTATTTAATGTTATTATTTCTCTTGTTTCGTGCGTGTTTTAGGGGCAGTTGGAATGGGTGCAGGGCCTCATCTTGAGTTTATCAAGCAACCAAGTATCTAGTATACTGTGGAATGAGTTTGTCAAGATATAATTCCCAATCTAGTACTAAATATGATGCATGAGACCCTCACTTCCAGTTCTCTGTTACAATAAAGCTAATTTCTGCCTTTGCAGCCACATATCATTTTTACCTGTTCTAATACCCATTTTTTCATTCCAATCAGTTCATCATTCACAAAGATGCATGATAAACAAAAGCAAAGAACAAAATCATCTACCCAGGACCTAAAAATCACCCAATGAAGACACCTGCCTTCTCTCAGAATGGTAACCAACAGTTAACAAGGCAAATACCATATGTATAAAGCCATACGATCTACACTCACTCGTCAACCAGACATTAAAATCCCTCAGGTGAAGTAAGAGTTTCCAACTTATCAATCAGTCCAGCTGATCCGGAATGAAATAGAACGGTGCTGCCTCAATGGTTGGTTATGGACAATATGTTACCTTCATCCCCTCCCCCCCCCCCCCCCAAAAAAATATATATATAACATGTTTAGGAACAGCCCAATTACGTACCAAGAAAGGAAAATTACCAGATCAATAATGTACATCCATAAAACTTATTTACGGCATTCTAGGCAACGGGTTTCACTTGCCCCAGATTTGCCAGAAAATAAACACAATGAAGTGAAAGTAGTATAAGAGAAAAAAACTAACCCAATTTTGTCCATAATAATGAGGAGAATAAGTCCGAAAAGACCAATGGAACCCACAATCAAATAGAAGACTAAATTGACATGTATGCTAGTTTTTAATCTTTCCTTCACAGTAAAATCTCCAGCATCTTCATAACCTTGTATCAAGGGCACAACAAGCCTGCTCAAACGGACAAATACAAAATCATATTCTCAAGATACGCATATCTCCATAAAACATTTGTGCATGAGCTATCTTCAGAAAAAAAATTAAAATAGAACTTCTTGAATGTTATGGCACTCCATAATTTTCCTCAGGAAGTAAAAGTACAAAATAGTTATAGTGGTATGAAATCCAGGATATGTAAGTAATCCCCGTCAACATTCATGACATGAAGTTATTAAGCGTTTGTTAGGCAAGTGTTTGAAAACCATTTTTCCTCAAACTTATTTCCAACCACATATTTCCCAATAAAATAATTTTGCATGTAGATCTATAACTTTTCCTGGACACATTCTTAAAAAAACAATAAAAAAAAATCATTTTTCACTTCAAATAATATTTCCCACAAATGCTAAATAAATACCTAAATAAAGCAAATGAAGGCACTCGGACAGACATTACCGTTGAAAAAAAGGATCTTCACGTCTTTCTCTAATTCAAAACCATTGTATAAATTATTTATAAAGGATATAACATATTTATAAACATGTAAATATTTTATCTTAAAGATTGTAGGACACTAGGAAGTAGCATCCACAAAACATTCAACAGAATTATAGAGAATAAAAGGCAGAACATATCAATTTTGAAGGGGAACATAAAAAATAATAATAATAACAATAAAAAAAAATGTATAGAGTATTAAAGTGAAATCTAACATATGCAACTAGCCTGCGTAGTAAACAGGGAAATAAGTAGTTAAAAATCCAAAATTTTAGAAAAGGCATACCATGTAAGCAAAAATGTACTCCAGTATGACCAACTCCAAAAGAAAGAGATGCCTCCATTAAATTGACCAATTATTGTCTGCACAAGTAGGAAAATCCTTAAGATTTACCGAAATTCATCAAATTATATTGGCAAAATGATACAACCAATCATAAGGAGATTCAGAAAAAGGAGATTCTGAAGAATATTAAAGGAAATTATCAATAAAATAATACAATAATAAAAAGTTACAACCATGGTGAAAGGATCGGGCACCCAGCAGTCACTTCCATACACAAACTGGTACTCAATAGTCGATAGGGTAGTACCCCAAATATAGAAATAGTGCCTATATACATTTAATGTAACTTCTTAAAAACGGGGCATACCAATAACCTAAAAGAAAACCATTTCATCGCCATCAAAATGAACTCTAAATCTGATTAAATGACTCTCCTGTAAAAAGTATATAAATTGTCATTAAATATACATGTTAGACATAATTAATCCCAACACGAAACTGGATTACTTAGGATATATCAGAGAGGACATTCCATGGTCATGATCTCCCAAAAAACTGGGGCTATGAATGTGACAGACAAGATCGAAAAGAAAAGAAAAATACAAGTTCCGTCTAAGGTTGAGGAACCTAGTGACATGTCAGTGATATTAATTTAGTGCCGACAGCTAGCTTCGTTGTCAGCAATAAGGTAGCTGATGCCTTTCGGGAGCACTTTTTAGTGTGCACTTTAGTTGGCCACACCTCTTGCAAAATGACAACACTGATGTCGGACTATGAATGTATACCACACCACTAGTCGAGTCCAAATGACATGAATATACAGCAGAGACTGGACATGTCAAACTTACAATAAGCTATAGTTTCTAGTTCTCAAATTCACTTCCCATGCACACAAATATTCATATAATTTATCTCCATAATATTCCTGTAATTTGGCTTTATCACCTCTACCTTCTAGTGAAACTTTTGCATGTAAAGCCCAAAAGTACACACATTCTTAGACATACTCAGGTGCAAGTCTTGCAATTCTGTTAGTGTATTAAGCTCATGTAATCCTTCTATTTCAAAATACAAAACCCAGACAAAGAATCCAAATTGTGAATATACATGTGTGTGAGCATGTTTTAGTAGCTTGTATTTCGTACTTTAGTAGCAGAAATATAAGATACTCCATGGGCCTGCACTTACTAGATAGACTAGCTTGCCTTCTTCCTTAAATTCATAAAGTTGTTTCAAATAATCAAAACTTCCAGTGATTAAACCTCTTGTCGACCTGACTGGTTTGGCCTTTGAATGTGCCAAACCGGCAAATAGTCAACCTAAAAGCAAGAAAGAGAAAAGCAAAGTTTTGCCCGAATAAGTCTCCTTAGTGTTTATTGTGATTCCTGGAATAGAATTTGTCCTCAGCTCGCCAATTCACATTCTTTTTTAGGTCTTCTCCAATTCCTGTTCTAGAGCTTCATACCTACCAAATAATACAAACCTAAAAACCCTTTTTAAGTGCACATTGGCAGTCCATTATCAAATAAAATAATATCCTGTTCCCTCAGGATTCCATCCACTTCAGTCAGAACAGATGATATACTAACACTCCAAAAGATACCAGTACACAAACAAAATCTACCAAACTGGATTAATAAAACTCAACCAAATCAAAATTCAAAGAAGTAAATTAAGCTCCTAAGAGCTAATCAAATCATTTCAAGTAATACATAAACTGAAATCCAAAATAACTTCACACAACTCCAAAATTTAGCTGCAAAATTAGAATTTACCGTCCAAATGTCGGCAGGGACAAGGCTGATGATTGAAATGGAGCAGAACCAAGTGTAGCCCACCGTAACAAACACGTAACGCGGCACTTCTGGACCGGCAAAGTATTTTAGAGTCAAGATCACCATGCCTAGGGTTAGCGGCAGGGAGATCAAGTAAAACACCCACATCTTCGATCAATTCCCCTTTTTGTTTGTTCAATTATACTCCTATAATGTACAAATCAAATTTAAGATGACACCTACAGGTTTAATCGGAATTCAAATATATATAAAAGGGGAATTTTGATCGAAATTCTGAAAGATGGAGTGTTATGGAAGCGAATGTGCACCTAATTCAGACTATTCCTGTTTTTCTTCGCCTCCCGCGGAGAGGGCACGCGCTGCCGATGCGTGTGGTTGGGAATTATGACGAGAGTGAGATTTTAGTCCACGAAGAAGTTTGTCCAATAAACACGAGAATGGCTACGGAGCGAGCATGGAACGAGTAAATCTCATTCTCGTTCTTTTTCTCTTTCTTTATTTTAATTATACATTTTATCAATAAAATAATATTATATATAAATTTAAAAATTATCATTACTTTTTAATCACACATTATTTCATCAATCACTATTCAAAAACTAATTTCTCTCCCAAAATGAATGTCAAACATAGGCTAAGCCAATTTAGCAAACAATATTCCAATTTTCCAAATGCAAAATTCGAATTTAACAAACAACATTATCAACATATGTCAAGACTCTTACTAGCATATGTCAATCTTCATTCTTCCCCACAACTCTTACTAACATGGTCAGGAGTCAAGAGTCAAAATTGATTCTTATATAGTAAATAAGAAATGCAATTATAGTAATAATACAACCATACTATCTAATCAAGAATGATCATATCTGAAGATTTAAACAAAAAAAAAAAGTACATCTTCATCAGTGTCCTTCTCACTAAACCTTGCACAAGCTCCGGAATATGATGAAAGAGCGGATTTTTCTATAAACAATAGAGAAAAAATTAGCAATAAAAGAAAGTGCATAAATAACAAATATAAAACAATAAATCTTATCATGAAATTAGTCCAAAACCAATCCCGATCACACATTAAAACTTCTAAAGTTTTCGGGTGAAGCCTATTTCTATATTGACTTACAAATCTACCACTTATACTAAACGCCGACTCAGATGTCACAGTAGATACTGAAATGACTAATAAATCTCTAGCAACCTTCTGTAAAGTTGAATATTTTATTGAACTTGCTTTCCACCATGTCAATAAATCAAAACCATCCAACCTTGACAATACGGATCGACTAGAAACACATCAAACTCTGTTTTTACATGATCAGCAGTAACAGAATGACTAACAAATTTATCAAAACCAGCCATGCAAGAATGTTTTCCAACAGTAATAGACGATTTTGATTGCGTAGATAATGAACAGTGAGATGTATTTTCTGTCAAATGACTTCGTCTCTAGTACTCTTTGAGCAACTTATAATAAAATGCTTTAACCTTTTCAACCTCTACCCGTACAGCTGCGCTCCATCTCCAAAGATCAAAGGGAAATAGTATTCAACTATACAAACACTCAAGAAACATTAAATTATACCATACTCGTAACTGGCGAGGGCGACGACGAATTTGAGTGGAGTAGAAGTGTAGTGTTGAGACTGTAAACCTGAGTTTTAATTTAACGTGTAGGGTATATTGAAATTGGGCTACTTGAGCAGTGTGATGGGTTATTAGGTTAAAGTTTACTTAATGTTAATTGGACCAGAATTTTGGGAAGCCCAATTGTCAAAATTGCCCAATTAATTTTGAGAAAAAATAATAGAAAGTCCAATTGTCCAATTAAAAAAGAAAATTAATGAGTAATTAGTTCAGGGTGGGGCACCATCGTTAAATACCACACCCGCCCCTAAATGAAGCGGTTCATTAAAATCAAAACTATAACTATCCCATTGCACCATCGGTTTGATTTTTTTCGTCCCATTCGGTTGGATTCACCGCGATTTTTGCTTTTAACAGTTCTTATTATCATCCTTACCCCATTTCCATACCCGTTTAAAGCAGGACGGGATGGGGCGTGTCACTTGCACTATTTATTTATTTATTTTATGTTTTGCTTTTTTTTATGTCTTTACTTCGTAAATATTTTTTTTACGTTACAATCAACTTATGTCCTCTTAAAAAATATAATAAATCTATTATTTTTGTTCGTTAAAAAATGTAAATTTGAAATTAATTTTAAACGGGACGAGTAGTGGGGTAGGGACAATGATTTCCGTACCCACCTCATACCCACTTCGAGGCAATGTACCTCGTCTCGTCTCCATCTCGTTTACCCGATTAGATGGGTAATCCCCGCCCCATTCGGGGTAGGACCCACAGATTCGGGGCAGGGCCCACAGATCGGGTTGAACGAATTGTTTACCATCCCTAAATGAACACTACCTAAAAAAATTCACAGGGTGCATAAAGGAGTCGATGTGTTAACGTTTGTTTGGATAATGGTTTATAAATTTGGCTTCTGTTTGGTACTCATTAAAATTTTTATTCTCATTATTCTACTCATTTTCAACCACATATTCTTCAATAAAATAATATTTTCCATTACATTAATAACTTTTCTTTCTTTTTTTCAATCACACATTCTCCATCAATCCATTATTCCAAAATACATTCTTCCAAAATAATGTGGATCAAACGCACCCTTGATTGTATAATCACTTTTTATCAACATATCTTACTATCAACAATTATTATTTATTTATCTTCACTTATTTCTATCTATTATAATTTAGACTATTTATAAATTATAATGGTATTGAGCATGTTTGAAAAATATTAATAAACTGTATATAAATTATAAATAAATAAAAATAAGTGGTGAAAAGCAAGTGATACTTGGGAGTTTATCTAAACATGTAAATAAAAAAGTAACTAGTATTTATAAACATGAGAGAACATAGTAAAGTTGAGAGGGAAATGAAAATTTTGCACTTTTTAAAGAGTCGGGGTCGGGTCAGATCTGGTCAAATACTGTTTTTTCGTCTTTGTCATTATTCCAATCAAGCAGGGTAACAAGAAACAGGATCGAGACGAGATATTTTGTTATTACCGAGTTTTAAATAATTAACTTAACATGATTTTTTTGGTTGAAATTTTTAAAATACTTTCGTTTTATTTATGATCCCTTTTTTAATTCCAATTTCTACCCAAAGTTTTCCTCTCTCTCCCTCTATGTGCTCCATTTTTAGTATTACTCCTTTTACAGTATGCATTTTTCTCTCTTTGTTTAGTAACGTCCTCCCAACTCCTCGATATCATTATAAAATAAGGCGATACCAAATTGTTTTGATACTGTTTATTAAATTCAATAAATGAGAGTAAGCACGTGTTTGGTATACATTATTTCAAAACTCATTTTCAACCACACATTTTTCAATAAAACAATATTTTCCATCACATCAATAACTTTTCCTTAGTTTTTAACCATATATTTCTCATCATATCACTATTTAAAATACATTCTTTCCTCAATAATATCCATTAAACACACCATAATATGGTAAGATGAAAATAACAATAGAATACCAAAATTTGCATGGAAAAACACTACGAGTAGAGGAGAAGAATTTAATATAAGATGAAAGTATACAAGATTTTGTGCTTACAACTTGTTCCATAATACAATAAAGAGTTTACTATATATAGAGTACATCTCAAATCCTAATTATAATAGTTTAAATGGAAAGAGTACCTTAAAATTCATTAAATCGCAAAACATGCTTGGGCTGGATAACATCGACGCTAGAGCGGCAAAGCTCGTGCACAGCGAGCGATGATGCAATGCTTCATCTGGCGCTCAAGTGTTGAATCTCTATTCCAAAATTCGATTTTCACTCAGAATGTCGCCCAATCTCTATCCTAAATATCCTAAATGCATATTTTGACTTCCTCTTTTAACCAATCCAGCAATACAAGATGGTATTTAGGTCATACTTCAACAAATCTCCACATTGACACGAATTTCACTATGATGAACAAAGTTTCAAAAATCCTATACCTAAGTGCCTAATTTCTACTGATTAGAATCCAAACATTATGTAGAATCCTATAAGATATATAATTGGAACATTCTATGTCCTTAGTAAAAGTGCCAACAACCTTCAAGACTCCACCTTCACTAGTATCTTATAACCCTTTAAATCAAGGATGCTCAAAGAGATAAGATTTATCTTCAAATCTGGAACATATATCATCTCATCAAATGTCCTGACAATTACATCAAGTATCTAAATTATTGCCTTTCTAATACCTGTTATCTTACAAGGAGCATTATTTTCCATTACCACAACATCTTCCGAAATTGTTCCATATGTTGAAAATCAATCCCTATTAGGATAATATGAATATTGCAAGTTGTATCAAGAATCCAATCTGTAAGGTTTTTTAGTGTTGGCAACTTTGTAGACAAAAGGGCTAATTTGCAACATTTTATACAAGTCAAGGACCTATGGTGCTATTTGTATAAATTAGATCATGAGGTCTAAGGTTCGAGCATGAAAAGAGGAGAAATACGGCGCCGTATTTTCGCTAGCCTATCGTCGCCTGGACACTGCTTGAGTGACAAAAATAAAATGTCCGTCGTCCGCCCGTCGCTAAGTTCTCGCTCGAGCGATAGTGTATCACTCGCCTGCCGCCAGCTTCTCGCTCGAGTGACAGGTCGATCCGAAAAACCCTAATTGATGTTTTGAAGTATTTTTTCGGCCCATTCAACCCAATTACACTCTCATATAAATACCCAAGCCTATCCACGAATTGTTGTGTGATTGATTATTATTCTTTTGCTTCATATCATTCTTTAGATATCCAAGAACCCATTCATTGTTTGTGATTTATCCTTTTTCTTGTTAAGATCATTCAACCACACTTTGGGAAAACATCATATTGAAGAATCAAAAACACCTACTTTCTAAACATCCTTAGGAATGTATTTTCTCAATTGAATTTCAGAAGTTTCTAGAGGTTGAAAGAGGTTGGACTACAAGCATAGGAAGATCACAAGACCATGAAGCAGGTTCCTGGAATTCCACTGGAAATAGACAATTGCAAAATATCTTGGAGCAGATCGTGGAGCAAGTCTTAGAGCAGACCTTGGAGTTAGCAGGAATAGATCGGGAAGTCTAATGGAATTAGCTAGATAGCATCTGACTATAACTCAATCCGTATTGTCTATAGTGGAGGTAACTGGCTTCGTCCCGAAATTTTTACCCAGTTGGGTTTCTCCGTAGTCAATATTGGTATTATTTATTGCTTTCTTATTACAAACTGTGATAATTTAACTTACGATAATTGGATTGTTTGTTTAACCATCTAGAAAAAAATTAAAAATGACTTGTTGCTTGTTAATTGTATAATTTCGTACGTAAGGCCAAACTTAGGAAGAATTTTCAATTTCAATTGGTATTAAAGACTAAATTCGAATCATGGCCTTAGATTTCTAGATGAGTAATTAATTATCTGTCTCGCCAAATTTTGATGGCAATAATTATGCTTATTGGAAGGTTAGAATGAAAGCTTTCCTAAAATCTATGGATGGACGAATTTGGTAAAGTGTGGTTAATGGTTGGACTGCCCCTAGTTCTATGGTTAATAATGAAATTATCCATACTCCCATTGCTAATTGGACTACAGCAAACTTATATGAGTGTAACTAGAGTAGCAAATCCTTACATACCATATTTGTGGCAGTGTCCCCTGAAGAATTTAGGAGAGTATCTATGTGTGAGGTTGCTAAAGACGTTTGAGATATTTTACAGACCACATATGAGGGAACTCAGACTGTTAAAAACTCTAAGTTGCAGATGCTGAGCACTAAATTTGAAGAGATTAGGATGAAAGATGATGAGACATTTGATGAATTTTATAGAAGTTTAAATGACATAGTTAATTCTAGTTTCAACCTAGGTGAGAAAATACCCGAGTCGAAAATTGTTAGAAAAATCCTTAGATCCTTACCCCGAGTGATTTAGACCTAAAATCAATACTATTAAGGAGAGCAAAGATATAGACTTTATTAAGGTGGAAGAGCTGGTTGGATCTCTCCAAACTTATGAGCTAACATTAGTTAAACTTACAAACGATAAATCATTGGCCTTAAAAACTGTGAGGAATAGTCATAAAAAGTCATCGATTCAGAGTTTCCTAATGATGAGGAGTTAGCTTACTTATCTAAAAAATTCCGAAAACTATTTAGGAATAAATAGAAACCTAAAGAGAGACAACAAGGTAATTTCAATGAGTCTAGAAGGTGATCTCAATCTGTAAGATGTCATAAATGTCAAGATTATGGTCATGTTAGGAGTGAGTACCCTAACAGTAGGAGAAATTCGGCTATGAATACTACTCTCATTGATGACGGGTCTCACTCGAACAATCAAAGAGATAAATTCACTCGTGAGGAGTGGAAAATATATTGCATTTACTATGAGAATTAAGAATGGATCTGACCAAGGACGTGAAAGAGAAGAGGATTTAGACAGTGATAATGATTATGATGAAGAGTCTATGAGTGAGAAAGATATCCAAGAGACTTATGATAAAATGTATGAGGAGAGTTAAGATTCTTACTAAAAACAATACATTGAGTGCAAAGAATAAAGAACTTGAATTGGAAAATGAGAAGTTAGTAGTGCACTTTAAGGAATCTATCTCGATCCTGAGTGAAGTGAAATTCACGAATGAATCTTTAGATACTCAGGTTAGGAATCTCACTAGTGAGCTTGAGAAGACCTCTAGGGGAGCTAATAAGTTGACAGTTCAAAAGGAAACTTTAGAGATCCAGGTTACAAATCTTCTGAGCGATCTAGAGTATTCCAAGTCTCAACTTCTTTTCTTTTTCTTCTTTCCTTTTCTAATGGTTATATGAAACTAAATAACATTCTGGGAGTGGACAAGCCTACTGGTAATAAGGGAGGTCTAGGATATAATAAAAATGATCATAATGTTGTTAGTATATCCAAGACCACATTTGTCTTTAGTACTGACCATCTTAAACATGTACCTAATCCTGAATCTAAGAATAAGAGATATGTAGGACAGAGGCCTACTAGACAACGTATGACCTGCCAACCTAAGAATAGATATAGCCGAGGTGAGTTAGGACACATAAGGCCTATGTGTCGTCATTTCCTGAATAGAAAGAGAAACCATGAGCATGTTCGGTAGAGATTAAAATCCAATTAAAATTAAAAATATAGTTCGTTATTGGGTCTCACTCATCTAATAAAAGTCAACAATAATGACTAATTTTTCAATTTTAATCTCTATCGAACACACCTCATAACTTAAATAAAAATAAGAATAAAGAGTTTGTTGGTCAGATTGACCTTATTACTAATCAAGTAAGTCAATTGACGAAGTTAATGACACGGATGAATATGAATATTCCTGTCACTATGCAAGTTTGGGTGAAGAAAATGATCTCAAAAATGTGAAATAGATCAGGTGCTCTTAAAGGTAATGACATTTGCGTACCTATCTGATTAGGTATTTTTTGGTGCATACTCGTGTTTTATCTTTGTATGACATTGATTTATGCATGCATCATATTTGTTTATTTATTTTCTAGGTAGAAAATTCATGCATATTTTTTATTTTATTTTTTGTGTTTGACATTTATTTTTTATGTGTTTGGTGTATTTATGCTTTAAAATAAAAACAAAAAAATTTAAAAATAAAAATGATGAAAATTTTTATTACAGCATGATATATAACATTCTTGAACTTGTAAGTTTTGATCATGTATGGTTTTAATCAATGAACTATGACATAGTTTCCATTGCTGACTTATGTTATTTATGGAGTACTTAATATATGTGTCTTCATGTACTATCTGTACTGCACACACTATGAAATTTTTAGTATGACTCTACCGCTTGTGTGATATTTGGGATGACAGTCACATGTTAAGTAAGGTGACTTTGAAGATAAACTGACCTTATTTATTAGACCTAAACTCAAATTTGTTTCCGGTAGTAAAAGGCTCAATATCTTATATTCTTCGTTGGAGCCTATTTGACTCGAGCAATTAAGCTTGCGGGGTTTCTCATAGTCTGATGCCTATGATCAATTGACTTCGGTTAATCGGCATGAAGCTCATTACATGGGTTATTTTACTCGCTTAATAGAGAGGTGTCTACACTTAAAACGTGAAAAATAATTATGAGCTTAAAATATCAAAAAATATGAAAAATATATATGCAAAAAGTCAGGGAGAGAAAAGAAAATATCAATACAAAATGAGCTTTTATTTAAAGGTCCTAATATGCTTTAAATAGTTTGACTTTCATAAGTAGAAAAATACACTTATTGGCAATGATGTTTAGCATGTCATTTATCACAAAATTAAGGTTTAGTGTCCTGCTTATAAAGGATTAGTGACACTTTACACACATGTGTCACTTATATAATTTACTCTATGATAACTTGAACTGAATATGTGGATAGGTTTACTGTACATTAATTATACTTATGCATGCTAACGATTGCATTTTTTTATGTTAATGTTAAATGTTTGTTTTTCCCTTCGTCATTTGTGACAAAAAAAAGGGAGATGGTATTTGAATGCATTCCATATACATTTGCATTTTATGTCTATGGGTCGTCAGGGAGAGACATAGATATATTTTACATACTGCATACATATTGCAGTAAGGGAGGTTAATTGATTTCATTGCATTCCATATTATAATGCTTGGCTGGTTGAGGTTTTGATATTTTTGTGATGCTAATGTTTTTGTTGGTATTTGGATTAACATTAGTGTTATTTCTCAATCTAGCTAGTTTTAGTGTCATGTGTTTAATTGCTATACAACCTGTATCACGTGCTTTTACACTGGATATATGAGTTGTGGATTCCATGAAACAGGTTTAACAAGAAAAGCAAGAGACAAATGCAGTTTGATGTGGGTTAATACCTTCAATGGTCACTGAACTTTGTCGAAAGTTCCTCAGAGGTCACTGAACTTCAAAAATCCTCTAATCAGTCACTCAACTTTGCCAATTGGTCTCCCATCCATCACCGACCTAACTCCGTTAGTAATTGTGATGGATGGGAGACCAATTGGAAAAGTTGAGGAACTGATTTGGGGATTTTTGAAGTTCAGTGATCCTTGGGGAACTTTCGACAGAGTTCAGTGACATTGAGGGTATTAACCTTGTAAAAAAAATGGAAAACTTAGTTTAAATTCATGGTGAAAATAAAAAAGAATAGAAATTTAGTATAGTTCAAAAATTAATCTTAGCCCAACTAACTTTATTCCCAACTCAATTCCAATGTTCAATTATTCAAATTTAGTCTAAGATTTTACAACAATTACATATTTATTTTATTCATATTCATGATACACAAATAACTCGTTATCAAATTAGATATTTTATTTCACACACGTATAACTAAGTTTAAAGAGTTCAATTATAATTAAATTAGCTTATTATATAACAAATAATTGGGAGAAAGTGATGGTGGGAATCTGGGATGCTTCAAAAGTATGGATGAAGTTCTGGGGAAGGATAAGATCGGGGATGATGTGGTGGAGGGTGCTTTGAAGGTGTAGGAGACAATTGTAAGGTCGACGACGCTTCTGATTTTGGTGGGGGTGAAGGAATGGTGGTCGCGAATTGTGGGGATTCTAGAATGGCTATTTGCTTTGGTGGCTTTGGTGTGCCATTGTCAAGTGATCATAAGATGACATGTCTTTTTTTTTTTCAATCATGCTATAAGTATAGACAAATTTGACAGAAAATATTTACATGCATTCACTGAAAGATGAAAAAAATAAAAACAAGATAGGGAAATCACATTTCATCACGTTACTGTGAGTAAAAATCTGTCAAACATTTTTTGTAATTGAGGATTTTCCATTTTTTCTTTTTTCATAAAATGTGTTATTTATAGTTTGTAACAAGGTCTTGTTTTTCATTTTATGTCCGGTTTATACTAATGTGGATAAGGCTTGATTAAAAAAAAGTCAAATTTTTGTCAATACCCTCAATGGTCACTGAACTTTGTCGAAAGTTCCCCAGGGGTCACTGAACTTCAAAAATCTCCTAATCAGTCACTCAACTTTGCCAATTGGTCTCCCATCCATCACCGACCTAACTCCGTTAGTAATTGTGATGGATAAGAGACCAATTGGCAAAGTTGAGTGACTGATTAGGGAATTTTTGAAGTTCAGTGACCTCTGAGGAACTTTCGACAAAGTTCAGTGTCCATTGAGGGTATTAACCCGTTTGATGTAGCTTGGGTAGTTTAGATTTTTTTTGTTCCTTAACTTATTGTGTAATTTTGTCATAGAAGGCCAAATTGGGATTTTGTTAGGTTTTTAGTGTTAGTAATTCTGTGGACAAAAGACTGATTTGTAACGTGTTATAAAAGTCAAGGACATAGGGTACAATTTGTATAAATTAGGTTATGAGGTCAAGGGTTCGAGCATGAAAAGAAGAGAAACAAGGCGTTGCATTTTCGCTAGCCTATCGCTTGGATATTGCTTAAGCGACAAAACAAAAAAAATCTATCACCCGCATGTTACTGAGCTCTCGCTCGAGCGACAGTGTGTCACTCGCTTGCCGCCAGCTTCTCATTCGAGCGACAAGTCAATCCGAAAAATCCTAATTGTTGTTTTGAAGTATTTTTTTATAGCCCATTTAACCTAATTACACTTTCCTATAAATACCCAAGCTTATGCATGAATATTGTGTGGTTGATTATTATTCTTTTGCCTCATATCATTCTTTAGAGATCCAAGAACACATTTGTCTTTTATAATTTATCATTTTTATTCTTGAGATCATTCAACCACAATTTGGGAAAATATCATATTGAAGAATCCAAAACACCTACTTCCTAAACATCCTTAGGAATGTACTTTTTCAGTTGGACTTCAGAAGTTTCTAGAGGTTGAGAGAGGTTGGACTACAAGCGCAGGAAGAGCACAAGACCTTGGAGCAGGTTCTTGAAATTTCACTGGGAAGAGACAATTGCAAAAGATTTTGGAGCAGATCGTGGAGTAGGTCTTGAAGCAGACTTGGAGTTAACAGGAAATAGATCGGGAAGTTTAGTAGAGTTGGCTAGATAGTATTTGACTGTAACTCACTCCGTATTGTCTATAGTGGAGGTAACTGGCTTAGTCCCTAAATTTTTACCCAGTTGGATTTCTCCATCATCAATATTGATATTATTTATTGCTTTCTTATTACAAATTGCAGTAATTTAACTTAGGATAATTGGATTGTTTGTTTAACCATCTAGAAACAATTAAAAGTGACTTGTTACTTGTTAATTGTATAATTCCACACGTAAGGTCAAACTTAGTTAGTAAATTACGTAATTTCACAATCCTCGTCAGATTTGGAGTATCCGTAAAAAATAACTAAAAGTTCTCCATCACTATAGTAATTTTCTGCAATACTGGCTTTACTTGGATTTTCTAATTATTTTTTCCTTCTGATTTATCCATATTCTGCAACTTATACAATCCTTCCTAATGTGTCCCTTTTCTTGCAATAATTACAAATTTTATTACTATAATTAGACTTCAATGTGTCACTCATATAACCATCATGAAAAATAAGGCCTTCTCTATGAGCATGAAATCCAACAAAATGCTTCATCTCCTTCTTTGAAAATAGAGCATCATAAACTTCTTCAAGGGTGAGTGTGTGAGATTGTATAAAATCGTGCCGCTAAAAGATACATATGAAGTGACAACGAATACAACAAAATTAACCCTAAATCTTTTTTATTATATTTGACCTTCAAGGTCTCCAAATTATCAACAATTTTCTTAAAAATACCTAGGCATTCTTCCAATGATGTACCTTCTATCATACGATGAGACACATCGTTGCTTTAAATGCAATCTACTGGTTAGAAGTTTCGTCGTGCGAATTGCTTTAACTTCAACCATAATGTAATGGTACTTTTCTCCTTTTAAAAGGTATTGAAGAATATAATTCGAAAAATAAAGATGAATCCGAGATAGAACCTTTCAATCCTTATGTTGTTTCTTTTCCAACGTCCAATTTGAGGGCATTTTGTCAAATTCTAACAAATCATCATCCAAATTCATCTGAGCTAGCGCTGCTCGCATCTTTTCCGCCTAAAAGAAATCTTGTGCTGCGATCTACAAGCGAAATATCATACTTCAAGGTTGTCATCATAAAAATCAAATCTCGAACTAAGTTGATTGAATCTGGCCCTAATACCAATTTGTTATAAAACAAGGCGATACCAATTTACTTTAAATACCGCTTGTTAGATCCAATAAACGAGAGTAATATTGCAAGATGAAAATAGCAATCAAGAATACTAAAAATGACTTGAAAAACACCATGGACAGAGGAAGATAATTCATTGTAAGATGAAAGAATACAATACTTTGTGCTTCCAACTAGTTCCTTAATATAATGAAGAGCCGACTATACATAGAATATATGTCAAACCCTAATTATAGTATTTTCAGATGAAAAGAGTAACTTAAAATTCGTTAAATCGTGAAACGGACTTGGACTAGATAACACCAACGCTCAAGTAGCATAGCTCGCACTCAACGCTCAAGCCCCCAACCTTGCGGACTGTGACCGACGATGCGACGCTTCGTCAGTGCTCATGTGTTGAATCTCTATTCCGAATTCAATTTTTCACACCCAATTGGTACCTAGGCATCCAATCTCTATTCCAAATATCCCAAATCCATATTTTGACTTCTTCTTTCAACCAATTCATCAATACAAAATGGAATTTGGATCACATTTCAACATATACAAAGACGTATTTGGAGCTTTAGAGTTTCGACTACTTATTACTTATTAGACAACTCTTAAGCAATGAAGGACAAAAAATGAAAACGAAAAGCAAGAAGGAGAGGGTAAAGAAGAAAGGGAAGAGTATGAGCACATGGCTGACTGTTAGGATGGATGAAGAAAAACATGACTTGTGATATGGAAAATTTATTTAACGAAGTTAAAAATGCATTAGAAAAATTGTGCCACTTAGTATGGTTGATTAATTCGAAAACAAACATTTGACATTGTCCAATTTTAAGAAAATTAAGCTCATGTTTCTATAGATTACTAGTAAGACGCACGTGTATTGCACGTACAACAGTATAGTTGGCTATATGATAGCGTAAATATTAAAAAAAAATTATTTGTCTTAAGCATTAGTTATATTAAACATAAAACACTTAAAATGATGAAAGGTAACAAAAATAATATTAAGAGACTTGATTCAAAACTTATTTTATAAACTTTGCGTTTGAAGGTCTCTTTGTTCTTTTTTAAAAAAGACAGGATAAAGATGATTAGGCGTTGATGTCTTCTTATAAAGATAATGAAGTTCAATCTAGCCCTCATTTTTGTACCATTGAGGTAATACATTATGTATCCTTCATCTCGTGCTCATATAATCTTCAATTACATGTATTAGTTGCACATATATTTAATTTCTTTACGAAGACCCTATGTAAGACTAATTAATTAATGATAATACAATGCAAAATTTAGGACAAATCAAGGATCTCTATCAGTATTAAAATCACAATACAACGAAAACTTCCACTATAGAGACAAAGAGAATGACAAACGATCACCTAACTTCGTAAATTCCATTGAATATCTTTTTAACATGTTTTAATGATACTGTACATGAAATTCATTTTAAAAAAATCAAAATAATTCACTTTATATAAGATGTTTGTCTACCAGCACTGTATGATGTAGGATGTTTTTTTGAAAATCATTGAGTTCCTTCAATATCCATTTGACGCCATAAATTTACCCTTTTAACCGTAGAAACTGAAGAAAAATGAAATTGAGAGAAATTGATGTAAGTATGGAGGTTGAAAGTGAGGTAGAAAAGAAAAATTAATGATTATGATTTTACATTTAATAATTTAAGATAATTTTTATATTTAAACTTAATCGACAATATATTTATTATTATTATTATTATTATTATTATTATTATTATTATTATTATTATTATCACATTTTAAGTTTTTTTTTTAAAATTTAAATCGATCCAAATGGATATTCATATCGTGAAATATCGAATCAAACGAGAAATTGTAGGAAAATAAAGTTCAGAAAAAGTACATTGGAATGAGATTGAGATTGAAAAGAAACATAAACAATCACGACTTTACGTTTCACAATTAATGTAAAATTATTTTTGATATTTAAAATTTATCGATCATATATTTATCATGACCGCACTTCAACATTTGGCTTAGCCGAGCCGAACCATAAAAATACCGAATCAAATGTAAAAAAAAAAAAAAAAGGTTTAGACGACTTAGCCAAGCCATGACATAAAAATATTGAATCAAACGTTATATAAAAAAACCTTCAAAAACGACTTAGATGACTTAGCCGAGCCAAGACATAAAGCCATTTGACTCGGCTTGGCTTATGAATAGTAACCACCAAGTGACTCTTTTATTTATGTAGGAGAAAATGTGTGGTTGAAAAGTCATGGATTTCATGAAATATGTGGTTTATATTAACTAATAACTTTGACTTAAGATTTTTAATATATATTAATCTACACCAAACATGGATTAAACTTGTAACATCACATGCTTACTTTTCATTATTATCATTTTGTCTTCATTATTATTAATATTACATTTATTGTTTGATAAATGTGAATATTTTTGTCGTGACTAATTATAATTTTTTTTCCAGTGGAATGTGCCTTGGACACCCACACGACCGACTTTTGCCATTAATTTAAGTTTAATATTCTATTACTACCAGATTTAAATTATAAAATATATCTTACTATGTGCTTCTAATTTATCTTACTTTTAGAGTTGAAAGATTCCCATCTTAAAAAAGTATATTTGGGTAAATTAGTTAAAAATAAATAAATAATTGGATGACATAATAGGAATTAGCAAATTAAAAGGATTAAATTAGAGTTTAAATAGTTTAATAAGAATAAAGAACGGATCTCATTAGTTAATTCGTAGGAATTGTGCCTAATTAGCTACCGTGAAGTTTGAAATTAAGGATTTTACTTATTTACTCACTGTAACGCCCAAGTTCTAGTAACCCGATGTGTTACCAAAAATGAGTTCATTGACGTTAACCTCCAAAACACAATATTTAAGTTTTTCTTTTTATTTTTAGAAGTGGAAATTTATTCACTCGAACTATATAATCACAACATTCTTGTTTTAACATATAAACTTAGAAAATTCTGAAATAGAGAAGTTTGGAATGAGTTCCTAAAAATCAGTCAGCAGAAACTCTTTTTACGTTGAGCAGTAAGTTTGGAAATTTTTTTAGACATAGCAAAACCTCCCCGAAACCAAATAGGAATTTATTCCAACGATAAATATTGTGAATGTGAATTGATTATTCTTTATGGATTGATGGATGATTATAAATCTCCAATGGTGGAAGTTGACTTTGATCAAAACTCGTTTCATTGATTTAATACAATTAGTTAATTTACATTGTTATTTGTATAAGATTGATTTCGTTATAAACAAAACCCTCCCCAATCGTTATACGAAGCATAAATGTTGAATTGCACACTCTTCGTGGGATCGACTCTTACTTCCGTTACTACATTAGTTTTAGAGGTTTAAGGACTAATTTTAGGTGCCTACGACAGCACACCACACGATTAGGGCAAGGATAAGATCTCTGGACAGTTCAAGAAGCAGAATAACGGGTCTACTAGTGGACAATCAAACAATCTTTTTCGTCCGTACCCTAAGTGTAAGAATCTCATAGGGGTGAATGTTTGTTTGGCAATAATGTGTGTTACAAATGTGGCTAGTCAGAGACGTAATTACATGTATTTTATTTGTTTATAGCATTCCCATTTA
Source organism: Fraxinus excelsior (assembly GCA_019097785.1). Lineage (NCBI taxonomy): Eukaryota > Viridiplantae > Streptophyta > Magnoliopsida > Lamiales > Oleaceae > Fraxinus > Fraxinus excelsior. Next base: position 35,404,648 of record CM032630.1, read on the forward strand.
CGTTCTTATTGATTCGGTGCAACACATTCGTTTATATCTACTACCCGTCTAGCCAAGATCAATGTTCTATGTGAGAAAACTAGTAGTATGCTAGAAGTTAGCATGCCATCAGGAAGAGTCATTAATACGAATAAGATTGTTAAGGCAGTACAAATAGATTTCTATGGGCTTAAGCTTGATGCAAATTTACATGTCGTAGAATTAAATGATTTTGTCATTATTTTGGGTATGGATTGGTTAAGTAGCAATAGAGCTACATTTGTTTGTTTTCAGAAGGAGGTGATCTTCAAGAGACCTGGAGAGAGAGTTTAGATTTTATGGTTCAAAGATTAAGGCACTCCTTCATCGCATATCGGCTATGAAAGCGGAACGGTTATTGAGAAAGAAAACTTGTCGAGGACACCTTGTTAGTCTTGCTAGTATAACATCGAAGGAATTAACAATTGATAAAGTGCCTGTCGTACAGGAATACGCTAACATATTTCGTAATGACCTATCGGGTGCCCCAATTGATAGACAAGTGTAGTTTACCATAGATTTGATACCTGGAGTTGTACCGGTGTCTAAAGCTCTATACCATATGGCACCAAAAGAACTACATGAGTTAAAAATGCAGATGGATGAACTTCTAAATAAAGGTTTTATCAGACCAAGCGTGTCTCAATGGAGAGCTCTGGTACTTTTTGTGAAAAAGAAAGACGGAACAATGAGAATGTGTATTGACTATCGAGAGTTGAACAAGTTGACTGTCAAGAATAAGTACCCACTCCCAAGAATTGAGGACTTATTTAATCAATTGAACGGTGCGACCATATTTTTAAAGATTGATTTGAGTTCAGGCTATCATCAACTAAATATCAAGCCGAGCGATATACCCAAGACAATATTTAGGACTCGCTATATACATTACGAGTTTACGATTATGCTATTTGGACTTACTAATGCCCATGCAGTATTTATGAATCTGATGAATAGAGTATTTCATCAGTACCTCGACAAGTTTGTGATTGTGTTTATTGATGACATACTAGTATATTCAAGAGATTCTCAACAGCACGAAAACCATTTGAGGACGATTTTAGGAACTTTATGTAAAGAAAAATTGTATGCAAAATTCAAGAAGTGCAAATTTTAGCTAGATCGAATAAGATTCTTGGGACCCATTGTGACAGTCAAGGGTTTGCGACGTAGAGTTATGTTTAATTGAAGTTTGACTAAATTCTCAATCCCATTTCTCAACCTTTGTGGGGGCTATACTTGATTCGTCATTTTACTATTTGTCAATGATATTATTCACCCTTGGAATCTTATCGTATTAGCTAGAATCCAGTTACTCATGAACAAAAAGTCATATACTTGATTGAGTACCAATGAATTTAGGCTTCTAACATCCTTTTACTTGTCTAGAGTTCATTTACACACGAATAATACCAAATAAATAGAAGAATTGAAAAACCTCAAATTTTATGCATAAACGATATGGAAAGTAGTAAACCATATACTAACTTTTAAGGAAAAAAAGCCTAACTAATCTTCTAAAACCGAAATTAACTTAATAAAATACAATCCCTAATAATGATTAATCATAAAATAATAAAAGACAAAATAAAATTTATAATGACAATAATAAACATTAAAACTAAACATTTTAGGTGCTTACATACATATAAATTGTTGAAATTTATTATCACGTGACTCGTGATGAAGATTCTCACATGATTAATTTTTGTATACGATATATTCAATTTAGTTGCTACGGGTGTATTTGTCAAGTTAATACCTCTTCTTAAGGCAACGTTAAATATTAATATGTGACAATCATATCAATTTTAATGGAAATTATTTTCGCATGGCTTCAAATTCCACTCAAAATTTATAAGAACACCATGCTACATAATTATGGAAAAATGCTTTGAAAACATAAACTCTATCCAAGAAAGAAAGCATAAAAGATTAGATAATAGAAAAATTTGTCACCAAATAAAGCAAAAGAAAAGGATTACATTGGAATTTGGGGAAGGATCATGCTACACTTATAGGCTACTGGTTGACAGATGTCGTACAGACACTCACAAAGATTTTTAATAATATAAAATTGATTCTATAAAAATATTATTTTACCCTTCTTCTTTATATTTGCAGGATATATCCTTTATCTTTTAGTTGTTGGATTTTTCAGGATTATTTCTTTCTCCTTGATCGGGAAATTTAATCAGGATTATGTAACATTTTCTTAAATTTCTCAATTTGTCCTAAATATTCTCTGTATCTTGTTAATTTTTCAAAAGCTTTTGGTTGATCCTCTTTACTTATATATCCTAAAACAATTTCTTCTGAAACTTCTTCCTCGATATCTTTATATTCAGTTATCATATCATTTATATTTTTTATTCTTATACTAGTTTCTACAGGATCAAATCTTATATTATGTTTGCAAGCATAATCTATATCAAGATATATTTCCTTAAGGTTTTCTTGGCCAGCAGGAAATACTTTTTCAGATTTTTTAACTAATCTTAATAAAAACGAAATATCTACATTATTTAAATAAAGCTTAAGGCTATCATTATTAGATGTGGATGCTTGTGAAGTGTTCATAACAATCAGAGAATAATTATGTAAAGATAAGCATATAAAAACATGTAAATGACTTACAGTAATCAATGGAAATAATCAGGCTTTCCCTCCAGTATGTCTTTATAGTTGTTTTGCATGTACTTAATCAATCTTCTGAATCAGATGAATGTTTAAAATGTTTTGAAATTGTTTGGGTCCACAATTGCTTCCACAAAAGGCTTTTCAATTAAGGTTGCATTTCTCACTCTAAAGAACTAGCCGTGTTTCTACAGACGCTATCTCACAGTATTCAGAGTCTTTGTTTTCACCTCTATCCAAACTCTTTTTAGAAACGAGTTCTTACTTGGAATGAAATTTTAAAAGATAAACTCACACACACGGTACTACAATTTTGTTAGAAATTTGCCTTTTTTTCCCAAAACATTAATTCAAGTCGGGTACTTTGGCATGGCTAACATCCATTCAAAAATAATGTTTTGAAAATCTTTTAAAATCTCTATCTGTACTGCCGAGGAATCATGAGAAACTTATCGAAATCCTTTTATGAAAGCTTTGTTGAACATAACAAACTTCATCTTTATATTCATAAACTGAAACAGTACATGCTTACATACTATATTTACATACTTTTGGTACTCACCTTATGAAGTTTAGAACTCCATAAGTGATTACCTTATTACAAGCTTTGCTATCTTCAAGTTATCTAACAATATTTCTGAATACAAGTGGTGTATACAGATTAAAGAAAAGAATTTGAGATGTGTTTTTCTTCAAGATATTTTGAGATGCCTTCTTTGGATCTTGATTCCTCCTTTTATAGAGGTCTTTGAGTAATTCCTTAAGTGATAAGGAATATTATCTTTACAGCTATCATCCCACTATCCTTTGTTAGGTAGTGAAATTAACCTTTGTCTCCCACTATCTTCTGGCATTTTGTGTTTTTAGTCTTTGGGAAATCTTATCTTCACGGATCTCTTCTATTTTTTCTTGCTAGCTGACTTTATCTTTTTGGAGTGGATTGTGATATATGACCTACTAGTGGGTGGATGATCATTTATCACAAAGACTTCTTAGTACTATCTTCTGTCTTCTAGTGACCACAGTTTTTCTTTAATAATTTGCTTTATTAAAGTAGTGATAAAAGGTCACTATCTTGTCTCCATTATTTTTTCATTCTTGATTCAAAGAATTCACCAGGGAATTCTTCACTGTTGAGGGATGCTCCTTGGCTCATATCTTCTACAACACAGTGCTCGCAATGATGATCACTGTAATCCCAGAGTATTTTGCACAGTTCTTTGGACATATCTTCTGATCTATTAACTTGATTTGAAATTATGGTGGAGAGTAAATTGTCAAGGAGATACAAGTCTTCGTCTTTTGTAGGAACCCTTGCATTGGAATAAATTATATATTTTTCAGATGGATAGATCCATATCTTCTCTTTCTCAGTAATTAACTGAGTTACATGTTCGAATATTTCTTTATACCCTTTTGCTCTTCTGTAGGGCATCATATTAATGATATCTTGATATCCATTTTTCACAACCTTTTGACTGGTTGGTAAAAAATGTTGGTTTGTGAGTCCCAAATTTATAACATGGAAAGATGGCTGCATATATTCAAAAATAGGATCCCATTCCATTGGCGCCGAGTGGAACCTGATATATATATATTTGTACTTTTAACAACCTATGTATATCTCTTAATTGCTTTCCTGACATCTGCCGGGAGTTGAGCTATCTCTCTGAGGTCCTTGCTAGGATATATACAGAGTATATTTCCTATTTCAAAGCAACTTCATACCCAGTTGACTGGTGTTTCTAGATAAAAGTTTATATTGTTGTATTTTCCATAGTGGAGAGTTCTCATCCACTTTCCTATTTCAAGATACCAATCAGATAAAATATTAAAAATAACAAGAAAGAATATTACTTCTTCATAGTTATCCTTTTTGGGTATCTTCATTCCATGACATATCTTGGCAACATCTTTTGGGTCAATAGTTTCAATAGTTAGCTTTGGTAATTTCTGGCTTGATGAAGAGCTACCATCGCTAATTTTGATATCTTGTAAATCCCTGATAGGGGTTTTTATATTTTCTTTACCAACAATAGGTTTGAGTATTCCCTGTGAAGGGGTTCCTATTGTTTTCTTGTCTTTCCCTTTATCCTCGGGAAGAGCTCTAGTATTCACAAGTCCCGGTGAAGGGATACTAGACTTGGTACAAGTTACTTCTGCCTCAAGGGATATATTTTTGTCTCGAAGGCTATCTTGGATATTTTGCATTTGTGCTTCCAAGTAGGAAACTTTTATTTCAAGAATTTGGACTTTCGTCCTTAGTTGTTCTAGCTCCATCCCTGCTAAGATAATCAGGAAGAAAGTTAGTTTTTCATTTTATATATTCAATATCAAATTTGAAATAAGAAAATCAAATTTGAATTCTAATAATATATCTGTTAGCAATAGATGGATCAACATTATTTTTCAAGAATGCTTTAACTTGAGTATTATCAGTTCTAATCAAAAACTTCTTTGGCAATAAATAATCATTATATTTTTGTACTCCTCGCTTGACAGCAATGAGTTCTTTTCTATTTGTTTCATACCTTGTTTCGACTTCTTTGAATGTTCATGATGTATATCCTGCAAGTATCTCGGGACAAGAACAATTATTTTCAAAGTTATATTCTTTATGATTCTTTTTAACCTTTAATACTGCACCCCAATAATTATCTGAAGCGTCAGTTTCAAGGATAAAGAAATTTTCTTCTTGTGGAATTACAAGTTTAGGCAAAACTTTCAATTCCTCTTTTACTTTCCTTATATTTTTGCAATCTTGTTCTTCCCAAGACCACATTACATTTTTTCTTAATTTTGGAAGAAAATAATTTTTTAGTTTGACACAATTTTCAATGAATCCTTCATCATAATTCAATATACCAAGGAAACTTTGTAACTGTTTTTTATCTTTGATTTCTTTAGGAAATTCTTGAAGTTTTTCACCAATATGAGATTGCAGTTGCAATTCTCATTCTTTTATGTATAATCCAAGAAATTCTATTTCTGTTTTGGCTATCTCAGCCTTCTTCTGAGAAAGTGTAATACCATACTTTTTCATAATATAACAAAATTTCTCAAGATGTTCAATATGTTCATTTATATCATTTGAATGAATAAGTAAATCATCAACATAAGCAATACAAAAATGAGTGATTGGTTTGATTACCTCATCCATTCTTCTTTGAAATATTTGTGGTGCATTTTTCAACCCAAATGGCATTACATTCCAGTCATATTGTCCTAAAGGATTAGGGGTGCTAAATGCAGTTAGTGGTTTACTTTCTTCTGTAGGTACGATTTGCCAAAACCCGGACTTACAATCAAATTTTGAAAATATCTTCTTATTCTGTACTTGTTTAATAAGAGTGTCCTATTAGGCAAGTAATATCCATCAAATTTAGTAACTTCATTTAGTTTTTTATAATTAATCACCATTCTGGCTTTTCCTCTTTTTATTTCGCTATGTTTTCTAATCATAAAGGCTGGGCTGCTATGTGGGCTTTTACTAGGCCTGATTAGTTTAGCTTCTAGCAATTCTTTTATCTGGACCTTAAATTCATTTTGGTCTTCTACACTATATCTCATTGGTTTAACTCTTACTATAGTGTCTGGATTAATTAATTCTATCTTGGCTTTTACCTTATCTGTGTTCCATTTTTCTAATGGATTTTCAGAATAGGTTTCAGATATTTCTTTCTTCAATTTTTCTAACTTATTTTCTGTTGTCATTTTCAAAACTGTAATTGGTTTGAATTTTTCTGTACTCCAACATCCACCACGCTGGGTTGAGGAGCTCTGATGTTTAATTTCTTTATATGCTATGCTAATAGCTTTAGTGATTTTTGGTGTAAATATCTTTTGTGCACAAGGGGTTGTGAACATATATTTATCAATATATTGTGTAAATGGTGCATATTTTAGTAGGAAATTTTGTCCTAATAAAATATCACATCCCATTATGGTTGACATATATATTGTATCAACAAGCACTTCTATAAAGGATATAAGAAAAGGTACTTGTGTAGCATATTTGCTGTATATTATCTTGTTTCTACCTGCTGTTGTAGCGGTGACAACCTTTTTTGAATCATATTTCCAATACTCAGACGGTAGTACATTTGGTAAGCACAAACTTATTGTACTTCCTGTATCTAAGTATGCATGAAATTTAACTCTGCAGTAACTTCTTATATTGAGTGTTATTTCAATATATGGACTCATGGGATTAGTACTTATTATTCTTTCCATGACAACAATGATTTCATATTTTCATCTATTCTTGATATGATAATTGTATTATCATCAACTATTATTTTTAAGTATCCTTGACAAATTTTGTAAGGACTAAATTTTTCAAGAAAGTTCATTCCTAACATTATAGGTGAACGATTGACTCCGTATAATTCATCTTTATATAGAATTATTTATTTAGTAAATTCTTTTTGATCCTCTCCTACAAATATAAGAGGGAATTTCACATATTTTCTTATTTTAAGATTATTTCCCAAATAATCCTTAAATATATATGGTTCGGGTAATTCAAAGTCTATTAAATGGCTAACAAATTTAGCATTTACATGACTTTTATCTGCTCCAGTATCTATAAGAACAAGAAGATTCTTCTTGTATCCTTTTTGGTTGATATATCTAGTTTTGATATAGTATTGTGAGCTTGTTGGTTCAGAAATACTTAATTTTCTAAGTTGACTTATCTTAGAGTTTTGTCTGGAGGGGAATCTTGCAATAAGATTATCTCCTTCTAAACTAATATTATTCATTCTTATCAATTTTCCTTTAGAATTGATTTCTCTTGCTTGTTTATGAAAATCAAGCATTATCTGTTTTGGTATGATTACCTCATGTTCTTGGTATTTCCTAGGAGGTATATATTCAGCTAATTCTTTAAAGTCTTTATGTATGATAATATTATCAGTTATTTTCCTTAAATTATTATGATGGCTAGTACTAAAAGCAAAAATTGATTTTATGCTTATACTAATAGCTTTACTTTTATGTGGCATTTTTAAATTTCCAATTCTATAGTATAGATTGAAACTTTGATCTATATTTTCATCAATTAATGATACTGCATAATTTGGTCTTACTGTGAACATTATCTTTTGGTAAACTAAATTTCCTACAATAGTTCCTAATAGAGCATCTACAAGATCTTGTAATATTCTATTGTCCATACAATATATTTCTATTGGTATATTCATACCTTCTCTAAAGTATCCTTTTACCATAACTTGTATTCCTCCTATTTCAATACATTTCAATTTGCTTCTTACATTCTCTGGTATTTTAGATAACTTTTGTTTCACCAATTCTTTTGTGATTATAGGAATTTTTGTTTTTCCCATTATATCTTCTATATAAATAAGTATTTCTCTATAATTCATACTTACAATTGTTTTATTTACCCTTGGTAGTATCCCTAAGAATCCTTGATGAAATACATCTTTTTCCTGTAAATCTAATATCTGCTTAGTTATTTCTTTGTATTTTTTAATATCAAAGGTAATTTCTTGCTTTATACATTCTACTGAATCTTCAACTTTCTCAATTGTTTCTATTTCTATTTCTTGTATTTCTTGATCCATATACACTATCTCTTCAGAATCTTCTTCTGATGAGGATATATCTAATTCATAAATACTACTACATTCACTACTCAAATCTTCAAAATATTCAATTGGTTCTATATCACTATCATCTTTGAATTCTTCATAAATTCTAAGAGTTTTTATATTCTGTTTATTTTTCTTTTTAGGACATTGAGGGGCAATATGTCATTCTTCATTACATATGAAACATCTACATTTTTTGATATATTTTGGGTTGGGCTTTACAATCCAATTTCTTTTCTTAAAATATTTTTTATTTGGTTTAAAACTTCTTTTCTTAAACCTTTTATAATTTTTGAATTTTCTTTTATATTTCTTATAAGGTTTATATTTCTTTTTGTAACATCCAAATTGTTCAACTTGATCTAATTCTTTGTAACAACACAAAGAATTTTTCCTTATCTTATATGCTTTCTTATTTTCTAGAACTTCTCTACACCAAGTGCTTATCATTCGTCTTGTAAATTCAATCCTAGTTCCAAAACTATCTAATTTTATACCTTCTTCTTCTCCAACTGGTAATATTTTTTCATATTCTTTTAATAACTTCATTCCCCAGGGGTATGGTAACTTTGTAAAATAGGATCTTAACATTGGTTTATTTTCTTGGTAATCTTCTTGGTTCAATACATAATATATTTCTTCAAATTTACACGTGTACCTATATAATTCACACATATCACATATTTTTAAATTTTCCATTGCTATTGTTCCTGAATTATATTCTTCTTGTCTTCTAAATTCTTCATCAGAACTGAATCTATGTCCTAAGAATTCTGTTCTTAAGGCTCTTTCAAATCTTTTTAATATTTCTTGTATATTTTGTTCATTTAAGACATTTCTATTATCTAATGTTTCAGTTGTATTTTCTCCATACTTTATTCTTCTTTTAATATTTTCTGGTAATTTTCTCCACCATTCAGATGCAATTCCTCTGAATGTATGTTCTATAAATCCAAATGCTGTATATGTTTCCCATTTATTAAATTGTATCGCTAAATCTGTACTCTTTATCCATATATCTATAACTTTATCTTTATCTACACAATCAAGATCTAACCATATTTCTGTTGTGTGAATTGGTTCATTATAAGATTTCATAGGACTTATTTCTTTTACAGATTGTTTTCTTACATTTCCAGTATATCTTTTTTGTGTCTTCCTATATTGATTAAGACCATTTTTATTAGGTATTGGGTGATGAGGAAGCCATTTCTCATATTCTTCATTACTACTAAAGTCTTCTGGTTTTATATTATAACTAGATGTTGGATTAGTATTCATTTTTATATTTTCCATTTTTTCAGTTAATTCTTCTAACTGTCTTTTATAATCATTATATTCTTCTCCAGTAGATTCTAAGAATTTTTGTTCTATTTCTTCAACTTCTGTAATCATATATTGATTTATCTCTTGATTTTTTCCTTTATTTTCATCTTTTTGTATTATCCTAAAATCTAAAGGTGGATTAATTATAATCTTATCTTAAGATTATTATTTAAAAGAGCATTTCCTACCTGTAGATTATATTCTAAATTTTCTAATCTTTTGTGTATATTTTCAAAACTTTCATTTGTACTGTTTTTAGGTAAATAAGGATAACTTGGTATTTTATGTTTTCCTATTTTATTCAAAAATTCTTCAATTATACTTTCTTCATCTATTATGTTCATCATTATTTTAGGTTCGTAACGTGGCTCTGATACCATTTATACCAGAGTGCGCAGAGGCAGCGGAATTTTAATTTTAATTTTAGATATTTGTATATTCTATGTAATTTCTTAACTCAGAATATTTTAATCTGTTGTTTATTATGGATATATAAAATCTCAAAATTAATTTACATCTTAATTCTTTATTAATTTTATGAGTTTTAGGGCTTCTCATAAGATACTATATTTTTAAGGCTAATTTTTATGTTTATAAATCTTTAGGGACTTATTTGAAGTTTCCTATATTCTTATAATGGCTTTAGTTGCAATTTTTGTATAGGAGGGTATTTTTGAAAATTTTTATTTCTGTAAGGTTTCTGTAACCTATTTTTCTGTAGGTTTAGTTTTTTCCTTTGGGGAAGAATATATGGCCATAAAGTTAGGTTTAAGACTTAGGACATAAGAAATTTCATATTATTTTATGTCACATTATAGAAAAAGGGTACAGTGTATGCCACATAATTCAAAGCTGACACTGAATGTCAAACAAACATCAGACATTCAACTACTCTTTCAACTTTTTCCTATTTAAGAACAAGTCTTGGGGACAATTTTACTTTGCAAGAATGATAAAAAAAAACAGTATTTTTTGTGAAACAAGTACTGACTTTATTTCATTTTTATATTTTGAGGGCATTTTGTCTTAAGTATGTTCAATGGATCGAGTCGAACTGTCTTTGTAGATATCTAATATGACTCGCATTTTTCTCAAGTACAATGTTGGATTACTTCGTCCAGAAAATTGATGTTTGGCGTGACAAATTTAGACGTGCATAGTTTTTGGACTGGACGCACCACTGGGCTGTGATTGTGTATTTAATTTTTTTGTCATTTTTTTGAAGTCTTCAATGAAAACATTAATACAACTTTCGAAATCGGTAGCTTATATGGTAACTAGCACCTTTTAATCACAAACGACAATAATCCCAACATTCTCATTATCAAGATTTAAAGTTATTCCTTTCACAAAAGAAGAAGAGAAAGTTATAGATATTCACTTATAACATAGAACTTCGAATCATTTCATTTACTTCATGATCTCGGCAGGGGCGGAGCCAGGATTTAATGGTACGGGGGCAAAAATTTTCAATAGTGGGACACTGGCCTTGCACAGTGGAAATACAACGGGTATAACCAATTTTTTTTTAATTTTTTTTTAATTTTTAAAGAACATGGACAAGGGTGGGCTGCCATTGGATCTCGGTACTTGTTTTATTCATACAAGCACTCTAGTTGGACGACAACGAAAAACTAGCACACTTTATAAATTTTGACACACGATTGTATTCTCCAACAACTGACCATGAGAGACGAGTATGTTGTATAAATTTCGACCATTCGTCGTATTCTTCCACGGCCGACCATGGGAGCCACCAACGGAACTAATGAATAATGATAATGAACAAAAACGGTGGATTATTATGGGAAGGAGACGAGGGCGTAGAATTATTAGCAAAGGGATGGGGACTCAATAAATGATGGCTCACAAAGTCAACCATAATAACATGCATTATAAGAATGGCCTCCGAGCTAATAATAGAACATTAATAATGGAGAGGGTGGATTTTAATTATTCAATTTATTTTGAATAATAACCGATTATATTTTAGGTGATAGATACAAGTAAAGTAGATGGATATATTCGGGGTTGTTTGAAAAATCTTTTAATAAAAACTGATGAAATATGTGATTAAAAAAATCGATAAAAGTTATGTATCCTATATATAGTACCAAATTTAATCTAGTATAATAAAAATTTGAAATGTATGGTGCCGTAATTTGATTTGGACGATTAGTAGCCATATCAATATTATGCACTATATAAAATTAGTGATTTTCTCAATTGTCGAAGAAAATAATTGGTCTAAGCGTGATAAAAGAAAAGATGTGTTCTCCATAGTCATGGAAACTTTCTCTATTGTCAAAGCGAAGAAAAGAAAGTATTGTTATATAGCAATGATGTAAGCGTACAAAAGCACCCGTTTATGTGACACTAAACTTTATTAGTTTATTGCTCAATAAATCAAAACGCTCAATTTCAGGTGTTACTTAATAGGATCCACCGTCACATAAACACAACAATATTATTCAAATAAGGAAAAAATATTTTCTCCTTTAAACTTGTTTCCCATCAATATTTTCTCTCTCCCCCTTTCTGCTACAAGAAAGTAGATTAAGACCTACTTTTTATCACACATTTTCAAATAATCATTTTTCACTCGACAAAATCTCACCCAAACTGAACAAAGATAAAGCAGATAATGTTACAAAGAATTAGACAATTCTTTAGTTGTTTCCCAGTCAAGGAAGGTATCATCTTTTTCTATAGTAGATTATTGTAGCTAGGAAAAATAAATTAAATAATAACTTATATTTTATTATTTAAATAATATTATTTAGCACCACCGTAACTAATCATTAATTATTCCTAAATAATTAAATATAGATATATGCTTCATATTTAAACGGTTGAATCGATTCTTGATAGCTAGATTGTTTATATGAAAATAATTTTTCATGATTAATCAAATCATAGAGGCATAGAGACAACACCTTAATTATTAATTCATTAGTTGTGAAATTAAGCAATTATTCATGTGAAAAGGTGTGATTGCTAATTTTGAGGAGTTACTCAATTGGTCAGATTTTGGATTTGCTCTCCAATGGTTACCAGTTCGAGTCTCTTCAAGGCTACTAAGGTGAGTACCCTAGTCGTAAGCTTTAGGATCTCATGGGATTAGTCGAGATGCGTGCAAGCTGATCCGTACATCCATTGTTATAAAAAAAAAAGTTGTGATGGCCACCACTTAAGCAGACAGCTGTTAAGCATTTTTGGGTATAATTAATTATAATTAGCATATTGGCACGTTATTTTTTTTTTTAAAAAAAAAAAATTCAATTCTTTGTAAGAAATAAGAATGTTACTCTTGTGCATTGAAAGATTGATGAATTCTTAAATATTCAATAGTTGTTAATTAAGTATCTTGATACTAAATAATAAAAATATATATTAAATAAAATCATGTCTATCATGTATATAGTTCAACAAATTATAATTTCTCTAGACTTTTTCATTCTCAATCCCCATAAGAGTTCTGATTATTTAATATTGTAATTACTTCAATTCAAAGTTCTTAGTTATTTCGACTCAATGAATCCTATCAATGGAATAATTAATTCATAATTCAATCGTTCCAATTTTGATTCTCCTACTAAATATACAGAAATCTTTTACAACGCTCCTATTGAACTATAGGAAGAAAATAGATCGTCCATGTGGGCTGACCTGACCTGATCCGAATTATATGATAGTGTTATTGGTGGGAGAAATTGAGGAAATTGAGAAAATTGAATTTGAAACTCAACTCCTCACAACCCACAACTCTCATATACTACTTCCACCACAAGAAAAGAAAGAAATATGCATACACAAATTCGTATGAATATAAAGAGAGAAAAATACATGTGGGTGGTGACTTATTTTTGAAGTATATCTTCTCTAAATAGGTTCTTGAATTGTAGCTATCAAATCCTTTCCTTTGTGATCTAATTTTCGACCAAAGAGTGAGTACAAAACAGTGTAGGAGACAAGCAAGCAAAATGCAAGTGATTCAACCTAGTTTTGGTGGTTTCAAGTAAGTTTTACAATTTCAATTTTCGTTAGAAGCATGCATGCATGCATGCTTGTTTTGCATGAACACATAAAAAACTATACAATAATCATTCAATTTTAGTGTGATATTGATTTAAACTAATAATATTGTTTGAGTAAGTTTGTCCATAAAATAATTATTATTCTTGGGATTTTTAATGTATAAAAGATTTTATTTTTAGCCCTTTAAAATATTAGATAACCATCCTGATGTGATAAAATTGACAGGTTGAAATTTTAAATGTTAAGAAACAAAGACACGAGACTTGTTCGCTATAATTCTAAAGTTGCATTTTGACGTATTGGATTAGACAATATTAAAAGATATAAAAACGACATTCTTTTAAAAATAAAATAAATAAATAAATAAAAGATATATTCAAAATTCTTAAGTAAAGATTAAAGGGGAATAAGTCTTTATTTAAAGTAATAGAAGATCGAGTATTGATTATTCATTCGTAGTGAGGTTACAACACAGTATAGATGATTTTAAGTGATATGTCACATTAACGCCACGTAGACTGTGTTTATAACTCCAGTGGGAATGAATATCATTACTCTAAATAAAGTCCACTCCCTCACCCCACCCTGGCTGCCCCACCCCAAGGGAGTAGGTTTGATTTATTTATTTATTTCATTCGAGAAGGAAGAAGAATTTTTTTTCCATTTTTTTAAAAATCTTCCATTCTGAATGTTCTTCTTATGACCACCACTACGTATATTTGTTGAACATACATCATAAGGCTATACAGTTTTAAAATGTTCGTGTTCTATTTGAATCTATTCTTAGGGTTTAGAATAAATTAAAAGCTGCTCTTACTGCTAAGAGGATGATTTTAAACTCCTAAGAAAGCAATAATTGAATATTTTCACAAAAAAATAATAAATAAATAAATAAATAAAATATGACAGGGTATATACAACATAAAGATTGATGACGAATATCCATTTTTCCATTAAAATTTGGCCTCTGCTAAAAATATTATACAGAATTATTAAATCATAATTACCAAATTACCCAAAATTACTTCTTTTCCCTCTTTCCTACTTCCACACGTGGGGCGGCTTCAATTCCGGCTTGGAATGAAATAAATCCCACGCATGACGTGTTATTCACACGGTCTCTCTGTCTCTCTCTCTCTCACACACACACTGACACACACAACACACACCAGAATTGAACTGTCATCTCACCGTCTCAGCCTAAAAAGCTGTACACACTCACCCACCACGTCGCACGTTACCCAAAATCAAATCCAATGTCACCTCCGCCCCAGTCCTATCTGCGCCGCCGCTATTGTTAGTCAAAGAAACCTTCAAATACAGAAACAAACAAAAAAGAATATTTTCCTCAATTTTCCAGCTCACTCTTCACGCCTCTTAAAACCCATATTTTAATTCAATAAACAAATACACCTTCCTTTGACAGGTTAGAATCCTTAATTTGCGTTTCACAGCAAGAAAAATGATTAAGAGGTTGATAAATCAAGTGGGTTGAGACGTTGAGTTCTTTTTCTTCGTTCAGTATGTCAAAGGAGGTTAACACAGTCACGACGACTTTTCGCACTCTGGTGGAGACTGCTGAACGGAAATTCGCGCATGTGCGGGATGTGCCGCTGCATCCTTATGGCGGGAGCGGCGGCCATCAAAATGGGCATTTCTTCCATAAGGTATTCAAGGCGTACATGCGCCTCTGGAAATATCAGCAGGAGAACCGTGCCAAGTTGGTTAATTCGGGCCTGCAACGCTGGGAATTTGGGGAGATCGCGTCCCGAATTGGGCAGCTTTATTTTAACCAGTACTTGAGGACTAGTGAAGCCCGGTTCCTGCTTGAAGCGTATATATTTTACGAGGCTATTGTTAAGAGGAATTATTTTGAAGGTTCGAGTGACGACCGCGGGATTAGATTCAAGGAGTTGAGGTTTTACGCGAGGTTTTTGATGGTTTCGTTGATTTTGAACCGTGTAGAGATGGTGAAGTTGCTTGTCGAAAAGTTTAAGGATCTGGTTGAGGATAGTAAGGCCAAATTTCGGGTACGAATTGCTCATACTGTATTAACTGTGAGGATTGGTTAAAGTTTACTTGAGATTCAAAGTGAAGTAAGTTTGTGATTGAATTGATACAAGTGTTTGGAAATGGAAATAATCTGCAAGTATTCAATTGACTTAAAAATTGGATAAATTTAGTATGTTTTGTGATATTTTGTCGATTTTCTGTTAATCTTTTGCTTATTCAATGTTTATATTGATGTCAAGAATTGCCCAGCATGAGATCTTCAAATCGGATGAATTTAGTATGTTTTATGATATTTTTTCGATTTCCTGTTTATCTTTTGGTTCTTCAGTGTTTATGTTAATGTCAAAAAATGAACAAATGTCGCATGAGAATCTCCAAATGCTATTGATGGTTTTTTCCTAATAGTGGAGAGCGATGAAGTTGAATTCTTTGTGTTCATTGAATCAGATAATTGCAATCATTATTGTTTCTTGCTTCTTTTGTAGAAGAGATGAGATAGTTATTAGTTACAACCATGCTGCATTTACAGAGGTTCTGCTTCACAGAACCTCTACAGACAACACACGGCGGGAGGGCGGGAAAAAATTTGAACATTTTTTAATCAGGTCGGTCCGATGTGGGACCGACCTCATGTGAGAGGTCTGTAAGACCTCTGTGAACACCATTTCTGTACACTTGGATTAATTCTATTAGTTATTCTAATGGATTCTCTCTCTCTCACACACACACACACATTTTAATGATTTGAAATCATTGTAACATTTTCGGACAAGCTTCGATACTCTTTTTGTTTCTTTTACGGTTAAAGCACCGAGCTTTCAAGTTTGATAGGAAATGAGAGCATTGAAGGTTAGTTGAATCTCCAGAATAGAGTGAGATATTTTGCAAGTGAAGGGTTTTAATGAGATCTACATATGGGAATGATAATCACTGAATATGGTCCACAAGGTCTATGATGAATGACACTTGAGAACTAAGGCAAATGCTGTGATGATAATGCAATTCTACTCTGCCTTTTAGGGTCTACACTGCCCACGTTTATTATCTGTTCGGCCTGATTTTATAAACCTATTTGACTTCTGTAATGAAAGAATTGTTAACTGGCTTGCTTGTTTGAATAATTCATAAATAGAGTCCACTCTGAATTCTGAAAAATTATGAATTCCTGCTTATAATAATATTTCATTGTGCATAAAATTAATAAAGACTTTTCTCCCCAGGGTACCAACTTCAAAGAATGGAGGCTGGTGGTGCAAGAAATTATTCAATTTACAAAAGCTGATACAGCTACCGTGCACGGTAGGCCTTTACGTTATTGTGCCATGTTTGATTCACATCCAGCCTCACTCCCCTACGTTGCCAGATTCCATGCCAAGAGACTTCTAAAGTTCCAAGATGCACTTCTGACAAGCTATCACAAAAATGAGGTAACTGATTAGGAATTTAGACAGTTGCATTTATTCTGATGTATCTAAACTAACTCTATTAGACATTTGCCCTATATGACATTACAGGTCAAATTTGCGGAATTGACTTTAGACACTTTCAGAATGCTGCAATGTCTGGAATGGGAACCTATTGGATCTTTCTATCAGAAACAGCCAGTGGAGTTAACAGAAATGCGGACCCTTGCTGATAATTCCGTTACTTCCGGATTGATAGATATAAATTTGGTGGCAGGCATGATTGATCCAAATTTGCCTCCAAATCCTAAGAAGGCTGTTCTTTATCGTCCATCTGTGACACAGTTATTGGCTGTGAGTGCTTAAATCTTGGAATTGTTATTTACTTCTTTATTTCATAATTGCTGCCTAAAATCGGGTCTCGTGAGAAAGTTTAGGATGCATATTGCAATATTTAAAAAATGAATGTATTTGCTTCCATTCGATGCATGTCTTAACTTTTAACTACTTGTGTTTCCTTGGTTGCTTATGTATTTTCAGGTGATTGCTAAAGTTTGTGAGGAACTTCCTACAGATAGTGTTATATTAATATATCTGTCTGCTGCAGGTTGGCTTGGCTAAAATTTCATTCTCACAATGACCTAGATATATAGCATATCACACTCGACAACTAAAATGATGATCTGGATGCAGGGAATTCTGGTTGTGTTAGTACATCACAAATGGAAAGCTTTGGGATATCAAGAAAGCTTTCTAAGCCCAACGCCCAATCCCTCAATCACCACGAACAGAAAAAATGTCACTGTGAAAATCATGTTATTCCTAAGGGAGACTTGAGTCAATATTTTGAGGACTATTTATGGTTAGGTCCAGGAAGAAATGGAGGTAAGGGATATATAATCAGAACCTAACCTATTCCAATTCCTGTTTATTATGTGATATTTACATCCATAATAAATGTTGGTGTTTCCGTTGCTTACAGCAAGTGTTTGTGTTGCAGGTTCAAATGTACTCTACCCATGTGATATTATTCCTTTTACAAGAAGACCGCTTTTTTTGATAATAGATAGCGATAGTAGTCATGCATTCAAGGCAGGTTTGTCAAAACTTGGTAGAGTAACTTCTTCTTGATGCTTTAGACTTGATGCTTGACTGTATACTCTGGCAGCAACTGAAATTCCATAATTATAATGTGTTAATTTGAGTCTTTTACTGTTGTGCATTGAGCATCTACGGTCACATTCTCCCCATCTTTCTTAGTGAGTAAACATAGTTTCATTTCATGAACACCAAGGGGGTGCCTCACATATATATTGAATTTGAACCGCTGCATACTTCTGAACATTTTCCGAAAATCTAGAAAAGAACACTGTTCAAGTTGCATATTAAGTTACAATCATTAATGAGGAAGGAGTATTTGAAGCGGATGTAATGCATAGGACTGAGAGGGTGGAATGAAATGGAGAAATGTGATAAATTCTATGTAACTGAAAGATACTACTAACTTAGGAAATTAAAGCTTAAGAGAGAAGTTCTAGAACACGGCTATTAAGGGCAGCTATACTATGACACCGAGTGTTGAGCCATTAAAAAATAAAATTTCTGGAGAAGAAATGAAGATGCTAAAAGAGATGGATGGTCACCATTGAATGGATAAATTAAGAAATGAGGGATGCTAATAAGTAGCGATAATACCACTGAAAATACATTAGAATACTCTATGAAAGAGCGAACTGACCAAAATTAGTATGATTTGAGGTTTGAGGTGGTTGTAAAAGACAATTTTATTTCCAAAAGAGATAAATTTGGACTGGCAGTACTGCACAAAAGTATTCATGTAAACGACTCCAAGTTTATAGGTAGCAAGGCTTAGCTTATTATTGTCGTTGTACAGGTTTGGTTCAAAAGAAGAAGTCATTTGGAGAGTTTATTTTTCCTTTTTCAAATTCTGGCAACTGAATGACTTTTTCAGCTTTAAAAATGAAAAGAGGACTTAATTGTGAGAGGAAAAAAGGTCGATTTGTATGAACTCAAGATCGACCTTTAAAAATTAAGACTAAGAGGCATATACCCTGGCACGAAGTGCATGCCTTGGGTGTGAAAACTGAAAAGATCAGTCCAAGAACCCTGAGCGTGTATCTCATCCATTAAGGAGCCTCCAGATAATTCATTTTAAACAGGGAACCAATTCTTGATGAATTTCCAAAAAACTATTTAACATATGATTGTCATCTTTCTGTTTTGTCTTCTCAAGATGTAGCGATTGGTTAGTGAACTGAAGGAATTGGATAGTAGTTTGGTACTTCCTTCCCCTGTGAAATTTGTTGCCCAAAACATGTACTAGATGGTATACGTTTGATATGCTAGTTAAAATATTATTTTTAATTATCACTGTATTCTAATTACATCTAAAAGCCATTATCTCAACTACACTAATCCCTGCGCCTAATGTTCAACCAGAAAAAAGTACTAGCTTGTAAGGTCTACCCAATGACCACTTTTTAGCTTTTAAGAACCTCTTTTGTTTTCCCAATCACAAGTAGGCTCATTAGTTGGGCCTCTTTTTTCCTCCTATTTATATCCTCAGGCAGTTTTTGTTCTAAAGTTATCCACCAACATTTTCGATGAAGCTATTGCAAACGTTTATAAAGCAGAAACTTTCTGCTTTTGAGTCAGTTCAGATATGTCATTTCACTTGAAGGGAGAAAAGTGTTTTCTTGGATTATTGCTGATATGTAAACTGCTCTCAGGTTCTACGTGGAGCAGAAAGGGGTGAACCTGCTGCTTTATTTCTTTCTCCTATGAGGCCTTCATTCAAGAGCAATAGTGGCAACGATATGGCACGAAATGGAAGTCAATTCACCTTGTTCTTAACCGCTCCTTTACAAGCTTTCTGCCAGTTGGTTGATTACAACTTCTCTAGTGATGATGCGGTGAGTGAACTGTGAAACTGATAGAATTCTTCTGTAGTATGTCCAATGTCATCATATCCTATTTTTTAATGGATTTTCTTTCAGGACATGTACAACGATGTGCAGAGCATACTCTCAACTGCCTTCACTGAATGGGAGGTGATACTCTGCACTTCAACTAGTCTGGATCTGGTGTGGGCCCAACTTCAGTCAGATCCATTTCTTCGGCGGCTTATTCTTAGGTAACTTATATCTTGTCCCAATCACCTTCACATAATCATCTGGGAGACATGATTGATCCCATAATTGAAAATGCATGCCTAACTCAAGTTATTCACTAATTGAGCCCATAATAAATTTCTAGGTACTAAATTACATTAAACTTGAACCCTGCATCTCTCTCTATAAAGTAAAAAATTACTGATAATGTCAACAGGACTTCTTGGTTTTAGATACTGATAATAATTGGTCCTTTAATTGGCTAAATACTAATGCCATCATATACTCGGTGCTAAATTCTAAGAATTCTCCCAAAAACTTTTAGTATTTCAGTTGAAAAATTGAAGCACAATGAACTGTAGGTTTTTCTTCACGTGTAATAGATTTTCCTTTATGTAACTTATAAAGAATCTGAATGAAATTATCATGCATATATAATGTATGGTCTATTGCAGCCCTAGAAATGCTTCACACTGCAAGATTCATAAAATGTGGCTTAAGCTAATTAATGAGCACATTCTTTGATGGCATCTCTCTAGATTCATTTTCTGCCGTGCCGTGCTTGCTTTATTTCACTTACGGGAAAGTGGCGATCAATATCTGCCTGTTTGTATACCAGAACTTCCCAATTCCGTTGCTTCCTTCTCCAAAGCTGTGCAACCTTCTATCAAACAACTTGCGAATCACCTTAAAGTTGCAGACTGTTTTAACTTTCACGACGATTTGTAAAAAAGACCAGATGTTGTTGAGTTATGATGCTGGTTTGATGGGGGTGATTAAAGGATCATTACTTAAGTGGACAGAAGATTTATGGTAGAAGTTGGTTATCTAAAGGCCATACAAGGAAACTTTAGCAACAATTGAATTGCTTTTTCGAGTTCATATTACTGTCTCTGATTTTTTGTGCAAAATTCATTGTCTTTGTGGATATTTTCTTCTCGATTAGACGTGTTTGAGGCCCGGGTTATGGTGCACAGTGCCTTTTGCAGCTAGCTTAATTGGTTTAGAGTTTACTCACTGATCATAACCATTCTGCTTCTTATAGTAGTTGTTTCTTAGTTTTATTGTGTCATCTGTAATATAAAATCAGGTAGCTGAGAGATTTTTGGTTTTTCTTGCTACATTTTCCTGTGTGTGCTGAAACTATGAATGCCATGGCTTCGATGCATATAAATACATCAGGTATATGTTTATGGATTTGCATTCATTGTGAATGACTTTATATAATAGTAGGCTACTTTATCGTATATCTTCAAAATGTTCTTTATCGTATTTCTTATAAGGGTTCGACCAGAGTAGATAGTGTTGTACAAAAGGTCGATGAAGAACAAGAAAGAAACCAAAAACAAGAATTTTGTCAGAATGGAAGGTTTGTACAATATTATGAACCATTGTTGCCGCCGTCGAGATAAGTGCTTGAAGGCTTTAAAAGACAAATATTTTGTAGGAGTAATCAAAACCTTAATTCAAGTTTGAATGAAGCAAAATCAAACTTGGAAATGAACTTCTAGAACAAAATCATAGAAACGTGGTTTGATCTTTGATTTGGATACAATTGTAAATTTGATGTTAGGATATGTTTTCAATCATGAAAATCGCCCCTATATATAGTACTACAACAATCATGCACAAAAACGTGCAAAAATAAGTCTAAAAGGTGTGAATTTTGATGAAAATACACCAAAATTCCAAATCTCAATGGTCAAAAATGCACTGGGCGATCGCCCGTTGCAAAACTGACCGATTGCCCAGTTCACCAAAAACCATAGGGGTTTGAAAACCCAAGGCCCTGTTCAAATAATGAGTTTACACTCAAGTTTAGCGACACTTATACATAGAGTATGGATATCTGTCAATTTGAATCTAATCTTAGCGTAAATTTCACACAGTTATCATCGAAATCTTAGATAGCATGAAAGTTTTGAACCTATTATTCCTTGTGATGATACCGGTGAAATCATACACACGAGCACTCTTATGGCCTTATGCTTCTCTTATTTATAATTAAAAAAAAAATCTCCAACTCTCTATTGATGCAGCACTATCTCAAAATTTATGTAAATAAAGTTCTTGTAGTGTCTCTGTCACTTTTAGAGATACTTGATCCATTGATATGAAATTTATTAAGAGTTATAGAAATTCAACCCTCTGATTCGTGAAAACCAACACTTATAACCTATGATAGGGTTTAATAGAATGATTAAGTGCTCAGTTTATTCACTTTACGAATGACTTGTTGTTACTCTTCGAATTCGAAGTACACTTGTTAGTATACTCAAGTAGGGTTGTCGTCATTGGTGGCCCATCCTACTAGTCATTGTCTGCACCAATTCCTTGTGAGCAATTTAGTGAATGAATGAGGTAAATTCTCATTTCACTTCACATAAACAAGTGAAATTATTCCATCTTCGCTTAAGCTTCTCACGTAGTCATGTCTTATATTCACGTGTCTAGATTTACTATTATACACTTCATTGTATACTCTAGTTAAAGTGGCTTAACTATCATACAAGATAAATAATGAAGAATTATTCATTTCTTCCAATGGAATTTCATACATTAAGTCATTCAGCTTCTTTTCCGATTTCGGCTAATGCCATATATTTAGATTCCATAGTTGAGTAAGTAATACAAGTTTATTTCTTGGATTTTCAAGAGATCACACCTCCTCCAAGGATAAATACTCAGTTTGAGGTAGATTTATGTTGAGCTATGGTTGATTATAACCTTAATGTTTTGATTATAACAAACAAATCATTTTATTTACTAACATTTGAAATTGAGTGATTAAGCTTTCAAGCTATCAAGATTATAAATCGGACTCGAAATGAAGAACAAAGTGAATAGTTAGCATTCGAGACGATAGAGATTTACATACGACGATCGAATTGGAACTTAGTGTATAAAGTTCAAATTATTTCCATAATTCATCACTTGTATAAAAATGTTTTCATTTAAAATATGAAAGATTTTGAAAAGCAATTTTCCAAAAAAAAAAAAGGTCAATCAGTTGACTTCGGTCGACCGAAGTTGACTTTTGGTCAACCGAAAGTCCAACGAGAATATTTTGCAATGGCTATATTTTGGTCAACCGAAAACTTCCGGTCAATCGAACTTACCCTAGAGTGCCTCTTTTTGCTCTATAAATACCAATCTCTTTTGCATTCAATTTAATCAACTTACAAGAGATTTTTAAGAGCTTATTTATTAGAAATCATTAAGATTACTTGAGTTTAAATTCTATTTCATTTATTATAAAAGAATTTCTTAATTGATTCAACATATTTTATTCATCTTCTCAAGAATTCAATTTTAGTAAAGAACTTTTTATAACTTCATTTATTCTTCATTCTTGCTAAAAGTTTTCTTTGCCAACGCTTTGATTTAAGTGTAAATCTCTCTTCATAAATAACTTGTATTATTTGTTAAGAGAGATCATTGGTTGAAAAACTTTGATACAAATGATTTCTTGATTGATTAAAACTAGTTTCATTTATTTCATAAAGAATTCTATTTTACAAAGAAATTTCTCAATCTCATCTCTTTCAATTCTTGATAAAGATTTTCTTTGCTAAACACTTTTATTAAAGTGTAAAATCTCTCTTCATACTTAACTTGTATTATTTGTTAAGAGAGATCATTGGTTGAAAATTTTGACACAAGATACAAACTATTTAATTATCCATCATTCATGAAAGTTTATAACAAAACACTTGAACTTTATTATTTGCTATCTGTTGAAGTATTTATCTAACTCTCTAATACTTAACTTGATTATATCATTGGTTAAGAGAGTTTCTTCAATTGTAAAATTATCACTTATACTTGACAGTTTCGAGAGCCTTGTGAAAACTCAATTGTAAGGATATGTGCTCTTTGTTATAAGTCACATAAGGATAAATGCTCCTTATTGTAAATCACTTAAGGGTAGGTGCTTCTTGTTGTAAGTCACTTAAAGATTGATACTCCTTGTTGTAAGGTATCATTATAGTACATTTGGTCTTGCTCGTGACGGAGAGTTTGGCAACAGAGACGTAGAACACATTGTGTATCGAACCCCATTAAATTGGTTTGTTATCTTTACATTATTGCACTTTACTTTACATTGTCATTGTGCTATATTCATACTTGAATTAAGTTATCGAGTTTGTATATTTATCTCTTTTATTACACTTTGAAGTTGTTTATTGTGTATTGAATAGTTTTGAGACTAAGTGTCGAAAAAGTTTCAAAAACCAATTCACTCCCTCTTGGTTAGTTATTCTTGGGCTAACAATTTATTATCATTTACACTAAATATCCAACTTGCATTGGTAAATCCTTCTAAGATTACCAGAAATTTAGAATATTGGAGGTTTAGATACTTAGTTCTTCAAATAACCAAGAACTCTTCCAATAGTTTTCCGATGTTCTTCACTTGGATTGCTAGTAAACTGACTAAGTTTACTAATTGCAAATGCTATGTTGGGTCTTGTACATTACATAACATACATTAGATTCTCGATAGCACTTGCATACTTAAGTCGTGCTATTGCTCTTCCATCTTTCTTTACAAGTTTCAAATTTGGATCAAATGGAGTGTTAGCTTCTTCAATGTTCAAGTGATTGAACTTATTAATCACATTATCAACATAATGTGATTAACTCAACATATAACCCCCACTAGTCTTGGTGACTATGATACCTAGTATGGTATCCACTTGATCAAAATCTTTCATTTTGAATGTGGAAGATAGAAATATCTTTATTTCATTTATACTTTGCATTTGATTGCTCACAATCAATATATCATCGACGTATAAGTAAATAAGCACAACATAACTAGGGCTGTCCGTTGGTCGGTTCAGTTCGGTTCTGCTCGATTCTAAAATTTTGGGGTATTTAATAAATAGACCCGTCGGGTCCAAATATAATTATGGAACCGTTCAGTTTGGTTCGATTCGGTTCCATACCATAATTAAAATTTTTAACACTTACAGCAACACTACATAAATATAACTAATGACATTTTATTCGTAACTTTTACAAATTAACGTAGCCCAATTCAAAATATATAAATAACTAGTTGTCGAATAACATTAATTTAATTTATATAAATACCAAAAAGTAGATATTAATATTAAAATGTCGGTGATCCATATTAAAAAAATTGAGGCACAATGCTTAAAATTATGAAATGATCTGATTTATTTAATTAATTTGTTAATTTATTTAAAAAATAAAATAATTTAATTAATTCAATAAAAAATAAAAAAATACTTAATTTCGGTTCTTCAGTCTAAACCCGAGACCCGACCTATACCCATCGGTTCTCGATTCGAGTACCCGTTCGGGTATTTAACTTACAAATAACTGCTTGATTTGATTCGAGTTCAAGTTCGGGTTCGGTTCGAGACTTTTGAACACCCCTAAACATAACCGTCGCTTTTGAAAATAAACATTTATCAACATTATTATATTTAAATCCAAAAGACATTATAGTTAAGTCAAACTTCTTATGCCATTTCTTTGGTATTTGTTTTAATCCATATAAGGATTTTACTAATTGCATACTTTATCCTTATTTTCGGGTAGAACAAAAGCTTCCAGTTGTTCCATATAAATTCCTCATGGAGATCCTCATTTAAGAACGTCGTTTTGACATTCATTTGATATATATGCAAATCATAAATAGAAACTACGGCAAATAAAATCGTAATTGATGTTATTCATGCAACTGATACATACGCGTTAAAGTAATCTATTCCTTTCTTTTGTCGATATCCTTTGGCCACCAACCTAGTTTTAAAGGTATTAAGAGTGCTGTCTACATTATAATTTTTTCTAAATACCCATTTACAACTTATAAGTTTCGACTCATGGTAAATCGATTAATTCTCAAATATTGCTTGGCATTATTGAATCAATTTCATCATTTACAACATCTTTTAAAAAAATGCTATCTCTAGATGATATTACTTCTTGATAAGTTTTAGGATCAGCTCTACTTGAAAAATAAATGGAGTAGTGCTTGTGACACTCTTCTCATTTCTTTCAACCAAATAGAAGAAAATAAGTTGAGAGTTAAATTCATGTGGTCCTAGCACTTTCTCCTTTCGAGTTCTTTTACTTCTGCGAAGTTCACTTGTTTAAACATTTTTTTGAGGGTAATTGGTGCAAAACGTCCCTATCTATGACGGTTGTTGTGGAAAACGTCCCTACGTTCGATTTTTTGGTGCAGAACGTCCCTACCTTTGCATTTTCTTGCGCAAAACGTCCTTTTGACCAATTTTTAACATAAAATGACCATTATACCTTCTTATATAAATAAAACAAAAAAGAAAAGAAAAGAAAAATAAAGAATAAATTGTAATCTAGTCCAAAACATTTTTAAAAGTGCAAATCAATCCAAATAAATTATTAAAATATTAAAAATAATCAAAAATAAAAATAAAATTTTTTTCTCCTATCCTCATTTCTTGTCTCGCCCTTTCTTTCCCCGTCTCCTTTCCCACCTCGACGGAAAAGTTTTTATTTTTGATTTTTGATTATTTTTATAATTTATTTGGATTGATTTGCACTTTTAAAAATGTTTTGGACTAGATTGCAATTTATTCTTTATTTTTCTTTTCTTTTCTTTTTTGTTTTATTTATATAAGGGGGTATAATGGTCATTTTATGTTAAAAATTGGTCAAAAGGACGTTTTGCGCAAGAAAATGCAAAGGTAGGGACGTTCTGCACCAAAAAATCGAACGTAGGGACGTTTTCCACAATAACCGTCATAGGTAGGGACGTTTTGCGCCAATTACCCTTTTTTTTGAAGGTGTTTCTACTTGTGATCTTGCAAAACTATGAATCTCCACTTAAGGATCCCTTGAAAAATTATTACGAGGATTGTCATATTTCTTTTGTTGATGTGCTGTTAGTGAAGATATCATAGAGGTGATCAGAAAAAGTGTTCAAAATGTGTCATCTATATATCAACGAGGGATGAATTTGGTTCGGTTTAAATGGTTTGTGCCATATTTTCAACTCAAATCATTTCACGTAATTTGAAATTCTTTCAAACCAAACCATACCATTTTATTTTTCAAACCAAACCAAACCAAATTATTATTTGCACTTTGGTTCGATTTTAATCCGTAATTTACTTATCGACATTATAGTAATCTATTTAAAACAAAAAAACATATAAGTTTAAATGAAAACTAATAATGTTAAATGTTAAATTACATCTGCATTTGTCTGAAATTTCGAAATACAAACAAAAAGACAAGAAAGTGGTAGCAAGTTGACTTTAGCAACAGGCTAATAGCTTTCTCCACTCAAACTTTATTAGCAATAATATAGAAGCGGCAGCACGCCTTCATGCTTTTTAAAAATTTCATTCTAACCTTTCATTTGATAATAATTGGATCAATATCTCATGTTGTAATACAGGATTCGGCCTCTGTATAATATACAAATATCAAAATATTCATTAGTCCTAATTAATGATATTGACAAGCAATTAAAAAAAATATGCGTAAAATATGAAAATTAATAATGGAAAATACATGTCACATTATAGAATTTTCTCCGAGTCATCCAATGCCTCTACCTAAATTAATCAAGAATCCTACCACTCATGGAAAATTTCGACTTCGAAGTGACTCTGTATATTTGAATTGCCAATACGTCTTTGACAATTTGGGAGACAATTTTGTACTTGTTCGCATTCGATTTTGGGAGACATGTAAAACCATGGGCCAGCGACAGTAATGATGAACTTAATTTTCTTTATATAATTATTTTAATGGATTGGCTGTAATTTGTATTGCTAAATTAGTATTTTTCTTTAAAAAAAGTAAAAATTATAAAATTCATAATTTTGTAACTTTTTAATTAAAAATTAAAAAAAAAAATCGATTCGATTTTGTGCTCTTTTTGAAAATCTATACGTAAACCAAACCATTTTGAAATGGTTTGGTTTAGTTTGAGGGAAAAAAATCGCGGATCTATATGATCCGAACCAATAGGTTCAGTTCTATGTGCGGTTTCTGTTTACGAAAATATTTGTTCGTTTTAAAATCATTGCAAGTGTACGATTCGTTAACAAGTAGCAAAATGGATTTTGAATCCAAGTATCGTTCTCACGAGAATTGATTAGTTCTAATTTTAATTACCGTGACTTTAACCGAAACAATAAAAATTGAGAATGTTTGTTTTGATGAAATTATAACTAAATTAATAATAAGTATGTAAGTATGAATGAATTAACTGACTAAATGCAAATTGGCGATAAATGTAAATTGAAGTATTTTCTAATATGTGATTAATGTACTAGGATAACGAATCCCTATGTAATATTCTTTTTAAATCTGATTTTACACTTTGACACATGTTTGGAAATATTGAAGAATCAATGTTCCTCAATTGTTTAACAATCTCTCTCGAGTTAAGTTAAACCTATTATCATATATGACCCAACTATATTTCCATGATAGATGCAAATATATAAGAATGCATGAGTTTTTATGAACCCTTAAAGATTCATATAAGGCATAGACATAACGGTATATTTCTATCCCCTATCAGATCTTATGATGATTTATATATGTCGAGCTCATTTCCCTTCTCTCGAATACATTAAATAAATCACCAAACTCACATAATTACGTGCACAATAATCATAGAGAAATTAAAATAATATAAACCATTCAAATATCCAAAACATATTTTTGATTGTCAAGAATGTAAAACTAAGAATTAAAAATCAAATTACATAGTTCATCATTCCCTAACACAAATAAATCTAGCCAGCATGGTGGAGAGAAGAAAATCAGAAAAACAATGAAGGAGCTTCATCACCTGTTGAATTCTTGAATTTAATCTTCGCTTTGTGGTGTTGTCTTTTGTGTTCTTGCCTATTTTTCTCTTTCAAAACCTTGATAAAACTCTCATACGTTCTGGACGGCTCTAGGGTTTAAATACGCCTCCCAAGATTTGTTTCAATATGTATTTGACTCAAAAAGGAAATCAGGAAATTCTCGTCGGAAAACATCTATGCGGTTGTATGGTTCATCCAAATGAGACATTAGGGATCCCTGTATGGTCTTGTGTGACCGCATGGAAGTTCTACCGTGCGGCCGCATGATTACATTTTTTTCCCACCGGACATCTTTCAGTATTTTTGTCATATATTTTTCTCCCGATATTCAATTGAAGTGTTTCAAAATGAATTGGAAAGCTAACTCAAAGGGCTACAAAACTTCCTGAAATATAAAACTTCAAATTAGAATGTCTTCTATGCCAAAAATGGGTCTCCAACTAAAACTGAATATTCGAAGCATAACTTTTTCGGTTGGAAGTTGATATGTGATAGTACTTCGACTATATTTCATCACTTTGACTTCTTTCCTCATCAACTGATGCCCAACACTCTCAAATCTTCATCATGAGATCGACACAACTTTTTAATATTTGCACTTGAGTTCTCAAACTTTGATTGTGCTTCATTTTAGTCAATTTTCGCTTATTTTTTTGAATTTTCACCACGTTCATCGTTTTTAGCCTACAAAACACAAATTACACAGAATTAAGCCATAGCCATATTCACAAATTTATTGATAATTATCTATAAGCGTGTAAAATGCACTTATTAGTTTCATGATTTTTGTGCAGTCCTAATATCAACTCATCTTCTTCATTTCCGCCTTTGTTTCGTCAATGTCATCCGAGGTTGGTTCCGAAAATGGTTCCAATTTCGGATCTAAAATGTAGAAGATCCTGAAAGTAGCGAGAATAAACTTCAACTTGTCATTCCATCTTATAAAGTTCGACCCATCGAATTTATCAAGCTTTATAAGGTCTTGATTCATCATCTTGATCGTAACCATATTCATCTTGTTCTCCATTTTGAAGATATCGTTTGAGATTGGGTTAATGAAGTACAAGAAAGAAACCAACAACAAGAATTTCGCCAAAATAGGTCATCGGCATAAGTGCTTGAAGGCTTTAAAAGGCAAATGGTTTGTAGGAGTAACTGCAATCTTAGTCCAAGTTTGAACCAAGCAAAACCAAACTTGGAAAGGAACTTTAAGAACAAAATTATAGAAACTTGGTTTGATATTTGATTTGAATACGCCGGTATAGATTTGATGTTTAGGATATATTTGCAATCATGAAAATCACCCCTATATATAGTACTACAACAACCATGTACGAAAATGTGCAAAAATCAAACAAAAATGTATGAAATTTGATAAAAGATACCAAAATTCAAAATCTCAATGAGCAAAATTGCATTGGGTTCTCCAAAAACCACACAGGTTTGAAAATCACCCTTACGATTTGGGTCGGTTGCTTTAGGTGTAAATGAGACTCCGTTGAGTAATCAAAATCGACTCGAACCCATTTTTTATATTTTTGTACATTTAGTACCTATTTGATAGATATTTTTTTAAAAAAATATGTTTTGTAAAACCTGTTTATTTATTTTTTTTGTTTAGAATGTGTAATGAAAATTGAGGAAAAAAATATAAATTTATATGAAAATTAATTTATATTAAAATAAAATGTTATTGAAAATTAATTTTGGATAAAAATGTGTTTTAGATATTAAGACACGTACACAGAGCAACAATTAGAACCCGGTCTGTTGCTCGCGTTTGAACCCTAGCCTACCAGCTTCTTGCTCTCCGACACACGGTCTCTCTCTGTTGCAGTCTCAGGCAGCCACCAGCCCTGTTCCTCTCTGTTAAGTGTTGTTTAAGATTCTAAGAAGTTTTTATTCTTGTGATATTTTAACCTTTTTATACCTGTTAATTGTTTCTTGGCGGAGTGAGAGAGATTCAACTTAAGTTTTAGAGGCATTGAATTCGAATTTTGGGAAACGCAACAGAAATTCGTCACGGTTAAAATGTGGTTTAGATTTGGACAGTACATAAGGAACGAGTCCATGTGGACAAATTTTGAACAGCGTTTTTAATTCAAAGAGAAGCATTATTTACTGTATAAAATCATCTTCTGATTAGCAAAACAGGTAAAATTTCTCGTCCTTAATGCTCAGGAGTCAGGTTCTTATTACTGATATGTATATACAATTTTATTTGTTCAAAGTTCAAACAATATGTACAAATTCTTATACATATATTGCTTTGGTACAACATTAACACTGGGTTTTGTTGAATTGAAAAACTAATACTCGAAAAATACTTTCAATTCTTCAATATTCCGGATTTTGAAGCTCCTTGAAAATACTAAGACTTAAGAAGCAAGAGTGCAGATAAGTGTTTTATAAAATTTCCAAATGTCATTGCTATAATAGAATTCTGCACTTCTGGCCACTTCGGCTTTGGTTCATTACTTGTCTATTGATATTATGAATTCGAAGACACTATTTAAGTTGGATTTGTTCTTTATTCTTATTCCGTATTTTATCAAACTCGTATCTTGTAATTGCACAGCTCCCATGGAAATGTAGAAGTGAAATGCTATCCCCACTCGGACCAAGACTCTACTTGTATAAATAACAATACTTTAAGAAGATAATTGACTGAACAATACTTCTGACTTCACAGGGTAAGAAGAAATGGCAAAAGGTTTGTTATGGGCAACAACGGAGGATTTGGCGAGAAACAGAGGCAGGGTCCTCTCTCTCTATCGCCAAACACTGAGGAGTCTGAATTCACCTGATATACCACTCAACTTGGCAGCCAGTCTAGCCAAGAAAGCGGAGGTTCGAGCCATTTTCTTGCTGGGTTCGGAGGAGCGATCACTTCACAACATTGAAGATCTTATTAGTGCTGCTGAGTATTCTCTCTCCCTCTTGAAGAAAGGCGAAATCCCAAAACATATTCAATAGATCAATGTACAATGCAAGTTACATGTAAGGTCCCTATGTTACGCCTTTTCTCCTTGGATAAATTTGGTGAATAAAGATGTTTGTTTTCTTAAGTTGGTTTAAGTCCTTTGACGTCCTTGATGCAAGAGTCTATCAAGATTAAACGATGGAAAACAAATGCACGATTTCACCTTAATTTCCCCTTGATTTATCATACAAATTCATGGCATATTCATATTGTGTATCCAATATAACTTTTCTAAAACAATTGAAATTCTAGAGTTAATCCAATTCTTCCTAATTACGTAAATTCACTATAGTTTTATGTGAGTTTTAATCTAATTAAATGCTTTAATTCACCAAAAAGTTCATGTAACTATTGCAATAATTTTAAGAGTCTAATCTCAATTTCCTATATAAATTATAAATTTCTAATATTTGGTCCAACGAATAGCTCTCCTCTGGACCCGTTAGCATTTTCAAATAAATTAATAGTTGATCTGGGAAATTAAAATAATTAAACACAATATTAAAAACGATGAACTTTCACAAATAAAAACCATGTCTTCAAGAACCAAAATCAAGGGTTTTGCTGAAAGCTACATCATTCGTCCTAACTACAAATTCAGCAACAAATCTTCATATCAAAACACAAGGAGTAAAGTGAAAACATCACCGTGTTTTGATAGAAAGAATAGAAGAAATTGAAGAACATTACTGAACCAAGCTTGAACCCTCCTTCCTTGAAATCACCCACAACATAGAATTTTCTGTGTTTTTTATTGGAACAAGTCTCAAACTATCAATACCCAACTTCAAAACATTATCAGGGCTGGAAAATTACATATCATTGAGAGCAAACCACACAAAATTCTAGGTTCTGGGGAGATTTCACGGGAGGATGGGGGTTCAAGCTTGGTACAAGGTTGTTCTTCAATTTCTTGATCAGGAAGCTGCCGTTTCAGAGGCTTGTTCTTTAGATTTCTCAGGACTTAAATAAATCAGTGATACAGAACATTGCTTTTTCCATTTGATTGCTTTTGAAATAGTATACATTATGATTTTTCATTGGGATTCTAATTTATTGCTTGTTTCTGTGGTGCAGAAATATCTGTGTTTCCAAAGCCATGCTGTTTTAGCACTTCAGGAGGCTGCAGTCCTACCTTGTGGGTCTTTTTGAGGACACCAACCTCTGTGCCATTTATGCCAAGTGAGTGGACAATTATGCCCGAAGACATTCAGCTGGCTCGCAGAATCAGGGTTGAGCGGGTAAGATATGTGGTGGTGGAGGTTAATGGCAGCAGTCTTGGTGTTCAATTTGTACTTTGATAAGTAGTAGAATATTTATAGGTGCTAGACCATGTTTGGCTTTAATATTTACTATTAGTTGTTCGTTATGGGCTGCAATGGAAGCCACATCTTGGGATGGAAAGGATGATTTTCACTATTATATTACTCTGGACCTAAATGTTTCTTTTTGAAATGCTTGTGGTGAGCAATTCCCTATTTGCATATAATGTAGTGACTTTGTTTCTAGTATGCCCCTGTTTGACAACCTTAATTTAATTTATTTCTTATACTTATTTTTAACAACACATTCACACAATAAAATATTTTGCACATAAACCCATAACGTTTTCCTATTTTTTAACCGCACATTCTCAAAAAAACGCTATTCAAAATTATGTTTTTTTTTTTAAAAAAATTTAAGGCCACCAAACAGGGAATATTTGCGTGGTGTAATTTATATTTGCAGTCTGTTATGAATTTGTATCGGGTTGATGAACTAGAATCTTTGATTGCTAATGGCTGAGCTAGAAATCTGCCTTATTTGCATGTCCCTCTTTGGCATATTCCTGTTATGCATTCAAGTTGTGCGTGGAATTAAAGCCTTGATGGCTTTGTCAGTTGAGGTTTACGGTCATGTTTTCTATCTAGTTCCGAACTGCACTGCACAGGCAAATTGTCCACTTTTTCCCCCTATGGTTTGCACAGCTGCTATTCAGATCAGCATATTGAACACGTCTTTAGAACCATTGAACGTGTCTCATCTAAAGTTGTGAGTTTGCTGCATAGTATTCTCCGTTAAACATTTGGATTGACTATAAGAATGCCAAATCATCTGAACGAGATTGGATGTGTGGTATATTTATGGTTCAGTATCTCCACATTATGCGACATGGAAGCCTATTTAAGTTGGCTTTTGTCAACTTTAAACCTACTGTCGGCATGTTAGTAAAGGTGCCAGGGTATTATGATTTTGTTTAAACTAACAGTCACTGTCTATCAAGACTAATGGCATGCATGGGAGGTTATTTATTTTTTCCTATTGTTTTGACTGGTTTTGGGTGGTGACATTTACGAGAGGTTGAAAATATTAGTGCTTGTTAAATTTTTAAACATCGACTGGGGAAATTTATCCAAAATTAGTGTAGTGAAATTCGGGTCGTATTTCTCAACCCATCAAATTTGTATTATTTGGTGGTTTTTCAAATTTTTTTTTTTTTTCAAATTTGTCTCTTTTAAAGTAATTATTTTCAAGTAAAAAATTTCAATTTTACGTAAAAAAACTGATTATAAATTAAATCAAAGTATATTTGCGTTTGATAGTTAGGGTTCGGAGAGAGGGCTGACGGGGATTTGCTGTGTGTTTTGAGGAAGAGCCAGTGGTGTGTAAGGGTGAGAGAGGGAGGTCTTTTTCATTTTATAACACTTTCGTTTTCCTTTTAACATGTATATTTATTTGTTCGTTCGTTTATTTAAAGCAGCATTATTCTATTTCCACCTTGCTATATGAACAGGCTCAATGACAGGATTTCTAATAAGGGACACTTCATTTGTTTATTGGATATTTAGAAAAAAAGGTATCACGTATAGGTGATTGCATCTGTCAACAAATCTTGTCAAAAGCCCTTGTTCAAGCAACATTATTATATTTATAAATACTTTTGAGTTCGAGAACTTGCTTTCGATGAAAATCATTCCAAATAACCATCTGTACTAGAAACTGAAGTATGATGGCTCAACTGTTAAAAAAAAAAAAAAAAAAAAAAAAAAAAAAAACAAAGTTGGTTAATTGTCATTGACCGGCATTGGAGACAATGATTTTGCAATTTTCTCACCATATGTATTTTCTATCTATTATGACCAGATAGGAATAATCAAACTTACTACATTTAATTATCTCGAGATTATAAGAATTAACACAATCAGCATTAAGCCCCGGTTTGACAATCATTATTTGGGTAAAATGGAGTTTTGAATAGTGATTTTTTGGAGAATGCGTGAAGGAAAGAATTTTGAATTTTGTTGTGTGAATGTGAAGTTGAAAATGATTATGCAGAAAAAAGAGTTGAAATAATGATTATCAAACAAGAGCTAAGTAAACTTGATTGTTTAGATGTGAAATACTTGTGCGTCTATATATATAAGCATGTGTAAATTATCAAATAAATGATTTTATCACCTAATAAATGACATACCGAGATTATATGAACTTTTCAAATAGGTCGAGAGCCATTAAGAACACATGCATCATATTAAAAATATTCTATTTATATTACTCTCACGTTTAAGAAGCATTTACTAATCAAAGCAATTTCGCAGGGGACAATGCTACATGTACCGAATTGTTTACCTGATTTCTTACCGAATGCTTTTAATAGGAGATTTTGACTGGTCAACAATGATGGCCTATATTATTAAAATATTATTTTGCCCTTAATGAGGTAAATTCTAGAATAGATCCTATAACGTTTAATTGTTAGCTTGTTGAGGGTTATATCTTACAATTCTTTCGTTTGGATCATAAGTTCTTAGAACTAATCCTGGAAATCTTAATTTAGTATTCTCTTGTAACCAAATCAAGTATTGTTGTTGCCCAAATTGATGATATTTTATAGTTGTTACTATTTTATCCTACATTTCTTGATTTCCTACTCTTCTAAGTTCTTCAGGGAGTATTCTAATTTCTCTAGATCTTTCAAAATCTTCTCTTTCCTCGTATTTCATAAGTCAAATTAATTAGGATCACTATACGATATTTTTTTTAACTTTTCAACTTGTTCTAAAAATTCTCTATATTTTGTTAGTTTTTCAAATGCTCTAGATTGGTCTTTTTTAGTTATATATCCAGAGATAATTCATTCTGAAACTTTTTCTATATCTCGAATTTAGTTATGATGTCTACTATCTTTTTTATTGCTTTATAAGTTTCTACATGATCAAACTCTATATTATGTTTACAAGCATAATTTATATCAAAATATATTTCTTTAAGTTTTTCTTGACTAACAGGAAGTATAGTTTCAGATTTTTCAACTATACTTAACAAAAACGAAATATCTTTCTTATCTAAATATGAGTTAATTACCTCAATAGTCACTGAACTTTACCGAAAGTTTCCACCAAGTCACTGAACTTTCGAAAAATCACTCCATTGGTCACTGAACTTTAAAAATCACCCATTGATCACTGAACTTTGCAAAACGTTTTCCAGATAGTCACTAGGTTCAGTGACCATATGGGAAACGTTTTGCAAAGTTTAGTGACCTATGGGGTGATTTTAAAGTTCAGTGACTAATGATGTGATTTTTCGAAAGTTCGGTGACTAACCACGTAGTTTTTAAAGTTCAGTGACCTGGTGGAAACTTTGGCCAAAGTTCAGTGACTATTGATGTAATTAACCCTCTAAATATAGTTAAAGACAATCATCATTGGATGTGGATGCTTGTGAAGTGTTCATAAAGATCAATTAAAGTATAAGCATGTAAAAGCATGTAAATAACTTACAGTAATCAATGGAAATAATTTGGCTTTCCCTCAAGTATGTTCTTATAGTTGCTTTGCATGTACTTAATCAATCTTCTGAATTAGATGGACATTTAAAATGTTTTGAAATCATTTGGGTCCACAACTACTTCCGCAAAAGGCTTTTCAATTAAGGTTGCATTTCTCACTCTAGAAAACTAGTTATGTTGCTACAGATGCTATCTCATAGTATTCAAAATCTCTGTTTTCACCTCTATTCAAACTCTTTTTAAAATTAAGTTTTTACTTAGAACGAAATTTTAAAAGATAAATCCACACACAATGTGCTACAATTTTGTTAGAAAACTGTCTTTTTCCCTTAAAACATTTATCAAAGATGGGTATTTTGGCATGGCTAACATCCATTCAAAAATAACGTTTTGAAAATCTTTTAAAATCTCTATCTGTACTGCCGAGGAATCATGAGAAACTTAACGAAATCCTTTTATGAAAACTTTGTTGAACATAACAAACTTCATCTTAATATTCATAAATTGAAATAGTACATGCCTGCACACTATAGTTACATACATTTGGTACTCACCTTATGAAGTTTAGAACTCCATAAATGATTACCTTATTACAGGTTTTCCTATCTTCAAGACTAGATAATGATTTTTCTGAATACAAGTGGTGTATCCAGATTACAAAAGATTAATTGAGTAGTTGTTTTGAGATGAGGAATTTTGAGATGTCAAGATTTTTCAGATGTCTTTCTTCTCAATACTTCTCCTCCTTTTATAGAGGTCTCGAGCTATTCCTTTTGTGCTAAAGAATCTTATCTTTACAGCTATCATCCTACTATCTTTTGTTGGGTAGTGTTATGTGAAAGCAATCTTATCTTCAAGGGCGTCCTCCACCATCTCTTGCATTCTACCTACTTTTGTTGGGTTGTGTTAGCTGGCCTTTTCTTTTGAGTTGGATTGTGACATATCTCCATTATCTTCTGTCTCCTAGTGATCACAGTTTTTCTTTAATAACATGCTTTATTAAAGTAGTGATAAAGGGTCACTCTCTTGGATCCATCACTTTTCCATCCTCGAATCAAAGAATTCTGCAGGGAATTCTTCACTGTTGAGAGATGCTCCTTGACTCATATCTTCCACAACACAATGTTCGCAATGATGATCACTGTAATTCTAGAGTATTTTGCATAATTCTTTTGACATATCTTCTAATCCATTAACTTGATTTGAAATTATAGTAGATAGTAAATTGTCAAGAAGATACATATCTTCATCCTTTGTAGGGATCCTTGCATTGGAATAAATTATATATTTTTCAGAGGGATAGATCCATATTTTTTCTTTCTCAGTGATTAACTGAGTTACATGTTCATATATCTCTTTATATCATTTTGCTCTTCTGTAGGGTATCATATTAATGATATCTTGATAGCCATTTTTAACAACTTTTTGGCTAGTTGGTAAAAAATGTTGGTTTGTAAGTCCCATTTTGATAACATGGAACGATGACTACATATATTCAAGAATAGAATCTCATTCCATAGGCGTTGAGTGAAATCTAATTTATATATTTGTACTTTTGACAATTTCAGTATATCTTTTTACTGCTTTTCTGATATCGGCTGGGAGTTGGGCTATCTCTCCGAGGTCTTTGCTAGGATATATACATAGTATATTTCCTACTTCAAACAATTTCTTACCCAGTCGGCTGGTGCTCCAGGCTAAAAATTTATCTTGTTGTATTTTTCGTAGTGGAGTATTTTCATCCACTTTCCTATCTCAAAATACCAATCGGATAATATATTAAAAATAACGATAAAGAATATCACTTTTTCATAGTTATCCTTTTTGGAAAGTTTTACTCCATGGCATATTTTGACAAATATCTTTCGAATTGGTATTTGCAATAGTTAGCTTAGGTAAATTTTGGTTCGATGAAGAGCTACCTTCGATAATCTTGATATATTGAATATCCCTAATGAGATCTTTCTTATCTTCTTTACCAGTAATAGGTTTGAGTATTCCATGTGAAGGAGTTCCTATTACCTTCTTTTCTTTCCCTTTATCATCAGAAAGAACGCTAGTATTCACAAGTCCCTGTGAATGGATACTAGATTTGGTACAAGTTACTTTTGCCTCAATGGCTACATTTGTATTGCCTCAAAGACTATCTTGTATATTTTGAATTTGTGCTTCCAAATAGGAAACTTTTATCTCAAGTATTTGGACTTTCGTCCTTAGTTGTTCTAACTTCATCCCTAGTAAGATAATCAGGAAGAAAGTTAGTATTTCCTTTTATATGTTCAATATCAAATTTGAAATAAGAAAACCAAATTTGAATTCTAATAATATATCTGTTGGCAATAGATGGATCAACGTTATTTTTCAATAATGCTTTAACTTAAGTATTATCAGTTCTAATTAAGAACTTCTTTGGTAATAATCTACAGATTTTTGTACTTCTCGCTTCACAGCAATGAATTCTTTCCTGTTCGTCTCATATCTTGTTTCAACTTCCTTGAAAGTTCTTGATGTATATCCTGCAAATATCTCAGGGCAAGAACAATTATTTTCACATTTATATTCTTTATGATTCTTTTTAACCTTTAATACTGCACCCAATAATTATCTGAAGCATCAGTTCAAGGATAAAGAAATCTTCTTCTTGTGGAATTACAAGTTTAGGCAAAACCCTTAATTCCTCTTTTACCTTTCTTATATTCTTATAATCTTGTTCTTCGCAAGACCACATTACATTTTTTCTTGATTTTGGAAGAAAATAGTTTTTAAACTTGGCACAATTTTCAATGAATCCTCAGCATAATTTAATATACCAAGGAAGTTTTGGAACTGTTTTCTATCTTTGATTTCTTAATGAAATTCTTGGAGTTTTTCTCCAAAATGAGATTGTAGTTGCAATTCTCCTTCTTTTAAGAATAATTTTAAAAATTCTATCTCTGTTTTAACCATCTTAGCTTTATTTTGAGAAAGTGTAATATCATGTTTTTTCATAACATAACAAAATTTCTCAAAATGTTCAATGTGTTCATTTATATTATTTGAATGAATAAGTAAATCATCTACATAAGCAATACAGAAATGTGTAATTGGTTTGATTACCTCATCCATTCTTCTTTGAAATATATGTGGTGCATTTTTCAACCCAAATGACATTACATTCCATTCATATTGTCCTAAAGGACTGGAGGTACTAAATGCAGTTAGTGGTTTACTTTCATCTGTAAGTACGATTTGCCAAAAATCTGACTTACAATCGAATTTTGAAAATATCTTCGTATTTTGTACATGTTTAATAAGGGTCTTTATTAGGCAAGCAATATTCATCAAACTTAGTGATAGGAATGTAAAATGCATATTTTTTCCTTCTTATTTTATGCGGTCGTATGTTTATTTTGTGCCAAAATGTACTCATTACGCTCATATTTTGATTTAGGTGGCAATTATATGGATATGGCGTAATTTAGAAGAAATATGTGAAAAAGGACCAAAATGGAAGAAAGTGAAAGTTCAAGGACTAAAGTGAAAATATTCTAAACTTGTTTCTAACATTGTGATGAAGATTCGAGAGTGTTAGAGGTCAATTGGATGAAGACATGATTCAAAGGGAAGAAATATGGCCAAGACATTTTCATATATCAACTTTCAAACTGAAAAGTTTTGCATCGATTTTTAGCCTCATATTGAGACAAATTTTGGACATGGTAAATGATCGAATTTGAAGATGGTATTTGAATCAAAGTTTTAGACCTTTGAGTTATCTTTACAACGCATCTTGAATTGCTTCAATCGGATATCGGAAGAAGAAGTTATAACCAAAATACTGAAAGCTATCCGGAAGAAGTTTCGTAAAACCATGCTGCCACAAGCCTTTAATTCCATGCGGCCGCACAGACCATTCCCGAGAGTTACAGTACTGATTTCACTTGTTCCTTACGGTTGCAAGCCTTTAAACCATGCGGCCGCATGGTTCATTTCTGGGACGAAAATTCTGGTGTCCTAATTTCAATCAAACACTTATGGAAATAAATCTTTCTACACTTTATAAACCCTAGAACAGAACCAGAACGCCTCCCAACCTATTTTCTCTCTATTTTTCTTAGATTTATCATGTGTAACTAAACTTTTACACTTGGTCGAAGGAGATTGAAGTCTCGGAACCACATATTGTGAGATCTAAATGATTTTTCTTAATTTAATTTATGTTTTTGAGTATTGAATATTTTTCTGCACTTATTTCTATGATTATAATGTTTAATTGCTAGGAGGCCTACTAGTTTATTATTCATTGCAATCTACCGCTGAGTTAAATATCAAATCCGTAATTGTTTGATCCCTTTAACTTGTGGAACACTAGGATTTGATGATTTTCTGCAATAGAGATTATTGAATCTTAAGAAGAATGTTTAAATACATTGAATGCAACCGCTGGTGTTTCGCCTAGCAGCACGACGCTTGTATTGCTCTCCCACAACCCCGTTTTCACGGTTTAGGCTGCTCCCATTTCGCTCGCCGCTACTACGGGAATCGCTTTTGCTTTCTTTTCCTCTGGCTACTAAGATGTTTCAGTTCGCCAGGTTGTCTCTTGCCTGCCCATGGATTCAGCAGCAGTTCGAAAGGTTGCCCTATTCGGGAATCTCCGGATCTATGCTTATTTTCAACTCCCCGAAGCATTTCGTCGATTACTACGCCCTTCCTCGTCTCTGGGTGCCTAGGTATCCACCGTAAGCCGAAGGCAGTCGTAGAAGCAAAGCCTATCGCCACGCCGACCATCAAATACGAGATTGGGCTCCTTCTCAAAGATTTGATGGAATGGCCCACCCCACCCAAGAGCGCTTATGTTATAGGGGAACTCATGGCTGGAAACAACCCTTATGGTTTGTTTTGATATCCGGTAGGAATAATCAAAATCAAAGTCCAGGTTGGTTGGTGAGCCTAGTGATAGGAGACTATCTAGCTTGGTTCGGAGAGCACTTGTTGGGTTAAAGATTTTTTTGTTGCTAAATGTTACGGCCTAAATGCTGAACTATTGACCCTACTTGTTTGGATGGGTGTTCACCCCAAAGTGTTCCCGGACTGCATGCATACATCCGTAAGTAACTTAGTGCACAGATGGTAGTACATTTGGTAAGTATAAGCTTATTGTACTTCCAGTATTTAGATAAGCATGAAATCTGATTCTGCAATAACTTCTTATATTGAGTGTAATTTCAATATATGGACTCATGAGATTAGTACTAATTATTCTTTCCATGATAACAATGATTTCATATTTTCATCTATTCTTGATATGATAATTGGGTTATCATCAATTGTTATCTTCAAATATCCTTGACAAATTTTATAATGACTAAATTTCTCAAGGAAGTTCATTCCTAATGGTATAGGTGAACGATTCACTCCATATAACTTATCTTTATATAGAATTATTTCTTTATTATATTCTTTCCGATCCTCTCCTACAAATATAAGATAGAATTTTACATATTTTCTTATTTCAAGATTATTTGCCAAATAATCTTTGAATATATATGGTTCTGATAACTCAAAATCTAATAAATGGCTAACAAATTTACCATTTACATGACTTTTATCTACTCCAGTATCTATAAGGACAAGAAGATTTTTCTTGTATCCTTCTTGATTAATATATCTTGTTTTGATATATTATTATGAACTTGATAGTTCAACAATACTTAGTTTCCTAAGTTGGTTCATCTTAGAGCTTTGTCTAGAGGGGAATCTTACAATAAGATTGTCTCCTTCTAGACTGACACTATTTTTTCTTATCAATTTCCCTTCAGAATTGATTTCTCTTACTTGTTTATGAAAATCAAGCATTATTTGTTCTGATATGGTAACTTCACATTCTTGGTATTTTCTAGGAGGTATATATTGAGCTAATTCCTCAAAATCTTTATGTATGATAATATTATTAGTTATTTTCCTTAGATTGTTGTGACGGCTAGTACTAAAAGCAAAAATTGATTTTATGCTAATACTAATAGCTTTACTTTTTTTGCAACATTTTCAAGTTTCCAATTCTATAATATAAATTGAAACTTTGGTCAATATTTTCATCAATTAGTGATACCGCATAATTTGATTTTACTGTGAATATTATTTTTTGGTAGACTAGATTTTCTACAACAGTTCATAATAGAGCATCTATAGGATCTTGTAAGATTCTATTGTCCATACAATATATTTCTATTGGTATGTTCATACATTCCCTAAAGAATCCTTTTACCATGATTTTGATTCCTTCTATCTCAATACATTTTAACTTGCTCCTTACATTTTCTGGAATTTTGGATAGCTTTTGTTTTACCCATTCTTTTGTGATTATAGAGATTCTTGCTTTTCCCATTGTATCTTCTATGTTGATAGATATTCATTTGTAGTTCATACTTACAATTGTTTTATTTACTCTTTGTAGTATTCTTAAGAATTCTTGATGAAATATGTCTTTTTCTTGTAAATCTAATATCTTTTTTTGTTATTCCTTTGTACTTTTTAGCATCAAATGTGATTTCTTGGTTTATATCTTCTACTGAGTTTTCAACTTCCTCGGTTGTTTCTACTTCTATTTCCTGGTCTATTTATTGATTTATATATACTGTCTCATCAGAATCTTCTTGTGATGGGGATGTATTCAATTCATAAATGCTACTGCATTCACTACTTAAATTCTCAAAGTATTTAATTGGCTCTAAATCACTATCATCTTCGAATTCTTCATAAATCCTAAGAGTTTTTATATTCTGTCTATCTTTCTTTTTAGGACATTGGGGGACAATATTTCCTCCTTCCTTACAGATAAAATATCTACATTTCTTGATATATTTTGGTTTGGGCTTTTCAGTTCATTTTCTTTTCTTGAAATATTTTTTATGTGATTTAAAACCTCTTTTCTTAAACTTCTTGTAATTTTTGAATTTTCTTTTATTTTTCTTATATGACTTATATTTTCTTTTGTGACATCCAAATTATTTAATTTGGCCTACATCTCTGTAACAACACAAAGAGTTTTTTTTTTTTTTATCTTGTGTCTTCTTTCTAAGGCTTCTCTACATCAAATACTTATTATTCTTTTCGTAAATTCAATTCTACATCCAAAACTATCTAAATTTACACCATCTTCTTCTCTAAGAGGTAATAACTTTTCATATTCTTT
The DNA here is from genome assembly GCA_019097785.1 of Fraxinus excelsior. NCBI lineage: Eukaryota > Viridiplantae > Streptophyta > Magnoliopsida > Lamiales > Oleaceae > Fraxinus > Fraxinus excelsior. The sequence continues at coordinate 35,448,603 of CM032630.1, forward strand.
TAGTAACTTGATTTCCCATGGGAATGGTAACTTCGTAAAATATGACCTTAGTATCGATTTGTTTTCTTGATAGTTTCCTTGATTTAATATATAATATATTTATTCGAGTTTACATGTGTATCTGTCTAATTCACACATCTCACAAATCCTTAAATTTTCCATTGCTATTGTTCCTTCATTATATTCTTCTTATTTTCTAGTTTCTTCATCAACTCTAAATCTATGTTATAAGAGTTCTGTTCTCAGGGCTCTTTCGAATCTTCTTAATATCTCTTGTATATTTTGTTCATTCAAAGTATTTCTATTATCTAATACTTCAGTTGTATTCTCCTTTTCATATTTTCTGGTAATTTTCTCCACCATTCAGATACAATTCATTTGAATGTATGTTCTATAAACTCGATGGCTTTATATGTTTCCCATTTATTAAATTGTATAGCTAAGTCTGTACTTTTTATCCATATTTCAATAGTTTTATCTTTATTTACATAGTCAAGATCTAACCATATTCATCTTGTGTGGATTGGTTCATTATAAGATTTTATTAGATTTATTTCTTTTATAGATTGTTTCCTTACATTTCCAATGTGTTTTTTTTGTTTTTTTGTTTTTTTCTGTATTGATTAATATCATCCTTATTAGGTAATGGTGTACCATAAAGATAGTCATATTCTTCATCACTACTAAATTCTGTTTTTATATGATGGATTAGTATTCATTTTTGTGTTTTCCATTTTTTCAGTTAATTCTTCTAACTGATTTTTGTATTAATTATATTCCTTGTCAGTAGATTCTAAAAAAATTTGTTCTAATTCTTCAACTTCTGTAATCATATATTGATTTACCTCATGATTTTTCCTTTATTTTTATCTTTTTGTGTTATCCTAAAATTTTGAAGTAAATTAATTATAATTCTATCTTTTCCTTTAAGATTTTTATCTAAAAGAGCATTTCTTATTTGTATATTATATTCTAGATTTTTCAATCTTTTGTGTACATTTTCAAAACTTTCATTTGTACTATTTTTTGATAAATAAGGATAACTTGGTTTATTATGTTTTTTTAATCTTTTTCAGAAATTCTTCAATTATATTTTCTTCATCTATTATCTTCATCATTATTTTAGGGTCGTAACATGACTCTGATACCATTTTGCACCAGGGTTGCATAGCGGAAGAGCAGAAGTTTTTATTAAACTAATTTTTTAAACAGTTGTATATTCTATGTAATTTTTTAATTTAAAAAGACTTAATCTATTATTAGTTATAGATATATAAAATCTTAAAGTTAATTTGTATCTTAATTTCTTATAAATTTCACTAATTCTCTGAGTTTTGGGACTTCTCATGAATTTTTTAGTCTTTTGGGGCTTAATTGAAGTTTCTATATTCTACAGTGGCTTTAGTTGCAAATTGACTTCTCATGAATTTTTTAGTCTTTTGGGGCTTAATTGAAGTTTCTATATTCTACAGTGGCTTTAGTTGCAAATTTTATGTAGGAGGGTATTTTAGAGATTTAACTTTTCTGTAATTTTCTAGTACATGAATAGTTCTGGGTGCAAAGCAGAATTATTCTTTCGCAGGTCATGTCTGCCGGTCTAAGACAGTGCCAAACTCTATTAAGATTAATGTACACATGTTAGGGCTTCTAAATTGATTCTAATGCCCTCAAAATTGCAGACAGAAAGTCTTCGAAGGTATCAACCGTTTTTTATTTATGAGGTTTACTATTGTCGCATGTTTTTTTGTTTAATTTTAGCTTTTGTTTGATTTTGATGATGGGATTTTGTGGGATTTTGATTTTGATGTAGAATAGGAGTAATCGGGCTCTATCAATGGAGAAACAACAGGGGGAGTTGGAGGCAGAGCTCCATAGGACTAGGGAACAATTAAGCGTTGCTGAGGCAGAAAGAGATCAGGCCATTGATGAACTTACAGAGGCAAACGAAGAAGCTTACGAGGTGAGCATTTGGGGTGAGTGACGATAGGATGGTCGAAGAATTAACAATGGAATTAAAGAGTTTGAAAGAAATGCCATTGCTAGATCATCCGTTGATAGATTTAGGGACTATATGGATACCGAGAGGTTATATACAAGTCTAGATAGAGTAATAAGTGATATAAGTTTTGACAAGAAATCCATATAATTTGTGCATGTAATTGGGGTTAGTTTTACTCGAGAGATCATTAGTTAAATTGGATAATTTACTTGTTAACACACATAAATAGGTTGTAGTATTGAATTATGGTGGCCAAAAGCCATCATCATCAAACTTTTGGGGTTAAATTTCATCATCATCAAACTTGGAATTAGTTTAAGGGTACTTTCGTCATTTCTCACGTCCGTACAAGCCAAATTCTAACAATATTTGTTCGTGAGTTACGAATAAGACCTTTTTATCATTCTTCACGTTTCCGTCCTGTGTCACCTAGTCTTAATCACTACTCTATTAAAAGAGGGGATAACAAAGTTACTGTTCATTTTTGCACCCTCGTTTTCACACTTAAATTGGTTTCAGCTGATAACCGACTTACTTTCATTTGCAGCCGACTTCGTGTGTTTCTAAACCTAAATATCTGTTTTGATCTCCATTGGGATGACAAATCACTGATATTTTTTCACCCTTAGTTTCATATTTAAAGCATATTTTTAATTAAACATGCACATGATGATCGCCTCCGTAAATATCTATTTTAACTTTTCCAATTTTTTTTCAAGTTTCAACAAATTCACCAAATCAAGGGAGGGCAAATCACTGTTATTTTTTGCACTCTTTATTACACACTTAAACTGTTTTTTTAACATTCACGCGATCGCCTTCGTAAATATCTGTTTTTACTTTTCCAAATTCAACATTATTTGCCGACCTGTTTTTTGTGTGTGTATATATATATATATATATATATATATATATATATATATATATATATATATAATGAAATATATATATATATATAAAGTGCCTATGAAACGGAATTTGTTGTTTTAACGGAAAATCTAACAGAATTTATTGTTTTAACAACAAATCTAACGGAATTTATTGTTTCCGTTAAATAGCAATTAAGCCATCATATGTAGCCATTGATGTTGTGTCTGCTTAAATTCCATTATAAATTTAAAACTTTCAAACTTTCAATAGCCCATTAATTGACAGGCCCAGAGAGCTAAGAATTAAAATGGCTGGCCCATTTATTTATAGGCATACTTTCTATTGCCAAAGTTACAAACTTCCGATGTGGGAATTGGGAATTGCATACATAGTACAAACATGTATAGATCAAATAATTAACAATAAAACACATGCAACTAAATTTAGCTAAATCTTCATAATATGAAATGTAGTCTAAATTATTTTTTTTCCTTTGAGTTTGTCTGGGCGAACATACGAAAGTATATTAATTTTTAAAATTCTTTAGACTTTTATATGGAAAAGAATAAGACCATATGTTTAGATCAAATAATTAACAATAAAACACATGCCACTAAATTTAGCTAAATCTTCATCATATGAAATGTAGTCTAAATTATTTTCTTTTCCTTTGAGTTTGTCTAGACGAACATACGAAAGTATATTAATATTTTAAATTCTTTAGACTTTTATATGGAAAAAATTAAGACCAAATAAAAAATGGACAATAAATAATTGACAACTGATGTAAAAAATCGAGAGGAAGAAATTGAATGACAATTTATTTTATTAGATTGTATTAATTAGATGAAAGTATAAGCAAAGATAATAAGCCCCTGTTTGGTGCATATTTTGTAGTCAAGAATGTATTTTATTTTTTTTGATGTGATGAAGAATATGTTGTCACCGTGTAAGCCAAAGTGAGAAAATGGATTCCCTAGAAAAAGTGTATTAAACACATGAAAAGCAGGAAAATGGTTTCCATTTTCCATGGAATTGAGTAGCTATCAAACACACCCTTATATAATCTTATTTTGTGTTTGAAAGTTTTTATTTTAATAAACATTAAGTATTTGGAGTTTATTCGGCTATAATGGCAATTGCCCTTGCAAATGGCGGAGTAAGAACATAGTTTTTAAACTCATTGCTGAAAAGTATGCATTTTTTCTTTTGGGTTTACTAATGTTTAAATTCAAGCTCTACAGGGAAAGCATTCGGATTGGCAAGACTTTGTGAGTATTATTACTTTGTTTGTGATAAATTCAATAATTAGTTTTATTGAGGAGAACAATGCTGACAACGCAGCAACAACTCTCATCGCCCGTCTTGCTCCAAAAGCTAAGGTTAAATTGATATTATCTTATGTTGGAGTTACCATGAATGGTTTGCTTTGTTTGTTTTTATCTGATAAATAATATGAATTATGATGTAGGTTCTTAGAGATGGGAGGCGGCGTGAGGAAGATGTTGTGATTTTAGACCCAGGTGATATAATCAGTATTAAACTTGGCAATGCTTATTTTTTTTAATATATCACAACGTCTAATTATTTAACAATTACATAAACATTACATCATTAATTATTTAATTAACCAAAAAAATTACATCTTTATTAATAACAAATTAATTCTTAAACGAAATTATTAAATATAAACTAAGCAAACGTCCATTACACGTTGCTTACCCCTAGTTTGTGTGTGTGTGTGTGTGTGTGTGTGTGTGTGTGTGTGTGTGTGTGTGTGTATATATATATATATATATATATATATATATATAGAAGCTACACAACAATTTATTCACCTTTCGACATAATCATATCTGTGCTTCCCAAATTTTCTCCTCTCATCGTGTCCGTGCAAATTCAACATTGTGTATACTGGCTACCGGATTTTTATTCCTTCACGTTATGCAAGGTCAAACTATTCGCCATCTCTCGCTTTTTCTTCTGTTCGTTTTGCTTGGTTGAAAGGTAATAATTTCAATGACTCTCAAAATTTAGCTCTATTTAAAAATTTATCTTGCTTGAATAATGTTTAATTAGTTTTTTACTTGCATGTAAACAATTTTGATATTCTTCTTTAGATTTCATTTCGTGAATATTTGAGTTAGCGCCTTAAATGTTTATATTGCTATTGAAATGTTGTTGAAGCAGCATCGTCAATATCTGAGTTACCGACTTAAATGTTATTGGATGATTTTGCTATTTTTATTTTAAGAGATGGCCAAACATACTTTATTTTTTAAATAAAAAATAAAAAATACTTCAAATTATGTCTCCGTCGGCGCAATGTTCACTCTCCGTGCGTGCACGGAAAGTTAGTCCGAGGTGCACGGAGTAGCTCTCCGTGCGCGCACGGACAACACGGCGTAACTGTCCGTGCGCACACGGACAGAACTCTCCGTGCTGCACGGAGAGGTTCGTGTGCACACGAATTACTCTCCCTGCGTGCACAGAATATTTTTCCTTTTTTTAAAGTATTTTTTTCATTAACGGAATTTTTTTTTTTTTACAACTTACCAAATTTACAAATACAATACATTAAATTTATTACATTTTGAACATAAAATTATCAATTCTACAAACTATTAAATAATATTCTTAATTCACCTACCAAATTTACAACTACAATACATTCAATATGTTAGATTTTCAACATAAAATTTTAGTTACACTTTTTTTACTTCTATATGTACTTTGTCGTTTTGAAAAATATAAATTTTAATTCCATACAGTTTTTATTTTAGTATTTATTATTTAATTATTATTAACAAATTGAGTACTCTATAATTTGTATTTTCTTTTTCATCCTTTTGAAATACATTCAATAGGTTAGACTTTCAACATAAAATTTTAGTTACACTTTTTTACTTCTATCGTGTTGAAAAATATAAATTTTAATTCCCTACAGTTTTTATTTTAGTATTTATTATTTAATTATTATTAACAAATTGAGGACTCTATAATTTGTATTTTGTTTTTCATCGGTTTTGAATTTCTTTCCAACTTTTTTTTTCATTGATATTTATTATGCAGGGTCAAGCTATCAATCACCTCTCGATTTTTTCCCCCTTCGTTTTGCTCGAATAAAAAGGTATTGTTTCCTCGTTGATAGTAGCATATAAACATTGCGTATAGTTTCCTTCAGGTTTCATTTTGTCAATAGTTGTGTTAACGACTTAAATGTTTATACTTTATAACTTATCTAATCAACCACTTCATTCAATTTCATTTTTGCCTCCTTGTTTTCACATTCATACTGGTTTAAACTTGATAGCCAACTTACTTTTTGCCTGACCTATCTTGATAAATATCTATTGTGTGTTTTCTTGTTTCATTCATTCAATCAATTCAATTCTGAACTTCATATTATTTATCAACTTATTTATTATTTATTATATTATTCTTGCCGCTAGGATTCAAATTGACTATTTTCTTGAAAACAAATTACAACCTTTCAAATAATAAAATCATATGCCGATTCAAGTTTTTGTTTTCCAATACTTTGTTTGTTTAACCTTTAAATACAATTTTTGTTGAGAATAATTATTATCTAATAAAAAAACTGTTTTAATTTTTCTTCGTAATTATTATTTAATATATACTATAGGATTAGTTTCTCCTCAACAAATAAGTGCTTGGGCCACTAAAATCCTGCCTAATGGAGAGATCGATCATAGAAGAAAAATTCTAATTCATTCCGATTAAGCTTCCTTCCTATTAATCTGGAAGTTTTTCTTAGATATATTAAAAGTGTTTGTTTAAGAAGGGAAAAAATTGAGACGTCGTGCTATAGAATTTAAAATTTTATTAGGCAAAACTATATAAAATGTCGCATTAATAACATTATATGAGTGATAACCCTTCCATAATTTATTTGCCCATGCGGGATTTCTTTAGGTCTTATGCAATCACTACTTCATTTGATTTCATTTTTGCCTCCTTTGTTTTCGCACTCATACTGGTTTGAACTTGATAGCCAACTTACCTTTTCCCTAATCGGTCTTGATAAATATTTGTTTTATCTTTTCTTATTTCTTTCAATCAATTTAATTCTCAACATCATATTATTTATCAACTTATTTATTATTTATATTCTTGCCGACAGATTTCAAATTGACTATCTTCTTCGAAACAAAGTACTACTTTACAAATAGTGAAGCCGTTGGCAGATTTAAGTTTTTGTTTTCCTTGTCTTCAAAATTTTATGTCGTTTCTTTACTGTGTGTTTTCCTTGGTTATACATTTTTCCGCGTCTACATTTCCAATGGCATGACTCCACATAATACAAATATAATGCGCATTTGGTGTGTGGATATTAGTAACTTGATTTAAGTTTGAAAATGTTTGCGCGAAAAAAATTAGACGCCATGATATAATATTTACAATACTATTAGGCAATTACTATATAAAAAAATTAAAGTATTAGTGAAATACCTCTTCCATATTTTATTTAATTTCTTCAGAATTTTTTTAAAAGCCTATCTTCTTAACTTTTCCTATTTCAATCAATTTAATTTTTTATGACATATTTTTTATCAACTTATTTATTATTTACAACAGAATTATCCTATACTGCAAATTAGGGAGCTAAATAATTCAAAACATAATACTCCTTCACAGATAGTGACGAGGCATACGAATTCACGGTTTTGTTTTTCTTATCGTCAGGGTTTTTTTTCCCTCGCTTAAATTGTTTTTTAGGTTATGAGGTTACTTATGACTATCTTCTTAATCTTGTTCCCCTGTTGTCTTTTTGTTCCTGTTACATAAAAAATAAACATGCAGTATCTAATATCTTTTTTGATATTTTGCTTCGTTTTATTTCATACTTTTTACTTAGAACTTGAACTATTTTTTATTATTTTTATAGGTGCCTTAACAATGTCTGGAGAGCCTACTGTTCGTCATCCTGAAACTGCAAATGAATCATATAATACTTTCATTCGCCACCAACAAAATCGAAGACATAAGGATCGTCGGCAACGGCTTAAAACTGGATACATAGATCATCGAAAAGAATAGCTAACCCTATTTTACCTAGAAATAATCATTTAGGTGTGTCGTCGAAATCTACAATAAATAATTCTGAGTCTTCTACTTCGAATGATTTTACTGCCAACGTTTCCAACATTGAATTACAAGGAAGTTTGCCCCTATTGGATATCCCAATTCCGTATGTATTGCCAACATGTACTTATTGTAAACATTGTGGCGCAAAAATTTTTATAAGGAAAGTAAATGACTTTGTTGCTCTGATGGAAAAATTAAACTTTTTATTTGTGATTCACCACCTATACTATTCAACTTGTTTACCTCTACAGAACCAACATGTGCAGAGTTTAAAAAATTAGTAAGGGAATATAATAACCATTTTGCATTTACTTCATTTGGTGTAAAGTATGACAAAGAATTGTTTAAATCATATAAAAGTATATATACATTTAGAGTTCAAGGTCAAGTATATCATTATGTAAACGAACTTATACCTAAAAATAATAGACCTTGTTATATGCAATTATATTTTTATGATACAGATAATGAACTTGCAAATCGTATGAAAATTTTAGATGGTTTTGTTGAATCTACCTTGATGAGCTTAATTGAAATTCTCCAAATAAATCCATACCGCCGTTTTTTTAGATCTTTAAGTGATATAACAAACTTACAAAACTACCAAATACATATAAGATGTCACCCAAGAATTGATCAAAGAGTCTTCAATACACCTACAACGTCTCAAGTAGCTGCTATATGGCTTGAGGATGATAAAAATGTCAATGCTAACATTCGTGACATTACTATATATGGGCATTCTGGTGATTCGCATAAGGTTCATTATTATTATGGTTGTTATGATCCTTTGCAATACCCTTTGCTTTTTCCATATGGAGAACCTGGTTGGCATGAAGGTATTGATCGATGCAAAAATCAAGCTACAAATTTGCCCAATTTAGCAACTTTTGCTACCACAGTTACGTCTGCATCTGAAATTATATATATATATATATATATATATATATATGTTTTTATATATATATATATATATATATATATATATATATATGTTTTTATATATATATATAGTGCTCAATGTTTTTATATATTCCCTAATTATGTGAATGTAAATATTATAAATCAATACTAAATTTGGGTTCCTATCATATAGTGCTCAATGGAACTAAGCATCGATATCAGGTTTCTTGTTGAGAATACTATTCATACAAGTTACAAATTAGATGTTCAGGTAAGTCTATATTGCTTCATAGTGGTAGATTGTTTCAACAATATGTTGTAGATATGTATGTTAAAATTGAAAATACTAGATTAGACTATTTTCACAATAACCAAAAACAAATACGTGCTGAACTTTATCAAGGTATTGTAGATAGTATTCAAAACGGAGAAACAAGAGGGTACAAAATTGGAAGAAAATTTGTTTTACCCCAATCATTTACATGTGAGCCTAGAGATATGTTACGAAGATATATGGATGCAATGGCTATTGTACAACGTTATGGAAAACCAGATATATTTTTAACTATAACATGTAACCTCAATTAGCCCGAGATTAAGCAAGACCTAAGGCATAATGACGAAGTCCAAAATCGATCGGATTTAATCGTTCGAATATTTAGAGCAAAAATGGAAGAACTGAAAGATGATTTATACAGAAAAAATATCTTAGGCCCTATTATTGCTCATATATCTATGGTTGAATTTCAAAAAAGAGGCCTTCCGCATGCACATCTATTGTTAATTTTTAACCGTAACCACAAGATTTCATGTGCTGAAAATGTTGATAAAATTGTGTCATGTGAAATTCCTGACAAAACCAAATTCTCGCATTTGCATTCTGTTATTGTTAAACATAATATGCACGGTCCTTATGGAAATCTAAATCCAACTAACGTATGTATGGAGATAAATAAAGGTTGTAAAAATAAATATCCTCGAGATTATTGTAGCACTACTATATTTGGTCATAATTCTTACCCATTGTATAGGCGTCGTGATACTGGTATTTCTATTAAAGTTAGAGGCCAGATGTTAAACAACCAATGGGTTGTACCATATAATCCTTATTTAAGTGCAAAATATGACTGTCATATAAATGTTGAAGTATGTTCTTCTATCAAAACTGTAAAATATTTGTACAAATATGTATACAAAGGACACAATCGTATTAATTTCTTAATTGACCCAAATGAACAAGAAAAAGAAATTGACGAAATCTCTACTTATCAATCTATCAGATGGATATCTCCACCTGAAGCTATGTGGCGAATTTTCTTTCAATTTGGTCGAAATTTGTCCTACTATCTATTCTTTACAGGTGCATCTCGAAGACCAACAATAAGTAATGTACAATGGGAATGATGATTTATCTACCATTGTTAACAATGAAAATATGAGGCGAACAATGTTAATTGAATTTTTTCGAATCAATGAAGTTAACGAATTTGCGCGAACATTATTATATCGAGATTTCCCTACACATTTTGTTTGGAATACACATACATAGATTTGGACTTTAAGAAAGAAACAAATTGTCATAGGATGAATTGTCACAGCAAATCCTTCTGAAGGTGAACGTTATTTTCTTCGCATTCTTCTTAATCATATTCGCGGGCCAACATCATTTCAATCTTTACGAATTTCAAATGGGGTAACTACTACAACTTATAAAGAAGCTGCATTTCTATATGGTCTATTAAGTGGAGATAATCATTGTGAAGAATGTTTATCTGAAGCTATTCTTTATGAAATGCCATTTTCTTTAAGACGTTTATTTGCCACAATTCTTCTGCTTTGCAATCCTACTCATCCAAATTTATTGTGGGATAAATTCAAAGCTTATATGATTGATGATTACGTACATGAAAATATATCCATTGAAGCTGCCGAAGTACAGGGGCTAGAGGATCTTAGCTATATTTTAGAACCATTGGGCAAAAATATTAACGACTTTGAAATTGTATCATTCAATGTAAATATAAACGAAAATGAACGGTTAAAAAGAATGATTGCAGAAGAGACAAGTAATTTGATTGTTCAAAATGACGATGTTGATACAGCAACCTTAAATGACAAACAACAATTTGCTTATGATACAATTATGAAAAGAATAAACTTGGAATCAAGTGGTGCTTTCTTTGTTGATGGTCCAGGTGGAACATGTAAAACTTTTTTATATAAAGCACTCCTAGCGAGTGTGCGTTTTCAAAATTTAATTGCTTTGGCAACTGCGTCTTTCGGAGTATCTGCATCTCTCTTACCTAGAGGTAGAACAGCTCATTCAAGATTTAAAATTCCTTTAGACACTTCTGTTAGTAAGCAATCTCCTTTAGGAACTTTATTTAAAATGTCTAGATTAATAATTTGGGATGAAGCAACCATGGTAAATCGTTGTGCCATTGAAGCCGTAAATAAAATACTCAGAGATATTACAGATTCTAATTTGCCTTTTGGCGGTAAAGTTATAGTCTTTGGAGGAGATTTTCGTCAGGTCCTTCCAGTTGTACAAAAAGGAAAAAAAGAAGACATAATGAGGGCTACATTTGTATTTTCCCATCTGTGCCTTTTTTTTTTTTTTTTACATTTTCCATTAGTTGAGAACATGAGGGCAAAGTTTGATCCCGAATTTTGCGATTACTTACTTAGAATTGGAAATGGAACAGAGCATGAACATTCTTGTAAATGTATTAAACTCCCAGACAATATAATTTTACCGTTTGAAGATGAAATTACATCTTTAAAAATTCTAATACATCATGTTTTCCCAAATATAAAATCATATGCTGATAATTTACATCTCATGTCAAATCGAGTTATTCTTACAGCTACAAACGAATGTGTTGATCATATTAACAACATATTGCTTGAAACTATTCCTGGTGACTTCTACACTTACTATAGTTTTGATGAATCAATTGACAAATCAGAACAACCCTTGCAGGAAGATTTTCTAAATAGTTTGTCCTCAAATGGTATTCCACCACATGAATTGAAGCTTAAAGTAAACTGTCATGTGATGTTATTACGAAATATTAATCCTTTTGAAGGGTTATGCAATGGGACACGTCTTACTTGTCGAAAATTTGAGAAGAACGTAATTCTTGCTGAAATTACTACTGGTGAATATTGTGGAAAACATGTTTTTTTGCCAAGGATTCCCTTTATACCTCTTAAGAGTGATCAAAATTCAATTCCATTTAAAAGAACTCAATTCCCAATTAGGCCATGTTTTACAATGACAATTAACGAAGTACAGGGTCAAACACTTGACTTTGTTGGTTTATATCTTCCAGAATCAATTTTTTGTCATGGTCAGCTTTATGTAGCTTTATCAAGAGCAAAAACAAGTATATCTATCAAAGTCTTGCTTAAACCATTGAACAGTGATACTTTGCATACCACATGTACTAAAAATATCGTATACAAAGAAATCCTTTCATTTGTACATTCGTAGACCTACATTCTTTATGAATATTTTTTATCGTTCAGCTTGTTCGTTATCGAATTGAATCAACTATCAACTACTTCATAAAGGTTTTTGCTCTGTTTTAAGAAATTTAGATTTCCATGTATATGCTTAACTTAGACTAATGATCTTTTTAATTGTCTAATAATCTAATATGATTGTCTTCCTTTTTTTTTTTTTTCCAGCCTATGTTCATTTTGTTTACCAAGGTAAACATAAAGCTCGTAATAGTTAATATGGCTTCGCACATCACTATCGCTATAAAGAGTTTTCCAAGAGAGGTAAGGGAAGAATTAAACGCTTGAATATCAAATTTAAATTGAGAGCTTTCTAATTTTTTTAATCACTTATTCATAATTGTTTTAACAATTTCGTTTAGTGATGCCGTTTGATATGCTTCGCAACAAATTTGCAATACACATTTTATTTTTGTTATTTTTCCATATTCCTGTCATTTTAATATGCTTTGCCTATTTTTTTGCCTACGACCCTACCAATAAAAATAAATATGTGAGAATTAGTTAATACGTCTTTCCACATGACTACTACTACTACAAAAAATAGTTTTTTTTTGTGCAACAAACAATAAGGGAACACTTAAACACTCAAATATAAAATTCAATCTACGATATCCCTATTTTTTTTTTATCTAAATCAAAATTAGTTATAATTATTTGACAACTTTTTTTAGTGTTTAACTTTGATATACCTTAAAACATAATGTTCAACAACTATTTCATGTTTACCATTTTTTCTACTCGCTCTCATCTTATTATACCTATGTTGATCATGTTTTGGATCTATGTTAATGGGCGCCATAAATATTATCCAATATTGTTACCCGAGTTTGAGTCCTTTAAAAATCATTCACTACTCTCTGCTATTAGTTTTTAATCACCTTTTTTATATTATTTCCATTCAATCTAATGATGGTTTATTTCTTCATTGCAGCTTGTGAGCTTTATCAAATTGTCATTACTATTCATCTTTGTCTGATTGGATTTACTGGAATTCATCTTGTACAATGCTAGCGCTTTTGGCAAGATAAAGCAAATGAAATATGGCTCTTCAACAAAAAAAAAATAAAAATAAAAATTGTGCAGCATAACAAACATCCCTTGGATATCTTTGCTTTGAAGAACTGATAGTTTGATAAACCAACGAAATAGTTACAACGTTAAGAACCACAAAATTAGTTTCAAGTTCAATTTTTCTCCTTTCTTCCACATTTTTGTTTATGCAGCCAAATGTTTGTTTGTTTACATTTTATTTGCACATTATGTAATTTTAAAGACTATTCCTCCTCTATTGCTTTTCTATGAGTAGAACAAATTTGTTGGATTTATTCTATGGATTTCTATTAGTATAGGCTTTCATCTTTATTCTATGAAAGATTTACACGACACAAAACAAACCTTCTGCTTTTATATATGAGATGGTATGAGACATTTTTCCTATTATTATAGCTGCCTTCAAATTGGCTTTACTGTTTTCTTGCGACCTTACCCACTAAGGAGAGACACATTCGATGCTTCCGACTTATTTGGAGGCATCATGTACATACGAAGTAGATTATATCTATCTCTAACTTACTGTTACAAAAAGCAATTAAAATGTTATTGGATGATTTTACCATTTTATTTTAAGTTGGACAAAAATATTTTATTTTTAGGTTTTAATTTTTTACTAAAAAAAATTTCCAAAAATTATGTCTTCGTGCGCGCACACAAATGGAATACTTTTTTTGCCCACGAATTGCTATTCGTCTGCGTACAATTTTTTATAATAATTAAATAATAAATACTATAATATAAACTTTACGGGAAAAAAATAAAGGCTAACTACAAATTGAATTCTACAAAATCTATGAAAAAAAATGTGCCTAAATAAATAATATTTTTCGTGTCCATGTTATATAAAAACAAAAACTTCATTCCCATGCGTAAATTAAAGTTTAGCTTTTTCAATAGGACAAATTAAAATTAAAATTGTAATTAAAACCTTGTTCAAAATGTAATAAAATTAATGTATTATAGTTGTAACTTTGGGAGGTGAATTATGAATATTATTTAATGTTTTTTAAAATTTGTGAGAAAAAAAAATTCGGTCACCCACATAAAAAAAAACTTTACTCCTATGCGCAAATTAGAGTTTAACTCTTTCAATAGGACAAATTAAAATTAAAGTTAAAATTGTATTTAAAAATTCGTTGAAAATATAGGAACTTTGATGTATTTTTATAGATGTAAATTTTGTAGGTGAATTATAAATACTATTTAATGTTTTTTATAATTTGTTAAAATAAAAAAATAAAAAATTCGTGCGTGCGAATAGGACAATATGTAAAAAGAATTTTAAATGATAAAAATTATTTCAATATAGATTTTTGGATAATATTGATATTTTTATTAAGATTCATATTTAGGTTGTAACGAAAAAAAAAGGAAAAAAACTTCACACCCATCTATATTAAAGTTCACCTTTTTCAGTAGAACAAATTAAAATTAAAATTGTACTTAAAAATTTGTTGAAAATGTAAGAAATCTAATGTATTATAGTCGTAACTTTTGTAGTTGAATTATGGATATTATTGAATGTTTTTTAGAATTTGTTAAAAAAAAATAAAATTATCCGTGCAAATGGGAAAATATGTAAAAAGTTTTTTTGTTGTTCCTATCTAATTTAATAGTGATTTATTTGTTTATTGTAGTTTGCGAGATTTATCCAATTGTCATTACTATTCATCTTTCTCTGATTGGATTTACTAGAATTCACCTCATACAATGCTAAAGCTTTTGGCAAGATAAAGAAAACTTCAACAAAAAAAATTGATACGGCATAATAAACATCCCTTAGATATCCTTCTTTTCAAGAATTGATAGTTTGATAAACCAACGAAATCGTTACAACGTTAACAAACATAAAAATAGTTTCCAGTTGATTTTTTTCCTTCCCTCCACTTTTTTGTTTGTCCAGCTAAATGTTTGTTTATTTACATTTTATTCACACATTATGTAATTTTATAGGCTTTTCCTTCTCTATTGCTTTTCCATCAATGGAACAAATTTGTTTGATTTATTCTATGGATTTCTGTTGGTTCAGACTTGTATTTTTTTTTAATGAGAGATTTATACGACGTAGAACAAACATGCTATTTTTATATACGAGACATTTTTCCTATTATAGCTGTTTTCAAATTGGCCTTACTATTTCTTTACAACCTTACCGGCTAGGTAAAGACACCTTCGATGCTTCCGACTTATTTGGAGATATCACGTACATGCAAAATAGATTATATCTTTCTCTAACTCACTGCTAGAAAAAGCAATTAAAATATTATTGAATGATTTTGATATTTTATTTAAAAATAGACAAAAATACTTTATTTATAGGTTTTAATTTTAATAAAAAAACCCTCCTAAAATTATGTCTTCGTGCGCACACGGAAAGCTTCATGTGCGCACAAATTGCTCTCCGCACGTGCACAATTTCTTAATAATAATTAAATAATAAATACTATAATAAAAACTTTAGGAAAAAATAAATATAACGAATACTATTTCAATGTGTTTTTTTGATGATTTTTTATATTTTTTAAAGGTTTATTTTTACGTTGTAACGAAAAAAAAAAACTTCGCTCTTATGCACAAATTAAAATTCAGCCTTTTCAATATGACAAATTAAAATTGAAATTACAATTAAAAATTTGTTGAAAATGTAAGAAATTTAATATATCATAGTGGTAACTTTGATAGATAAATTATGAATATTATTTAATATTTTTTAGAATTTATTAAGAGAAAAAAAAATTCGTTCGCACGAATGGGCAAATATATCAAAAGAATTTTAAATGGGAAAAAAAATTCAATATAGGTTTTTGGATGATTTTGATATTTGATTAAGATTCATTTTTAAGTTGTATAATATATATATATATATATATATATATATATATAATTTTTTTTAATACAACTTAAAAATGAAATATTTTTTCCCCCTTTATAAAATATTAAAATCATCCAAAAACGTATATTGACATATACCCATCGTACAAAATATGTATCATTTACGTGCCTGCCTAATTAAATTTCTATACGCTATTTTACCATTTATTTATTCTTATTAATTAACTTTTGCGACCCTTAATCTTGAATATCAATTTGATATTATCACAACGAACATAGTATCAAAGTTCCTATTTTGATACACTCATCTTAATGTGTTAAGCCACATGAGAACCAACGTCATTGTACAATTCGGAGACACGTTAAACTCATTCCAACTATGTGCGAAATTGATCATATTGATTTTCAAAGACAAAAATATATCAGAATTAGCCTACTTTTTTGCATTCCGTAAATATTAATGTATTTATAATTTAGCACAAACAACTTATTTAATTGTACCGAAATTCATTGCCGAGGAAAAATAAAAAAATTCCGCGACAATGAATAGGTCTTAAATATCTATTTGATATTATAAACACGGTATAACAATATATCAAAGTTAAGTGTTTGTGCACTTTCCTAAGACATACATTTTGTACTCGCACAATGAGCATACACTCTGTACAATTTCGCGACACGCGAAGCCCGTTCCGACCGTGTGCGAATCCGCCATATTGATTTGTAAATACAAAAATAAATAAGTTCTCTAATTTTTAAAATTCTATAAACATCAGTATAATTATAGTTTAATTCAGCCAGATTATTTAATTGTAACTAAATTGACTACCGACTTGTATCTGGATTGGATACAAATTACTTAGATTTCGTTGCCAGAGTAGATATTTTCCAGAAATTACTCGAATTCCATTTCCCCAATAGATATCTTACCAAATCACCAATTCTTCATCATTAATTCCATTTCCCACCGTAGATATTTTGCAAATGACCTAGATATTTTACTATTCAGTAGCTATAAATATACTCTACCTCAACAGGTTTACTTTAAGAAAAAATACACCCACTTAAAATCTTAACATTGACCCAACTTCTACGTGATTTACTACTTCGGGTATAATTACTTTACATTTAGGAAAACTTAGTCTTAATTTTCTCCTGCCTCTTTTTTATTTTATTTTTTTGCTAACTTTTTTTCCCCAGATTTCAACGATGGCTCAGTCTTATAAATTCATTCCACAAATTTCTGCTTCAGAGAGCAATTGGTCAGCCAAAATTATAATTTCAGGGAAGCAACCTCCTAAAACAGCCTGAAATTCAAATAGTCATTATCAAAATCTTACTTTGATGGACTTACAAGTACAACTATACTATTCAGTACATAATTTTTTGTTTTTATTTATTTATTATATATTATATCTTCTATTAATATTAATATATTAATATATATTTATGTATCTCTCCACAACTAAACAGGGAAATAAAGTTATAGCTACAATGTATGACGCAAATATTACTGCATTAGATGATCAGCTTAAACTGGGAAAGACATATATTGTCTCAAATGCAACCGTCAAAGATATCAAGAGTGAATTCCAAAGTTCGCCGGGAGAAAAAATTTGGACTATATCTGGAAGAACAAAAATTGAAGAAGTGCATGAGATCCATTTAAACATTTTGTTCTCAACCTATGAGCTCACTTCATTTGATGAACTACAGGAACACCTGGACAAAAATAGGAGCATAAGTGAGTTTCTAATTTAATATTGTTTTCTTCCACATGTACATATACATTATATATTAAAAATATATAAATAACTTTGTTCCTTTTATAGGTGTGATTGGTGTAGCCATAGATATACGTCAGAAATGTCTAATTCAAACGAGGTTTGGTACAGAAATTGTTTTACAAGATATTGTCTTAATTGACAATAAATTCCGTACCGTCGTACTAACGTTATGGGATACCTTCGTGGATGAAGAAGGTAATAAAATACTCCAAAATATTGCAAATAAACCTATAATATGGGCCACAAATCTTAAAGTTTCTTCCTTTAATGGTAAGTCTTATCATCCATATTGTAGTTTTTTTTATTCACTTTTAAGTAAAAATTATGATCTAAATATTCAACTTCATCAATCAGGCATCACTTTTTCGACTAAAGTCAACAACACTTTCTTCATTGACGCCGATTTACTTCTTGTTGTTGGATACAAAAATTGGTATTATATTATATCTAACTTTCTTCAGCATAATATATATTTTTGTAAATTTTACGAAACTGAACATACACTTGTTTTCGCAGGGTGGAAATGAACGCAGAACAACTAGATAAAATCATAAGAAATAAACCGTTTGACCCGCCTAAATTTACACCTCCAAAGAAGTTTACGAAAATAGCTGATTTGTTGGGGATATATCTAGAAGTAATATATATATATATATATATATATATATACGCATTTTTTATATATATATTTTATTCATAGGAATTTTTTGATTTAATTATATATACTTTTACATATTGGCAGGAAAAATTTTATTGGGTCAGTGCAAGGTGGAAAATCAACACAAAAAAAAAGACATTCTGGTACATGTCTTGTAGTAATTGTAAAAAAATATCCAATGCAAATTTCGCAGAAATACACAAATGTAGATTTTGAAAATGTGAACAGGCAAAAGTTGTCCCAAGGTAATCTATTTATATTTAGATGTTTTAATTTTAATAATAATTTGAATAAATATATATTCCTAACTATAGTCTTTTTTCTCGCAGAGCAAACGCTTTGATTTATCTTGAGGACAAGACATGATTATTGGACACAAACATCATAGGACATGCTGCAGAAAAATTGCTGGAAACAAATGCTGATGTATTAATGAATTATTCTCCCGAAGTAAAACTTTGATGCCTCAAATTTTCAAATACCATTTTCACAAAAATTAAACCTACTTTTTATACGATATATATATATATATATATATATATATATATATATATATTTTCTCATTTGCAGACACCAGTTGCAGAATTGAGCAACATCTTGAAGCTAGAAAGCGAAATGGAAGTATTGTTTTATCTGAAAGTGTCGGAGAAATGCCACTCCCCACCTGAATACCGATTTGAAATTGTCACATCAATCAGTGATAACAATATTTCAACCACAGCTGATGATCGGCTTCATGACGAGCATGCAGAACATTGCAACCAATTCAACCAATCTTCAAAGGATAAAAATATATCTCTAGTGAGAACGAAAAGATCTCAAGAATCCGTCACTGAGATAAATAAGAAGAAAAGAAAATGATCAGGTCAATGTTGTCTATTTAAAACGGCAACATGAATGGTAGTTTTTTTTATTATATGTTTTGTAGCAATAGGCAATCAGTTTTATACAAACAAAACAAATTGCCTATGCATATAAGAAATTGGGCAGTATCTTTTGCACCTTCTAACCCAATGACTCTAAATGTTGTAAGATGGCATATGTTAGTTTTTGTGGAAGCCCTTTTGTCCCGAGGCTCATGTAACGTTGATATGTAGTTTCTTTTTAAAATAGCCAAAGTTCATATATGGTTATTTTTGTATGTAGTATATATATTAAGTTTATGTAATTAAAATCTAATTTAGGAAAATATATATAATTATAATTATTAAATAAAAAACAAAAAAGTATAGAAATTTATCTTAAAATATTTATTCATTTTAACATCTATTTTTTTTTTATTTTAACATAAGAGAAGAATGAAAAAATTTGAGTCGGAAAGACTCTTTGTGCCTCTCCGTGCTCGCACGGAGAGGCATGCACAGAGAGCTTCATGCCTCTCCGTGCGAGCACGGAGAGGACAATCACTCTTCGTGCCCGTACGGAGAGGTGACTCTCCGTGCGGGCACGGATAGTGGCTTTCCTCTCCATGCGCCACGTACTATATTTATCCATTTTATTTCCTTACCAAAGAACTACCCCAATGCTACCAATAATAATTAAATGTAACCTACCAACATTTATCTATCAACATTTATTTTTATCTACCCAAAACATTAATTTGGTTTCTACCGACACCAACCTTCTTTATCTATATAAATACACTCTCTCCCTTTCACTCACCCTCACATAGCCGACCACCAACAAGCAAAAAATCAAAATTTTCCCCTCCCATTTTCCTGTAATTTCTTTACCTGCATCAATATTAATTATACTTGCAAACTCTTCATAGCAACAATTGCAACAAATCGTGAGGTATGTCAACTTAAAGTTTTCCTCTTCCTTGAAAAATATATATGTGATTTTAATCTAAAAGTATTATTTTAACTAAATATCCTACATTAAGCTTGCTACAAGTTAACAGTTTAATTCTTTTCTTGCATCTTGAAAGGGGTATTATATGCATACACTTCAAATTATTTTTACTTGTTCTCTGGCTGCTTCTTAAATATGGATTCTTATATATTTTGTCCAAGATGATTGTCATTGCCAGTAGTTTTAATCTAATTCGAACCCTATCACTACATTTTTTTATTGGAATCTACGAATATTTGGGAGGAAAAAAACTTTAGATTATAGTAAGCAAATATTGACAATTTGATATTTCGTTATTCAGTTTTTTTATTACATTAGTAATGATTACAAGAACGGGGTTGTGCTTGCACTTCGATGGGTTCAATTTTTGGTGACTGATTCTGTAATTCAGTACGCCTTTATGTTGCAGTTACCATCCTATTCCTGTAGTTTTTTCGCAAGCAAAAGGATCATCTATCTAGGATCTAGAAGGCAAAAAGTATATAGACTTTCTATCAGCTTATTTTGCTGTTAATCAGATAGTAAGGAAGAACATTGTGGGGTGTCTTAATTTGATTTCATACTCATTTACGCCTTGTTATATTAACCATTTTTG
Organism: Fraxinus excelsior; assembly: GCA_019097785.1. Lineage (NCBI taxonomy): Eukaryota > Viridiplantae > Streptophyta > Magnoliopsida > Lamiales > Oleaceae > Fraxinus > Fraxinus excelsior. Next base: position 35,469,791 of record CM032630.1, read on the forward strand.
TATCTTTGTCTAGCGGAAAGACTTTAACAGCATGAATCTGATTCCCCAACCTTTTTTTTTGATTTCCTAAGCAATTTTTTTCCTTGTATAGATCCTTTGAGTTTTAGAGGCAAGAGCATTGGTGGCAAAGACAGAATTGGTTATCTGGTCAAAAGTCCACATACAAAACGTGATCTTTCCATATTCTGTGCAAATGTCTTTGGAATACATACTTTCTCCGAACCAATGGTATTCTACTACCATAACCCAATATCCTAATCATCAATACCATACAAATTTCATCGAACTCATCAATGCAGACCAACAAACATATCTAATGGGAAGTAACTTCTATGCATTTATATGTGGCATTTCCCATAGAGTTGAAAAAGAAAAACAGTTAAGCAGTAAAATAATTCATGAATTTATACTACGTCTTGTCAACTGTGGCAAGAACGATGAAACATGGGTCAGATTAGATAACCAATTAGCTCGATTCAGTATGCAAGAGTTTTGCCTTATAACAGGATTACCTTGCCATGGAGTATCTATGCAGCTCCAATTTAACAATGATCGACTCAGAAATCAGTACTTCAATGGTACTAGAAGAATCAAAATGACAATGATTTCTAAACCATTCAACCATTGTGAAGATCAAGATGATAAAGTTAAATTGGGACTCGTAATGTTTGTAGAATGTGTTTTAAAACTTCACAGAACTTTGAGCATGGTTGAGAATATTGATGCCTTCCTTGCATACCCATGGGGTCGACAAGCATATAATGTTCTACTTAAGTTATTACAAGCATCTCATTTAGAAAGAGTACAAAGAATGCAGCAAAATCAACAGGTCGAATCTAAATATGCATTGCATGGATATCCCCTTGCATTTCAGGTACTTTTCTATTTTTCTCTTCATTTGTCTAATTTATATGTAAATTCATTTACTGGTATAGACTTTACTTAGCTAATATATATTTTCAATTATATAAGTACTAGATATACGAGGCATTCCTGCAAGTTGGACGAAAATTTGGCCGACCTAGAAGTCGAGCAATACGAACACCAAGAATGTACATGTGGCGGCCAAATAAAATAGTCACAAAAAATACGATTAGACAATTTTTGTCTACCCAGGAGGTACTTTGTATATTGCATTACATTCAATATTGCCTAACTTTGTAAATATCATTTATTCCTTCTGGAAAATTATTTAAACACACCACTTAACAATTTTATTACATTTATACATTCATGCAAAGTCTATTACAACCTACAAATGAAGAATTACAGACAATGTGGTATGCAAACCTATCACTGTTACAAAACAACTACCATCACATACTTGACGGCATCATTGCTGGGGAACTAAATAGTATACCAGAACAAATCCACCAGCCTTATACTGTACAACCACCTACTGATACTTCATTTCCAACTACCTCAAGTTCTACTCCTCCAACATCCAGTTATGTTACAAGAGAAGAAATCGAGCAAATGCTAAATACACACAGGCAACATGTTGTGTTAGACATGTTTGGTTTATGCAACGACATAAGGACCACAGTACATAACTTGGAGATAGCTATTGTCGAACATTCAAACAGACAAGATCGCCAATACGAAACAATTCTTCAATGCCAACAAGAATTCTTCGATCAACATCAAAAGTGGCAAGAAGACTATTATGAACAGATGCGATTTGGATTGCGCTCAAAGGACAGCTCAAGTTACCAAGTCCTCCTTGACAATCAAACCCAATTTTTTCACCAACAACATCAATGACAAGAAAACCAATTCCAAGACATGCATGCTACTATGCAGAATCTTGTTGATAACAGCGTCAGTTCAGTCCAAACTTACGTTGACGAACAAAATAACAATGTTCTGAACAAGTTATCTACATGGGAGTCAAACATGGAAGCTATTATAGGTGCTCTTCATGAAGATGCTCCCGTCCATACAAGCCCCGTTGTGCAGCATGCATCAACTTCTCAAGATGCTCGTAACATTCCAGCCTAAACAACAGAAGCAAAAAACAAAGGAAAAAAGGTACAATCTTCATTATCATCAACAAATTATCTTTTGGAAGACTATTGTATGGAGAGATCCAAAACAGTTAGGGATTGGATAGAACAAAATGAACCAATGTAAACAATCAATTTTTATTTTATCCTCTTCCATTGCATCATTTCAATATTATTTATTTTGAACTAAATGAAAGTATGTTTTGCAGCGCATTGTGGGAAGAAAGATGCCACAACTTACAAGGACGAGAATTTCTAAAATCTATCATGGACATAACCCAAAATATACCTATTGCGGTTAGTACAATTTATTTTTCGTAATACATTGAATTTCATGAATATTATATTCACTTTACATCTACTTGTGCTATTAGAGTATTAATTTGGAGTTGACATTTTTACGACATCTCATCAATGATAAATCTTCCCCTGCTTCCAAAAAGTATGCAATTCTGGACTTCAACTACCAACACGAATGTACTAGATTCATTGTTGCCAACACAGACAGTCAAAATACAGTTACCGCAAGCCAAGCAAAAGTGGGGTCCATCTTACAACGCTACGTAAATGGCATTTTACCTGCAGCTGATCGAGCATGGCTACACTGCAAATATCTATTAATTCCATGTTCGTACCCAGGAAACACATGGTATCTATATTTGGTCAATCTTTCCGAATGGAAAGATCAAGTCTACGATTGCAGCAACAACAGCCACACACCAGACCAAATTAAGGAACATTCACGTGCAGTGATTGACATAACAAATACATTATTGATAGAACCAAACTTTGTTCAATACAAACGCTACATAGAGAAATATGTTAACAAAACATTGCGGCTGTAAATCATGCCACATCAACCTGCTATAAATAATGGGTAAGTATACAAACTACTTAGTACTGCCTATAATATTTAACGATCCATTTCACGTAATTATATGTTTACTATACCCATTATGTTAAACATCAAACTATTTTTCCTCTAGGCCAAACTGTTGAGTTTTTTTGCTCAAGTACATAGAGTGCTTCATTCTAGGCTATCCAATTGAGACTGTCTTTGCAGATAGAATGGCTTCATACAGAAAAAAATTGCAGTTGATATATGCTTTAATGAATATTATCTTCGCCCTCATTAATATTGGTACAACTAAAATTTTACCAATTAATTTAGCTTTCCTTACTTTTTTACACATTCCATTCTCTCATCCTTCCCTTTTGTTTACAGGCAGCCTGATTCAAAAACATCTAAAGTAAAGGGATCGTTGTCAAAGGAAAAAAAATCGCACTATATACCGTAATGTTAAATAGACTTTCCTTTGCAAATATTCACGTTTCTAGAAAGGTTACATATGTGTATGTTTACACATTAATCTTTTGAAACATTATCATTTGATGTAGAAATTATACATTATTTTTATCATTGGAATCTTTTGCCGAGCCTTCTGTGTATGCTACCGTGTTGAGTTACTAATGACTTTGTTAGCTAGACTCTGTATTGTGAATATGATACTATGGTAATAATTGCAAATTAGGGTGCTAGAAAAAGTGGGCGTCACTTAAATTCTTTTATCGTCAATGATAATTGCAGATTGTTGTTGGAAGAAGTGGCAAGGAAATACTCACCATCGAAGCTAGTGAAGTCACAAGATGCAATGAAGCGTCTGAATTGCAAGTTAAAGGTTATTTATGCGATACAATAGAGCAAGTTTTGTGTGTATTGTCCAATTAATTGGCACAAGTTGGTCCATGTACTTAATGCCATTGTCAAGTCAGAATTTATCTTTTTAATTACTGTGATTTATTTACTAGTACACATTTGTGATTTTGCTTTGAAGAATTTTTCTATAAGTAATCCTTTTGCGTTTTTACCTTGTCAAGCTTGTCTCTAATGTTCCTTATTCTAAAGATATGTTGTACTAATATCTATATTCAAACTTATGTAAAATTTCTTGAATGACTTCTAATTTATTGGGTTCAACAACTTATTTTCCCTATTAAAAATTGACATAGGTTTCTTTTCATACATGGCAACACGACGTTTTTTTAGTGAAGTTCGTTTATGAACACAAATTGAGAACAAACAAAAATAGGAATTTTAATAGGGATTTAAGCAAATTTTGATTCTATTGCGTAGTTCAAAACCAATGTTAAGGAAAAGAGAGTAGTTAAATCTTACATAAAAAAAAAATATTCACTCCCGTGCACAAATTAAACCTGTACGAAATGCATGAAACGGAAAAATGAAACTAAAAGTATTCATTTGCAGTAACTATATAGCTTCTAAGTGAAAAGGGAAATGAATTGAATTAAGAAAACTTATAAACTATACTTCAATGGTATAGCCATTTGCGTGTTATGTAATGACTGGGAAAACATATTGGACTGTAAAAAAGGAATGAAAAATAGGAAAAAAAAAAGGTTTATCCAATTGCTAAAAAAAGTTAAATGCATGTTCTTTTTAAATAAAAACAATTATTTCAATATGTGTTTTTGGATGAATTTGATATTTTATTATGGTGGAAAAAAATATTTCATTTTTAAGTTGTATATTAAAAAAAAAAAAAAAATCCCCCCCGTGTGCGCGCGGAGACACACGACTCCGTGTGCGCACGGAGACACACCGTGTGTGCACGGTTTATATATATTATGAAACTTATTAAAATATCAAAATCATCCAAAAACCCATATTGAAATAATTTTTCTCATTTAAAATTCTTTTCACATATTTTCCCATCGCGTGAACGATTTTTTTTTCTTTAAACAAATTTTAAAAAACATTAAATAATATTCATAATTCACATACCAAAGTTACAACTACAATACATTAAATTTCTTACGTTTTCAACAAATTTTTAATTACAATTTTACTTTTAATTTGTCCTATTGAAAGAGCTAAACTTTAATTTACGCACTCGTTCAATTTGTAGTTGTCCTTTATATTTTTTTCCCTAAAGTTTTTATTATAGTACAAATTGAACTCTACAAATCTATGAAAAAAATAAAAAAAAAATTGTACCTAAATAAATAATATGTTTCATGGCTGTGTTATTAAAAAAAAAATAAAAAAATTCACTCCCATACGCAAATTAAAGTCTAACTCTTTCAATAAGACAAATTAAAATTAAAATTGTAATAAAAACTTTGTTGAAAATGTAGGAAATTTAATGTATTATAGTTGTAACTTTGGTAGGTGAATTATGAATATTATTTAATATTTTTTAGAATTTATTAAAAGCAAAAAAAATTCGTTCGTGCATGGGAAAATATTTAAAAACGTCTCCATGCGCGTACATTTTTTTAATGAACCTTATTAAAATATCAAAATCATCCAAAAACTCATATTGAAATAAATTTTTTCATTTAAAATTCTTTTCACATATTTTCCCATCATGCGCATGAATTTTTTTTTTCTTTAAACAAATTCTAAAAAACATTAAATAATATTCATAATTCACATACCAAAGTTACAAATACAATACATTAAATTTCTTACATTTTCAACAAATTTTTAATTACAATTTTAATTTTAATTTGTCCTATTGAAAGAGCTAAACTTTAATTTTGCGCACGGGAGTGAACTTTTTTTTTAATAACACGGCCATGGAAAATATTATTTATTTAGGTATAATTTGTTTTTTTTATTTTTTTCATAGATTTGTAGAATTCAATTTGTACTATAATAAAAACTTTAGGGAAAAAAATATAAAGGATAACTACAAATTGAACGCTACAAAATCTATGAGAAAAAAAATCGTACATTCACTCCCGTGCGCAAATTAAAGTTTAGCTCTTTCAATAGGACAAATTAAAATTAAAATTGTAATAAAAACTTTGTTGAAAATGTAAGAATTTTAATCTATTGTAGTTGTAACTTTGGTGGGTGAATTATGAATATTATTTAATGTTTTTTAGAATTTATTAAAAGGAAAAAAAAATTCGTTCGCGCATGGGAAAATATTTAGAAGCGTCTCCGTGCATGCATGTTTTTTTAGATGAACCTTATTAAAATATCAAAATCATCCAAAAACTCATATTGAAATAATTTTTTTCATTTAAAATGCTTTTCACATATTTTCCAATCGCGCGCCCGAATATTTTTTTTCTTTAAACAAATTCTAAAAAACATTAAATAATGTTCATAATTCACATACCAAAGTTATAACTACAATACATTAAATTCCTTACATTTTCAACAAATTTTTAATTACAATTTTAATTTTAATTTGTCATATTGAAAGAACTAAACTTTAATTTGCGCACGGGAGTGAACCTTTTTTTTTTAATAACACGGCCATGAAAAATATTATTTATTTAGGTACGATTTGTTTTTTATTTTTCTTGTAGATTTTGTAGAGTTCAATTTGTACTATAATAAAAACTTTAGAGAAAAAAATATAAAGGATAACAACAAATTGAACTCTACAAAATCTATGGGAAAAAAAAAATTATACCTAAACAAATAATATTTTTCATGGCCACACATATAAAAAAAAAAAAAACAAATTCCCTCCCGTGTGCAAATTAAAGTTTAACTCTTTCAATAGGACAAATTAAAATTAAAATTGTAATAAAAACTTTGTTGAAAATGTAAGAAATTTAATGTATTGTAGTTGTAACTTTCGTATGTGAATTATGAATATTATTTAATGTTTTTTAGAATTTGTTTAAAGAAAACAAAATTCGTGTGCGCGATGGGAAAATATGTAAAAAGAATTTTAAATGAAGAAAATTATTTTAATATGGGTTTTTGGATAATTTTGATATTTTAATAAGGTTCATTTAAAAAAAAAAACGTGCGCGCACTGAGATGTTTTTAAGTATTTTCATATGCGTGCATGAATTTTTTTTCCTTTTAATAAATTCTAAAAAACATTAAATAATACTTATAATTCACCTACCAAAGTTACAACTACAATACATTAAATTTCTTACATTTTCAGCGAAGTTTTTATTACAATTTTAATTTTAATTTGTCCTATTTAAAAAGCTAAACTTTAATTTGCACATAGGAGTGAACTTTTTTTTTTTTTTTTTTTATGTGTGGCCATAAAAAATATTATTTGTTTAGGTACGATTTTTTTTCCCATAGATTTCGTAGAGTTCAATTTGTAGTTATCCTTTATATTTTTTTTCCCTAGAGTTTTTATTATAGTACAAATTGAACTCTACATAATTTATGACAAAAATAAAAAATAAATCGGACCTAAATAAATAATATTTTTTAAAATACCTATATAGATCTTACCTTTATTTGACTCAAATGAATTTGGAAATATAATCCTTTTATTGAAATAAAACACTATTGTCAATAAAAGGAAAGTAATAGTAGGTATTCAACTCCATTCAATCCAAATGAAAAAGAGGCATAGCTAAAGTTGAAACGTTAGATATATGAACTTGAAACTATCTGTTTTAAACTTATGGCTGCAAAATGTGTTTTTGTTCTTGCCTTTTTCTGATGTGAATAAAATAGTTAAGTTGACATACTGATTGCTTAAATTATTGAACTATTATAGAAACATATTTTTGACTTATATTCTACTAGATTAAAGTCATCCAGGTTCCTTGATTTGTTGATTGAGATACTGTTAATTATTTTAGGGCTTCAATATAACAATGTGTATTGAGGTCATATGAATGTTTATTATTGTATTTTTACTATGTGAGTTGATGACACCTTCATGTTAATTGTTTATTTAGCTTTTTATTATTGTCTATAATCTACATATATGGTGATCTTAGATATAATTTAATGATTTAACGATGTTAGGCGGTTTGTTTTTAACTTCGACAGTCGCATTCTCAATCATCAATAACACTATTAGTAACTATTGTGTAAGAAATTCTGATGTAATATAGTATATACTTTTGTATGGTGGCTAAAACGATGCATGAAGAACTTCAAGACATTTTCTCTTTTAAACTCGTGATTGCAAAATGAGCGTTGTTCTATTTCAATAAAATAGTTCAGATGATATTCTGATTACTTAAATTATTGAACTATTATAGAAATGCATTTTTAACTTATATTCCTTACATGTATATGACTTTTTGTTTATTTATTTATGCAGATGGGTCAAAGTCATTCTATCATCACAAGGGAGAAGGGAATACCCCATTTACAAGTTTGTTATTGCTTTAAGCTTGCTCAAGGTTTCACTAATTTAGAATATGTGAAGTTAACATATATTATTTTTCTTCTTTGTCCAGTAACTTAATAGTCTTTATACCACTTGTGAACATATTTTTCATATCCTGGAATAATATAACTTAGTAAACATTTTCACATATTCAGAAAAAATAATTCATCACAATGCAGCCATAGCGAACATTATGTATATAATTCACGAAAGTCCAACACATTTAATACACTAACAGTACTATCAAAAAAACTCGGCCCGTGCATTTGCACGGGCAAAGACTAGTCTTTATTAAAGAGAGGATCTGAACCTCATCCTTCTAGCTTAAAAGATGCCTGGAAACTTTCCTGGCCATGAACATTGCACACGACGTTCTCTTTGTTTTGAACATTTTGAAATATTTGAATTTGGTAATTTAGAACACCTGGAGATTCGACTTCTCTTTTTTTCCCCATTCGTTTTTTTCTCCTGACGTAACGTGCAAATGGTGGGTAATAAAGAAATATTAAAAATGCAAGGCATCTCAATTTGAACACATGGAGTCAATCGAAATTTGAGGCAAATATATGTTAGCAATGCCTAACATTCACATTCCAATTGGCATTATAAAATAACTCAGCTGGACCCGAAATCAAATAGATCTCAGAGTAGATTACTAGGTTTTTAGAAAGTACATTGTCACGTGGCATCTCACAAAGGTGCAAAGCAATCGTATATTGAACTTTTATCATTCTAAAAACTCGAACTAAAACGGAGTCCCTAAGTTTTGGTATATTGCCGAAGCAAGGTAATTTAATAATTACTTCAAAACAATGGTGGAAGGAGCACATTACAGGTAATGCTTGATTTTCTTATTTTTCGAAGGGGAAAATTGTAGCAACGGTTCCTCACCTTTTCAATTGTTACAAACTTTACCCTAATCTTCATTATGTACTAGTGAATGTTCTAATCTTTCATAAATATGTAGTTGGAGTCCAAATAAATGAAAAATGTCCATTAGTTGATCAATAAAATCAAAATTTGATTAATTTTGACCAAATTAGAAGGCAAAATAGTAAGTTTAAAATTATCACATTACATAAATAAAATAGAATAAATAAAAAACCAATGGGAAAAAATGGTTTCTTCTTCCCGCCAGCCCACCCCAACCTATCACCCACAGGTATAAATCAACCACCAACACCGGCTGGCATCATCACTGGTTATATTCTTTATGTATTTAAGAATTCATTACTTTTATTTAAATCTTTAGGAGATTTTTATCTGACGTCAAATTTTCAGTGGTATCCAATAAAATTTTAAGTTGTAGAAAGCATTTTTTTTTATCATGTTCAAGATAGAGATTCAATGGCACTCGAATTTTAGAACTCGGGGTCGTCACAATTAAACACAAAAAAGATACACTTTTAACAAATAAAAACAAATTTAAGAATTAAAATCAAAGGTTTAGCTGAAAGCTACATTGTTTGTCCTAACTGCTAATTTAGCCACAAATCATCGTATCAAAAAGCAAGGTGTAAAGCGAAAACATCACCCTGTTTGATAGAAATAATAGAAGAAATCGAAAAACAATACTGAACCGAGCTTGAGTCCTCCTTCCTTGAAATCTCCCACAACCTAGAATTTTCTGTTTTTTTATTGGAACAAGTCTCAAACTATAAATACCCAACTTCAAAACACTATTAGGGCTGACAAATTATGTTGGAATAAAATTTGTTGCAGTAAATAAAATTTTCAGAATTGACTTGCTAAACAATAAGAACAGAATGTAATAATCTAAACGAGTAAGAACAGAAAACATTAAACTAGGAAAAACAGAAAGCTTAAACAATTGCAGAATTCGGAATGAGGATGATTGAGGCGAGAACTAGGCTCTCTGTCCTTAAGATGTTTTTGCCCCATCACACGGTGCTTACGGTATTTGGTAAAGCGTCTCCCAAGATACAACGATTAAGCACTTGCAGAAGCAGCACTTCGACTGCAAGATAACGAACCAGAACTGGAGGTACTCCCTCAGACAAATGCAGAAAAGAAAAACGAGACGAAGACAATGTATGCAGTATGAATTCGTGTGTTTGTTGGTGTGTTGAAATGAAAACCTGAGGACCCTTTAAATAGAGGAGAGAGTTGACAGTTGAGCCTCGTACAACTCCCCACTTTGAGCAGTTTCACCACTCATGCCCACTTAATTCACAGTTGAGCAGTTAAGACGTCCACTTAACTCACCGTTTTAATAAACTGATGGTTCAGTTAATAAACTGTGAAAAGGGAGGGAATTAAATGAATTCAGATAAAAATTTAAATAAATTTTATCCAAAAAATTAATATTGACACGGGTCGGCCCAAGCCCAAAACCAGGCCCACGACCACGACTTGGCCCGAGCTCGAGCTCGAGCTCGAGCTCGAGCTCGTGCTTGTGCCATGCCGAGCCGGGTCGGCCGGACGGCGGCGGCGCGCGCGTGTGGCCTTTGGTTAGTCTAGACATTGTCTAAGACTCTCCCATTTCAAAAATTATTGGTACCCCTTGGGGTCCAAACCCATTTCCAAACTTGAAGTTTATTAAGTGGTTCAAGGTTGTGTTTGCAACCTATGTGGGATTGGAACAATTTTCCAATTCTTTCCCATTTATTCCTCTAATTTATTGTCCAACTTTCAACCATAATTTCTCATTCATATTGAAATGGTTTTTCACAATTAAATATTCTACACTCATCAACTCGGAACGTAGAATTTAATTGAATATTTATTTCGACAATTCGAACATTGGGCCCCACTTAAAATTGTGGTCAAAGTTGACCCGTTTGGCACCATTTCCAACAATCCCCCACATAATGAAAATTATCATGACTATGCAATGCAGACACAAAAAGAGAGTACATGCGAAAGACTTATTGCATCAGGAGATGTAGCTTTTGGCTTTGAACCTACCTTAGTGGAATACTATTGAGTTTACTTGGCTAATCGGTGAACTGATGTCTTGAACTGTTCAGCCGTTGGTGTAAACCAAGGCAACAATATCAACACAATAATCTTTCTGTTCAATTCTTAGGTTCTCATAGATTATATAGAAACATTTGCACACGTAGCAAAGTTGAACATAAATTGGGTCCTCCTATCTTTAGCAACCAATCTGGATTGCCCTCTCCAACAACTTGATATTAAGAATGCCATAAGTGCTTTAGAGAATTTTAAGCCCCAAATTCTCATAGAAGCAGCCCCACTTCACACTTATATAGGTGATCTCCTATTAAGAGTATTCTGTTGTACTCCACTTGGTTTATCCAAGCTATAAGAATCATTAAAAGTTACAACTTAACCTTTTACATTCTGTAGACAGCACTTTTTATAAAGGGATGGTTAAGTGCTTAATTGAATCTTAATAACTTAGTTGTCCCATTGAACCAAGATTTTGGGATCTCTAGTCAACAAGGTTGGGTTACCATCATTAAGATTTATGCATGTTCGGTTTTAATCCCATTTCCTTTGATAGATAATATACTTGATCTCTTGGTAGGCCTTTTGTAAGTGGATCCGTGAGATTCTCCTTTTATTTCCAAAATCAATGGAGATAATACCTTTTGAGATCAACTGCTTTATGGTATTGTGTCTACGACGTATATGTCTAGACTTACCATTATACATGCAATTTTGTGCCCTTACAATAGTTGACTGATTGTCACAGTGAATACTAATTGCAGGCACTGACTTAGGCCAACACAGAATATCCTCTAAGAAGTTACGAAGCCATTCTGCTTCTTCTCCAACTTTATCTAAAGCTATAAACTCCGATTCCATTGTTGATCGAGCTATGCAAGTTTGCTTTGAGGATTTTCAAGATATAGCCACACCACCAAGTGTAAATATATAACCACTTGTGGATTTAGAATCTTTCATATCAGATATCCAATTTGAATCATAGTATCCTTCTAATACTGCTGGATATCTCATATAATGTAATCCAAATTTTAAGGTATATTTTAAATATCGAAATACCCTATTCTGTGCCTTCCAATGATCATTGCTTGGATTACATATGAACCTACTCAATTTATTAACTACGAACGCAATATCAGGACGTGTGCAGTTCATTAAATACATCAAACTCCCAATAACCTGAGAATATCTTAATTGATGTACAGGTTCACCTCTATTTTTTGCTAAGTGTAGACTCATGTCTACTGGAGTTTTGACTGGAATTTTATCAAAAACTCCAAATCTCTTTAGCACAGACTCAACGTAATGAGATTGTGAAAGATCGAGACCATCTGGTGTTTTAGAAATTTTAATTCCAAGAATTACATCTGCTACACCATGTCCTTCATGTCAAAATGTTTTGTTAACATTTTCTTAGTAGAGGATTTGATTATCAGAATTAGGATTGAGGAGGACAATAGAATGGCAGAACGTAGGGAGAAACCAGATTTGGGTACAAAGGCCAATCTTATTGAAGGAAGTTCTGATAGTAAGAAAGCTGTTGGAAATTTTACCAAAAGCCAGAACTTTAAAGGCATTCATCAAGGGGAAGCAATTCATAGGAAAGAACAATTGGTCTAAGCCTCAATTTAAAAATAAAACTGTTGGTGATTGTTTTGTTTGTGGTAAACCAGGTCACTTTGCAAAGGATTGCCGAAATAGGAAAGGAAAAACTGTGAAGCATCAGGCACATGTAGTAGAAGATGGAAATTTCTCTGCTATGGCGACAGAAGTTAATCTAGTGAGCAACATGACAGACTGGTGGGTAGATTCTGGAGCTACCAAACACATTTGTTGTACGAGAGGTGCGTTTTCTTCATTCACTCCTACTAGTGATGGAGAATGTCTGTTCTTGGGGAATGCTTCTTCCTCCAAAATCGAGGGGAAAGGAACTGTGACACTTCGATTTACTTCTGGAAATATCCTTAGTTTGAAGGATGTCCTTTATGTACTTGATATTAGGAAAAATTTAGTGTCTGGATCTATTTTAGTCAAAAAGGGATTTAAAATTGTATTTGAGAGTGGTCAAGTTGTAATGTTTAAGGGTGGTACTTTTGTTGGGAAAGGGTACGCAGATGAGAGTCTATTTAAACTAAATGTTCCTATGATCAATAATAAAGCTTCTACTTCTTCTGTTTACTTGCTAGATTCTTATGATTTATGACATGCCTTGGACACATTAACATGAATTCTATTAAAAAATTAATAATATTTGGAAACATTCCCAAACTGATAAGTTTCCAAATTCAAAATGTGAAATGGGTGTTGAATCTAAGAATGCTAGAAAACTATTTCCACATGTTGATAGAACTACTTTAGTTTTAAGTTTAATACATTCTGATTTATGTGATTTAAAATGATATGTTACTCGTGGTGGAAATAAATATTTTTTAACTTTCATTGACGATTACTCCCGTTATTGTTACATTTACCTTCTTAAGAGTAATGATGAAAGTTATTCAAAATTTATTTCATATAAAACTGAAGTAGAAAATCAATTAGATAAAATAATTAAAATTTTAAGATCTGATAGGGGAGGAGAATATTCAAGTGAGCTTGATAAATTTTGTGTTGATAATGGTATTGTTCATGAGACTACTCCACCCTATTCTCTCCAATTTAATGGTGTAGCTGAAAGCAAAAATAGAACTCTAAAGGATATGGTCATTTCAATGCTAAACTCTTCTGAATTACCTTTTAACTTGTGGGGAGAGGTTCTTCTTACTGCATGTTATATTCTTAATAGAATCCCAAGTAAGACAAACGATAAATCCCCTTATGAATTGTGAAAATGTAGAATACCTTCATATAAATATCTTAAAGTGTGAGAGTGTTTAGCTAAGACATCTATTCCAACACCGAAGAGAATTAAACTTGGTCCAAAAACTGTTGATTGTGTGTTCATAGGTTATGCTCTTTATAGTAATGCCTACAGATTTTTAGTCATTGACTCTAAAAATATTTTGATTGAAAAAAACAATTTTTGAAACTAGAGATGCAGAATTTTTTGAAAATAGATTTCCTTTTAAAGAAAAATATGCAGGATTAAGTAGCTCTCTTAGTGTTCCTCCTCGTGTTAGAGAGAAGCCTATCGAAGTAGAAGAACCTGAAGTTAGGAGAAGGAAAAGACCTAGGACTACTACTTCTTTTGGTCCTGACTTTCTAACCTACTTAGTAGAGGATGATCCTAGTACATTTGATGAAGATATGTGTTTACCAGATTCTATATTTTGGAAGAAAGCTATAAATCGTGAATATGATTCCATTATGTCTAATAACACTTGGGAATTAGTAGACTTGCCTCGTGGATGTAAAACTATTGGGTGTAGATGGATTTTTAAGAAAAAACTTAAACCTGATGGTTCAATTGATAAGTTTAAAGCAAGACTTGTAGCTAAAGGCTATAAACAAAAAGAAGGAGTTGACTTCTTTGATACATATTCACCTGTTACTAGGATTACTTCTATTAGGATGTTAGTTGCAATTGCTTCATTGTATAATCTTATTATACATCAAATGGATGTCAAGATTGTCTTTTTATATGGAGATTTAGAAGAAGAGATTTATATGGACCAACCTAAGGGATTTGTGGTAGAAGGCATTGATGATAAAGTATGTAGACTTAAAAAATCACTTGATGGTCTTAAACAAGCCCCGAAGCAATGGCATGAAAAATTTGATACAGCTTTGACATCTAATGGTTATGTGATAAATGAAGCTCATAAATGCATATATAGCAAATTTGATAATAATTGTGGAGTTATAATTTGCTTATATGTGGATGATATGTTAATAATGAGAACTAGTTTAGATGTGATTAATAAGACTAAACAGTTTCTGAAAAAGTACTTCAAAATGAAAGATTTGGGTGTTGCTGATGTTATTCTAGGGATTAAAATAGTAACACATTCCGAAGGAATCACTTTAACCCAATCACATTATGTAGAAAAAGTGCTTAAGAAGTTTAACCAATACAATTGTATTCCTGCTAAAATACCTTATGATGCAAGTCATCATTTGAGAAAACATTCACGTCCTAGTGTTTCTACTTTAGAATATGCTAGAGTGAACGGTAGTCTCATGTATCTCATGAACTGTACCAGACCTAATATAGCATATGTCGTCGGTAGACTTAGCAAATATACTAGTAATCCTAACAATGAACATTGGGATGCTCTCATTCGAGTCTTGAGGTATTTGAGATACACTCTAAATTGGGGAATATATTATACTAAATATCTTGCTGTACTTGAGGGATATTGTGATGCTAATTGGATTTCAGATACCAATGAAACTAAATCTACAAGCGGATATGTTTTTACATTAGCAGGTGGTGCTGTATCTTGGAAATCTACTAAGCAAACCTGCATTGCGAGATCCACTATGGAATCAGAGTTTATAGCATTGGATAAGGCAGGTGAAGAGGCTGAATGGTTAATGAATTTTCTTATGGATGTTCTTTTGTGGTCCAAACCACTTCTAGCTATCTATGTCCATTGTGATAGTCAAGCAGCTATTGCAAGAGCTCAAAATTCATCCTACAATGAAAAGTCTAGACATATTCGTAGGAGGTACAATACTGTGCGTCAGCTGCTTAAGGATGGGATTATAGCTATTGACTATGTGAAGTCAAGTGATAATATTGCTGACCCATGAACCAAAGGATTAGCTAGAGAGCTAATTCAAAAAATATCGAGGGGGATGGGGCTAAAGCCTATTACAAATTAGATCACTTGTAACGGAAACCCAACTTTACGATTGGAGATCCCATGGACAAGGTTCAATGGGATAACAAAGTTATTGGAGTGATCAGTAGGGTAACTATATTGAATTTATTTCAAACCCCTCTCTATGATGAGTAATACCAACTGTATTGATTAGAGGATGAGCAAATGCTCTTAATGCTTACTATAGCTGATATTCAGTGAGGTGTTTAAAATACAGTTCACCCTTGATAGAAGCACCTATTTGAGTGTGGAAGTGGGGCCACTTCCTATGAGAATTGAGGCTAATTCTCTAGAGCACTTAAAGAGACCGAGAAAGTTCACGGTCGAAATGAACACAACTGCGAGAACTCAATGATTGTTTTAGAAGTCATGCGTGTGTTCTATTGTCTCAGTGTGCAACCATAATTGTGGAGTTCAAGACATAGTTCACTCTACAATTAGCAAACTCGATAGAATATACAAAGCCAAAGTTCAAGTCGATAGACACCTAAGCCTGAGTGATTTATACCGTACTCCAGAATAGTATTTTTATTTATCTTGTTTCTTTCATGTGGGGGATTGTTAGATATTTATATTATAAATATAACATGTGAAAGAAATAATTAATTAAAATGAAGCGCCCAACTGGTAAAAAGTGTGGAATCTGTGTGGGACGTCAGAGGTTTGATTGAGCCTTGGGCTTTATTGATTCTAAATAAATAATTTCTTTTTAATCTTTTTCGAAATTATTTAATGGGTCAACTAGCTAGTAGAATTTGACTGTTTTAACTGCTAGTATTAACAACCCATAACCACAAGCCATTAAAGTTGAAACTAATGCTAGATCATGGTGTAAGCAGTTACATCAATTTTCTGCCTATATAAACATACATCTGAACACTTGAGAAAACACAATAAAAACGAGATTATTTATTTCTATAAAGTAAAATATTATTCTTAGTTTTACATATTTCTGGAGTACACTTGAGAGTTCTGAAAATCATTTGTGATTGCTGCACAATTGATTTATTTGATCGTTGTATCCTGGATGTGATTGTCCACGGAGGTCGCAGCAGTTATCGACGGGCAATTTCGCTTTAGAACATCGTACTGTCACGAGACTCGATCAGTCGATAAGTTTTTCTGCACTTTACAGTATTTCAACTAATAAATTTTCTAACAGATTGGTGGGTCTCATTATTTAGAATGGAGGACATTAGAAAGGTTGCCTCTAATTTCTTTTTTTGCTTTTGTGCTATTTTTCCTTTTCAATAGATATTAGAGAAGTTGAAATATTGCTCAAGTTGCCCCCCAAAATATCATAAGCCTTCTTTAGCCATTTTCGTGGCCTCTTTTTCCAGCTAGCAACCAGAAAGTTCATATGAAGTATTTCTCGTCATCTTCAATTTGAGACCACAAGTGACGGGAATTTTTTGCTTTTCCAGCTACACATCGCTTATCCTTCAGGGGCAAGTTTCTCTTCCTTTTTGGTGATTTGATGCTTTGATTTTTTGGTAGAATGAACTCTTGCTCGCTGAATAATATTTTTTGATGGCATCTTGAACATGGTGAGAACATGGTTAATGTATCATTTCCCACAGACGACGCCAATGTTGATACCAAAAATCGTACATATTGATTTCGAACTTGACGACTGAGAACGAGCACGAACGAGGTCTTTCAGTACCTAAAACAAAGGCGTTGAGGTGTGTCTTCGTTGCCCCTTTAGATGCTTAAGTCATAGAGAGAATTTGGGAAAAGATAGGTGCTGTAAAATTGTGTAAAAACATACTTGAATAATGATTCAAGACCCTATATTTATATTGTTAGGTAGTAGTTATCACCTTATTTTTAAGAATTATTATTGGGATAAATGTTGGAATAAAAATAGAAGTCTTGTCTTATATTACCTGCAGTGCCTTCCAGAATAGATTCATTATATACCTAGAATTCTGAGGTAGATCTTTTTTGACTACATCATTGGCCCCCATGCATTCACTCCTAGAGCTCGCTGATTAGGGGTGGATGCACATAAGCATGATACATAAAATGGAAAGGTCTGGATTTTTCTTTCCGGTTGAAGCGGTCAATTCTGTTGCATAGTTTAGAAGAGTTAAAAAGTGTGGCCTGAGCCATTGAAAGCTAACAGTTTTTTCTCCTCCATCAAGCTTTAAATCTTGCAGATGGGAAAGGAGATCTTGGCTGGTTACTAGACGTGACAAATTTTTAAAAGAAAGACCCTCCATTTCGGAGGGACTAACCAAGTCCCAGAAAAATCTGATTGTCATAAAAATTGTCATCAAGTATCGTTGGGTTGGGCAAAAACTTGATTAATGAGAGTGAATCTGTTTGATGTTATTTGTGTTGGTTTGAAATTGCGACAAAACAGAGAGAGATTGTAATCATGGATAACTAATACATTTCGAATCGTATGGAAAGTTGGTTGAAAATAGAGCTTTAACTAATCAGGTGGGCATTTTTAAAGAAAATGATGACCTTCCGTACTCGATAATTTTAGACCCAACCCAATAATTTGGCCTTTGATTAAACTATGTCTGTAAGTGATTCCTTTAAAACATAAAGACGACAGCCTAACAAATTATGAATTTGAGATAATAACTTGCATAATATTAAAAAGTAAAGTGAAGAAAAACTAAAGGGAAGAGACTTATCGAATGAGTAATAAAATTGAATTAATGAAATTAGAATGACCATCCATACTAAGATAATTTTAATGAAATAGATAAGTGGTAATATTTCAAGTAAATACGTTACTATTCCATTTCTAATTCCCACCAGAAATCTCATAAGAGAAATTAAGACAGGATTAGGAAACCATGAAACTGTTTTCACCCTCATGAAGGAATCCATGAAACTTCGGCCATTACTCCGATCCTGAGGATTTTGAGGTCCAAGGCAAAAAAATATTATGAGGCCTCTAAATAGTTTTTTTTTTTTTTTTCAACAAGCATAGTACTAATATCTTTAGAATCAATTATGGTTGAACGTTGCTAAAGACATATGAGAACAAATTATGTCCGTTACAAAATGTTAATTTTCTTGTAATGACTGAACATGACAAGTCTATTTTCCATGTATTGAATGCAAGACTTTTCATCTGGTTTAGTTCATTTCTTAATTTTTAAAAAGGAGTTTAATTAACAAAGTGATGAGGCAAAATTTCATTTTTTTTGTACAAACAAACAATCATTTTGAGATTTTAATTTATCTTGAGGTCCCCTTACAAATTGAGGCTCAAGGCCACCGCTTAGGTAACCTTGGGCCAGAACCGGCTCCGTCGGCCATTGAAGGAGAAGTTGAGAAACATTTATCAAGGAATCCATGAAACTTTTTTCACCATTAAAGATAATCGTGGTAGAGTCATATCTTCATCCATACTTATGTATATATATCAAGAAAGAATAAAACGATAAATAGGCAATGAAGTTGAGTATAACTAGTTTTCGTTAATTCCGGTCACTACACCAAAAAACACCATTTACAACATATAAAAGGCAACATTCGGTAGTTAAGTGTTGCTAAAGGGATCTATCGCAACATTTTAACAAATGAATGTTGCTATTGGTTAATATAATTAAGCTTTAGCAACATTTTGTACATAAATGTTGCAAAAATTGTATTTTGTAGCGTTTAAAAAAACGCTGCAAACGGTTATACGTTTTGCAGCGTTTTTTTAAACGCTGCAAAAGGATATTCCTTTTGCAGCGTTTAAAAAAACGCTGCAAAACGTATAACCGTTTGCAGCGTTTAATAAACATTGCAAACGGTTATTCCTTTTGCAGCGTTTAAAAAAACGCTGCAAAAGGTATAACTTTTTTGAAATTGGTTGTAGCCCACTATTATTTAAGTCCATTATTGTCCAAAATCGAATTTGACTGGGCTACTATAACTCTTAAGCCCATTTAATTATTTAATTTTAGGCCCAACTATAACTCTTAGGCCCATTTAATTATTTAACTTTACGCCCAGTTAAAAAACATATTTTTGGGTGTTTTTACGTTCGATTTTCTATCCTTCGCCATCCATCCCAATTCACAAACCTTGTTCACACTCACAAGTCATTCCTTCCTCTCAAGTTCATCCTCTGCTTGACTCCGCCTCCGCCGCTCCAAGTCCATCCCTCCATTATTTGCAACCTCTACTCAACTGCTTAAGAACCCAGCAAGGCGGCTCCTCAGGTCCTTAACTCCGGCATCTTCGCTTCGCAGTCCCCACTCCCCGTAGCTTCAGAAATCTTAACTTCCAAGAATTCAAGTTCCAACCCATCTAATCTTCGCACTTCGAAGCCTTCGCCTCATGTCCCTCGCTGTCGCACTTCCAAGAATCGCACGTAGAGGCAGTGTCCAGAAGGTAGAAGATTTTTCCATTTTGGGACTTTTCTTTTTTCTCCCTTGAATTTCTTTGTGTTGGTTGGTTGAGTTTATGAATTGTAAAAGCAAATATGTTGATTTTGCAGGATTTTTCTCCACACTCCAACCTCCGGCTCCGCCACTCTCCACACTCCAACCTTCGGCTCCGCCGCTCTCCCGCTCCGACCTCTGCAGACCGCGGACTCTCCAGACTCCAGAGTCCAGTGACTGCTCTGAGTTCTCTTCGCCCGGATCATCAGCCATCATGTATTTTCTTAATTTTTAGCAATTGGAATTTTGGATAATTTGGATTATTGGTGAATAATGGTTATAGTATGGTCGAGAAGGTGTCCGTTAATCCATGGGTTGCAAAAATCACTTTCCCTTCTTGCCTCAAGAAAGTTGAATTTTTATGTTTTTGGTCTATTTTGAAGTACTTTTGTTTCAAATTAGTGATTTGGGAATCTCATAGATTTTGATATTAGTGATCGAAGTCTGGTTTTTGGGAACTGTTGTTCATTTAATAACTATACAAGATTAGGGCTTCCGAATTGGAATAGCAATAACTCTACACGAATTTGAAATGGTTGTTTATGAATGGAAATTGTCATGTTGCCAATTGCTTCTAAGAAATAGCTGTAGCCTGTTAGTCATTTTCTAATTGAACCAACTTTAGTTCATTTGTATTTAATTGATGATTCTATTTTGTATAATTTCATTAAACTTTGGCTAAGTTACTAGGAATAAAATGATGCATATGCTTGTACATGCCAATAGAGTTCATGTGGAGATATTGACTATTTTTCTTTATATGTTATTTACGTTCAACAAGTTTCATTGTTGTTAAAAATGTGTGATATCATTAAAGCCTTATCTATGCTGAACTGGGAACTTTTGAAATTATGTCGGCTGATACTTTAAATTTCTTTTGGCTGCAACCCGGGCTTCGGGAGTTTCCATGTCAATGTCTTATAAAGCGTGACAAGAAGAATGCTATGTTTTACCTTTATCTAGCTCTTTGAACATAAAAATTCGGACGTTATAAGTTGTGCCCCCCCCCCCCCGACAACAAATCCTGGCTCCGCCCCCGTCTTCGCCCACATTGGGTTGAACTAATAAACTTGTTATAAGATAATAAGATTACATTTAACTAGAATTAAGGGAGGGTAGTCGAACTACTGTATTTTTGCTTTCAATGTGACCTTTGTACACCCTCCCAAAACCGCCTTCACCTGTCAAAGTCTTAGGGTTGAAGTCTTGAGTAGCAACACTCAACTCATGAAACGTAAATATTTGAGAAGAAATATTCCCCTTTCCAAGTTTTTCTATTCCTTCTGTTATATACCTTCTCCTGCTCCTCGTGCAGGATGCTGATAATTAAGCACATTTATTCCATGAGTTCAAAATAATTACATCTCCTCATCTATATTTTCTTTTATTTCGTTATACTTTTATTTCCAAAATCTAGTAGCTTTTCTATGTTTGATGATAACTCTTAACAATTAATGAGAAAAATGTAGTTACTTTAATGTTGGCTTTGCTATAGATGTTGGACAAACTTTAATGGATTTATCTCCTAAATTTAGAGCTGCAGGAATTCAAAGTGTTTATCACTCTAAGATCTGCCACTGCCTATAATGGATAAATAGTGGCTGCACTTATCAAGGTTATCATTTGAAACTAATCTTATAAATCTAGTTGTCCAATAAAAAAAAACGTATATTGATCATAAAGTGCAATTTGTAGATTTTCAGAACAATATAGAGATGGAGCACATAATTTTGTTGAACGAGCTCGTGAAAATTGCAATTCAGAAATGATATTATGCCCTTGCGTTAATTGTAGGAATCTAATGCATCATCATTATGATATAGTCCATGAACATTTGGTTATTAAAGGTATGGATCCTACATATACTGTTTGGGTATTTCATGGAGAGCAACCAAGTGAATCAAATTTGGACGACGTAGAAATGCCTGAGTCGAGTAGGATGTTTAAGGATTTCTATGCACAACATGATGTAGATCCTGAAAACCATCCTGATGGAAGAGACAAAGAGATTGAAACTTTAGTTAATGATGCTGAAACTCCTTTATATCCAGGTTGCAAGGCATTTACAAAGCTGTCAGCTTCGGTTGCTATGTTTAAGCATAAAACTTCATATGGCTTATCAGACAATGGTTTCGATGAACTTATAAATCTTGTTCGAGACATACTGCCAGATAATAATACACTTCCAAACTCATTTTACAAGATGAAAAAACTTGTTAATATATTTGATTTTGGCTATGAGAAGATACATGCTTGCCTTAACGATTGTTGTCTATATAGAAAGGAGCTTGATCATGCTGAATTATGTCTAAAATGTGGTTGCTCGAGATGGAAAATTAACCAACGGACTAAAAAAATTCAGAAAAATATCCCAACAAAAGTCTTGCGTTATTTTCCTATAATACCAAGACTTAAGAAGATGTTTGGAATATGTGAGATGTCAACACAACTTAGATGGCACTCAAGTAATAAAAGTTCAGACGGAAAGATTAGGCATCCGGTTGATTCATTGAGTTGGGAAGTGATTAACAGTAGATGGCCACATTTTGCATTCGATCCTCGAAATATTAGATTAGGTCTTGCTACTGATGGATTTAATCCTTTCAAAGATCTTAGCTCTAAGTACAGTTGTTGGCCAGTAATCTTAACTATATATAACTTGCCTCCCTCAATTTGCATGTCAAAGGAAAGTTTGATGTTGAGTTTATTGATCCCGGGTCCGAAACAACCAGGTAATGACATAGATTTTTATTTGGCACCACTTATAGATGACTTAATGTTGCTGTGGAGTGATGTGGTTGATATGTATGATGCAGTTACAAAGTCAACATTCAACTTAAAAGCTATTTTGATGTGGACAATACACGACTTTCCTGCATATGGAAATATATCTGGGTGGCCCGTTAAAGGAAAAATTGCATGCCCTATCTGTCGTGAAAATACATGTTCACTATGGTTGAAGCATGGTAGGAAGTTTGCATACATGGGACATAGAAGATTTCTCGTTTTTGATCATCCATTTTGCATGAAAAGGGGTGGTTTAATGGACACGTTGAACATGGTATTAGGCCGAAGATAAAAACGGGTGAAGAAGATTCTATTGAAGTTGATAAAATTACAAATGATTGGGGAAAAAGTAATAAACGAAAGAGGAAGAAGAATACAACTCAATCTAATGTAACGTGGAAGAAAGAGTCAATATTTTTCGATCCACTATATTGGAAGGTAATCTTTGTAATAGTTCATTCATTTTTATTTAACACTTCTATTTGCGAGTAGTTTTTCATGACTCCAACTTTATATTTGATTTGCAGACTTTACTTGTACGTCATAATTTGGATGTGATGCATGTGGAGAAGAATATTTGTGATAGCATCATTAGTACACTTTTGGATGTCAAAGGAAAATCTAAAGGTGGCATTAACTCTCGTAAGGACATGACAGAAATGAACATTAGGCATGATTTACATCCTCACAGTAGAGGAAATAAATTTTACCTACCTGCTGCTTCTCACACCTTATCAAAAGCAGAAAAATAATTTTTTTTGTAGAAGGCTTGCTGACTGGAGATTACTCGATGGCTATGGATATAATATTGGAAACTGCATATCAGTAGAAGAATGCAAGATAGTTGGGTTGAAGTCTCATGATTGTCACATATTAATTCAACAATTATTACCAGTTGCATTGAGAGGACTTCTACCTAAAGGACCAAGGGAAGCTATTTTTAGATTGAGTTTATTTTTCAACGAAATATGTCAAGGAATTGTAGATAGAAATAAGGTTGAACAATTAGAGGATGGCATTTTTGAAACTTTATGCATGTTAGAAAGGTATTTCCCACCTTCCTTTTTTGATATTATGGTTCACTTAACAATCCATATTGGGAGAGAAGTTCGTCTATGTGGACCAGTACAATATCGTTGGATGTACCCATTTGAGAGATATATGAAAGTGTTGAATGGGTACGTTATGAATCGTATACGGCCTGAAGGGTGCATAGTTGAGGGATATGTTGTTGAAGAAAATGCGAAGTTTTGTAGCAAATACTTAAAACAAGCATCTGAAATAGGCTTTAAGCATGTACGCAATGAAGAATATGAGACCAATTTCTTAATTGTAGGGCGTACAATTTCTAATGGGAAGGAAATTGTACTATCTACTGAGATGTTGAAAGTTGCTCATCACTATGTGTTATTGAATAGTACAGAAGTTCAACCATATATAGAGTACGTTTATTAAATATCGATTTTAAAAAATTTTAAGTAGTTCAACCATATTCACTTTTTAATATATTGTATTTACTTAAGGATGCATATGGATGAACTCAAGAGTGTTGATAGACGCCTGGAAAGAAATGAGACTTTATTGCATAAGAAGCACATTGATACTTTTGCTACCTGGTTGGATGATAAGGTTGGAATACACATCAACTAATAAATGTCTAGTTGTGCTATTTATTCTTTTATTTCTAACATTTTAAAAATAATAACAGATTAAAGGTCAGCTATTGACGGACAAAGTATCGAACAATTTGAAGTGGCTTGCACGTGGTCCTAGATATTAATCCATGTCATATTCTAGATTTGTCATAAATGGTCTTTGATTTCATACTAAAGATGCAGAAAAATCTCCCCAGAACAGTGGCGTTTTAGTTGAAGCAACGACCATATGTAGATCTAGTGCAAAAGATAATGCGCAAATAGTTGGACAAGTTTTTTATTATGGATCGAGTTTTGCGTGATGTTATAGTGCTTGATTATAATATGTTTCATGTTCCAATATTCAAGTGTGATTGGGTAAACATCGTCAACGGAATAAAAAAGGAAGATGGATTTACTTTGGTTAATCTTAACGAGGGACACAGACAATTTGAAAATGATCCTTTCATCTTGGCAACACAAGCGAAACAAGTCTTTTATTCTAGGGAAAATGAAACATCTAATTGGTATGTTGTTTTGCAAGCGCAACAAAGAGATTTTGATGCATCACGCATGGAAGAAGATTATAACTGAGGCAACTATTCCACTAGATATATCACAGCCTATTACAGGTAACCATGATGATGATGAGAATTATGCAAGGATAGATGTTGAAGGCATATTTTGTGATACGTAGAGTAGTTTGGTAACTCTCTTATTAGTAGATGATGTACTTTTTACGTAATGATCAATTTTGTTCTATCCCTTTTTATTGTGTGATTTATCTATATATTCATATTGCGATGAAATGTTGAATGCTTTGGATTTCTTAAGATCTCTAACTATAATTTATTTCGATGTTGCAGGTTGTTTTAAAAGCGTCTAGGGATTCTTTTGCAGTGAGAAACATATTTTGTACGATGGACAAGGCTCAGGTAATTGTGTTTTCTTAAAATACATGAGATAAAAGGGGTGTTTTGAAAATAAATGCTCTTATCTTTTGTTTTCAGGATGTATTCTCAAAGTCAACTAAACAAACTTCCAAGAGTTCTAAAAAAAGAAGAGCTGCAATTGCTAATGCAATTCGAGAGACCGGTAAGAGGCTAAGATATTCCAGTGAACAAGGAGAGAGTATAACTAGCCTACCTAATGATGAACAAACCACGTTGCCAACAAGTACAAATGCTCCGAAGAAGAAAAGAGGTCCAACACAAGTGAAGATGATTCCAGAACATAATTATCAGAAGATACATCTTGAATTCAATGAATACAGCCAAGTTGTCGGCCAAAACTCAGAAAAATTTGCTAGCACAGTTGGGGCCATAGTTCGAGAACACGTGCCTGTAGTAATTAACGACTGGCATTCGGTGCCTGGAAAGAAGAAAATGGAGCTTTGGGCTTTCATACAGGTACTATTTCTCAACTATGTTTAAATATTATTACGATGTTCATTTTTCCTTCTTAATGATGCTATTCCCATACGTCTCAACTTTATGTTTGTACACAAATACAGCAACGGTTCAAAGTTAGTGATTGTCATCAAAGAATGACACTTCAATGTATGGGAAAGTCCTGGAGGACATTCAAATCTAGACTGAGAAAAGAAATTAGAGCTCAAGTTGAATCATCTGTGAATAGACCACGCACTATTACCCTTCTTAGACCAAAGAATGTCAACTCTGAAGAAGCTTGGGTAAAATTTGTCGAGGATACTCTTTCTGCTGATTTTCATGTAAGTATAATGAGCATGTGTAGCTTATATATATATTTTTAATTATTGGTGTTTTTAACCCTTTGAGGATGTTTGGAATAGGAAAAAGTTCTAGGTTTAGCAACATGAGAAATAATCAGAAGCTTCTCCATACTATGGGTCGAAAGGGTTATCCACGCGTGGCTCATGAAATGGTACATCTAATATAGTCAATTAAATATAGAATAAATTTTAACAATTTTTTGTACTATGTTACAGAATGTGGAGGACAGGAATTCAAATGCTATTACTCCCTAGGTTTGTGTGTCATACATTATTAAATGTTTATTCAATATATATCCAGTTTGTAGCATTGTAAATTTAAAGGAAAAATTATTTTCTGTCTATTATGAATTTGTAGTCACAAATTGGAAGTACCGTACCTATGATAAATGCAAAATGTCAATTGTTGCATTGGTACAAGTTTGAGGAGGAAGAAGTCGTAGCAGAAGGGAAGATTGCAACAACAGACCCAAGTGCAAAGGTGCATCACCTGCCACTCGGTCGAGATTGTTGGAAGGTTTGGGTTGAGGAAGTGTATATGGGTAATTTTACCTTATACAGACCTGATGATGAATTCCGGACTCTTAGTGAAGCCATGGGAAGTACTGTTGCTTGGCCAAAGAGCAGTATTAGACTTTTATGATTAAGGTATGTTTTCTGGAGGTCTAGAGATATTGGTTAAGAATTTCTTGCTTAGAAGTATAATTAGAATGATTAACGGGCACAAGAATGTGTACTAGCCTAGTTTGAGATGTTTTGATATGATAGCAAACACAAGTTTCTTTGACATTCATTGTTAAGTTTCATTGACAATGACTTTTTTTCATGCAGCTTCTCAAGCAGTCAGCATCAAATTACATTAAAAATTTTGAACTTTCATTGCATGTAAGCTATTATATATAGTGCCTTTGATATTATGCCAATAGCTTTTGCTTGCAACTTGCTGGTTCTCATCGGCAGGCCTACGATGCTGGTGACATCCATCATACTAGACTAAGCTTGTTTTCGTGTTTTCTTCGCATCTATAATCAGTGAACAAGTCCTCTTTTACTGCCATATAAACTTCATTTAATGAGTTTTCCTGTATTGAACTTCAAAATGAAGAAATCTTGGTGGCCCATCAGAATTAGTGCTAGGGAGCCCTATATTTAAGTCTATAGTGAGACTTTGATCAGAACCAGTGCTAAAGGATCTGCCCTCATTTCCTATGGCACTGCATGAGGGGCTAAGGTTATTAAGAAGAGGAAGAGCTTCTTGTGGATGAGGTGAAATGGGAATTTGGTGAGAAACTGTATGGCTTATGGATTGGCTTAAATTTTGAGCATGATGTGAATAAGAAGTGTTTGATGAAGAAGAATATGGTGAATGGAGAGGAATGAAGTTGAACCATCTTGTTGAGAAATTGTAGTAGGGTTCTGTCATGGTTACTGGGGTTCAGAACAAAGGGAAATTATTCTTGTATTGAAGGTTTCAATTGTTAATGGTACTTCAGATTAGTAGATGCAGTTTTGTAACTTTCGGAACTATATACATACATACAGAAATAGGAGTGTTGGTGGGTGGGGAGAGGAGAAGGAATGAAGATGGTCAGTAGAAGAGATAATTTCTGAAAGTGACAGAACAAAGTCTTTTATTTGAGCAATGAAAAAAAAAAAAAATACCTCAGTTTGGTTTCATTTTATCTTCCTAAACTTTTACTTTTTAAAATCAAAATATAATTTTAACTGCGTATTTTGTGAAAATCCAAACACCGATAGGATAGAGTAGTGTATATACTCATGTTCAACTGACGAATGGAAGTTGTATGAGATAACTAAACTGGTGGATAAAATGTAATGAGCAAAGGGAAGGAAATATTCTCTCTTCCATCGGTTTTGAATTTGGTTAGGTATAGCAATATGTCCAGTGAAGTTTAGCACTTTATTTTGGATTCTTTTATATTTTCTTTGTTATTAAGATTTGTTAAAGTAGCTATATATCTAGCTCAAGATCTTCAGATATACTATAAAACATAAATGCTCAATTAAAGGGCCAGTTGCATACCAAGATGCCAACACTAATATCCAAGTATAAGAGCCCATTTAATGTAGTCTTGAATGCTTGAAGTTGCTATACTTCCATGTGAAAAGAATATGGTTTTGTGACTAGTGATGATATGGATTATCACGAGGGCATCAGATTGGTGATATATTTTATTGTTTCAAGTTCTCTGTTTTTTTAAGTTTTTTCCCTCAATATCTCCCCAATTATTAGAAGTTTTTGCTAGATAGTTTGTAAAAAATGGACAGGCGCACTGGAAGCTGAGTGGGGATGGGATCATTCAGTGATAGTTTATTAGAAATAATTTTGACAGTTAGACATGCAATTTGGAAATTTTTTCCGGTTTGTAAGTTTATAAAGTTCAGCTTGAGAAGGCTAATAGTTAAGAAGCATTGAATAAAGGTATTCAACTATTCAAGCTCAACCTATATTGGGTCAATTATAGCTCATTCAAGATTGTCTTGTTAAGAAAATGAAGACAAGTTTCTATTCCCACTTTTTATTTTTCTTTGGAGAGAAAGGGGGGTGGGGATTCGTTCAATATATTGTACCCTGCTGATAGATGTTTCTGTGTAGTGGCATATTATCATAATTGAAACCATATTTTTTTTATAACCATGATAAATAGTATATTAGAGAGATGAACTTCCATATTGTTGTTCGAGACCTGGAAATTAGATAAGCTAAGTAGCTGTTTGAATAGTTTTTGTCAATAGAATTTGTTCAGCTTGCTTTTTCTGTACTTATCTACTTTTTCTTTTTTTTTTTCCTATGTTTTTAAATTCTTGGATTTGTTAAACATTCTTTCCATGCAATATTTCTTCTTGCTCTTTCAAAATAGGGAGTGGAAGTGTATATACTCATGTTCAACTGGCTTAAGTTTGGTAGAAAAGAGTAGTAATGGAAAAATGTCTGTGATTATGCACAAGGTCATATTCCTGTATAAGGGAGTGTCGTATTAACATTCATATCTTGTTATTATAGAAATTATGTAACGACTTACCTTAGAAGAAATAAATAACTGGAATAGACAACAAGGTTTTGATCTGGTTTGATGATTTCGGATGTTGACAAAAATTTGAACCAATATAAGATGAGTGGCTTTACTTGGGCACGACAAAATGAAGTAGGACTAAACACCAGTCCATTTTAGTGATTCAATGAACTCTTTAGTTTTGCACTTCATTTTTCTTGTTAAGAAATAGATTTCGTACTGATTTTGAATCTTGTTTTTCCCGCCAGAAAAGGTAACTCAAGTTCTGGAAGCAGAAGGAGATTTTGAAAAGTTTCTGCCTCTACAATTTTTGGCCGGAGCAAAAGCCAGTTGAGCAACTCCTTTTTTGATGCTATATGGAATGTCAATCCAGCTTTAATATGAATTATTCCACTTTTTGTACTCCTCGTAATGATGGAAAAGATGTTTTTGATGTTGAGTCAATATTTTAAACTGGAAACATGTATAATGAAATTATTTTGAATATTGCGCAATGTATATGCAAGTTGAATATTGCATGATTTAATCAGTTTGAATGCAAGAGCATATTTTCTCATTTTAATTATGATTTTTTTTATATTTTTTTGATGTCTTGTGTCTCTTGTATTTATTTATTACCACAAGCGCATTTTTGTAATTAGGTTGCAACGTGCAGAATAAAGAATATGATTTTTGGTAGCGTAATATGCATATATTAAAAATGCGAATTAATTTTTAAAAAATATTAAAATTACAACATTCCAAAAATGCTGCAAAAGCAACGTTCAAAAAATCAATTTGAAAAAGGGGGTCAAACGCAACGTTCGAAAAACGCTGCAAAAGGGGGTCAAACGCAACGTTCGAAAAACGTTGCAAAATGGGGTCAAACGCAACGTTTGAAAAACGCTGCAAAAGAGGGTCTACGCAACGTTTAAAAAATGCTGCAAAAGAGGGTCTACCGCAACGTTCAAAAAACGCTGCAAAAGAGGGTCAAACGCAACGTTTAAAAAACGCTGCAAAAGAGGGTCTACTGCAACGTTCGAAAAACGTTGCAAAAGAGTTTATCGCAACGGTGAATAAACGCTGCAAAAAGTAATCCCTCAATGGCAAAAACGCTGCAAAAATGCTTTTGCAGCGTTTTTTGGCCGTTGCAAAAGCCTATTTTTGGTGTAGTGGGTGCTAATTAAAGAAGAAATCAAATTATCTAGAGTTTTTTTCAATTGAATGATAAATGGAAGAATATAAATTAATAAATTGTTTGAGACACTGTTATAAAAATCGGCACGGACCCTTGACCTGGTTGGACAGATTAAATTGATAGAAATACACTCGGACTTGGTCAAAATCAAGCTTTGACTAGGTTAATCGGTGATTTACCTGGTCCGGACCCGACACATTTGACCAGTTTGACTGGATTTTGAAATATTTTACAAAATTTTTGGGTATAAGGGAATTGAACATTGGATCTCTAAGAAAAATGAAGGGTTCCTCACCACTTGAACACAAAGTACTTTAGTCTTGCTTGTGTGCAATAACGCATATCTAACTAATGAATCATTTATAGCTTTTATAAAAATAGTTTTTTAAAAAAACTTTGGTCCAACATTTTACTTTATTTTATAGACTTAAATAATTAATGAAAAATAAATTAAAAATTTTAATTTTGCCCCTAAAATATAATTGATACGTTAAATTTTTTTATAAGTTTTTATGCAATGACCCGCCGGTTGAACCACCAGATCACCGATTGAACCACTAACCTATTGAGCCGCTGCATTGTCCGGGTCAGTGTTTGAGTCGAGTCTAATAACAATGATTTGAGATTTAGAAACATATTTCACCAATATTTTATCGTGTCTACTGCAACATAGTGTGATTGGAATCAAGGCAAGGAATACGACACAAAAAAAATGTAGGAAAATAGACCTTTATCTAAACAAGTTGGCTTTTTATTGCATCTCTAAACATAATTGGCTTCTAAAATCATTTTATTTTTAGGGAAAGTTGGTTTAAAATTGACCTTTACCTAATCAATTTGGCATTTTAAAGGAAAATGATGGCCATATTAAGATAATTTAATCAAGTAACAAAATAAAAACGACAAGTAATAGAGTAGGTTAGAATCATTATATATCAAATGATTTAGTTTTTAATTCTTAAAGGACAAGTTGGAAAATATCAAGACAAGAAATACGACACAAAAAATGTAGGAAAGTAGACCTTTACATAATCAAGTTGGTATTTTTAATAACATCTCTAATTATAATTGGCTTTGTTGATTGAAAATTGACTTTTACCTATTGAATATTAAGATAATTTAATTAAGTAATAGAATCAAAAGACAAGTGGGGGAGTGGGTAAGAATATTACATATTGAATGATTTTGTTTTTCTTTTCTTAATAGATAAGTTGGAAAATTTACAGACAAAAAATGTAGGAAAATAGACATTTGCCCAATCATATTGGTATTATTAATACATCTCTAATTATAATTGGCTTCTCAATAATTTTATTTTTAGTGCAAGTTGGTTGACAATTGACCTACTGATTTTTAAGGAACATGATGTCAATATTAAGATAATTAATTTAGGTTCTTGATGCTTTGACTTTCGATATTTTAGGAATCAACATAAATTTACTATTCATTTGGAATCAATGGAACTACCAGTCTACCACAACATGTTTGTTAATTTTTTACATATAGCTGAGAATTGTGATTATTTGCTCGATCAACTCTTGTCTTCATCGACATTTTCTTCAAGTAGGCTATTGAAAGGTTACTTTAATCGTAACTCAAAACTCCAAAATGCAAAAACAAATAAACTGTGTATGTATATGTATATCATTGGGATGGACTTAAGATTTTTTCAGACATGAGTCTGAATTTTAAAAGTTGCGGGTACTGCTAGAATATTAGACCCATCAGTCTGACCAATGATTCGCCAGTTCAAAAAATGAGTTTGTGACTCAAAGGTTTGGCAGAGTCAACGTTCACATCTCGAGTTTGATAACTATTGACTTAAAAGTAAGAAAAAAGGATCTAAAACATTTAGAAACAAGAAAATTCTTAAGAAGTAAATTTAAGCATAGCCAAACATGGTGTTATATGCCAAGGAACAAGCTTTTTAATAGTGGCATTCACAAGAAGGCAGAAAAGAAGAGACAAAACTAGTCGCCGAAAAGTGTGTAAAAGCCATGTATACCCTTGAACCATTTTCTCTGCCTTTCTTTCTCCTCCATGGAATTGCAAGCAACACGTAACTATTCTTCCTCTTCTTACTTTTAGTTACTTCTTGTCATCTAAATATTTGAATCTTTTAGTGCAACACGTAACTTATTTTGATTCCCTAAGATATATGTACATACTTTTTCATCTAGTAGTCAAAGTTGAACGTGTATTGCATGTTATTTTGAAATGTTTTATAAGTACTGTAAACATCAATTTACCATTTTGATTTAAATATGAGAGAAATACAAGTCCCTGAAAATAAATGTTAATTATTATACATGCACGTAAATAGTGAAATGCATACTTGAATGTAAGTATTAGAATTACAATTAAATGCATAAATAAAAATAGATGACAAATATGATACATGAATTAACGTGAATGTTAATTAATTTTGAATTAATATTAAGGAATATATGAGTGACAGTGAATATTAACTAATTTATATTAAATAAATATAATTTAATTTTTAATTAAATGAAACTGTATACTAATTAGCATACATGTACGTAAATAATGAACTCTATTCTTAAATATGAAATTCTAACTAATATTAATTAAATGAATGTGAATATTAATTAATTGTGAATTAATTATATTATTTATTACAATCCTCAAGTTAAATATATATTATTGAAATATTTGAATTGTAGTAGGGCTATAAACGTTCAAAAAATTATTCTCACTTGATATGATACTTAATATATTATAAATAATTAGTATAATTACATTAATTTGTTGACTTTTCTCTCCAATAAAAATCAAGATCTTTACAAAGTTTTCCAGCCTCATTATTACTCCAATTTCTATTATTCCTTAAAGCATGCATAACATGCTTTGAGCTATATTCAAGATAGTTTAAAAGAAGTAATGAAATGAATTAGGTGTGCCGTGCATGGGTTGACCCTTTCAAACGTTTCTGGAGTTTCAGAAACCAAACGTCAGTTCTATTCATTAACTCGATACATTTGACGCGTCTGGACAGTTGAAATGTCAAGAGTTGTCAATTCTAAACCATATAAAAATCAACAGTATTCAGGCTTTTCTCCATCAAAAGAGTTGCCATCATCTTTATTAATTTCCACAGACCTTGCGATATTCCATTGACCGTTACATCAAGTCTTCGCTCACCGCTGACCAGTACTTCCACATCCTATAAAAATCCATTTAAGTTTGAAAAAATATGAAAATTATAAGCAGAGTTCTTTTTTTTTTTCTTTTTAGATTAATCATCTCAGCCTTCAGAATCTCTACATATTTTTGCTTATTTTGCATTCTCTGCTTCAGCACAAGAATTAGATCGGATCCTCCTCTTTACCATTATTGCCAAAATACAACTACATACAGTCCTAATAGCAACTATCGATCCAACTTGAATCAACTTTTCCTTGCTTTATCCTCAAATGCCAGCTGGGAGATTGGATATTACTATCACATGGTTGGCGGCGGCCTTCCCGACACTGTATACGGTCTCTTTCTATGTAGGGGCGATGTTAACACCGATGCCTGCAAACAGTGTGTGGAAACTGCTACAAGTGAAGTCCTACAACGTTGTCCCACGGAAAAAAGGGCAACTATCTGGTATAACTATTTATTTTGTCAAAAGTTGAACTTATCAACATGTATTCATTTAAATATATTTTCAACAGGTACGACTATTGCACGTTACGCTACTCGAATGAATCTATATTCTCGAGGCCGGAGCAGTCGATCACTTCATACCTGTCTAATAAGCAGAACATTACAGATGAACCCGACAGGTTCAGACAGTTATTAGGAGAAACTATGAATGAAATAATTTCAGAAGCTGTAAATAGTAATCCCTCCGATCAGAAGTTTGCTACAAAAATAGCTAAATTCACGGCGTTTGAAAGCCTGTATACACTGGCACAGTGCATGCCATATCTTACGAGTGGTGATTGTGACTTTTGCCTTAAAATTGCGATCCCACAATTAAGAACATGTTGTGATAATAAGAAAGGAGGAAGAGTTATTGGCGAAAGCTGTAATATTAGGTATGAGATGTACGCCTTCTTTTGGTCCCCTGCACCACTGCGTACTCCAAATATTCCTCCTATTCAACCATCGCCTCCCTCACCTTCATCAACCAGTCAAGGTAACTCTTGATTCTTAAGCAGTACATTATTTAAAAAAAAAAATAGGATATCGACAAGAAAAAGAAAAAGAGTAATAACGAAACAGTAAACATCAATATGAGTCTGCAATGATCATAACTAGTTGCCAGAGATATATCTCAGCAAATCTTCTAGTTGTTCAGTGGATGATTTCGACAAGAAAATTTATCCTTTTATTGTCCTCTTTTGTGTTTCCAATTCAGGAAATGGAGGAATTTCAAAACAAGTTATTATTGCCATCGTTGTACCAATTGCTGTTTCCTTTGTTGTGTTTTTTTTCATAATCAACTGCTTCTTGAGAAGGAGAACAAGGAATAAAGCTTATGATGCCTTCAATGAGGAAAATGGTAAGTTATGATTACACAGGAAAAGTAGAAGAAAAAGATTCCCATTCGGTCTTATTTGAATTTGTGTACACACTAGGATTCTGAATCGATCCAAATCATCTAGAAGATTAAGCCCCTTCATATGCACATACGTCTACATTTTTTTTGTAAAATGAATGGTGATCAGACAACAAGTTGGGGTTTTTTGATACCCAATAAATCTCGGGCGATGATGTAAAACCAATGTTGGATAAGTATTGTATCGACACCTAAGATTGATGACCCTACCCTAAAACTATTTGGGGCCATTGGAAGCAGTCTAATTAATTAAAGTTGCTCATGGCCAGGTTCCTCACTTAGTGGATGGCTTATTTGGCCCACTTATCGTCTTCTTGTTGGGCTGGTCCATTACTGTACCCTAAGTGATCCTATATATATTGCTCCACGGCTTTGTCATTTAAGTGTGTTTTGCCGTTTTGTTTGAGAGAGAGACATGGCTGCTTGCTCTTTGTGTTTTGTGCTTCCACTTGTAGTTTGTGTCGTTCATCTTCTCATTGTTCTTCAGCCTTTGTGGCTCCGCCTTTGGCGCCTCAAAACATCTACCCTTTGTGTCCTAAGTGGGTACAATTGAAAGCTACCGAAGAGAGGAATAGTTTGAAGGTTTTGGGTCGATCGATTGGGTGTTGATTTGGTTGGTAAACTGAGCCCGGGAAATCCATTATGGTTGTAATTTTGCTCCACAGAACTAATTTAGGATTTTCTGTTGGCTCTTAACATATTAATCCCGCCATCTAAAACTTTAACTACAGTTAGATATACGCCATGTTTATTTATTTAAATTTGATTTTCAATATTTTGGACAATTTGATGAAGATGCAGCACCGACTTTATGGAAGTCACCAGAATTTCCTAGCTATAGAAATTGTGAACTCCACCGCCATACTAGGGAGGAGGAGCAACAACTGACACATCTACTTCAACAACCGCCATTCTATTTTCTCCTCCACCACCCAAACAGAAATGTGTAGAAGAAACCACCGACTTTTAATGCCTCTATATATGTGTGTCTGTCTCTGCTGTAGTGTGTGCAAGTGGAGAGTATGAGTGATGAGAGTCTGTGTATGAGAGTATGTGCGTGAGTGAGAAATAGAGAGTGGAAAGAGAGAGAATAAATTGTGTGTTCAATTGTTAAATATAATTGGTTAGTGATTTTAGCGTGTGCAAAATTTGTAAATTTATTTCATTAATAAAATTAATTTTTTGGTGTTTAAACTCAACAATTTGATAGCATGAAAGCCTATGATCTAATATTGTTTATCTTGTATGTTTCTACTTATTCAGCAGTCTTTGTCTAATTCACCATTTTAGTATAGCAATTTTAGTATAAGACAGCAAGAAATCAACAGAAAAACATATTTTCTCACATGTTCACTCAATCCTAGGTTAAAGAAATTCATGTATTGATTTGCTATTTTTGTATGTAGAAGAAGGAAACGAGATTTCGTCAGTTGAATCCTTGCAATATGACTTGAATGCTATTGCGCTAGCTACCAACAACTTTTCTGCTGACAACAAAATTGGTGAAGGTGGATTTGGTAGTGTCTACAAGGTACTTGATGAAGGAATATAATTTAAGTACTAGGTTTTATCCCTTTATATTTACAATGTTTTAGCAATGTCTTCTACACAGGTATGGTTTGTTTGGTAAGTCGGGCTACATAGCATTTGACAGAGTATTGACGAAAAAATTAGCTAAATTTTTGTTCACTGTAGTGTACAAACTATGTTCAAACATGCTTGTAGGGTACTTTCTTGAATGGACAAGAAATAGCAGTGAAGAGGCTTTCCAAAAATTCAGGACAAGGCGCAAAAGAATTTAAGAATGAGGTTGTAGTTGTTGCCAAGCTTCAACACAGAAATCTAGCAAGACTACTTGGATTTTGCTTGGAAAGAGAAGAGAAGATACTTGTTTATGAATTCGTGACCAATAAAAGCCTTGATTATTTTCTATTCAGTAAGCATCAATCTTGATACAATTACTTTTGTTCTCATCTATATACAAAATTCCTATACATTGTCTGCCGATAAAAAAATAAGTTAGAAGAGAAAATATACAGATACATAATATATAAATTTTCCAGTTAAGGCCTTTTAGTTTTTATTTATGAGACTTGGCCTTCAAAACCTATGTTAACAGTCAGTGCTAAATAACCTGATTCATTCTCTTACTGGATGTAAAGATCCAGAAAAAAGGCAAATGTTGGATTGGTCGAATCGTTACAAGATCATAGGAGGAATAGCACGTGGATTGGTTTACCTTCATGAAGATTCTCGTCTGCGAATTATACATCGCGATCTCAAAGCTAGCAATATATTGTTAGATGAAGAAATGAATCCAAAAATATCAGATTTTGGCATGGCGAAAATTTTTGGCGTTGATCAATTTCAAGGAAATACAAGTAGGATTGTCGGGACATTGTAAGTTCTACTTTAATCAATTTGCCAAATTAAGTAATAAGTGGATTTTATTATAATCAAGTAATGATCTTCTTAAGTTTATTAGCTCGAGATATATCTATTGCAGTGGTTACATGTCTCCGGAATATGCAATGAATGGACAGTTCTCTATAAAATCCGATGTTTTTAGTTTTGGCGTCCTTGTTTTGGAAATCATAAGCGGCAAGAAGAATAGCAGCTTCTACCAATCATATGGTGCTGAGAATCTCTTAAGCTATGTAAGTGAAAACTTCAAATTATTGCTTGAGGCCATATTTGTTATTGACGTATTTCTGCTTTCCTTTCGTTTATTATTTCTATTGAATTTAGTATTAGAGCTTAAAAAATCAACGGCTATTGATGTACAGTCTTGGAAGCTTTGGAGAGACAATAGACCATTGGAAGTGATGGATCTAACATTACAAAACGCGTATGCTTGGAATGAAGTAATTCGATGCATTCAAATTGGCTTACTGTGTGTTCAAGAAGATGCCGATGAAAGACCAAACATGGCTTCAATACTTTTGGCGCTCAATGGTTATTCGGCCCCCCTTGCTGTTCCTCGCAAACCGGCATTTTTTCTTATTAATAGAACACAGAGGTTGCCCGAAGTGCAAGATTTGGAAAAATCCACGCCAAACTTAGCAGCCTTCTCTAGAAATGAAGTATCAATTAGTGAATTCCATCCAAGATAGAAAAATATATAACTACAATATAAAAGAGGCAAAAACTTGGCTGCCACGTGTTGCGATTTCCCGTCATCGACATAATTCAATTTTTTTTAAAGTTGCCCTAAATTTATATCAAAGAACACCCTACATTCTCAAATTTCCTATACACCATAGCCATAAAACTTTCAGCCGCAACCTGCTATTTCTCTTACTCCGAAAGAGAAAACCCGAATTCCCAAATCCTTTATTGGCAATGAAAAAACCTCTACTTAAACACAATGCGGCGGAGAGGTGAAGATTATTGATGTGGATGAGGCGAAAGATCAGATTCTCTTCGCACTGCCAATGATTTTGACAAATGTTGCCTACTATTTCATACCTTTGGTTTCTGCAATGTTCATCGACCACCTCGGAGACCTCGAGCTCGCTGGGTCAAATCTTGCCAATTCATGGGCTGCTATATCTGGTTTTGCTCTTATGGTAACTCTCCAAGAACATAAATTACTTCACATTTTTATATGGATTGTGAAGATTTCATCGACTTATTTAATCAAATTTGTATCTCAAAATGTTAGTTGAAAAAAATGTTATTGGTAGCATTGTAATAAAGAAAAAAAAGTGTACATGCAGCGCGGAGGACACCGTGTCTGCGCGGACATTCTTTTTTTTTTTTTTTTACACTGATCACTCAAGATGGTAATTATTAATGCTAAGGAGTTTTATTCTTTTTGCTCATATTTTATGTTGGGAGATTAAAAAAAAAAATTGGATTTTTGGGTTATTTTGATATTTTATTAAAGTGGATTTTTTTATACAATAGTGTCTTTGCCCGTGCAAATGCATGGGCCGAGTTTTTTTGATAGTACTGTTAGTGTATTAAATGTGTTGGACTTTTTTGAATTATATACATAATGTTCGCTATGGCTGCATTGCGATGAATTATTTTTTCTGAATATGTGAAAATGTTTACTAAGTTATATTATTCTAGGATATGAAAAATATGTTCACAAGTGGTATAAGGATTATTAAGTTACTGGAAAAAGAAGAAAAACAATATACGTTAAGTTCACATATTCCAAATTAGTGAAACCTTGAGCAAGCTTAAAACAATAACAAACTTGTATATGGGCCATTCCCTTCTCCCTTGTGATGATAGAATGACTTTGACCCATCTGCATAAATAAATAAACAAAAAGTCATATACATGTAAGGAATATAAGTTAAAAATGCATTTCTATAATAGTTCAATAATTTAATTAATCAGAATATCATCTGAACTATTTTATTGAAATAGAACAACGATCATTTTGCAATCATGAGTTTAAAAGAGAAAATGTCTTGAAGTTCTTCATGCATCATTTTAGCTACCATACAAAGTATATACTATATTACATCAGAATTTCTTACACAATAGTTACTAATAGTGTTATTGGCGATTGAGAATGCGACTGTCGAAGTTAAAAACAAACCGCCTAACATCGTTAAATCATTAAATTATATCTAAGATCACCATATATGTAGATTATAAACAATAATAAAAAGCTAAATACACAATTAACATGAAGGTGTCATCAACTCACATAGTAAAAATACAATAATAAACATTCATATGACCTCAATACACATTGTTATATTGAACCCCTAAAATAATTAATAGTATCTCAATCAACAAATCAAGGAACCAGGATGACTTTAATCTAGTAGAATATAAGTCAAAAATATGTTTCTATAATAGTTCAATAATTTAAGCAATCAGTATGTCAACTTAACTATTTTATTGACATCAGAAAAAGGCAAGAACAAAAACACATTTTGCAGCCATAAGTTTAAAACAGATAGTTTCAAGTTCATATATCTAACGTTTCAACTTTAGATATGCCTCTTTTTCATTTGGATTGAATGGAGTTGAATACCTACTATTACTTTCCTTTTATTGACAATAGTGTTTTATTTCAATAAAAGGATTATATTTCCAAATTCATTCGAGTCAAATAAAGGTAAGATCTATACAGGTATTTTGAAAAATATTATTTATTTAGGTCCGATTTATTTTTTATTTTTTTTCATAAATTATGTAGAGTTCAATTTGTACTATAATTAAAACTCTAGGGAAAAAATATAAAAGATAACTACAAATTGAACTCTACAAAATCTATGGGGAAAAAAATCGTACCTAAACAAATAATATTTTTTATGGCCACACATATATATAAAAAAAAAAAGTTCACTCCTGTGTGCAAATTAAAGTTTAGCTTTTTCAATAGGACAAATTAAAATTAAAATTGTAATAAAAACTTTGCTGAAAATGTAAGAAATTTAATGTATTGTAGTTGTAACTTTGGTAGGTGAATTATAAGTATTATTTAATATTTTTTAGAATTTATTAAAAGGAAAAAAAATTCGTGCGCGCATATGAAAATACTTAAAAACGTCTTAGTGTGCGCACGTTTTTTTTTTAAATGAACCTTATTAAAATATCAAAATTATCCAAAAACCCATATTGAAATCATTTTTTTCATTTAAAATTCTTTTTACATATTTTCCCATCGCGCGCACGAATTTTTTTTTTCTTTAAACAAATTCTAAAAAACATTAAATAATATTCATAATTCACCTACCAAAGTTACAACTACAATACATTAAATTTCTTACATTTTCAACAAAGTTTTAATTACAATTTTAATTTTAATTTGTCCTATTGAAAGAGTTAGACTTCAATTTGCGTACGGGAGTGAATTTTTTTTTTTTTTTTATATAAGTGTAGCCATGAAAAATATTATTTGTTTAGGTACAATTTTTTTTCCCATAGATTTTGTAGCGTTCAATTTGTAGTTATCCTTTATATTTTTTCCCTAAAGTTTTTATTATAGTACAAATTGAACTCTACAAATCTATGAAAAAAAATAAAAAACAAATTGTACCTAAATAAATAATATTTTTCATGGCCGTGTTATTAAAAAAAAAAAAAAAGTTCACTCCCGTGCGCAAATTAAAGTTTAGCTCTTTTCAAATTAAAGTTTAGCTCTTTCAATAGAACAAATTAAAATTAAAATTGTAATTAAAAATTTGTTGAAAATGTAAGAAATTTAATGTATTGTAGTTGTAACTTTGGTAAGTGAATTATGAATATTATTTAATGTTTTTTAGAATTTGTTTAAAGAAAAAATAAATTCGTGCGCGTGATGGGAAAATATGTGAAAAGAATTTTAAATGAAAAAAATTATTTCAATATGAGTTTTTGGATGATTTTGATATTTTAATAAGGTTCATTAAAAAAAATGTGTGCGCACGGAGACTTTTTAAATATTTTCCCATGCGCGAACGAATTTTTTTTGCTTTTAATAAATTCTAAAAAACATTAAATAATATTCATAATTCACCTACCAAAGTTACAACTATTAAATTTCTTACATTTTCAACAAAGTTTTTATTACAATTATAATTTGAATTTGTCCTATTGAAAGAGTTAGACTTTAATTTGCGTACAGGAGTGAATTTTTTTTTTTTAATAACACGGCCATGAAAAATATTATTTATTTAGGTACAATTTGTTTTTTATTTTTTTCATAGATTTGCAGAGTTCAATTTGTACTATAATAAAAACTTTAGGGAAAAAAATATAAAGGATAACTACAAATTGAACGCGTGCGCAAATTAAAGTTTAGCTCTTTCAATAGGACAAATTAAAATTAAAATTGTAATTAAAAATTTGTTGAAAATGTAAGAAATTTAATGTATTGTAGTTGTAACTTTGGTATGTGAATTATGAATATTATTTAATGTTTTTTAGAATTTGTTTAAAGGAAAAAAAAATCGTTCACGCGATGGAAAAATATGTGAAAAGAATTTTAAATGAGAAAAACTAAAACAATATGGGTTTTTGGATGATTTTGATATTTTAATAAGTTTCATAATAAAAAGAAAAAAGAAACAAAAAACCGTACGCACACGGAGGAATATATATATTTTTTTAATATACAACTTAAAAATGAAATATTTTTTTCCACCATAATAAAATATCAAATTCATCCAAAAACACATATTGAAATAATTGTTTTTATTTAAAAAGAACATGCATTTAACTTTTTTTTTAGCAATTGGATAAACCTTTTTTTTTTCCTATTTTTCATTACTTTTTGGACAGTTCAACATCTTTTCCCAGTCATTCCATAACACGCA
Source organism: Fraxinus excelsior (assembly GCA_019097785.1). NCBI lineage: Eukaryota > Viridiplantae > Streptophyta > Magnoliopsida > Lamiales > Oleaceae > Fraxinus > Fraxinus excelsior. The sequence goes on from CM032630.1 coordinate 35,512,260, forward strand.
AATGGCTATACCATTGAAGTATAGTTTATAAGTTTTCTTAATTCAATTCATTTCTCTTTTCACTTAGAAGCTATACAGTTACTGCAAATGAATACTTTTAGTTTCATTTTTCCGTTTCATGCATTTCGTACAGGTTTAATTTGCGAACGGGAGTGAATATATTTTTTTTATATAAGATTTAACTTCTCTCTTTTCCTTAACATTGGTTTTGAACTACGCAATAGAATAAAAATTTGCTTAAATCCCTATTAAAATTCCTATTTTTGTTGGTTCTCAATTTGTGTTCATAAACGAACTTCACTAAAAAAACGTCGTGTTGCCATGTATGAAAAGAAAACTATGTCAATTTTTAATAGGGAAAATAAGTTGTTGAACCCAATAAATTAGAAGTCATTCAATAAATTTTACATAAGTTTGAATATAGATATTAGTACAACATATCTTTAAAATAAGCAACCTTTGAGCCGAGCTTGACAAGGTAAAAACCCAAAAGGATTACTTATAGAAAAACTCATCAAAGCAAAATCACAAATGTGTGCTAGCAAATAAATCGCAGTAATGAAAAAGATAAATTCTGACTTGACAATGGCATTAAGTACATGGACCAACTTGTGCCAATTAATTGGACAATACACACAAAACTTGCTCTATTGTATCGCATAAATAACCTTTAACTTGCAATTCAGACGCTTCATTGCATCTTGTGACTTCACCAGCTTCGATGGTGAGTATTTTCGTGCCACTTCTTCCAACAACAATCTGCAATTACCATTGACGATAAAAGAATTTAAGTAACGCCTACTTTTTCTAGCACCCTAATTTGCAATTATTACCATAGTATCATATTCACAATATAGAGTCTAGCTAACAAAGTCATTAGTAGCTCAACACGATAGCATACACAGAAGGCTCGACAAAAGATTCCCATGGTAAAAACAATGTATAATTTCTATATCAAATGATAATGTTTCAAAAGATTAATGTGTCAACATGCACACATGTAACCTTTCTAGAAACGTGAATATTTGCAAAGGAAAGTCTATTTAGCATTACAGTATATAGTGCGATTTTTTTTTCCTTTGACAATGATCCCTTTGCTTCAGATGTTTTTGAATCAGACTGCCTGTAAACAAAAGGGAAGGATGAGAGAATGGAATGTGTAAAAAAGTAAGGAAAGCTGAATTAATTGGTAAAATTTTAGTTGTACCAATATTAATGAGGGCAAAGATAATATTCATTAAAGCATATATCAACTGCAATCTTTTGTCTGTATGAAGCCATTCTATCTGCAGAGACAGTCTCAATTGGATAGCCTAGAATGAAGCACTTTATGTACTTGAGCAAAAAAACTCCACAGTTTTGGCCTAGAGGAAAAATAGTTTGATGTTTAACATAATGGGTATGGTAAACATATAATTACGTGAAATAGATCATTAAATATTATAGGCAGTACTAAGTAGTTTGTATACTTACCCATTATTTATAGCAGGTTGATGTGGCATGATTTCCAGCGGCAATGTTTTGTTAACATATTTTTCTATATAGCATTTGTATTGAACAAAGTTTGGTTCTATCAATAATGTATTTGTTATGTCAATCACTGCACGTGAATGTTCCTTAATTTGGTCTGGTGTGTGGCTGTTGTTGCTGTAATCGTAGACTTGAACTTTCCATTCGGAAAGATTGACCAAATATAGATACCATGTGTTTCCTGGGTACGAACATGGAATTAATAGATATTTGCAGCGTAGCCATGCTCGACCGGCTGTAGGTAAAATGCCATTTACGTAGCGTTGTAAGATGGACCCCACTTTTGCTTGGCATGCGGTAACTGTATTTTGACTATCTGTGTTGGCGACAATGAATCTAGTACATTCGTGTTGGTAGTTGAAGTCCAGAATTGCATACTTTTTGGAAGCGGGGGAAGATTTATCATTGATGAGATGTCATAATAATGTCAACTCCACATTAATACTCTAATAACACAAGTAGATGTAAAGTGAATATAATATTCATGAAATTCAATGTGTTACGAAAAATAAATTGTACTAACCGCAATGGGTGTATTTTGGGCTATGTCCATGATAGATTTTAGAAATTCTCGTCCATGTAAGTTGTGGCATCTATCTTCCCACAATGCGCCGCAAAACATACTTTCATTTAGTTCAAAACAAATAGTATTGAAATGATGCAATGGAAAAGGATAAAATAAAAATTGATTGTTTACCTTGGTTCATTTTGTTTTATCCAATCCCTAATTGTTTTGGATCTTTCCATACAATAGTCTTCCAAAAGATATTTTGTTGATGATAATGAAGATTGTACCTTTTTTCCTTTATTTTTTGTTTTTGTTGTTTGGGCTGGAATGTTACGAGCATCTTGAGAAGTTGATGCATGCTGCACAACGGGGCTTGTATGGACGGGAGCATCTTCATGAAGAGCACCTATAATAGCTTCCATGTTTGACTCCCATGCAGATAACTTGTTCAAAACATTGTTATTTTGTTCGTCAACGTAAGTTTGGACTGAACTGACGCTGTTATCAACAAGATTCTGCATAGTAGCATGCATGTCTTGGAATTGGTTTTCTTGCCATTGCTCTTGTTGGTGGAAAAATTGGGTTTGATTGTCAAGGAGGGCTTGGTAACTTGAGCTGTCCTCTGAGGGCAATCCAAATCGCATATGTTCATAATAGTCTTCTTGCCACTTTTGATGTTGATCGAAGAATTCTTGTTGGCATTGAAGAATTGTTTCGTATTGACGATTTTGTCTGTTTGACTGTTCGACAATAACTGTCTCCAAGTTATGTACTGTGGTCCTTATGTTGTTTCATAAACCAAACATGTCTGACATAACATGTTGCCTGTGTGTATTTAGTATTTGCTCGATTTCTTCTCTTGTAACATAACTGGATGTTGGAGGAGTAGAACTTGAGGCAGTTGGAAATGAAGTATCAGTAGGCGGTTGTACGGTATAAGGCTGGTGGATTTGTTCTGGTATACTGTTTAGCTCCCCAGCAACGATGCCGTCAAGTATGTGATGGTAGTTGTCTTGTAACAGTGATAGGTTTGCATACCACATTGTCTGTAATTCTTCATGTGTGGGTTGTAGTATTGACTTTGCATGAATCTATAAATGTAATAAAATTGTTAAGTGGTGTGTTTAAATAATTTTCCAAAAGGAATAAATGATATTTACGAAGTTAGGCAATATTGAATGTAATGCAATATACAAAGTACCTCCTGGGTAGACAAAAATTGTCTAATTGTATTTTCTGTGACTATTTTATTTGGCCGCCACCTATACATTCTTGGTGTTCGTATTGCTCGACTTCTAGGTCGGCCAAATTTTCGTCCAACTTGTGGGAATGCCTCGTATATCCAGTACTTATATAATTGAAAATATATATTAGCTAAGTAAAGTCTATACCAGTAAATGAATTTACATATAAATTAGATAAATGAAGAGAAAAATAAAAAATTACATGAAATGCAAGGGGATATCCATGCAATGCATATTTAGATTCGACCTGTTGATTTTGCTGCATTCTTTATACTCTTTCTAAATGAGATGCTTGTAATGACTTAAGTAGAACATTATATGCTTGTCGACCCCATGGGTATGCAAGGAAGACATCAATATTCTCAACCATGCTTAAAGTTCTGTGGTCAATGTACCTTCCTGTAGGTTTTAAAACACATTCTACAAACATTATGAGTCCCAATTTAAATTTATCATCTTGATCTTCACAATGGTTGAATGCTTCAGAAATCATTGTCATTTTGATTCTTTTAGTACCATTGAAGTACTGATTTCTAAGTCGATCATTGTTAAATTGAAGCTGCATAGATACTTCATGGCAAGGTAATCTTGTTATAAGGCAAAACTCTTGCATACCAAATTGAGCTAGTTGGTTATCTAATTTGACCCATATTTCATCGTTCTTGCCACAGTTGGCAAGACGCAGTATAAATTCATGAATTATTTTACTCTTTAACTGTTGTTCTTCTTCAACTCTATGGAAAATGCTACATATAAATGCATGGAAGTTACTTCCCACTAGATCTGCTTGTTGGTCTGCATTGATGAGTTCGATGAAATTTGTAAGTTAGGATATTGGGTTATGGTAGCAGAATACCATTGGTCTAGAGAAAGTATGTATTCCAAAGACATTTGCACAGAATATGGAAAGATCACGTTTTGTATGTGGACTTTTGACCAGATAACCAATGCTGTCTTTGCTACCAATGCTCTTGCCTCTAAAACTCAAAGGAGCTATACAAGGAAAAAATGAAAAAAAAAAGTTGCTTAGGAAATCAAAAAAAAAGGTTGGGGAATCAGATTCATGCTGTTAAAGTCTTTCCGCTAGACAGGGGTACATAAATGGTTAATATAATAAGGCGTAAATGAGTATGAAATCAAATTAAGACACCCCACAATGTTCTTCCTTACTACCTGATTAACAGCAAAATAAGCTGATAGAAAGTCTATATACTTTTTGCCTTCTAGATCCTAGATAGATGACCCTTTTGCTTGCGAAAAAACTACAGGAATAGGATGGTAACTGCAACATAAAGGCGTATTGAATTACAGAATCAGTCACCAAAAATTGAACCTATCGAAGTGCAAGCACAACCCCGTTCTTGTAATCATTACTACTGTAATAAAAAACTGAATAACGAAATATCAAATTGTCAATATTTACTTACATAGAATCTAAAGTTTTTTTCCTCCCAAATATTCGTAGATTCCAATAAAAAAACATAGTGATAGGGTTCGAATTAGATTAAAACTACTGGCAATGACAATCATCTTGGACAAAATATATAAGAATCCATATTTAAGAAGCAGCCAGAGAACAAGTAAAAATAATTTGAAGTGTATGCATATAATACCCCTTTCAAGATGCAAGAAAAGAATTAAACTGTTAACTTGTAGCAAGCTTAATGTAGGATATTTAGTTAAAATAATACTTTTAGATTAAAATCACATATATATTTTTCAAGGAAGAGGAAAACTTTAAGTTGACATACCTCACGATTTGTTGTAATTGTTGCTATGAAGAGTTTGCAAGTATAATTAATATTGATGCAGGTAAAGAAATTACAGGAAAATGGGAGGGGAAAATTTTGATTTTTTGCTTGTTGGTGGTCGGCTATGTGAGGGTGAGTGAAAGGGAGAGAGTGTATTTATAGATAAAGAAGGTTGGTGTGGGTAGAAACCAAATTAATGTTTTGGGTAGATAAAAATAAATGTTGATAGATAAATGTTGGTAGGTTACATTTAATTATTATTGGTAGCATTGGGGTAGTTATTTGGTAAGGAATTAAATAGATAAATACAGTACATGGCGCATGGAGAGGAAAGCCACTATCCGTGCATGCACGGAGAGCAAAGACTCTCTTCGTGCGGGCACGGAGAGGCACTCTCCGTGCGCGCAGAGTCATTGTCCATGCTCGCACGAAGAGGCATGAAGCTCTCCATGCGCGCACGGAGAGGTGACTCTCCGTACACGCACGGAGAGGCACGAAGAGTCTTTCCGACTCAAATTTTTCCATTCTTCTCTTATGTTAAAAAAAAATAGATGTTAAAATGAATAAATATTTTAAGATAATTTTCTATACCTTTTTGTTTTTTATTTAATAATTATAATTATATATATTTTCCTAAATTAGATTTTAATGACATAAACTTAATATATATACTACACACAAAAATAACCATATATGAACTTTGGCTATTTTAAAAAGAACCATATATTAAACTTGACTATTTTAAAAAGAAACTATGTATCAACGTTACATGAGCCTCGGGACAAAAGGGTTTCCACAAAAACTAACATATGCCAGCTTACAACATTTAGAGTCATTGGGTTAGAAGGTGCAAAAGATACTGCCCAATTTCTTATATGCATAGGCAATTTGTTTTGTTTGTATAAAACTGATTGCCTATTGCTACAAAACATATAATAAAACAAACTACCATTCATGTCATGTTGCCGTTTTAAGTAGACGACATTGACCTGATCATTTTCTTTTCTTCTTAATTATCTCTGTGACAGATTCTTGAGATCTTTTTGTTCTCACTGGAGATATATTTTTATCCTTTGAAGATTGGTTGCAATGTTCCGCATGCTCGTCATGAAGCCAATCATCAGCTGTGGTTGAAATATTGTTATCACTGATTGATGTGACAATTTCAAATCGGTATTCAGGTGGGGAGTGGCATTTCTCCGACACTTTCAGATAAAACAATACTTCCATTTCGCTTTCTAGCTTCAAGATGTTGCTCAATTCTTCAACTCGTGTCTGCAAATGAGAAAATATATATATATATATATATATATATATATATATATATATCGTATAAAAAGTAGGTTTAATTTTTCTGAAAATGATATTTGAAAATTTGAGGCATCAAAGTTTTACTTCGGGAGAATAATTCATTAATATATCAGCATTTGTTTCCAGCAATTTTTCTGCAGCATGTCCTATGATGCTTGAGTCCAATGATCCTATTTTGTCCTCAAGATAAATCAAAGCCTTTGCTCTGCGAGAAAAAAAGACTGTAGTTAGGAATATATATTTATTCAAATTATTATTAAAATTAAAACATCTAAATATAAATAGATTACATTGGGACAGCTTTTGCCTGTTCACATTTGCAAAATCTACATTTGTGTATTTCTGTGGAATTTGCATTGGATATTTTTTTACAATTACTACAAGACATGTACCAGAATGTCTATTTTTTTGTGTTGATTTTCCACCGTGCACTAACCCAATAAAATTTTTCCTGCCAATATGTAAAAGTATATATAATTTAATCAAAAAAGTCCTATAAATGTATTTTCGTAAACTTCTTTGGAGGTGTAAATTTAGGCGGGTCAAACGGTTTATTTTTTATGATTTTATCTAGTTGTTCTGCGTTCGTTTCCGCCCTGTGAAAACAAGTATATGTTCAGTTTCGTAAAATTTACAGAAATATATATTATGATGAAGAAAGTTAGATATAATATAATACCAATTTTTGTATTCAGCAACAAGAAGTAAATCAGCGTCAATGAAGAAAGTGCTGTTGACTTTAGTCGAAAGAGTGATGCCTGATTGATGAAGTTGAATATTTAGATCATAATTTTTACTTAAAAGTGAATAAAAAAAAAACTACAATATGGATGATAAGACTTACCATTAAAGGAACAAACTTTAAGATTTGTGGCTCATATTATAGGCTTATTTGCAATATTTTGGAGTATTTTATTACCTTCTTCATCCACGAAGGTATCCCATAATGTTAGTACGACGGTGCGGAATTTATTGTCAATTAAGACAATTTATTGTAAAAAAGTTTATGTACCAAACCTCGTTCGAATTAGACGTTTCTGACGTATATCTATGGCTGCACTAATCACACCTATAAAAGGAACGAAGTTATTTATATATTTTTAATATATAATGTATATGTACATGTGGAAGAAAACTATATTAAATTAGAAACTTACTTATGCTCGTATTTTTGTCCAGGTGTTCCTGTAGTTCATCAAATGAAGTGAGCTCATAGGTTGAGAAAAAAAGTTTAAATGGATCTCATGCACTTCTTCAATTTTTGTTCTTCCAGATATAGTCCAAATTTTTTCTCCCGCCGAACTTTGAAATTCATTCTTGATATCTTTGACGGTTGCATTTGAGACAATATATGTCTTTCCCAGTTTAAGCTGATCATCTAATGCAGTAATATTTGCGTCATACATTGTAGCTATAACTTTATTTCCATGTTTAGTTGTGGAGAGAGATATAAATATATATTAATATATTAATAGAAGATATAATATATAATAAATAAATTATGTACTGAATAGTATAGTTGTACTTGTAAGTCCATCAAAGTAAGATTTGATAACGACTATTTGAATTTCAAGCTGTTTTAGGAGGTTGCTTCCCTAAAACTATAATTTTGGTTGACCAATTGCTCCCTGAAGCAGAAATTTGTGGAATGAATTTATAAGACTGAGCCATCGTTGAAATCTGGGAAAAAAAAGTTAGCAAAAAAATAATAAAAAAAAAGAGGCAGGAGAAAATCAAGACTAAGTTTTCCTAAATGTAAAGTAATTATACCCGAAGTAGTAAATCACGTAGAAGTTGGGTCAATGTTAAGATTTTAAGTGGGTGTATTTTTTCTTAAGGTAAACCTGTTGAGGTAGAGTATATTTATAGCAACTGAATAGTAAAATATCTAGGCCATTTGTAAAATATCTACGGTGGGAAATGGAACTAATGATGAAAAATTGGTGATTTGGTAAGATATCTATTGGGGAAATGGAATTCGAGTAATTTCTGGAAAATATCTACCGTGGCAACGAAATCTGGGTAATTTGTATCCAGGTGTTGTAAGATATCTATTTTTGCTGTGGAAAAATCGAGATACAAGTCGGTAGTCAATTTAGTTACAATTAAATAATCTGGCTGAATTAAACTATAATTATACTGATGTTTATGGAATTTTAAAAACTAGAGAACTTATTTATTTTTGTATTTACAAATCAATATGGCGGATTCGCACACGGTTGGAACGGGCTTCGCGTGTCGCGAAATTGTACGGAGTGTCTGCACATTGTGCGGGTACAAAATGTATGTCTTAGGAAAGTGCACAAACACTTAACTTTGATATGTTGTTATACCGTGTTTATAATATCAAATAGATATTTAAGACCTCTTCATTGTCGCATAATTTTTTTATTTTTCCTCGGCAATGAATTTTGGTACAATTAAATAAGTTGTTTGTGCTAAATTATAAATACATTAATATTTATGGAATGCAAAAAAGTAGGCTAATTCTGATATATTTTTGTATTTGAAAATCAATATGATCAATTTCGCACATTGTTGGAATGAGTTTAACGTGTCTCTGAATTGTACAATGACGTTGGTTCTCATGTGGCTTAACACATTAAGAAGAGTGTATCAAAATAGGAACTTTGATACTATGTTTGTTGTGATAATATCAAATTGATATTCAAGATTGAGGGTCGCAAAAGTTAATTAATAAGAATAAATAAATGGTAAAATAGCGTATAGAAATTTAATTAGGCAGGCACGTAAATGATACATATTTTGTGCGATGGGTATATGTCAATATAGGTTTTTGGATGATTTTAATATTTTATAAAGGGGGAAAAACAATATTTCATTTTTAAGTTGTATTAAAAAATATATATATATACGGAGATGATTTGTGTCTCCGTGCGCCACGGAGGTGTGTCCGGTCTCCGTGCGCACACGGAGACACAAAGCTCCGTGCGCACACGGAGACCATGTCTCTGTGTGCGCGCGGAGACATATTGTGTGTCTCCGTGCACGCACGGAGTATCATCCATGCGTGCACGGAGTTTGAAATATATATAACTTAAAAATGAATTTTAATCAAATATCAAAATCATCCAAAAAACCCATATTGAATTTTTTTTTCCCATTTAAAATTCTTTTGACATATTTCCCCATTCGCGCGAACGAATTTTTTTTTTCTCTTAATAAATTCTAAAAAATATTAAATAATATTCATAATTTATCTATCAAAGTTATAACTATCATACATTAAATTTCTTATATTTTCAACAAATTTTTAATTGCAATTGCAATTTTAATTGTCATATTGAAAAGGCTGAACTTTAATTTGTGCATAAGCGCGAAGTTTTGTTTTGTTTTTCTGTTACAACGTAAAAATAAACCTTTAAAAAATATAAAAAATCATCAAAAAAAATATATTGAAATAGTATTCGTTATATTTAGTTTTTCCTAAAGTTTTTATTACAGTATTTATTATTAAGAAATTGTGCATGTACGGAGAGCAATTTGTGCGCACACGAAGCTTTCCGAGTGCGCACGAAGAAATAATTTTAGGAGGGTTTTTTTTATTAAAATTAAAACCTATAAATAAAGTATTTTTGTCTATTTTCAAATAAAATATCAAAATCATTCAATAATATTTTAATTGCTTTTTCTAGCAGTGAGTTAGAGATAGATATAATCTATTTTGCGTGTACGTGATGTCTCCAAATAAGTCGGAAGCATCGAAGGTGTCTTTACCTGGCCAGTAAGGTTGTAAAGAAATAGTAAGGCCAATTTGAAAACAGCTATAATATGAAAAATGTCTCGTATATAAAAATAGCATGTTTGTTCTACGTCGTATAAATCTCTCATTAAAAAAAAATACAAGTCTGAACCAACGGAAATCCATAGAATAAATCAAACAAATTTGTTCCATTGATGAAAAAGCAATAGAGGAGGAAAAGCCTATAAAATTACATAATGTGTGAATAAAATGTAAATAAACAAACATTTAGCTGGAGAAACAAAAAAGTGGAGGGAAGGAAACAAAATCAACTGGAAACTATTTTTATGTTTGTTAACTTTGTAACGATTTTGTTGGTTTATCAAACTATCAATTCTTGAAAAGAAGGATATCTAAGGGATGTTTATTATGCTGTATCAAATTTTTTTGTTGAAGTTTTCTTTATCTTGTCAAAAGCTTTAGCATTGTAGGAGGTGAATTCTAGTAAATCCAATCAGAGAAAGATGAATAGTAATGACAATTGGATAAATCTCGCAAACTGCAATGAACAAATAAATCACTATTAAATTAGATAGGAAAAACAAAAAAACTTTTTACATATTTTCCCATTTGCACGAACAATTTTTTTTTTTCTATTAACAAATTCTAAAAAACATTCAATAATATCCATAATTCAACTACAAAAGTTACAACTATAATACATTAGATTTCTTACATTTTCAACAAATTTTTAAGTACAATTTCAATTTTAATTTGTCCTACTGAAAAAGTTGAACTTTAATATGGATGGGCGTGAAGTTTTTTTCCTTTTTTTTTTTTCGTTACAACCTAAATATGAATCTTAATAAAATATCAATATTATCCAAAAATCTATATTGAAATAATTTTTATCATTTAAAATTCTTTTTACATATTGTCCCATTCGCACGCACGAATTTTTTATTTTTTTCTTTTAACAAATTATAAAAAACATTAAATAGTATTCATAATTCACCTACAAAATTTACAACTATAAAAATACATCAAAGTTCCTATATTTCCAACAAATTTTTAAATACAATTTTAACTTTAATTTTAATTTGTCCTATTGAAAGAGTTAAACTCTAATTTACGCATAGGAGTAAAGTTTTTTTTATGCGGGTGACCGAATTTTTTTTTTCACAAATTTTAAAAAACATTAAATAATATTCATAATTCACCTCCCAAAGTTACAACTATAATACATTAATTTTATTACATTTTGAACAAAGTTTTAATTACAATTTTAATTTTAATTTGTCCTATTGAAAGAGCTAAACTTTAATTTACGCATGGGATTGAAGTTTTTGTTTTTATATAACATGGACATGAAAAATATTATTTATTTAGGTACATTTTTTTTTCATAGATTTTGTAGAATTCAATTTGTAGTTAGCCTTTATTTTTTTCCCGTAAAGTTTATATTATAGTATTTATTATTTAATTATTATAAAAAAATTGTGCGCAGACGAATAGCAATTCGTGGGCAAAAAAAGTATTCCATTTGTGTGCGCGCACGGAGACATAATTTTTGGAAATTTTTTTTAGTAAAAAACTAAAACCTAAAAATAAAATATTTTTGTCCAACTTAAAATAAAATAGTAAAATCATCCAATAACATTTTAATTGCTTTTTCTAACAGTAAGTTAGAGATAGATATAATCTACTTCGTATGTACATGATGCCTCCAAATAAGTCGGAAGCATCGAAGGTGTCTCTCCTTAGTGGGTAAGGTCGCAAGAAAACAGTAAAGCCAATTTGAAGGTAGCTATAATAATAGGAAAAATGTCTCATATCATCTCATATATAAAAGCAGAATGTTTGTTTTGTGTCGTGTAAATCTTTCATAGAATAAAGATGAAAGCCTATACTAACAAAAATCCATAGAATAAATCAAACAAATTTGTTCTACTGATGGAAAAGCAATAGAGGAGGAATAGTCTTTAAAATTACATAATGTGCAAATAAAACGTAAACAAGCAAACATTTAGCTACATAAACAAAAATGTGGAAGGAAGGAGAAAAATTGAACTTGAAACTAATTTTGTGGTTCTTAACGTTGTAACCATTTCGTTGGTTTATCAAACTATCGGTTCTTCAAAGCAAAGATATCCAAGGGATGTTTGTTATGCTGCAGAATTATTTTTTTTGTTGAAGAGCCATATTTCATTTGCTTTATCTTGCCAAAAGCGCTAGCATTGTAGAAGATGAATTCCAGTAAATCCAATCAGACAAAGATGAATAGTAATGACAATTTGATAAAGCTCACAAGCTGCAATGAAGAAATAAACCATCATTAGATTGAATGGAAATAATATAAAAAAGGTGATTGAAAACTAATATCAGAGAGTAGTGAATGATTTTTAAAGGACTCAAACTCGGGTAACAATATTGAATAATATTTATGGCGCCCATTAATATAGATCCAAAACATGATCAACATAGGTATAATAAGATGAGAGCGAGTAGAAAAAGCGGTAAACATGAAATAGTTGTTGAACATTATGTTTTAAGGTATATCAAAGTTAAACACTAAAAAAAATTGTCAAATAATTATAACTAATTTTGATTCAGATAAAAAAATAGGGATATCGCAGATTGAATTTTATATTTGAGTGTTTAAGTCTTCCCTTATTGTTCGTTGCAAAAAAAAAAAAAAAAACTATTTTTGTAGTAGTAGTAGTCACATGGAAAGACATATTAACTAATTCTGACATATTTATTTTTATTGGTAGCATCATAGGCAAAAAAATAGGCAAAGTATAGTAAAATGACAGGAATATGGAAAAATAACAAAAATAAAATGTGTATTGCAAATTTGTTGCGAAGGCATATCAAAAGGCATCACTAAACGAAATTGTTAAAACAATTATGAATAAGTGATTAAAAAAAAATTAGAAAGCTCTCAATTTAAATTTGATATTCAAGCGTTTAATTCTTCCCTTACCTCTCTCGGAAAACTCTTTATAGCAGTAGTGATGTGAGAAGCCATATCAACTATTACGAGCTTTATGTTTACCTTGGTAAACAAAATGAACATAGGCTGGGAAAAAAAAGGAAGACAATCATATTAGATTATTAGACAATTAAAAAGATCATTAGTCTAAGTTAAGCATATACATGGAAATCTAAATTTCTTAAAACAGAGCAAAAACCTTTATGAAGTAGTTGATAGTTGATTCAATTCGATAATGAACAAGCTGAACGATAAAAAATATTCATAAAGAATGTAGGTCTACGAATGTACAAATGAAAGGATTTCTTTGTATACGATATTTTTAGTACATGTGGTATGCAAAGTATTACTGTTCAATGGTTTAAGTAAGACTTTGATAGATGTACTTGTTTTTGCTCTTGATAAAGCTACATAAAGCTGACTATGACAAAAAATTGATTCTGGAAGATATAAACCAACAAAGTCAAGTGTTTGACCCTGTGCTTTGTTAATTGTCATTGCAAAACATGGCCTAATTGGGAATTGAGTTCTTTTAAATGGAATTGAATTTTGATCGCTCTTAAGAGGTATAAAGGGAATCCTTGGCAAAAAAACATGTTTTCCACAATATTCACCGATAGTAATTTCAGCAAGAATTATGTTCTTCTCAAATTTTCGACAAGTAAGACATGTCCCATTGCATAACCCTTCAGAAGGATTAATATTTCGTAATAACATCACAGGACAATTTACTTTAAGCTTCAATTCATGTGGTGGAATACCATTTGAGGACAAACTATTTAGAAAATCTTCCTGCAAGGGTTGTTCTGATTTGTCAATTGATTCATCAAAACTATAGTAAGTGTAGAAGTCACCAGGAATAGTTTCAAGCAATATGTTGTTAATATGATCAACACATTCGTTTGTAGTTGTAAGAATAACTCGATTTGACATGAGATGTAAATTATCAGCATATGATTTTATATTTGGGAAAACATGATGTATTAGAATTTTTAAGGATGTAATTTCATCTTCAAACGGTAAAATTATATTGTCTGGGAGTTTAATACATTTACAAGAATGTTCATGCTCTGTTCCATTTCCAATTCTAAGTAAGTAATCGCAAAATTCGGGATCAAACTTTGCCCTCATGTTCTCAACTAATGGCAAATGTAAAAAAAAAAAAGGCCACAGATGGGAAAATACCAATGTAGCCCTCATTATGTCTTCTTTTTTTTCCTTTTTGTACAACTGGAAGGACCTGACGAGAATCTCATCCAAAGACTATAACTTTACCGCCAAGAGGCAAATTAGAATCTGTAATATCTCTGAGCATTTTATCTACGGCTTCAATGGCACAACGATTTACCATAGTTGCTTTATTCCAAATTATTAATCTAGACATTTTAAATAAAGTTCCTAAAGGAGATTGCTTACTAACAGAACAACAAATTTCACCAGTTGTGTCTAAAGGAATTTTAAATCTTGAATGAGCTGTTCTACCTCCAGGTAAGAGAGATGCAAATACTCCGGAAGATGCAGTTGCCAAAGCAATTAAATTTTGAGAACGCACACTCGCTAGGAGTGCTTTATATAAAAAAGTTTTACCTGTTCCGCCTGGACCATCGACAAAGAAAGCACTACTTGATTCCAAGTTTATTCTTTTCATAATTGTATCATAAGCAAATTGTTGTTTGTCATTCAAGGTTGCTATATCAACATAGTCATTTTGAACAATCAAATTACTTGTCTCTTCTGCAATCATTTTTTTAACCGTTCATTTTCGTTTATATTTACATTGAATGATACAATTTCAAAGTTGTTAATATTTTTGCCCAATGGTTCTAAAATAAAGCTGAGATCCTTTAGCCCTCGTACTTCGACAGCTTCAATGGATATATTTTCGTGCACGTAATCATCAATCATATAAGCTTTGGATTTATCCCACAATAACTTTGGATGAGTAGGATTGCAAAGCAGAAGAATTGTGGCAAACAAACGTCTTAAAGAAAATGGCATTTCATAAAGAATAGCTTCAGATAAACATTCTTCACAATGATTATCTCCACTTAATAGACCATATAGAAATGCAGCTTCTCTATAAGTTGTAGGAGTTACCCCATTTGAAGTTTCTTAAAGATTGAAATGATGTTGGCCCGCGAATATGATTAAGAAGAATGCGAAGAAAATAACGCTCGCCTTTAGAAGGATTTGCTGTGACAATTCGTCATGTGACAATTTGTTTCTTTCTTAAAGTCCAAATCTTTGTATGTGTATTCCAAACAAAATGTGTAGGGAAATCTTGATATAATAATGTTCGCGCAAATTCGTTAACTTCATTGATTCGAAAAAATTCGATTAACATTGTTCGCCTCATATTTTCATTGTTAACAATGGTAGATAGATCATCATTCCCATTGTACGTTACTTGTTGTTGGTCTTCGAGATGCAGCTATAAAGAATAGACAGTAGGACCAATTTCGGCCAAATTGAAAGAAAAAATTCGCCACATAGCTTCAGGTGGAGATATCCATCTGGCAGATTGATAAGCAGAGATTTCGTCAATTTCTTTTTCTTGTTCATTTGGGTCAATTAAGAAATTAAAAAGATCATGTCCTTTGTATACATATTTGTACAAATATTTTACAGCTTTGATAGAAGAACATACTTCAACATTTATATGACAGACATATTTTGCACTTAAATAAGGATTATATGGTACAACCCATTGGTTGTTTAACATCTAACCTCTAACTTTAATAAAAATACCAGTATCACGACGCCTATACAATGGGTAAGAATTATGACCAAATATAGTAGTGCTACAATAATCTCGAGGATATTTATTTTTACAACCTTTATTTATCTCCATACATACGTTGGTTGGATTTAGATTTCCACAAGGACCGTGCATATTATGTTTAACAATAACAGAATGCAAATGCGAGAATTTGGTTTTGTGAGGAATTTCACATGACACAATTTTATCAACATTTTCAGCATATGAAATCTTGTGGTTACGGTTAAAAATTAACAATAGATGTTCATGCGGAATGCCTCTTTTTTGAAATTCAACCACAGATATATGAGCAATAATAGGGCCTAAGATATTTTTTTCTGTATAAATCATCTTTCAGTTATTCCATTTTTGCTCTAAATACTCGAACGATTAAATCCGGTCGATTTTGGACTTCGTCATTATGCCTTAGTTCTTGCTTAATCTCGGGCCAATTGGGGTTACATGTTATAGTTAAAAATATATCTGATTTTTCATAACGTTGTACAATAGCCATTGCATCCATATATCTTCGTAATATATCTCTAGGCCCACATGTAAATGATTGGGGTAAAACAATTTTTCTTCCAATTTTGTACCCTCTTGTTTCTCCGTTTTGAATACTGTCTACAGTACCTTGATAAAGTTCAGCACGTATTTGTTTTTGGTTATTACGAAAATAGTCCAATCTAGTAGTTTCAATTTTAACATACATATCTACAACATATTGTTGAAACAATCTACCACTATGAAGCAATATAGACTTTCCTGAACATCTAATTTGCAACTTGTATAAATAGTATTCTCGACAAGAAACCTGAGATCGATGCTTAGTTCCATTGAGCACTATATATTTATAATATATATATATATATATATTCATGAACCTTGATCTTCTTTTTCGATAATTTCAGGTGCAGACGTAACTGTGGTAGCAAAAGTTGCTAAATTGGGCAAATTTGTAGCTTGATTTTTGCATCGATCAATACCTTCATGCCAACCAGGTTCTCCATATGGAAAAAGCAAAAGGTATTGCAAAGGATCATAACAACCATAATAATAATGAACCTTATGCGAATCACCAGAATGCCCATATATAATAATATCACAAATGTTAACATTGACATTTTTATCATCCTCAAGCCATACAGCAGCTATTTGAGATGTTGTAGGTGTATTGAAGACTCTTTGATCAAGGCCTGTGTGACATCTTATATGTATTTGGTAGTTTTGTAAGTTTGTTATATCACTCAAAGATCTAAAAAATCGGCAGTATGGATTTATTTGGAGAATTTCAATTACGCTCATCAAGGTAGATTCAACAAAACCATCTAAAATTTTCATACGATTTGCAAGTTCATTATCTGTATCATAAAAATATAATTGCATATAACAAGGTCTATTATTTTTAGGTAAAGTTCGTTTACATAATGATATACTTGACCTTGAACTCTAAATGTATATATACCTTTATATGATTTAAACAATTCTCTGTCATACTTTACACCAAATGAAGTAAATGCAAAATGGTTATTATATCCCCTGACTAATTTTTTAAACTCTGTACATGTTGGTTCTGTAGAGGTAAACAAGTTGAATAGTAAAGGTGGTGAATCACAAATTTCCATCAGAGCAACAAAATCCTTTACTTTCCTTATATTTTTTTTTGTGCCACAATGCTTACAATAAGTACATGTTGGCAATACATACGGAGTAATTGGGATATCCAATAGGGGCAAACTTCCTTGTAATTCAATGTTGGAAACGTTGGCAGTAAAATCATTCGAAGTAGAAGACTCAGAATTATTTATTGTAGATTTCGACGACACACCTAAATGATTATTTCGAGGTAAAATAGGGTTAGCTATTATTTTTCGATGATCTATGTATCCAGCTTTTAGCCGTTGCCAACAATCCTTATGTCTTCGATTTTGTTGGTGTCGAATGAAAGTATTATATGATTCATTTGCAGTTTCAGGATGACGAACAGTAGGCTCTCCAGACATGGTTAAGGCACCTATAAAAATAATAAAAAATAGTTCAAGTTCTAAGTAAAAAGTACGAAATAAAACGAAGCAAAATATCAAAAAAGATAATAGATACTGCATGTTTATTTTTTATGTAACATGAACAAAAAGACAACAGGGGAAAAAGATTAAGAAGATAGTCATAGGTAACATCATAACCTAAAAAACAATTTGAGCGGGGGAAAAAAAAACCTTGACGATAAGAAAAACAAAACCGTGAATTCGTATATCTCTTCACTATCTGTGAAGAAATATTATGTTTTGAATTATTTAGCTCCCTAATTTGCAGTAGAGGATAATTCTGTTGTAAAGAATAAATAAGTTGATAAAAAATATATCATAAAAAATTAAATTGATTGAAATAGGAAAAGTTAAGAAGATAGGCTTTTAAAAAAATTCTGAAGAAATTAAATAAAATATGGAAGAGGTATTTCACTAATATAATACTTTAAGTTTTTTATATATAGTATAATTGCCTAATAGTATTGTAAATATTATATCATGGCGTCTAATTTTTTTCGCTCAAACATTTTTAAAGTAACGTAAATCAAGTTACTATTATCCACACACCAAATGCGCATTATATTTGTATTATGTGGAGTCATACCATTGGAAATGTAGACGCAGAAGAATGTATAACCAAGGAAAACACACAGTAAAGAAACGACATAAAATTTTGAAGACGAGGAAAACAAAAACTTAAATCTGCCAACGGCTTCACTATTTGTAAAGTAGTACTTTGTTTCGAAGAAGATAGTCAATTTGAAATCTGTCGGCAAGAATATAAATAATAAATAAGTTGATAAATAATATGATGTTGAGAATTAAATTGATTGAATGAAATAAGAAAAGATAAAACAAATATTTATCGAGACCGATTAGGAAAAAGGTAAGTTGGCTATCAAGTTCAAACTAGTATGAGTGTGAAAACAAAGGAGGCAAAAATGAAATCAAATGAAGTAGTGATTGCATAAGATCTAAAGAAATCCCGCAGGGGCTAATAAATTATGGAAGGGTTATCGCTCATATAATGTTAATAATTCGATATTTTATATAGTTTTGCCTAATAAAATTTCAAATTCTATAGCACGACGTCTCAATATATAATATAGTATATATTAAATAATAATTACAAAGAAAAATTAAAATAGTTTTTTGATTAGATAATAATTATTCTCAACAAAAATTGTATTTTAAGGTTAAACAAACAAAGTATTGGAAAACAAAAACTTGAATTGGCATATGGTTTTATTATTTGAAAGGTTGTAATTTGTTTTCAAGAAAATAGTCAATTTGAATCCTGGCGGCAAGAATAATATAATAAATAATAAATAAGTTGATAAATAATATGAAGTTGAGAATTGAATTGATTGAATGAATGAAATAAGAAAATGCACAATAGATATTTATCAAGACAGGTCAGGCAAAAAGTGAGTTGGCTATCAAGTTTAAACCAGTATGAATGTGAAAACAAAGGAGGCAAAAATGAAATCGAATGAAGTAGTTGATTAGATAAGTTATAAAGTATAAACATTTAAGTCGTTAACTCAACTATTGACAAAATGAAACCTGAAGGAAACTATAAACATTGTTTATATGCTACTATCAACGAGGAAGCAATACCTTTTTATTCGAGCAAAACGAAGGGGGAAAAAATCGAGAGGTGATTGATAGCTTGACCCTGCATAAGAAATATCAATGAAAAAAAAAAGTTGGAAAGAAATTCAAAACCGATGAAAAACAAAATACAAATTATAGAGTCCTCAATTTGTTAATAATAATTAAATAATAAATACTAAAATAAAAATTGTAGGGAATTAAAATTTATATCTTTCAACACGATAGAAGTAAAAAAGTGTAACTAAAATTTTATGTTGAAAAGCTAACATATAGAATGTATTGTAGTTGTAAATTTTGTAGGTGAATTAAGAATATTATTTAATGGTTTGTAGAATTGATAATTTTATGTTCAAAATGTAATAAATTTGATGTATTGTATTTGTAAATTTGGTAAGTTGTAAATTTTTTTTTCCGTTAAATGAAAAAAAATAATTAAAAAAAAAAAGAAAAATATTCCGTGCACGCACGGAGAGTAATTCGTGCGTACACGAACCTCTCCGTGCGCGCACGGAGAAATGTCTCTGTGTTGCACGGAGAGTAACTCTCCGTGCGATGCACGGATTACTCTCCGTGTGCTCACGGAGGGTCACTCTCTGTGGTGCACGGAGAGTAACTCTCCGTGCGCACGGAGAGTGACCCTCCATGCGCGCACGGACAGTTACGCCATGTTGTCTGTGCACGCACGGAGAGCTACTCCGTGCACCTCGGACTAACGTTTCATGCACGCACGGAGAGTGAACATTGCGCGGACGGAGACATAATTTGAAGTATTTTTTATTTAAAAAATAAAGTATGTTTGGCCATCTCTTAAAATAAAAATAGCAAAATCATCCAATAACATTTAAGTCGGTAACTCAGATATTGACGATGCTGCTTCAACAACATTTCAATAGCAATATAAACATTTAAGGCGCTAACTCAAATATTCGCGAAATGAAATCTAAAGAAGAATATAAAAAATGTTTACATGCAAGTAAAAAACTAATTAAACATTATTTAAGCAAGATAAATTTTTAAATAGAGCTAAATTTTGAGAGTCAATGAAATTATTACCTTTTCAACCGAGCAAAACGAATAGAAGAAAAAGCGAGAGATGGCGAATAGTTTGACCCTGCATAACGTGAAGGAATAAAAATTCGGCAGCCAGTATACACCATGCTGAATTTGCACGGACACGATGAGAGGAGAAAATTTGGGAAGCACAGATATGATTATGTCGAAAGGTGAATAAATTGTTGTGTAGCTTCTATATATATATATATATAGAAAAAATAGGTCAGCAAATAATGTTGAATTTGGAAAAGTGAAAACAGATATTTACGAAGGCGGTCATCGTGTGAATGTTACAAAAACGGTTTAAGTGTGTAATAAAGAGTGCAAAAAATAACAGTGATTTGCCCTCCCTTGATTTGGTGAATTTGTTGAAACTTGAAAAAATTGGATCAAAACAGATATTTAGGTTTAGAAACACACGAAGTCGGCTGCAAATGAAAGTGAGTCGATTATCAGCTGAAACCAGTATAAGTGTGAAAATGAGGGTGCAAAAATGAACATTAACTTTGTTATCCCCTCTTTTAATAGAGTAGTGATAAAGTCTCGCTTTAACCTTGTCATTCTCTATATACATTCGCACATTCCTTTATGGGCCTATTTTTTTCTTTTTAGTTTACTGATTTGGTTTTTGTTCTACATTATTCTTGTAGGAACTGTGTTCACAGTAGTGGGTGTGGAGTATATATGGTTTTGTTCAAAAACATTGTGGAGAATGCTTCTTGAAGTAAGTGATTGGTGTGATTGTCTTCTATTTTTTTTTTCAAACACGTTTACATAAATTAAATTCCTCCTAGTTACTAACTATCCCCTTTGGTCCTTTCCATGGATCTGCTATCTGATCATTTTATGGGCTCTAACTATTTTTTGACACAGTGTAAATTCTTATTTGCTTATATATTAAGTGCGTGTTTGTTATCATTTGGACCATCCCAAATTTTATGACATGACTTATGAATAGGCAGACACGTGATTTTTCTACGTAGTTGGGTGCTTCCTAATTAGTTGAGTTTGTATATAATTTGTTTGAAATCATCATTAAATTTGTATATAGTGTTTGATATATTGGATTTGTGGTGGTTTGCAGGTGATACATTTGTTGGGTATACTTGGTTTTGGAGCATTTTGCATTATTTGGGTGCAAGTAAGTGAAACAATGATGACTTTTTGTTTGCTTGTGCTTTATTCTGCATTTCTAAAAATTGTTGTTATTTATTTTGGAGCTTAGTTTAGACGGCTAATTAGTAAACATGGACGCTATATTCTAAATTATGTTGTTTCATTTTTAGTAATTAGATATAAAATTGTATGGACATTTTAAAAGAATAATTTATGAGTTAGATTGTCAAAAAATAATATAAACTGCTATATTGAAGATGCCCTTTTGGAATAAAAATTTGTAAGTTCGTACTTGTTTGGTCACAAAGCGCTTTCAATGTCCGTTCTTAAACAAAGTCTCGCAATCTTTAAAATCTTAATAGTTTTGAATTGTTGGTTAGACAAGGTTAAAACGAAATATGCTATCAATTATTATCTTATGTTCTTGTTCCATGCAAGACGCCAACAAATTTTCATCATTGTGCTTTTGTTTTATCCAACAAAAGAGAATCTTTTCATGGTTTGCTTCTCATTTGCATAGGCCATAGGTAATATGTTTTATCCAAAAAAAAAAAAAGGTCTTCTTTAGGTAATTCTATCTCTTTTTGTAGAAAAATCGTAGGCGAGTCTCTATGTATGTATTGTGTTTTCTTTACTCTTTTTTCTACAAAATCATTACCTACTTCATTATGTTCTTTCAATTTTCATTACTTAAGTGATAGCTTCAAATTTTTTTTTTTTTCCCTTTTCTTTTGTATGGGTTAATTATTTGGGTGCACACTTTAGTCATGTAATTTTGTAATTTTATTTATGAAAGCTTTATGCTCTTTAGATGCTAAAAGGAGAGTTGAATAGGAAATTTGATATTTTGCAATTTTTGTTTATGCTTCTGCATTCTAATATGTTTGTTTATTATGGAGTTTGCTATAACGGAGTATGTAGAACTGACTTTTCCATAGACAAGCATGGCCATTCTAGAAAAGATTTATTTCTAACCTGCTACAAAAAAAAAAAAAAAAAAAAGATTTTTCTTTGTGTTTTTGTATATTTTTCTCTCTCTTAAATTTTGCTTCATATAATATTGAATTTCTCTCTACTTATCTGACCATATTTAATGGGAGCGGAGACTCCCCTTTCATTTTGTTCATGAAAAATGCTAGAAAGTTATTGGTGGAAAATTTAGAATAATATGCTTGACTTAAGAACAAGCGGAGAAGCTTCTTGACAATGTTGTCGTTACTTGTTCACACAATAAATTGATAATCGGAAGGAAAAGGTAAAAGTTTTTTTCGAGAGATACTAATTAATTTTCTACCACTTACTTTTCTGATTTACTGCTTGAGCATTTAGTAACTGTTTAACTGACATGTCTTTTCCTATGCCTTCACAACCAAGATATAATGGAGTTAGCAAGATCGAGAAGAGAAAATGAAGTGAATTTATCACTGTTTAGGTATTCAAGTTTTGTCTAATTTTATTATGTATTTACCACATATATTTGTAAGTATATTTGTTTGAGAAATAAAAATAAAAATAAAAAATTGATATGGTAAATTAGTAAGTATACCGATGATAGTTTGATTTGGCTATATTTACTTACAAAATTTATTTACAAGATTTTCAATTCCATAATGCTTTTTAGTAATTGAGCAATTGATATGGATAAATTATATCTCAAGTGGTGTTGTACGGATAATGGTACACACCCGGTCTTTAAATTTAGTTTGTTAGCGAGATATCAGATCTTATATGTGATGATATCTTTTATTTATTTCTTTGATTATAATTATAGTTTTTGGATTTTTCTGTTGGTTGTAGGGATGGAGGAAGTTATGTGTAAACCACAACAAGCTGGTTGGTTGGAAAAAGCAGTTTTGATAATGAATTTTGTGGACGTACTTTAGCTTATGAGTTGATTTGAGTTGGAAATTATTTGAAAGTGGTTGAATTGATGAAGTTTGGATTTGAAAAGGTACAAGTATTCATTATCAAACCAAAGTTCAATGTACTTCTCAATTTGGTTGGCTTGCCCTACTAAATCGAATAACTTCTTGTTGTTATTCTTGCTTGTGAATGGGAAGTATAAAATGCTACTTTTCTATTTGTTGTTTAAGATTTCTATACGATGCACCAACATTCAAGTTTTTCAATCAGTGACACAACGGCTTCAATGTGTATATTGTTTAGTACTGCAGCTGTATGATATGCCATAATTATCTATGATATTTATATAATTATTTGGCGCTTTACATCTGTTTTTTCCCTTTCACCAGAAGTTTGAATGTACACATTTCTTAGTCCTCGACTTTTTACCTACATTATATGCGGTACTATTATTCATTTTCATAATCCTTCTATTTTGAAATTTTCAATGTTTTTATTTGTTCTTTCGATTCCCTATTTGATTACTTTATCCTTTATTGTTTTCGTGAAAAAAGAATTCCTACATCTTTTTTTATGTTCACATGAAATTTTGTGATTTGTGCTACTTGAATTTTTATCAAATTATACGAATCTTTATTGTTTTCGTGATAAAAGAATTTCCTATAGGACTTCTGTGAATACTGATATCTACTTGAGCTGTGCTTCAAAAGGTTGGTGAGTAACGAAATTACATCCATAGTTATGTTAAAAGGATAAAGTATTGAAAATAGTAAAACAGGGGGTCAATACTTGATACTTGCTGACTACTAATAAAAAGGTGAACTTGAAATTTGTCTTTGAGGTTTTATAAGAAATTGAGATGTACATTTTTCGTTGTTTTGTGCTTCTTGTTGCAGATTGGGTTGACCAAATGTTATAAGGACAAAATAGTAACTTTATAATTTTCAGGCAATTATAGTAAAGAACAATTAAATCATAAAAAAAAAAACAATAGTTATCTTCTTCACTCCACCCCCACCCTAAAACCAAACCCAAAACAAGAGAGGCTCTGCCACCCGCCGGCCAGCACCACCGCCACCCATCGATGCAGCACCGTCACAGCCCAAACCTTTGAAGAAACCATTCCTGTCAGCGAACAAAATTTTGGAATAGAAATGTCTTGAAACAAAATTTCTCAGTGTGTTTAACCTACAAATGTAAATTTTGTGAGTTAGCCGGTCTGAATTTCTCGAGCAAAATTTCCATCACTAATTCAACAGAAACTGACGCACCACAAAATTTCTTAAACAAAATATCCCAAAATTTTTCCACCACAACCCAACCCAGAACTAATTCAGCAGAAATCAACAGAAGAAGTCCCAGCAAGATATCAACGTAAATCAACTAATTGGGAGTCCTTTTTGTGAACTGGCAAATTGAACAATCTGAATTTCTCGAAACTAGAACATACTTTTATATCATTCTGGATTTAATTAAATGAGTGGCCACTCAACTTTATCCATGGTTAGTGCTTGTTCATCATAAATTAAACGGTTACTCACTGCTCACCAAAATATTCATTATATTACCCATCAATCACCATAAACAATTTCATTTGTACATGTGGACAAATATTTATATGTGGCATATTAAGAAATGATGTGGCGCCATATCATCAAAATTTTGTATGGGTAAAGTTGGGTGGTCACCCGTTTAATTAACTCATTATTCTGCATACACCACGTGTTGAGTGAATAGAGCATGTTCTTGGTGAAGTGAAAATTCGACATTTAATTGATTCTGCCATGACTTGGGGCTTGAAAACTCGCTAAAATTAAATTCATTCTACTCAATTGTTGAAACTTCTACTGGATTTTCCATCAATTACGATTGAAAAGTCTTTTTTTTTTTTTAATTATTATAATTATTTTATATTAAATTGTAAACTTGCTATTTTACCCTTATTACATTCGGTCAAATTCTACTATTTTGGTCAATTAGCAATCCAATAGGTAGTTTCCATTCCTTTGGACTCTAAGTGTGACTTTTTAAAAGATTTGATACCGTGGATGTTGCGAATGAAATGTTTGAATCATGTTTGTACTAAAATAAAAGGTTTGGTACCATGGTTGCAATTCTCCATATTTTAAAGTCAAAGGGCCATTTGGCTGGTGGAAGTTAAAGGGTAAATTAGGCCCACTGCTCTAAAAAAAACACATTAGATTAGTACCCTAAAACAATATAAAACCTCCTAGAACCGTATTTAATAAGTGAATTCCCAATTGATCAAACTACGCAACTATTTTTCCATCATCTCTGCCTCCTATAACTTTTCTTTTGTTTCCGTTGCTTTAGACCATAAGCCTCATTCTCATTCTTAATCTTTGCTTGCACCAACGCCGTTCATTTTTTATATCAAACTTTTCTTCTATCTCTATTGCCCTAGACAATATCTATGAATATTAGAGAAGTAGTTGCATTTACTGAAACCCTAATCGTTGTTATCTGGTTTGCTGATAATGATGCGGTTATCGTGAATCCGAAGGGCGAGATGAATGGTAATATTCAATTTTAACAATAGATAGTAAATTGTTGCGTTTCTTTCTTCCAAAGGTATGCTCTCCATTTGAAATTTGAGCTTTGTCTATGTTTCTTGCCGTTCATTTGGTCACTTCCGTGTATGCAAGTTCTTCCATAACTGGTCCAATTGGAAAAGGAGTGTGTTGATCTTTGGCCTCCCAATGCTACCAATGCCATTATTTAGAAGAAATTTTGAGTGGTGGGGGAATTTTTGTTTTTCGAGTTCTATTGAAGTCTTTGAGGTCTGATATTAGAAATTTATATGATGTATACTAAACAAGTTCCTATTTTTGTGGGAAGTCAGATTCTTTACCGATTTTCTGATTTCTACAGTTTTTTGAGTTTATTTTTTTTACTATTAATGTTGATTATTGCCTATGTGATTGTAGCAAATGTATGCCATTTATTGTAGATGTGTCGGCTCTTGGGCTATTCCAGTTTACTCTTCATAGTGATACTTACAATTCACTTGGAAGCATTTTTAATTTGTGTAGTTTGTGCGGGTATCATCAGGAGAAGACTTTTTGAATTATTTCACTTTTTCATGTGTCTGTCACTCACTTAAAATTTTTATCAGTTTCTTGAAATTTCTATTACTTTTTAGTAACAACCATCACTTTTTTAATAAAAATTATATTGTATGTCACTTAACTTTAAAAAGTGACATTGCGTCACTTAATTTTGTATTGTATTTTTTACATTTTTCTATTTTCTTTCACTCTCTTGAAATTTTTGTGACTTTTTTGAGTGACAAATATTTAAAAAAAAAAAAGTGACACATAACTCAAAAAGTGTCACTTTTTGAAAAAAAAAAAAAATGATACTTAATTTTATACAGTATTTTTTATTTTCAAAATATTTTTCATATGATTTATCAAAAGATCCCTTATGTTAGGGGTATATTTGTAACTTACTTTAATTTAAATCTGAACCCCTTATCAGTCTATAGAAACATGGATCAGAAGAGACAAATTACAACGAATATACGATGACGGGATAAAAGACCTTTCCAAATTGCAAGCAATGTGAATCTACTAATCAATTTTCTTTCCAGTGCATTGACCTTGAAAAGTATTCAAAAGAAGAATAAATGCCAAGTTAATTAAATATTAATTATTAATATATAAGTGTTTAGATTATCAAGATGAAACAAAATTACAAGTTTTAGAGCTTGTTTAGGAGGACTCCTGGTTTTTTTTTTTTTGAGGAAGTCATTTTGAAAAAAAATTCTCTAAAAGGTCTTCTAATTAGACAAAGTATTTTCAGAAAATTAGTCAAATAAATCCAAACATAATATGTTAGTCCTAGAAGTAGTTTTTAACTTTTCAAAAGTCAAACAGACATTTAGCTTTCGTTTGGGCTCTATTAAAAACAAATTTTGGAAAACTGTGTTTTGGAATAGTAATTTTTTTAAGAATGTGTAGTTAAAAAGTAAGGAAATTTTTTTTTGGTTTATGCGTATATTATTTTATTCGAAAATGTATGGTTGAAAATAAAAGAGAGAGATATGCATTTTCTAAAAAATAGAGCGCAAACAGGAGCTTAATATGTTATTAGATTTTATTGAACTATAATGAGTAATTCAGTCGATTTAAAGTTCAAATGAATGTTCATATTAAAAAAATTGATTGACCATTTAAAATGAAATTTCAAATATTAGCTCTTGTTTGACACACATTCTTTCAAAATACATTCTTTCAAAACTTATTTTCAACCACACATTCTGCAACAAATAATATTTTACATCATATCAATAATTTTCCTTACTTTTTAACCATATATTTTCCATTATATCACTATTTAAAATACATTATTTCTTCAAAAATATTCATCAAACACTCCCTTAATAAGTATTAGAACGTTAGATTAT
Source organism: Fraxinus excelsior (assembly GCA_019097785.1). Classification (NCBI taxonomy): domain Eukaryota; kingdom Viridiplantae; phylum Streptophyta; class Magnoliopsida; order Lamiales; family Oleaceae; genus Fraxinus; species Fraxinus excelsior. Next base: position 35,540,165 of record CM032630.1, read on the forward strand.
TCAAATATGTGACACCATTACCTCATATATGACGTCTAGTCTAATTTCTCTTAAGTCAACCCAACTAGAATACATCGAACGTGCTTGAATCTTGAAATTAAGTTCCTGTTTCATTTAGCTAAAATAATATTTTTATAGTAGATTTTAATAAAAATTAATAAAATATGTGATTGAAAAGTTAATAAGAATTATAGATTCCATAAAATATGCAATTAAATTAATTATTGATTTTGACTTAATTTTTTATCAACTTTTTTTAAATAAACCAAACAAGGGCTAATTAAGACCACTGGTTGAAGCATAAATTACACAAGATATGTTATTGATTCAAACCTTGTGATTGGTAGGATGAATAATGCTGTTTATGCAATGATTGTTGATTACTTTTGTTGACAATTCATGTATTATAAAATCTATTTAGTCGATTTTGCCAATTCATGATTGTCAACAAAAATTGTCAATCATAGTTGTACATATAGTATGGTTATTGTAGGATTTTAGTGCCCCATAAAATGGTAGAAAGTGGTCATGTTTTTATTCGTTATTTAAACGAGCAATAAAGTTAGTTGTACAAACATGGTTGACAATTATGTGTGGCCAAAATTCTAACTATTGATATGAAAACAGTCTTAACAATTTGTAAAATGAATGGATGTGATGGTGTCAAGTGTGTAGTTGTCAACCAATATTATCAACAAAGGTTGTACATGTAGCGGTAGCATGATTGCTAAACAAGAATGATGGCAGCATTGGTCCTATGTTTCATTTTCATCCTATGTCCAAGTTTCATAAAAATTTCAAGTTCACTTGGATGTCAACTGGATTTCATTTTGATCATTAATATGAGTAGGAGATTTGTGCAAACAAGAAGCAACGGTAGGAAGAGTAAAAGTTGGAACTGCAATTAGATTAAAAAAAAAAAGGAAATAAAAAATTCCTAACCATCATGTTATTTTAGTGAAACGCTAGTGTTTTTGAATGTGATCAGCATTTTTCTTTCATCAGCATCAAAACTAGTAACACATAAACATACATATGTGGTCCATTTTTCTTCGACTTCGCAACCTCAGTTATTTTGTACTCATAGGAAAAATATAGCATTTTCTACTTCTCCGAAAACCCATATCTCCAATTCATCGGATGACCTCTGGGTTGAGTTATTACCCCCATGCTGCCATGACTATACCCAGACCAGGTTTTTTTTATTCTATTTATTTTCTTTTCTATTTTGATGTTTTGTTCACTTTAATATATTTGCCGTGTTATTAATGTTTGCAAATCGACTGTCAGATGAAGGTACAACTAGTTAAGCACTGCAACAGCATCATAGAAGTGGTACCATATTTGAAGATTATTGTAAGTGACTAGTTTTGTTTGTTCTGTTCTTAATGGATTTTGAAGAATGCTTTTATTTAATTTTGTCCACTTTCTCAAAATTATCTATAAGAAACGTTGAGTTAAATTAAGCATCACATTCTACATCCTTTCAACCATTGACACCACCATGCTCGGCTGGACATTTGCTTCTACAATTTGCTTTAAAATATAATATGAAAGGACTATAATGCTTTCTAAAGAAATATTTTTTAGCCTCTGTTTGACAAAATTTATAAATTATTAAAATTCACTTTCAACCACATATTTCAATGAATTCATAAGTACCATACACTTATAAATTCAACCATTTATACATTCTTCCAAATAGAGACTTAATATAGATCCATTAGTCCACATAAATTGGCCGACGCAGATTGCATACCTCTATAAATAATTTTCAGCCTACCATAAGTTCAGTGTGGAGGTGGGCTGTCTAACTATGCATGATCCAGACATCTTTTTACGAACGAGTCTGCCTTAATCAATCGGGGTCGGTACATATGAGACGTCTAAGTTGGATATTGAAATATGGGATGCGGGCTTCTACCACCGAGCCTAACTTAGAATGAATATAGAAACAAGTTGGCTCACAATACATGGCTCATAACAGGTGGTGGAGATTTTTTTTTTTTTTCTTTTACCACTCCATTTTCGAGCTAGCTAGCCTGATATATGTGACACTTCACTTCCACGGTGTGGAAATAGTGATTTGAAAAGAAAAAGTTGGCAGAGGAGACTTTGTCTTTCCAGTGATTTGAAAAGAAAAAATTTGGCACAAGAAGACTTTGCTTTCCAAGTCTACGGAGGAGTTTCTAAGCTTCCGTTTGGAAAATAATTGTAAATTATTGAATTTATTTATAAATAGAAAGAAATGAGTGATAGTTAAGTGAATAGTGTTTTTGAATTCGTTGGAATGTGTAATTAAAATTTTAGTTCGATTATATATAAATGATTTTTGAATTTTGTCGAACTAAGACTGTCAAGACATTACACCAAAAAAGAGCTTTCGCAGCGGCCAAAAAACGCTGCAAAAGACTTTTTGCAGCGTTTTCCCAAGTGTTGCGGAGGTCGGTGTTGCCGTTGAGTGAAGACTTTTTGCAGCGTTTATTCACCGTTGCGAAAAAGTCTTTTGCAGCGTTTTTTTAACGTTGCGGTTAGACCATTTTACAGCGTTTTTTTAATGTTGCGGTAGACCTTTTGCAGTGTTTTTCCAACGTTGCCATATACTTTTTTTTTTTTTTTATACAGTTTTATATGGTAATTAACCCACAAAATTGAAAATGACACTTTGTGAACAAATTTTGGAATTCCATAACAATTGATAATTTCATTAAATTTTTTTTAATCAATACAACATTAGAATGTGATACAATACAATATTAAATCAATACAACATTAAATCAATAAAACAAGATTCAATTATTTCACCTAATAAGTCAATCTTAGTACAAAATTAACTTCAGCGACTTTGTTGTCAACATTCCTATGCTAATGTCTTCCATCTTCCACCTTAATCCTTCACTGAAATCACGAACATCGAGCAGGGGCTAAACTACCATATGAAATATAAGAAAAAATTAGAGGTAGAAAATAGAAAGCTTCAACAAACTAAAATTAAATCAAATCAAATCGCGGATAAAAATTTCATAAAAAGTTTTTAAAAGTAAACAAATGTAGCTAATTTAAAAGCAAGAACATCTTCATTTTCAATCAATGATCGGATAATCGAGAAATCACTAATAATCTCATTTTTCTATTTAGATTACAATCCACTATGCTTTGTAATTACTTTCACATAAATCAATACTTGCTATGAGAGGTAGATGATTAGTTTAAAAGAATATATTAAATCATTTAGAGTACCCATGACAATACAACTTGTTGCTTCCCCTATCAAGATCTTCACCAAGTCAAAAGTAAAAGTACTTTAGTAGAATTTTGTTTTCCCATTTCAATTTTCACTTTCAGGTAAAGGAAATCATATCACAATACATGAAAGTTAAGCCCTCTGTTAGGTTATCGAAGGAAAAAACTATAGCATTTTTTATAATCACGAAAAACAACTAATCAGCTGTTAATGCAGAAAATACTGCAACAGCAGTAGTGAAATGTAGAAAGTAATTTTGTAGGTTAAACTGGAAAACCGTAGATCACTTGGGGAACTAGTTTTCTGGTACTTAAGTTTATATGGGGATAGTGGTGGCGGCATAATACCTGTATCAAACTTTTTGCTATCAATGTCAATTCCAATTATCCGTGAAGCACCAGCAGCTTTTGTACCCTCTGCTACCTACAACAATGAGAAAAATCATTGGTCATCATAATCCTATGATCAGTACAAGAATCAGATCATCCTACCAAAAACTTACAGCAAGTCCAACAGTGCCAAGGCCAAAAACAGCAACAATAGAGCCTGGTTCTACTTTTGCTGTATTCCAAACTGCTCCAAGGCCTAAGGCAGCACAATGTACAGTATTAAAACATGTCCAAAAGACTATGACTACATGATTATCATCTATAAAGACACTCCTAACAGATGTACAAAATAGTAAAGATTTTGGAATGGTGAGTTAAATGGTAGAAGTAGTTGAATGGAAACAGAAAACAAATGCTAGAAGGGTAGATAAGCTAGATGGCAGAAGAATTTGCAACCTATGAACCTAAGTCACCGAAATACATATTTTTTTGCTGATTAATATACTAGTAAACCATAGGAGCCAGAGTGAAGTGTGGAAAAGGAATGATATCTGAAGAGAGTGATATTGATTGAGACTAATCCTTCCATCGCTTCATGGGGCTTATTGAGAAAAACAACTTTAAAATGGATAGAACCTTGAATTTGATGATGAATTGCAAGATATGGTTTTTCTAAATAAGAAAATTCATCGCATCCATGGAAATGGGCATCTAGGTTCCTGTGTGCTAATTAGCTAATTCACAAAATCATATAAAAAGAAAATAAATTGCATATTTAATTCCATCGTATAATTGGATTGGGAAATGGCTTCCCTGTTGGAACACCGCAACCTAGAAGACATACTTTCTCCAAAGGGGCTTTGGGATCAATCTTTGCAACACTAACATCATGGACAACAGTATACTGACTGAATGTTGAAGTTCCCATGAAATGATAAATAGGTTTGCTATTGATCGAAAAACGACTATTACGGTCACTCAGCATTACTCCAGCTCCAGTAGCTACCCTTACTTTCACACAGAGATTTGTCTTCAAAGAATTCATTGAAATGACTCATAATTTCCTATGGATTATGAAGTCCAAACTGTATATACCATTAGGTTTAGAACTTAATCTTGAAATGCATCTAACTGAAGCCCTCAAATTCAAATGCACCCTCATGATTCAGATCTTCCTTTCACCACTTTTTTTCCTTTGCATAAATATAGAAATGGGCACATTTTAAATCAGCTAGAAGTAAGAACATTGGCATCCATAAAACTAAAATTAACAAAAACAATGAATTCACAATTCAATTTCATAAAAGGGAATTAAATTCCTTAAAGAAGTCAATCCTAGTTTTAATAAGTCTACAGAGTACCAAATTCAATCCCAAAAAATAAACAATTATAGTGGATATGTTGCTACCACATTTTCTCATCAGTGTACAATATGTTATAATAATTTAGCCATTTAGTTAACATTTAAAAGAATCAAAATCCAGTCTGTCTTGAGATCCAAATTCAAATGCAATCAAATTGAAGGGAAAAATTGGGGGAAATGGGTTTAATTTAAGGAGTAAAGGCTTGAGCCAAATCTCAAGTTTTCCAAACAGACCCCTAAAAATGGAATATTTCGGGTAAATTAGCGATCTTGTGAAATTACCCATTTTATTATTTGATCATAATCTAATTCAATACATTGAACACCATCACTGCTTTGATAACAAAGTAATATTTTTACTACTATGAACAATCATAAGTGTCAATTACCAAACCACAATACACCAAAACAAAGACCTATATCACGAACCTATATTAAACAAATTTGTATTTCCTATTCATTTTTTTTTTTTTTGGTGTATTTTTTGAAAAACCCTAGTTCATGATTTTCAAGAGTTTTATCTATCATATATTATACTAAAACCTCTATATTATATATACCCAAATCCCACTTTGGGAAAAAATTTGGTTGAACATTATTTTATATAAGAAATCACATCCTACACATCATAAATATATTTCAATCTTCTCTTGATTCAACCAAATCATTGAAAATATTAAATCTACATAATCAAAATACCAAAACCTATACTTCTGCATAATCGTCAGGTTCTAAAGATCAAAGAAGATGATCGAAGTTCTGATTAAAGGAGAATGAGGAGTTCTTGGGTGATCCACAAAAAAATAGGCAATTCCACAAGGTCAAGAGCCGGTGCAGGAGCACACGGTCTAGGAGGGCCTTGGTGATTATAGTCAATATGTCAGAAAATACTATAGTTAGTCGAGTCTGGACCATACTATAAATTGTTTCGTTTATAGTGGATTATTGACTTGCAAAGTGCCCGGAATTTTTGATCATTTGCAAAGAGTTTTCTCCGTGATCAATTTGGTGTTCTTGACTGCTTTGGTATTACAAATTTTAGTAACTCAACTTACGATAAATTGACGTGATTGATTAATCTTCTAGAAAGAGTTCAGAAGCGAATTGTTACTTTTAATTGTTTAATTCCACACGTTGGGTATAAATATTCAGTAAATTTAAAATTTCACTTACAATTATAGTACTCCAAGTTTCACGAAAATTTCTGTTTTCTTCTACATGTTGGACATCAACTAGATTTCATTTTGATCATTAATAAGAGTAGGAGATTTGCACAAACAAGCAACAAGTAGAGGAAGAGTTGGAGTTGGAACTACAATTAGGTGGTATAATAAAATAAAATAAACAAAAGATTTCTCACCATCTTGTTATCTTAGTGAAGCCACTGGGGTTTCTGAATGTTATATATAGCTGAGAATTGTGATTATTTGCTCGATCAACTCTTGTCTTCATCGACATTGTCTTCAAGTAGGCTGTTGAAAGCTTACTTTAATCGTAACTCAAAACTCCAAAATGCAAAAACAAATAAACTGTATGTATATGTATAGATTAGGGTTAGGGCTTGAATTGTATGTATATATATAATTAGGGTTTGAAGGAAGGGAAACGAGACAGAATATTTTTTAAAAAGACGTATTTTTCTTTTGTTTTCGTAAGTAAAATTCATGAATCTATTTTTTGAAGGATAGGATTATAAAAATATAACATCACATTATCTTGGGATGGACTTGAGATTTTTTCAGACATGAGTCTGAAGTTTAAAAGTTGGGGGTACTGCTAGAATATTAGACCCATCAGTCCGACCAATGATTCGCCAGTTCAAAAAATGAGTTTGTGACTCAAAGGTTTGGCAGAGTCAACGTTCACATCTCGAGTTTGATAACTATTGACTTAATTTTATTTATAAGTAAAAAAAAAGGATCTAAAATAATTATAAACAAGAAAATTCTTAAAAATTAAATTTAAGCATAGCCAAACATGGTGTTATATACTAAGGAACATGCTTTTTAATAGTGGCATTCACAAGAAGGCAGAAAAGAAGAGACAAAACTAGTCGCCGAAAAGTGATTAAAAGCGATGTATACCCTAAACCATTTTCTCTGCACTTTCTTTCTCATCCATGGAATTGCAAGGAGCACGTTACTTTTAGTTACTTCTTGTCATCTAAATGTTTGAATCTTTTACTGCAACGCGTAACTTATTTTGATTCCCTTAGATATATACATACTTTTTCATGTACTAGTCAAAGTTGAACGTGTGTTGCATGTTTTACGGTATTTTGATTTAAATATGAGATAAATGCAAGTTCCTGAAAATAAATGTTAATTATTATACATGCATGTAAATAGTGAAATGCATACTTGAATGTAAGTATTAGTATTACAACTAAATGCATAAATGAAAATAGATGACAAATATGATATATGAATTAACGTGAATATTAATTAATTTAGAATTAATATTAAGGAATATATGTGTGACAATGAATGTTAAATAATTTATATTAAATGAATATAATTTAATTTTTAATTAAATGAAACTGTATGCTAATTAGCATACATGTACGTGAATAATGAACTCTATTCTTAAATATGAAATTCTAACTAATATTAATTAAATGAATGTGAATACGAATTAATTATATTATTTATTACAATCTGTAAATTAAATATATATTATTGAAATATTTGAATTGTAGTAGGCCTATAAACGTTCAAACCATTATTCTCACTTGATATGATATTTAATATATTATAAATAATTAGTATAATTTCATTAATTTGTTGACTTTTCTCTCCAATAAAAATCAAGATCTTTACAAAGTTTTCCAGCCTCATTATTACTCCAATTTCTATTATTCCTTAAAGCATGCATAACATGCTTTGAGCTATATTCAAGATAGTTCAAAAGAAGTAATGAAATGAATTAGGTGTGCCGCGCATGGGTTGACCCTTTCAAACGTTTCTGGAGTTTCAGAAACCAAAACTCAGTTCTATCCATTAACTCGATACATTTGATGCGTCTAGACAGTTGAAATGTAAAGAGTTGTCAATTCTAGACCATATTGTAAGAATATAGACCTCCAATATCTCCAAAACCGAGCTCAGTTACACCAAATCAACACCACAATCAACAACCTAAACCTCAACCGTACGCCCCCAACCTGGTTGCTCCGGTTTTGCCAACCAAGGACAAGGTGTGGAATGTATGGCAGCCTCAAGAAACAGCCACAAAGGCTAGAGAAGAAGGCAAGCACAAAGCAAGACCGGGGAAGCACAAAGCAACGCTCTTCTCTCAAAAACTCACGGCTCCAACACTTTTCTCACAAGAAAAACAGATAGCATATTAGAGCACGACAATCAATGATATCTATAGGTGCTAGTCTGAATTTCACAGATATTATTATCATAAATGAATTTTTTAATTGAGTTAGTTAGCCGAATTAGCCAGAATTTATAAATTTCGGCAATTGATTATGTAAAAAATTTTAATTAGTGAATTTTTTTAGAACTAAAAAAAGTGCCTTTTATTTGGAAGGTTTATCTCAACTACTGAGGTAACATTAATCCTATTTTCAAGTAATAAACAAGTGTCTCGTCTAGTATCTATGTCGTGGTGTGGAATGTCATTCCAGCATAATCTAGAGTACATACATTTATGACATATTTGATATGTTGGACTAGACAAAAAATGTCTTTGCTCCTTAATCTTGATCATGAAAAGAGCTAAACACGTCATCAAATATTTAAGCCTCTTGCCAAAACGAGATAAAACTGGACAATACAATTGATGTTGTCACGTGTCTTTGTTGCTAGTGTTGCCTCTATTAAATAGACAGTATTTTGCTTTATGATCCATTTCTTTATCTTTTCTGAATGCATTAGTGATTATATGTACAAGAAACTGACCTGTAGGACACATTGTAGGCAAGTTACCTTAAGTGATAGTTGTTCGAATAGCTTATTGCAAGGGCAGACAACTCTGTTTCCGACCTGATCGTTCGGCCGCCCTTGCTTAACGATTGGGATAACACGAGTGACCAACTCAAACTGGATGGACTTGCCAAGTACCAACCGCACCACATGATCCTTAAGCATGATTAAGTAAATCCCTAACTCAGGTTTAGTCTGGACATAGATGTTCGACCACATACTTTCCTCTAGTCCTTAAGACAATACTCTGACCGGGTAAATCCATTGAATCACTCGGTTAATGGGGAGTGAATATCGGAAAAACACAAGAAATGGTTTACCACAAAGGAGAAACACCCCATCCACAAAAGTGCATATAAATTATGGTGCCTATCCCATATACAACAGATTTCTCAAAACACACACAAACTACACTGTTAGCACACAGTTTCCACATTGTAATAAGTAGGGACTACAAGTGAACAACAATTCTTTTGGTAGATTTCAAGTATCTAAAACAAGTATTAACTAAACCAATTAGGGATTGACTGATTGAATAATGTAACCAACTGCGATGCGCAAACACTCATCCTAGGTGGATTGCTAGTGTCCAATACAGGGACGGATCTAGGCCCGGGCTAGCCTAGATCCAATACTCCTTTGTTTGTTTTTTAGTTTAGCCCACTAAGGCAGTCGGCCCAGCCTGTGTAAAAAAAACTGAAGAAGAATGGAGTCCAGTCCATTCCATCTAGGTTTGATTTCTGCGAAGTCGGGGATTAGGAGGGAAACCAAGCAGCCGCAGTATCCTTCCTTCTCGTCACTCATGACTCACCGTCGCCGGAGGCCTTGGCACCGGATCTTGCAATCTTGCTCATCCTAATATCACCGAAAATTCTGAAACAGTGAAACTGGTACTGCATCTTGAGCTACTGCTCCTCTTCTTCACTTTTTCAAACATGTTTTGAGTGATTTTGTTGTGAATCTTGTGATTATTTGATGTATTTTGGAGAATCATGCATTTATCTATACTCGAACTTCTGTTAAAATTCGGCCATTATCAAATCCCCAAATAATCAATCCCACAATTAAAAAATCGAAAACTGAATTACATAGAGTGAGCTTTCTAAAACTAAATTGAATGCATACAAGCAGACGCAGTGTATTCCTCTTCGGCTGTTCCTGTTTCTCCAAGCTTTTTTTCCTCATATTCAAGTTTGACTTCACGCTTGTATTCCTCTTCAGCTCTTCACCTCTTCTTGTTGTCTTAAAGAGTTAAATTGTTAAAGTGACACCAGTGTCAGTCTGTCAGAAAAACAAATTGCTTAAATAGTTAAATGTGGTTCATGAAAATTTGGGTTTTATTTATTTGAATAGTCTGGGAAACAGGAAAAGTGTGGTCTATAAAAATTGAATAAAGCATGCTTGAGTGATTTAAAAAGTTGAAACTTTGGTTATGAAAATTGAATAAAGGCAAAGTATTTAAAAAGTAACTTAAAGAGGGGATAAAAGTGTACTACTTTTCAATCAAATATCATGATAAAAGTGTATTTTAAAAATGGTACATACAAAAGGAATGCACATGCAAACTTATTTTCGGAAGTTACCTTCCTTCTAAATTATTTTGTTCAAACTTATTTTAAAATTCTTCTTCATTGTCAACAGGGGATTTTGTCAAGCGTTAACAAGATTAATTCAAAGACACAAGAAAAAGCAAAAGCTTGAATACACCCTAGTAAGTCAAGTTGCTCATCTCCTTACTTATTGCCTTGCCGCCAAAATATTGAAATGAATGATTTTGCCTACCTATCTAAGTTATTTTGTTGAAATCTTTAGACATCTTGGTTGCTATGAGATTTGTTTCTACTACAACCAACCTCCTTAAAAAATTGAGAGATGATGATTGGGAAGAGTTTCTTCACAAAGTGAAATTTTTTTGCTCAAAACATGATATTGAGATACCCGACTTGGAAAGTTTGTATAAGGTTGGTCCTTGTCGTTCTCGTGACCAAATTACAACGGAGCATCATTATCACTTTGATGTTTTCAATGAAGCGATAGATTTCATACTAATGGAATTAAACACAAGATTTAATGAGACGTCAGTTCAACTTCTCACACTCAGTGCAGCTTTGGATCCTAGAAATTCTTTTGAATCATTTAGCATTCATGATATTTGTACACTTGCTGAAAAATTCTATCATGCAGATTTTTCAAAGCAAGATATTCGTACTTTGGAATATGAGTTGTGACATTTTGAGCTAGATATGAAGAGCGACTCTCGATTTCAAGTATGTACACATGTTGATTTATGTCGACAGTTAACTGAGAGTAGCAGGTCAGAGACTTATATTATGGTTACTCGATTGATCCGTCTTGTACTGACTTTACCTGTTTCTACCGTGACTATTGAGCGAGCATTTTCAGTAATGAAACACGTGAAGACGGAACTTCCTAACAGAATGGAGGATGACTTTCTTGGTAATTGTATGACACTCTTTATCGAACGAGAACTTGCTCAAAAGATAGATATAGATTCTGTAATAGATGAATTTTATGTTTCAAAACCTCGTCGGGAACAACTTCAAATTAAATGAATTTGACTTTAATTTATATACGAATTTATTATATCGACTTTTAAATTTTAACCCGTGCGCGAAAAAATCCTGGATCCGCCCCTGGTCCAATATATACATTATGTGGCATATCATGTTTTATGCATGTTTTCAAATATATACACTCATCCTAGGTGGATTTCTAGTGTCCAATATATACATTATTGTACTTTCTAAAAACTAACACGCTAGGAATGCTGTCTGCACATGTCTGAGACAACAAGCCCCATTTTGTAAATTTGGGATATAAATAAAGGAAATTTTTATCTTCTAAATTATTTGTAGAAAATTAAAGCAATGAGAGAAAAATTGTGAGAGCTTCATGTTGAATTTGTTTATATCTACTAGATGCATGCAATTTTGTTGACAGTAATTTGGATGGTTCTATTACAAGTGTGATTTTCGGGTCATTACAGAATTATCTTTTCCAATAACACTGCAGAATGGAATTTGCACCGCTCCAGCCTGTTGATAGGATAAGCAACCTTCCTGAAAATATAATAGATGACATTCTAATGTATTTGACAACACGTGATGCTGCAAAGACAAGTATCTTATCAAAACAATGGAGGTATAAATGGGTTAAACTACCTCATCTGATATTTGATGTTACATTGTGGCAAGAAACAGAGAGATTGCAAGAATTTGAGGCAAACGAGAGAACTATGAAGTTCTTGCTGTTCCTTTACCAGGTTCTTTTACGTCAACAAGGACCCATACCTAAGTTTAGTCTGGTTATTCAGGAGCTTGAGGGATGTTCACATATTGACTATGTGATTAACTTCTTATCAAATTATGGTGTTGAAGAATTCATCTTTGAAATCGGTCTGGGATATAAAATTCCTTCTTCACTATTTATGTATTTTCAGTTGAAACATTTAAAACTTTCTGCTTGTTTGATCAATCCTCCTCTTCAAAGGATTTAATAAACTGATCAGGCTGGAATTGTGTAACGTCAACATTGACTCTGAAGTATTACAAAGTTTGATATCCAGCTGCCCGTTACTGGAGCAACGGTTGCTGGATTTCCCAATTGAATTTGACAACTTTGAAATTGATGCTCCTATGCTAAGACTCTTTCAACTTCGATGTTTCTGTTCATCTATTTATGTAAAGAGATCCCAGCATCTTGCAGCAGTTACAGTTACTGCTTACGATCATTATGCAGGACGACATTAAATATTGAAACTGTAACGTTAAGTTCTTTGATTCTCTTCCAGCCCTTAATAAACTGTGCATGGACTTCTATTTTATGCTGGTATGGTTGACTGTAAATATAATCACGTGAATTCATCAAGTTAACTATGTTCGATCATAATTTTTCCTTCTGCTTTCTAGACTTTGTCTGCAGGTCAAGTTCAAAAAATGCTTCCAACTTCTTTAATCCACCTTAAAATTCTCAAGCTACTCAATATATGTTTAGATTCAGTGGATGAACTCTCGTGTGTTCTTTGCTTGATCAGAAGCTCCCACAACCTTGAGAAAATGAAAATCACGATAAGTAATGGACGTAGTTATTTCAATCTACATTCTTCTATTTCCTGATTTAAACTAAAAATTTAAGCTAACTTGTTTTTTGTCATATTTCATAGATTATGAGTTGGGAAAATACTGATGCAAGCCCTGTTCTAGACTTTCTAAAAGTGCAAGACTACACAGATGTACTTTTAAATCAACTTCAGGAAGTGAAGGTGTGACACTCGTTAAGCTTTTATTGGAGAAATCGCCAAAGCTAAAGAGAATGGTGATCCGGCACAAGAGCGATTTGTTCTGGCCTAGCACCGAGAAAGTTAATGTGATTTTAAAAGAGGTGAACAAATTTGAGCGTACATAACCAAATGCAATTGTCATTTATGAAAATTAAGATGAAAATAAACTTTGATAGTTGGATGAATCTAGCTCAAAGAGATCGAGAGTACTTTCAGTTTTGCAATGTGGGTTTCTGAAATTAGAGATGTTTTATTGGATTATGCAAGGCAGTGTTGGCTAAATCTGAGATTTCAAACCATATCAAGAAAACGAAAACACTTCCTAGATTACAGTTTTTTTTGTGCAAATAGATGTACTTGAATGCAAGTAAACTTATGATCTTATTTTCATGATGTTCTTCATATATATATATAAAGCTTTGACTGTAATAATAGTTAGGATAAGATTTGGGTTTAATGATGTAAATATTTTGAAATTATCCATGTGTGGTACGAAAGCTTATCCTTGAAAAATATAAGTCAAATCTTATTCGACTGTTAAAAGAAGGGTGTAAAATTTATACTAATAGTCGTTCAAAGTCAAGATCAGGTCAATCGAACACGACTAACAACTTTATCACATGTAAATTCTAGTAACTGCAATTAAAGTTCCCTACAAAGATTTGAAGTCCCTAATTAGAACACAAAGAAAAATCTTTCTAATTCAATTATGTCTACAAACTTTGTATTGTTATCTAATTCAAGAATTAGAGATTCATTATTCAAGACTGTTGACATAAATTAATGTTCTCATTTTATTGAGGATAACCACAAATGGATTTATAAAAAAGTATGGAGTAAAAATGACTGCTATAAGTTCTTTTTTACTTTTAATTAAAGTACTTAATTAAAAATGACTCTTGTGTAATTATTAAAGTAATTTATTTTATTTATATAAAATCTATGTTTACTTTTAGGTTATAACTTTTATGCACATTCCAATTGACAATCAAATACGAAAGTAGTTCTGTTGTCAATTTTTTTTCTGTAAGTGGATCCAAAGTTACAAATGACAAAGTAATGAATAGAATATAGTTCTATTTCAAGAGAAATACACTAATAATTTTTAAAGTAGATTTTAACTGATTATAATTATCTACTAACACAATCAAACAAACAATTTCTTTGAATTAATCATATTATAAAACGCACTAGAATTCCGAATTCACTACATGTTTATAGCCAGTTCTTATCTTATGTTCCTTATATGTTAGTTTTATCTCTCGACATAAAAGAAACAGATTCTTAAATTGTGCAGAAATTGGGTTAATTTTTCTCTGTATCATTTTATGGACAAAACCGCAATTTTAGCGGAGCTGTGTCCTTCTATTGGCTACCTTTCTCGGCGTAATAGATACGGCAATGCATAATTTAAAAAGTCAGCATATGACTTCAAAGATGCGACATTATTTGAATGTAGTAAAAGTTAATGACAATATAAAAATCACATATTCACATTTCAGAAAACTTGTAATGAGTAATAACAAATTCTATATGACATTTTCTTTTCTTGAATCAGTAGGACCACATATTACTACAACTGAATTTTAGAAATGTTTTATTTAATTTAAGTTTAATTTATTGGTACAATGTTTTAATTTCTTTAACTAATAAATCTTTATATTTTCTCTTTATTTACGATTATCTTCAAGGCATTAAATATGAATTTAAAGATGAAGAGAGCTACTGAGTATCTTATCGGAACTTTTCTTTTTTACAAGTAAAACGTGCATTGGATCATTATTTTCGACTTATCTATCCATTTAAGGTCTATACGTTATTTCCTTTTACATTATAAATAAAGAAAAATTACTTATTTTCAACTTCTACCATCAAAAGAATTTATATTTTTAAACTTACTTATTTACTTGTAAGTAAATTTTTTAACCTTAGCCAAACATGATCAGATTGCGTCAAAAAGAGTTGCATTTATTATAATTTTCATTATTTAAAAATATAATTATCTTTTTGAAAATATGTGGCCAAAAATGGAAAAAGTGGCGAGATACAAGTTTGTGATAGAAGTGATGCCCAGATTTGGCAGATATTGAAATTGAACTAGTGAATTCTTGACAATATTTTAGAATTAAATATATTTTTCTCTCCTGTTTTTTTTTTTTTTTTTTTTTTAGAATATGTTATCAACATGAATGCTCTTATTATAAAATAAGGGTAGGGCATCCTGAACTGCCCCCCTCGCCCAGTGGCATAAAAATAACCGTCCAAGCAAAGAAAAAAGGGTGTGCAAAATGTAACTTTGCCAAGAGCCTTACCATGACGCTAGTTATGTTGAAAACCATAAACAAATTTTGACAAAAGTAAACTGGAATCTCTTGCAGCCTGATGTGCTTGGAGAACTTTTTTTTCAATGAATAGCTTACAAGGATGTAATTCAAATGCACAATTTGCTCTAAGCCAGTCAAACTATTTTTAGTGTTAGACAATTGCAACATCAAAAACATGAAGATAAATATTTTCCTCTCCTGGCAGAACAACTCTATGCACAAACAATTATAATGACTTGTACATGTGCACTGGTGCTTCATTCTCTATCAAGCTTTGTTTATGATATGCTAAATGAGACATACAGCACTCATGCAGTTGAGGGAAGTTCAGCCTTTGTTGGAGAGGTAAAATAATGGTAAAGGATTGTAGGACAAATAATGAACAAATTGACCGGGCTCAAGCCTACACCACCAAGCCCAAGTGAGGTTCCAACCCAAAACCAATTGGCAATAGGTGGAGTAGCCCACTTGGGTTATATGGTGGATTTTTTTTCTTCTCTCAATCTCAACCGATGTGGGACTTCTTGTTTGCTCCCAACAAGGATCAAGGAGAAACACTGGAAATTTAAATTTATTATGAAGAAAGCCTAATATTATATAGTATTAGACAATGTTGTTATTGTACCCTCCTTTCAACACATGGTCATTTTGATGCTTCCAGTTTTCTGTTAACTATTTACAGTTCTAAGTTTCAGTCAAGAATTCTAAAAGTTTGTTGCAAATGTGAAAGATATATAAATCGCTGAAATCTTATTTTTGCTCAAATATAATTACGCACAGTCAATATACAAAAGAAATGGAAGCTTACCTTACATGATTGAGAATTGCATTCTTTGACAAATGCTTGCCTCTTCCATTGAGTCAACATTATCGGGCTTGAGGAGAGCAGCAACTTGTTTAATGCCAATTGCTCTTCCTCTATTATTGATTGCATTAAGTACATTAGATCGCCGATCTCGTCAATTCTTTCCCAACTTTGGCATGATATATTTTCTATGACAAGTATCAATATCAAACATTTGCTGCATCAAAGTACACAAGATCAATAATAATTTAATTTAACTTATGTATGAGACGTGAAGTTTGTATCACCTACACGTACTCCCATATGTCATCAAGAAAAATTTCTGAGATCTTACCAATTTTTCTGTGCAATTTGTATAAGTTCTCTAGTGGTTCCAAGAAACAAAGATAAGTTATTTGAACATTTACACATTGGCTGCCCTCTTTTATTAAACACTATCGGTAACTCCGTGCATTTTTCCTTGTTGAGATGATTCAATTTTGCTCGACCCCCTCCCTTCTTTCATTTTTCAATATTACTATCACTATTAGGCAAGACTTTTACATCATGTTGCACATCATTTTCTCTTATGTCTGGAATGGAATTGGAAACCCTCCCTTGATATTCTCATCTCTTCATTTCCTTATCTTATATCCTTGATTAGATGACTGTATTAAACAAATAAGAAAACACATTTTTACTTAAATTTAACATAGAATCATTAAAAACCATTATATACAACTTGGGAACTTACTTTACCCGGATATGTCATCTTATTCCACTCATATGAACATCGACATCCACAAGACTCAGGTTTCATCATTTGCATCTACAAAAATAAAGCAAGAAATAAGGGAATTAGAGACATTAAACACATTAACATCAATATAATATCACATAAATAGAAAATTAAAATAAAGCAAGAAAAAATCTTAAAGATGTACAATTACTGCAATCAATATCAATGACCTCAGAATAATGTCTTACATAACCTTCATCTTCAAGAGTCATATCAAGTCCTAATACATCTAATGAGTGTGGGTCCTCTACTATTCTGCAAATACATTTTTCTGTTCCTTAATCCCTTGGCCTACAATTCAACTTCACTATTTTTCCCCTTAGAAAAATCCCTTTGCATTTCAGTCATTACTTGCATTTCAATGGCCAGTATTGGAGAAATCCCGCCTGAGAAAAGATCAGGCTGTGGCTTGTTGAATGCAATTTTTGGACGTCAAAGTATATGGCCTAGAAGATCTACCGAATAATTTAAATAATGCACAAAGGTTTGAATTAATAAATCAAGATCATTTTCACCATAAAGATTTGTGAAATCAGAAATTAAGGTAGAAAAAAATTCAAAATTCAAATTTCTTCATCACACAAGAAATATCAAGTAATTTCCTACTAATTGTAAATTCTAGATGTAATGTTATCCGAATTGCTGGCATGGTTAAAGATTGTATATGTACCTTATTAAAATATTTATATTTTCATTCAGCAATGCAAGAACACAATAACCTAGAAGCAAAACCCGACAACAAAAATAAGAATTTCAGGCCTCCATTCAGTGATATGTGAATACCATCAACAACCATTTATCCATGTACAAAAAGGTCCCGTGTCTCAAGACCCAAATAATTAGACATCTAACACAAATAAGAAATATTGTTATTTTCCAAACGTAATCAAAGAAATAAGCTATTACCTTGAGTAAATCAGGAAATCACGTTCGTTGATATTGATTTATTCCATTCCCTTTGCTTATAGATAAAAAATGCTCCTGACCCAGCACCAAAATTAACAGATGCTGGTTTGTAATCTGATTTCAACCCGTAAAGGAGATTGATTGAATGGAGAAGGGGAAGAAAATGGTTTTGGCAAAAAGGAAAAAAAGGGGTTGGCCTGCAACAGAGGTGGCAATCGAGTCGAGCGGCTCGTCGGCTTGACAAAAGACGAGCCCGAGTTTTGACGAGCAGTTCATGGACAAGCCTGACGAGCACGAACCATGCTCATGATGATGTCACTGCTTGTGTGCTATAGATTTGCTAATGTAAAAAATAACAATATTTTTTATATTAAATAAAATTATTTTTATTATATTATATTTATTTATTATTGAGCATGCGAATTAAAATGTTCATGATCGCTTGTGTGCTATAGTTTTACTGATTTATTAAATAAAATTATTTTTATTGTACTGCATTTATTTATTATTGAGCATGCGAATTAAAATGTCTATGATCACTTGTGATAATATAAATTGGGTACTTGCGATGAGAAATACAGTGTGATACAACTTATATTTTGAGCATAAATAATTTATTCACTACCAATGTATAAGGGTTGATACCTTATATCGGAAGGTTCCGATTCACTTTTCCGGTTTGTGATTTGTCCTTATCACATAAATAGTTAAAAGTGACACTATTACACTTGGAATATATTGAACGGATTACGTGTCGAGTTTAATTCTATAGCATGATCATGCGGAGAATTAAATTTCAGTTGATCACCGTGTATTTAATCTAAATCCTTTGATAGAGTTATATATATCTTTTCGTGATTTTCATGGTTTTTTGATTCAACAATGAATGAGATCAATTTGATTGGTCAAATATCTCGATGAGTTGAAAATTTGAAAATGAGCAAAGTAGATAATATGAATTCGTGTCGAAAACTACCGCCCTAAAAAATGAGTAGAGTGACTATTTAAGTATTTTCTGTTGAACGGTTAAAATCTAAGCTCAATGTTTAGCGATTGCTAAATTTCGACATCTGTGATTTGTTCACATGACCATTGAGGAAAGTGTTACAGATTTATTAACTTCTGTGATCTTATATATTCCGATAGTTCAGTCTTTTGCCTTTAGTAAAAAAAGCAAAGACTAATAATTAGATTGGGTGGTCTAGAATTTACTAGACATGATTTATATATATATATATGTCCGATCAGATCCATGTGGTAGCTCTATGAAGTATTTGAACTTAATTACGGTAATGATAATAGTTGTGGACTTAATTGTAATTGCAATAAATTTTTTACTTACTTATAATTATTATAAGAGTTGGAAACTTAATTGTAATTGAAGTTCTAAGAATACACATGTAATTAAATGTAAACTAATTGGATTTGGACTTTAATTAAAACTCATACTTGAATTTTAATTAAAACTCCTATTTCATATTGGAATTATTATCTATATGGATTGGAACATCTTTATCTCTATTAATAGAGACTAGATCAATATAAAAATCCTACAACAATCAAAACACATAATTTCATAGTATTCAAATTCGGAGAGGAAGAAAAAGTGAGAAAAATCGTATTTTCTTATTGTTCAAAATTAGTTTCTTGATTTAATTAGAAAAAGGTGCCCACACATCAGTGTAGTCTTGACTTTTTAGAAAACCATAGAAGACTTGGAGATTTGAAACATCAAGTTTTTGCAATTAAAAGTTGGAAGCTCGTGATCCAAAAAAGTAAAAGTTCGTGATTCAGAACTAATTCAACAATTAATCATTGAATTTAGGTAAAAATTTGAATCATTTATTCTTAATATAACATACATGTGAACATCTGGACAATCATCTTTATTGAATTAAATTTTTTTTTTATAATTTTTGGATAATTCTGCTTCTGCATTCCAAAAATTGGTGTCATAGCGATCTAGATCGTTTTCGTGTTTGTTATTTCTAAATCTTGATTGCATGATCTAGTCATGCGATGTCTAAGAATATTCTATTATCTGATGATTGAATGATTTTAAACTGTGATCCAATTATTTGTGGTCAGTTTTTGATGTAATTCGTTATTTCGAGTCTATAATAAGATACGTGAATTATGACTCTATCATCTTAATTTAATTTAATTTTCTTTTCAATTAGATTCAAAATTGTAAGCCTACGGGACATAAGAATTATGTATTTCTTGTAATTTTTTGATCTTGTAAATTTATTGAAGATTGAAGACCTAGAAGATATGACGAAGAAGATCAAAAAATTACAAACAAAAAAATCTACATGCACGGCAGCAGTTGAATTCATGTTGACTTTTGGTCCAGGTTCTTTTTGCGAATCAGGCCGGATCAGGATAAGTCGAATTCGAAATTAATTAATTTTTTTCATGGTAGTGGACCCCTATTGCTGTTGTTGGATCTTTGGAGACTAAAGATTTAGATTAAATATTGGACCTGGGTCCAATTAGTTTTTTTTTTTAATTTAATTCTTGAATCGTTTTTGGGCCACAAATAATTGTTAATTTATCGCTTATGAATGCTTTAAATTATTGTTTGAAATATTATCGTTCTAGAAATCATGACATATATATTTATTTGTGACGTCGCTCGTGATACTATGAATAGGATGCATAACATTAAAACCCGATTTTTCCTTAATTAATTTAATTTAAATTACTTTTTTAGATGAAAAAGTCATAATAATTGAACTGTATTTTAACATGATTAATGTGAACAGTTGGTAATTATTCAAAATTAAGATCCATTAATATAAAAATATTGAGTGGGAGAGGGTGTTTATTTAAATAAAAACGCATGGTCTCCTTGGGTCAATCCACAAGCAAAGTACATGTTTGCCTCATGTCGGTATTGCAACAGACTCCCTATATGAGGGCAGCGTTGTACGAGTTATTTGATTGGATTTCTTTATGATAAGATAGTCTAGATAGAATATAATTTGTGATCGTCCTATAGATAGCGAAATTATTTTCAAATATTTAAAGATTGAGAAAGATTATATGCTTGCGTCTGAATTATCTACGAACCTCTTGTAGAAGCTTTTGTTTATAATTTTGGTGACCAAATAAAATAATATCGTGCTTAATATAGACATTTGTTGTCAAATATAATTTGTCTAATGGGAGGGTCTCACCTTGATCAGTGGACACATTGGCATTTTCCTATAGAGAGGCATGTTGGATCATATGGATCGAGTTATCGTTGCACTATTGTAGTTAGATAGATCTACATATGCATTCATGCATTATATGCTAAATTATCATTCCCTACTCAATTTTAATATGCAATAAATGATTATTTTTTAGCAAAATGTCTTTTAGCGCATTTTCCGTTATTCTAAAACAAAACCAACTGGTCGAGGATAATTATATGGAATGGACATGTAATTTGATGTTTGTGTTTGTTACCAAAAAACATGATTTTGTGCTCGAGAAGGAATGCCCTAAAAAACCTACTGAGACAACATGCAAAGCCAAGAGGGCTGCATATGATAAGTAGATCACAACTGACAAGATGGCTCGTTGTTATATCTTGGCATTAATGTCAAACGTGTTACAACAAAAGCTTGAAAATTATAAGACCTCTTATGATATACTAGAAAGCCTGATGAGCATGTTTGGACATCAAAGTAGAAGGGTTCGTTTTGAGGCCGTCATACCTTGTACGTCCGCATGAAACTCAGAATGCCTATGAAGGATCATATGTTGACTATGATTGCACCTTCAACATGGCAGAGAATTTGGGTGCAACCAATATCAGGAAACTCAAGTTGATATGGTATTGAATTTTTTATCTGCTATGTTTTCCCAGTTTACTATGGACTATTACTTGCACAAAATGGATATGCAATTGCCTGAGTTGATGCATGACTTGCAAAATGTGGAAAATGGTTTTAAGAGTAAGAATGGACATGCTCATGTGGCAATTGCTAGCTCTTCTAGTTCCACGCCAAAAGGCAGAGTTGGAAAGAAGAGTAAGAGATCTAACAAGACGCCAGACAGCAACAAAAACCCCAAATTAGATGGAACGTCGAAAGGCAAGTGTTTCCACTATGGTCGCAAATGAAAGTGTTCAAATTTGTAAAGAAAATCAAATTAGGCAGAGACAAGAATAACATATTCTAGCATACCATTTGACAATATTTCTATTACAAATGCAATATACAAGAATGCATGACGTTTTGTAAATACTTAAATATTCACGTAAAGCATAACGATATATTTCTATCCCCTATTGGACCCTACGATGATTTATACCTTGTTGAGCTTATTTCCCTTCTTTCGAATGCATAAAATAAACCACCACACTCATATAACTATTGTCCATATAATTGTAGAGAAAAAGTAATGTATATAAATCATTCAACATTCATCAAATGTATTTAAATATCAAATTGCGAAATAGAAATTAAAATATCACAATGCGAGGTTCATCGTTCACCTAGTACATAAAAAGTCTTGTCTAACATGGATAAAATAAAAAAACAATAAAAATAATAAAATGAAGACATCACCAAAAACTTGAATTAAATCTTGAAATCTTGAAGCTTGAAGTGAAAATCTTTGTTCTTCCCTTAGCTCTCCAATGTGTTTTTCTCTCCAAAAAGGCGTAAAAACCTAGTTCTGGATGAGTTTAGGGTTAAATAGGTCGTCAAAATACCCTACCATAAGAGATGGCTTGAATAAGGAAATCAGAAAATTTGCACTCAGAAAAAACCATATGACAGCATGGTTATAAAAATTTTGCACTGTTTATCTCTTGTTGATGCTTGGGCGACTGCATGAGCTTTCTGCCATGCGACTACATGGTAGAAATTTTTTTCCATTTGCTTCACTTTGGTCCCCAAGTTTGTTTCATCTACCTTTTTGCCCTGCTTCCTTCTCCCTCTTCTTCTAACATTCCATGACATAACAATGTGTTACTTAGCTCAATTCTATGCTTGATTTGCCATTCGGGTCATCTTTTGAATAATTGCATTTTGGTCCCCAAAGTTTCATTTTCTTCCAATTTGATCATTTTTACTCGCTTTTGCATACTCTTCATTCCATCCATCAATGAACTCCTACAAACACAAATTATATTGAATTAAGCCATATTTCAACATATACATCAACACTTTTCCATGTTTTGTGACCTAAATAAGTGTGCAAAACGCACTTATTAGCTGGAATGAGTAGTAATCTTGGAGTTGCAGGGTTTACAACAGCTAGTAGAACTAGGTTGGAATTGAACTGTAACTCACATTGTTTATAGTAGAGGTAACTTGATTGATCCCGAAATTTTTACCCAGTTGGGTTTCTCCATCATCATATTAGTGTTATTTATTGCTTTCCATATTACAAACCGTGGCATTCAAACACAGGATAATTGAGTTGTTTGTTTAACCATCTAGAACCAAATTAAAAGTAACTTGTTGTTTTAATTAGTATAATTCCGTGAGTAAGGTCGAACTTAGTTAGTAAACTACGCGTTTTTCAATGATAATGTTCCAGTTGTTTCTAGCAGTGATGCTATTTAAGTTCCAGATACAAGTTCGCTAGTTTTCGACTCCTCTCCAGCTGAAATTGTCCTAAGAATGTCTACTAGTTTCAAAATCTCCTTCTTATCTAAGGAAACCTCATTGTAACTTACTATCTCATGATAAATTGACCTCGTGTACTACTTCATACCCTTTGTCCAAGTACATATCCTATAGTTCTTTGTCTGATTCTCACAAGAACTTTGTTTTAACTGTTTTCTATCAATTTGAAACTTAATTTTATCATCAAGCTATGCAGTTTCCACAATTTGAGGACTGCCATAACAACTGAATTAGATTCTATGGAGTTCAATAAAACTTGGTGAGTCACTTTGTTACCTATAGGAAAGCATTCTGTTGGTTGTAAATGGATTTACAAAATTAAATCTAAATTCGATGGTACCATTGAAAGACAAAAAAGTCAGGTTAGTTACTAAATGTTGTACTCAGTAAGAAGGATTAGATTTTGCTGAGACTTTCTCTTGTAGCCAAACTGGTTACTATTAAAATCTTATTGACTCTTGCTTCTAGTAAAAAAATGGCATTTGGTGCAACTTAATGTGGATAATACCTTTCTTAACAGGGATTTTTTTTTTTGAAGAAATGTATCTTCCTCTAGTTATGCTAAACAAGGGGAGAATATTAAATAGGGGAAAAGACTAGTTTGTAAACTTCATAAACCAATCTATTGTCTCAAGGCAATGGTACTCCAAGTTTTCTCAAGCTTATATTCAATTTTGTTTTATTTAGTCCAATACAGATTACTCTGTGTTTGCTAAAGGATCTGGTTATACATTTGTTGCTTTATAGGTCTATGTGGATGATATCCTCGTCAGTGGACCAAACAATCAAGTAATATATTCTTTGAAGTCTTTTATCCATACACAATTTAAACTCAAGGACTTGGGACGTCTTGAAGTACTTTCTTGGCCTTGAATCATTTAATCTGTCAAGGGCTATGGGCGGATACAGTGGTGGGCTACACTGGGCTGTAGCCCAGTGTAGTCCAAGCCCAGATGCATTAAAATTATAGGTAAATTGGTTGTATCCCACTCTTCAAGCCCAGTGGGATTTAGCTGAGTAGACCAATTGAAAACCCAATTAATTCCTAAAGACCCAAACCTTTTCACGTTTCACACATATTTTTTCATTTTCGATTTTTCCCCCAAACCCAAACCCTTTCCATTTCGACGACGACGACGGCATTTCCATTTCACCTTCTCTCTCAGCCATTCAGCCTTAAAAATTTCAGACCACCGTCGTCAGCCAAAGTCTTCTTCTTCAGTAGAATCAGCACTGTTTAAGCCTTGAGGTTTCAGATTCTCAGAACTTTCAGTTTTTGAATTTCACTATCGGAGACTCGAACTCCTTCACCACTTCACGACTTCACTATTCTTTAGTAACAGCAACACCGATTCACTTCTTTGTTCAGTGACCAATGTTCACCTTCTACAACAATCGCCAATCAGCCGCTGACCCTTCAAGTAATTGAAAAATGAAAATTCTTTCTCTCAGTACTACAATTTTATTTTATGATTTTCATTTATGAATGATATTCTTTAGCTATTTTTGAAATTGTTTTGGACTCTAATTGCTTGTTCAATTTATTTATTTTTGTAAACTTTTACTCAATTTGAAGTATTTTAATGATTTTTATTTAATTGTGATTGAGAGAAAATTGTGGATAAAAGTTTTGATTTAGTCATTTACTCATTTAGCTATGATTCTTATTTGTTCACGTGATGTTGTGATGATAGACATTTGGAATTGTCAATAGGCCATAATTGTTATTGGAAAATTGTCAATACTTGACAAAATTGGGTGTTGATGGATATGTATATCTTTGTATGTAGAAGTAGAGATAATCGTGCTAAATTTTCTAGTTTTGTCTTGGTGAAGATGCTTGAATGACGTATTAAAGATTGTTAGGAAATGTTAGTTTGGGAATTTAGCCATGTTAAGTTTTCAAAATGAGAGCTCTATGCTTATGACATATGATATAATGATAAGAATTTATAAGATATTGAAGTATTTTGATATTTATGCTTTTAAATTTAATATGGAAGAAGATCGACATTCTTCCAAGAAAGGAAGAACCTTGTTATCTTTCTTTTCAAAGAGTAACAAACATCATGATACTCCAATTCCTATGGCGACCACTCCAAATCCAGTTTTATCTCCGAAGTTGAACGACCTTCATCTTCTAATTTTAATATGGAACCATCTAATTCTATTGAACGGGGCCCAGGAAAAAGAAAGCAAATATGTGAACATCCATTTAATGAATGCGATCAGATTATGTGAGCCTATCTAAATGCTGGACCCTATCAACCAAAACTTTTGGACTATCAGAGTAAAGAATGTGGAAAGCAGAAACGTCGATTTCAGGAGCGTTAGTACAATTAGTTTCCTTGGTTGGAATATTCACCTTCAACACATAAGGCATATTGTTTTTATTGCTTCATTTTTCTCAATGATAGTGCTCCACCTAATATTTCATCGTTGGTTACCGTTGGATTTGATAGTTGGAAGAGGGTTAACGAAGGAAGTAAATGTGCATTTCTTATTCATATTGGTACAACATCTTCATCGTATCATAATGGTTGTAAGAGAAGAGCTGAAGATCTAATTATACCAACTCAACATGTTAACAAAGTAATGCATTCTTTATCAATTGAGGAAAAAAATAAAAATCATTTGAGTCTAAAGACCACTATTATGAGTGTTAAGTGGTTGGCACTTCAAGGTTGTTCCTTTAGAGGCCATGACGAATCTCCATCTTCAATGAATCGTGGGAATTTCGTTGAAATAGTGGATGCATTTGGAAAATGAATACGAAAGTAGGAAAAGTTGTGTTAGGTAATGCTCCAAAAAATGCTACATATACATCTCCAGACATTCAAAAAGAAGTTTTAAACATTATGGCCAATAAAGTACGACAAAGAATTCGTGACGAAGTTGGGGATGCAAGGTTTTGTATTCTTGTTGACGAAGCACGGGATAAATCTTCACGAGAACAAATGACCATTGTCTTGAGATTTGTGACTAGTAATGGAATTTTGACAAAACATTTTTTTATAATCAAAAGTGTTAGTAACACTACCTCATTAAATCTTAAGAATCAGATTTCTGATGTTCTTGTCTGTTTCAACCTTCAAGTGCAAAACATGAGAGGTCAAAGGTATGACGATTCTAATAATATGCATGGTTCTTGGAATAGATTGTATGCATTATTTCTTAGAGATTGTCCATATGCATACTATGTCCATTGTTTTGCACACCGTTTACAACTCACATTGGTTTCTACATCTAGGGATGTCTCAAATATTAATTTATTTTTTTCTCATTTGGACGGTGTTATTAATATGATTACATCATCTTCTAAGCGTATTAATGAGTTGAAAAGTGCCCAAAGAAAAGAAAAGAAATTGAGCATTTGTTGAAAATTGGAGAATGAGAGTCAGGAAGTGGGGCTAATCAGATTGGTAATTTGCAACAAGCTGAAGGTACTAATTGATCTTCTCATTATAGCTCTGTGAAGAGTTTGATTGATATGTATGCTGCAATTTGCAAGGTGCTTGAGTATCTTAGTGATCATTCTCCAAATGTAAGATCTCGGTTCGAAGCTGGTCGTGTATACAAACATGACAACATTTGAATTGTATTTATCTTGCATTTAATGTGTAGAATATTAGCAATTACGGATGTACTTTGTCAGACCCTTCAAAAGAAAACTCAAGACATCTTAACTGCTATAAGATTTGTCAATACTACAAAAAGTATCCTTCAAGCATTGAGAGAAGATGGTTGGGAAGAATTTCTTTAAGATGTGAACTTTTTTTTTTGTAGAGAAAATGATATACATATACCTGACTTTGATGGTTCGTTCATGGTTGATCATTCTCGTGGTCGTAAGTATCCTACCATTGAACATCATTACCACTTTGATATCTTCAATACAGCCATAGATTTTCAAATATGGAGTTAGATACAAGATTTAATGAGATATCATTAGAACTCCTTTCTCTCAGTACGGCTTTGGATCCAAAAAATTCGTTTGAATCATTTAATGTGGATAATATTTACAAGCTTGCAAAGAAGTTTTATCCTGAAGATTTTACGCAGCAAGATATTTATTGTTTGAAAATTGAGTAGCAACATTTTCAGAATGATGTGATTTCTGAGCCTCGGTTTCAAGTGCCTACACTTTCTGATTTATGTCGAGAATTGATTGCAAGTAGAAGGTCGGAGAGTTACGTCATTTTGAGTAAGTTGATTTATTTAGTACTTACACTACCAGTTTCAACAACGACTGTGGACCGAGCATTTTCAGCAATAAAACATGTGAAGACGAAAATTCTTAACAAAATGAATAATGGTTTTCTAACCGATTGTTTAATACTAAACATTGAACGAGAATTTAGTATGAATTTAGATCTAGATTCTATTATAGATGAATTTTATGTTATAAAACATTATCGGGTACAACTGTAATATGTAACATTATATTACAATTTTTCTTGTTATACATATATATATTTATTTTTTTATTCATACATTAAATTTTAAAAAAATTTGTCCCCAATACCATTCATTCTTGGCTCCCCCCTTGTCAAGGGCATTGTGTTATCTCAGATGCATTATACTCTGCAAGTTCTTAAAGATACTGGATATGTGGCTTGTAAGCCCACTTCTTTTCCTAAGGATCCTAAGGTTCAATTGAGTGCTCGTGATTTTAATATTCTCTCAGATATTTCTCAATATAGGAGACTTGGTGGTCGTCTTCTTTTCCTTACATTTTCTCGGCCAGATATCATTTTTGCCATTCATAAACTAAGTCAAATTCTGGCTCAACCTCATTCGCCTCATTTGAAAGTTTTGCATCACCTCTTACGTTATCTTAAATCCAATCCTTGTTATGTTCTTCTCTTCCTCATCCTCTCTTCAGTTAAGGGTTTTTTCAGATGCAACTTCATCTTCTATTCATTTAAAAGCATTTTCTGATGCTGACTGGGGCTCTTGTTTGGACACCAAGAAGTCTGTAACTATTTTTTTCTTTTATCTATATTGGTAATTGTCTTGTCCCTTGGAAGACTAAGAAGCAGACTACAGTTTTTCGTTCCTCTGTCGAAGTTGAATATAGAGCTTTAGCTTCTATTGTCTGTGAATTGGTTAGGATACAACAGTTATTGAACGATTTCAAATGGATATTTCCTCTCCTTCTCTTTTGTTCTGTTACAATGAAGCTGAAATTCACATTGCTTCTAATCCTATTTTTCACAAGGGATTAAACATATCAAGATCGAATGTCATTTTATTCGTGATAAGGTCACTAAAGGTTTTGGCAAGCTCGTGTCTATTCGAACGCAATATCAACTTGCGGATACTTTTACCCAAACTCTTCTTCTTCTACATTGTTTCCTCTTTTATTCAAGATGACTGTAAAGGACATTCACAGTCCATCTTGAGGGGCAATATTAGATCATTGTAACTAATTGTGTGATTGACTATGTTAGTTAACAGTTAGTAGTTAGTGTTGAGCTGGCTTTGTAACTAAATCTGTAATGATAGTCTATTTATACAACCTTTCATGGTAATAGGTAACGCACTGATTAATTATACAGGAGATGATTCTTTCTTCTAGCTGCTCCTTCTAAGCTTCAAAGTTGATTCTCTCCTCTCTTTTCTTCACTTTTCCATAAATGAAAGTAAAATAAATGGGAACTTGCTTTGTATTAACGGTGCTACCAATTTTGGTCAAGGCTCGTTAATATGATGTTTATATTCAAGTACATACGCAAAAAATGGTGAATCAATTAATGAATCAGTTGGGAAAACATTGGTAATAATGTTGCTTTTCATATTTATTTGGTCATTCAAACTTTACATTTGTATAACTTTAACCTATTAATGTATTTCGTGATATTAGGAAAAAGTAAAAGCATTTTCAAAAATAGTTACATCTCCAAGCAAACACTCTCTCAAAGATCATGGTTTACAAGAGTACTTGGTTCATAACGTCGAGGATGGGTAGAGGTCTTGGTTTCGTTGCTACTCCTTGAAAGTTGAATGCTTTGGAGCATAATCATAACTTGCAAACTCAAGTCCAAAAGTTGAGAGATGAAATTAAAGAATTAAAAACTTTGTTTCAAGTGAAGAGTAAAAGTGTTGAACAAGAAGATAAGTGAAAAACTAGAATTAGTGAATGTTATTTTGTATTATATATACTTTTCTATATTCAAAATAATAAATTGTACAATTGGATATGGACTTTATAGCCTAGAGATAGAAACTTGAATGATTTAGATAACCTTCAAAATAAAAAATAAAAAATGCAAAATGTCATATTGGTTTAGGAGTTTACGTTGTTACAAAAGGTGAAATAGCATCAACATATTCAAGTAAGCTAATGCATCATGTACTCCTTGGTAATGAATGTGGAGGAGATTGGGTTAATGAAGTGACTGATAGTGTCACGCTGTCAACTTTTTTTCTTGAAGATGAAATAGGAAGTACAATTGCATGGTCAATTAAGTTCATCAAAGTGGATTAGTGGTAATCACCATAAAGGTATGCTTCACTTCTTTTTTTATTTTATTTCTATTTTTATTTACATTCATTGAGATTTGAATATGAGGTTATCTTTAAAATCACGTACTTGATGGATGATTTACTTTCGATTTGCACACTTACTCTAAATTTATTAATTATACCCTTTTTTATTTAAGTGATGTCAAGAATTTTGTAAACTTTGATATGGATCAAATATTTTGTGACATTTTTATCATTTTTTTTTTTTTGAATTAGTAGTCGATAATTTTGGCATATTGGTATCTAACTTTTTTGAGTAAGCTAATGATGTTTTTAGAATTATTTAGAGGAACTCTACATTTTGGAATATTGTGTTGATCCATACTCAAATATTTTTATTTATTGAAATTATTGAAAACCTGATTATATTATGTGTATAATTTTTTTTTTTTTTTTTGTAATTACTATAGGTTTGTCAATAATCAAATAAATAAAAGAAATTTAAAAAAAACTAAATTGACATTTACAACGTTCCATAATGCATGCCGTTAAATAATTACATACTTGTTTACGGCGTTCATGTGGAAGCCATAGAAAGTATGTCACTTTTTATGACACGTATTAAGGAACTTATAAAAAGAATAAGTGTAATTAACAACATCCCTTAAGGCACACCATAAAAGTAGCATACTTTTTAAGACGTGTA
The DNA here is from genome assembly GCA_019097785.1 of Fraxinus excelsior. NCBI lineage: Eukaryota > Viridiplantae > Streptophyta > Magnoliopsida > Lamiales > Oleaceae > Fraxinus > Fraxinus excelsior. The sequence continues at coordinate 35,570,950 of CM032630.1, forward strand.
CATGAATGTCATAAAAAGGAATAACATCGTCCATAAAGATATGCCGTAAAAAGGTGATATACTTTTTTATGACGTGCTCTTGAACGTCGTAAAAATTATTGATAGCGTTCTTTTATGGTATGCTTTGCACACCGACACTTTTTATGGCATTTAGTCGGACATTGTAAAGACTTTTATAGCAAACAGTGCATGTCTTAGAAAGTGAACTTTGTTGCGGTGAATCTTTTTTACATAGTTTTATTCTTGATAGCAAATTGGCAATGGGGTTCAAGTAGCCTTGTGGCCCAACTTTTCTAAAAATGTTGATGTTGGCCTAGCGGCCATCGTTTCTAGTTTGTTGATCTAGAGCAAGTCCATGATGGGATAGCCCAAATAATGAAGCCTATTGTTATGAAGGTGGTCTTGACCCATTATTTGTTGTAAAAGTAGAAATAATTAGAAAATGAAAAATTAGAAACTGGGAAATCGAATCCAAAGTTCGTCAACCAAAGAAACTTTGTACTTTGAAAAATGTAACAATATATTTATTTCTAAACATCTCATTTGAAAAAGGAAGGAGAGTGATAATAAGCCTCCGTTTGGTTCCATTATTCGGTATTATAATTTTTTATAGAATAGATGATTAAAAATAAAGAATTATTATTATTATTATTATTTTATTAAAGATAGAAAAATATATTATAATTTAATGAGATCAAATGGGGGTAATTTAACACACTATAAAAAGTATAGTTGCCAGTGAGCCCACATACTTACTAGTTCCCCCCCCCCCCCCCCCCCCCCCCAACTTCTTTTACACGGATTATAAAGGTTTATAATTATTTACACGTTGATGATATATCATTATATTAAAATTTAACTCATTTTCTTCTCTCGTTTTTTTTCCTCTTTCTCTCAATTCACAATTGTTTTTTTTTTTTTCCCCTTCCTTGTACATCAGTTTGTTGAAAAACAAAAAAAAAAAAAAATTGTACAAGTAACATTACGATTTATCGAAATAAAAAAACATAGAAAGAAGAAATACAGAAGATTTGATTTTGATCATGCATTGGAAAGACCCAGGAAAGAGACCCAGGTAAATACAAGTAACATTACGAGTCTCGGGAACATGCTGTCATTTTTAGTCTCTTAAATTAATGAAATTACACATTAATTTACCAAATTCCGTTGAAACTTCACACAAAGACACAGGAAAGAGACGTTGTTACACTTATCAAGTTCCATTGCCATTTTGTTTGTATGCTTGGAATTATTGCCATTTTGTCTGTATGCTTGGAATAAAGTCTTTATTAGGTTGTTACACTCATCAAGTTCCAGCAGCATCTAATTATTATTTTTACTTTCTGATCTGAAGAGTTTTGAAGACTTAGGTTATTTCCTCATTTGCAATTATTCATGGAGTGGGTGAAAAGAAGGATAAGGTTCTTGAAAAGGAGGAATGAGAAATTGAAATTATCGCCTTGGTATATTGAAAATGGAGGCAAGGTGTTAGAAGGGCTTATTGCTTTCTCTAATGGTAAGTATAATATTCCTTATCGCATCTTTACCGTTGAAGAACTTAATAAAGCAACAAACGTCGATTTCCCTGGTCTAAGTGAAGATGATTCCAGATCCGTTATGCGGGATGGAACTGGCAATTACTTCAGCGGCGTTTTTTCGCGACGGTCTATTCTGGTGAAGAAGTCCCATTTTTATGGTAACGAAGACAAATTGGCGTCCTATGCTGTCAACAACATAGTAGTCACGGTGTTGATGAACCACCACAAAAATGTTTTGAAGGTCTTGGGTTGCTGCTTAGATTTGGAAATTCCTGCTATTATCTATGAAATCGGGATCAATTATGGACTTCTGCATGGCCTTCTATATAGAAAGAAAGAAGGGGATAATATTGGTAGATCACACTCTTGGAGTAATTGGGATAATATTGGTAGATCACTCTCTTGGAGTAATCGACTAAAAATTGCAAGAGACGTTGCAAATGCTCTTGTTTATCTTCATACTGCATTTCCCACACCTATCATCCATAGAGATCTAAGCACCAAAAACATTCTCATAGACAGTAATGGTGTTGCTAAGCTTGTCGATTTCTCGTTCTGCGTAGCATTGCCTCGAGGAGAATCACAGGTGCAAGTAGATACTGTTGTACAGACGACATATTTTCTTGATTTCGAATATTTGGAAACAGGCATTATCACAGAGAAGGTCGATGTCTACATGTTTGGAATTATTCTCCTTGAACTCTTAACTGGTCATGGCCTTTTCAAAGTAGATGATAAATATAATCCTTTAGTGAAGTATGTAAAACACCACGTTGACAAGAACGAGTTGAGTAAAATTTTGGACCCAAAAGTTTTAGAGGAGAAAGGCGAAATAGAGCATCAATTGCAGGCTTTCTCGAGACTTGCTTTGAGATGTACTGTTGAAAGAGGAGCAGATAGGCCATACATAATCGATGTGGCAAAAGAACTAGTAAAAATTCAGCGGTCTGTCCATCCAATTTAGCCCACTCAAAGGAGCAGCAGATAAACCACATCGTCAAAGATATTATGTTGTTGGGTAAAACAGTTTCTAGATTGTGTGTTAAGTTGTTAATTTGTTGGGTAAAGCACTTCATGAAACTTAGGCTATGTTTGATATGCATTAAATTCCTTGAAACTTGGAATTTCTTTTCCATTTCCCACCAAATGTGTTGTTTGATGTGCCAAAAATTGCTTGGAAAATGTTTTCTGCTCCCAAGGCTCACGCACCTATTTTCATGATTTTTGGGGTGGGATTTGATTTTCCAATTGATTGCACGTATTTTTATTTTATTTTTTTGTTCTTTTTTTAGTAATGGAAACAAATTTCATAACCAAGTGTAAAAAAAAATTACTTTCATGGACAATTTTGATGCAAACGAACACTAAATTTTGATTAAAAAATGATTTTTTAGGAAACATATATTTTTTTTTTTTTTACTTTTTAGCAATGGAAACAAATTTTATAATCAAGTATGGAAAAAATTATCACTTTAATGGACAATTTTGATGCAAACGAAGGTCAAACGAACACAAAATTTAAAAATTTTCCAAGTGAAAAATTATATCAATCATACACACTTAATTAACAATTCCCTAGAAAACATTTTCTAGACAATTACTTTCCCTGGAATTCATTTTTTTCCACCCTCGTAATCAAACGTACCCTTAATGATTTTCCTTTATGGAAGTGTTGTCTATAACAATGGTTTATGATGATATTTTTTTTATAATAATGCATATATTTTGGAAATATAGAAGAGGGTATGATTAGATGGAAGCAACGGCCAAATAATGAACAAAATAAAGACGAAATTCAAGTTTAAAGAACAAAATATGAGAGGTTGGATACGAAAAGCTAGATGCTTTCTTGTACTATTGCTCAAAGGTTGGGGATCCCAGGTCTTTCAAATTTATATTTGATGTATCATTTAAACCTTACAAGAACATATTTAGATAGTAGAGAGAAGGCTGATATATCTATTCTATATAGAGACTCTAGTTCAGGTCATTCAAGCATGATAATAGTAACCGACTAATTGTGACTAAAATGCCCTATGTAGTTGAATGCATTTAAACCTCCAAGAAAAAAAAAAAATGTCATCCTTAATTTGTTAAATTGATTGCTTGTATCTTGGAATGCTCAACTATGTCGTTTATGCGAAAGAAATGTGTCTAAAAATCACTCAATCAAAACACTTCCAAATATCAGTGTAAACAATTCATATCGTTATGAAATTAAAAAATTCTGAAATCCGCTTCATCAAGCGGTTTGTGCTTTCCTAGAATCATTGTTCAAGATTGTTGGCATAAATTTATGTCCATAAGGCCAGGAAGGCACTAACTAGGTATGTAGACAGACAAACAACAGCAAACCAAAGCACTATTTATGGATTGGGGTCGAAATATGGCTTTCACTTTTAGTTCCAAATTGGTGGATGCTGCTGAATCAAGTGGGGATGACATAGGCAATAAGGAATATACTAGTAAAACTATATGGGAAAATAGAACTTCTGCACACTTTTGTTTATCCTTGAATGGTATCTAAAAAATTCAGAAAATAAGAAGAATCAAGTGTAAAAGAAAAAGATGAAAGTAGATATGCTTAAAACGAAAGATGAGATCAACATTAACATAAAAATGAAAGTACATATGCTTGTGATGTTCTAAATATCACGAGATGCATTATAAATCTTGATGAGCTCCACATATAGCCCTTGGCATTGAGCCGTAAGCAACAGCACTTAGAAAACATTATCTTGAAGTTTTATGACTACCCAAAATCCAATCTAACTTGCTCAAAAGTGTACAATAGTCCACCAATTCAAGACACAAAAACTCAGGTACTGGCCATTTCTGACTCACCAGAATCGACCTTGTTAGTGTCAATAGGAGCCAAGATCAGATCATCCACAAGCTTTCCCCAAGCCTTCAGCAAATTAGGAGAAAACTTCTTATTCATAGTTCGAATCATTGCTTTCACCTCGTCTGTACGTATGTCCATTCTTGGCCAGCCCTTCTGCTAAATACTTCAAAGTATTAAAATCCGGAATCTTGTGCAACTTCACACTTTTTTTAAACACCTTATACCTTGTCACATATCGCCCTTGCTCGCACAAATGAAACACCAACGTCCTGAAAGTAGTCGTATTTGGATTACAGCCTTTAGACCCCAACTCATCATATACCTTCTTTGCTTCATCCATCATACCATTTTTACAATAGCACGTCATCAAGTAGTTATGACTAATAACATCGGGTTTTATCCCAGCATTACTCACTTCATCAATTAACCTCTTAACCCCCTCTACCTTACCGCCATGAATATGCATAAGCCAAACATTATACACCCCAACATCAGGAACACAACCCCTTTTCGTTAATCTTTCATCCCAAAACCTCTCGGCCTCCTCACTCCTTCCCTTCTTGTACAACCCTATGTAAAATTTTGAGGTGAAAGTGACCGGAGTAACCTCAATCCCCTTCTCCTCCATCTCACTCAACTTCTCTATTGCCATTTCAAGCGACCCCATCTTGCAATATGCTTTAATCAATACGCTTTACATATGCAATTTCAACATTGAATTCAAGACTGATCCGATAATGTAGTCCCCCATCCTAAAGTGAATTGTATGTATCCGACATGTCACGTGGTGTTGAGAAACTAGGCTAGTTAGAAGAGAACTAAGTGCCTTAGACATTTAAATCATCATTGGCATTAAAGGCACCAAAACAAGAGATAGCATCAGTCATCAGAATAGCCTCAGAGGGTCAACTCATCACAGGCCATTTTGGGAAAAAAAAAAGGACCAGCTACCAGAAAAAGAGCCAACTCTACCTTTCACCAATTTAGTATTGTACAGTAATCAAGAACATAGGCAACCGTTGCATATAACACTATATATGCCATCCTATTCTTTCATTTGTAAATCAGAGCACATAATATACATTTTGTTCATCATATTTACTTTATGAAATTCTACATGGTATCAGAGCAGATCAAAAATCTGTAAGGGACAAAGTCAAAAAAAAAAGCATGTCTCAGCACACCGAGAATACCAAACTCACAGCCATTGTTCTCAATGGCAACAAAAATTTTATTCCATGGTCCAGGTCAGTGACACTAGGTCTCAGTGGCAAAGGGAAACTTCAATTTGTCACTGGAACCAAAGAAAAACCCAAACCCGTTGATCCCCAGACACCTACAGAGGCAGAAATCACCAAGATCGAAGAATGGCAAACCACAGATCATATGATAATGTCATGGTTACTGAATACTATGGAACCCCAAGTCTCCAACATGTTTATGTACTATAACTCATCCAAGGAAGTGTGGGACAAAGCCAAAAAGTTATACGGCCAGCAGAAAAATTTTGCCCATATTTTCAGTCTCAAACAAGAGATAGCAAGAATCAAACAGAGCAACCAAAACAATATGCAATTGGTGACAGAGATTGTATCGAAGTGGAAGGAACTCAACACCTACCTCCCACCAACTACAGACCCGGCAGAAATTCAAAAAAGAAATGAGCAAGATTTAATTTTTACTTATCTGGGAGCCCTAGATGCGAGCTATGAGGCCGTTCGATCCCAGATTCTGCTCTCAACAGTCATGCCTAGCTTTGACGACATAGTGGCTACAATCGAGCAAAAAGAGTCCAGGAGAATCCTCATGAACCATCAACAGTCAGAAAACTCCGAAATCAACCGAGCATTCAAAGCTCAACACCCAATTCCTAACCCTAGAGACGGGGCCAGGACGATGAAGGGAACCTCAGCCTCTGACTGGTGCGACCACTGCAAGAGAGCAGGGCACAACCACGACAGATGCTGGGTTATACACCCTCACCTCCGGCCGACTCGAAACAAAGGGGAAAGGGGGAGCTGGGGAGACGCAAGGAAGCAGAGACGATTTGGGGGTGTTAGCCAAGGAAATGAAATAGGCTGGAGTGAGGGGAAAGGAAAAGACATGGGCTGCATTCAAAGGGAACTAACGGGCCCAAATTTGGGCTGGGGCACTCAAAGGCAGGAAATGGGCTTAAACAAGAGTATTGGGCCTGAATCCATTCAACAGTCCTCAAATGAAGGAATTGGACCGTCCGAGACACCTACAGCCCAACTGGCCCAGTTAGTGACCAAGCTGAACAGTTTGTTACAACAACAAACTTCAGGTTCCGATTTCTCTAAACCTATTTTAAATTTTTCCAAAGTAGCTAATTCTTGTCAAAATACTAGTAAATGGATTATTGACTCCGGTGCCACCGACCATATGACATGGGATAAAAATAAAATTCAGAATGTAGCGCAGGTTAAAAATCTTCAACATGTAACTGTTGCGAACGGAAATAAAGTCCAAATTTGTGGCTTTGGTAAAACCAACCTCTTTACAAAAAATGTAGAAAATGTTCTATACTTACCTGATTTTAATTCAAACCTATTGTCTGTTAGTAAGATAACCCAAGATTTGAATTGTAATGTCATATTCTCACCTAATAGAGTGACCTTTCAGGATCGAGAATCAGGGAAGAAGATTGGTGAGGGATTTTTTAAAAATGGCCTTTATTATCTTGAAGAAAATTCCATTAGATGTCATATTTCACTCAGTCCGATAGATCATGACAAGTTGCTACACTGGAGATTTGGCCATCCATCCGACCAAGTTTTAAACAAACTTTTTTGTTATAAGTTAGACTCTAGCTATTGTGATGTTTGTAAGCTTGCTAAACAAACTAGGCTGCCTTTTTCCTTATCTACCCATGTATCTGAAAGATGTTTCGATTTGATCCATTCTGATGTGTGGGGCCCGACGCCCGTTGATTCTTATAATAACTTCAAATATTTTGTCACATTCATTGATGATTTTTCTCGTACCACTTGGATTTATCTGTTGAAAGGAAAACATGAAGTTTTCTCATACTTTCAAGAATTTTGTAATTTTGTTGAAAACCAATATAATGCAAAAATTAAGATTTTTAGATCAGATAATGGCACGGAATATGTTAACAGAAATTTTCTAGAATTCTTTAAATTAAAAGGTATTTTACACCAAACCACGTGTATTAATACACCTGAGCAAAACGGAGTTTCAGAAAGGAAAAATCGTCATCTTCTTGAAGTTACTAGATCACTAATCTTTCAAAGTAACGTTCCAAAAATCTATTGGTCAGACGCTGTGCTAACTGCTACATACCTTATAAATAGATTGCCTAGTGCAAGGTTAAGAAATATGAGTCCCTTAGAAATTCTTAAGGGTAGGAAAATTGACCTTGAACATATACGTGTTTTCGGCTGTATATGTTTTGTACACATAAAGAGACATGACAAACTAGATAAAAACTCGGTTAAAGTCATTTTTTTGGGATACTCTTCACAAAAAAAAGGGATATAAATGTTATGATCCAAAAAATCATAAACTCTACTTCTCACGAGATGTTTCCTTCTTTGAAAGTAAACCCTATTATCAGTCAAATGAACAAAAAAATGTACAAGGTCAACCGATTATGTTACCATCAAATAACTTTGTCTTTCCGAGGAAACGAATCATGAACAGGTTGAGAATGAGGAAGACGAACAGACTGGTGGAACGGACGCTATTTCTTCAGGGGGAGAAGAAGAGTCAAATGAGGAACCAACTCAAGAAGAAATTAGCTTAAGAAGGTCCACTCGTCAAACTCGACCTCCTGCCAAATTAAGGGATTACGTATCCCATCAGGTGATGTATCCAATTCAACAGGGTGATGTACCCCATCAGGTGATGTATCCTATTCAAAACTTTATTTCTTATAAACTGGTTTCTCCTGAATATCGGGCCTAGTTAGGTAACATATCCAAACAGACTGAACCAACCAACTTTAATGAAGCTACCCAGGACCCTATCTGGCATAAGGCTATGAAAGAAGAACTTAAAGCCTTAGAAAAAAATGACACGTGGGACATTGCCCATTTACCAAAGGGAAAAAAACCTGTATGTTGTAGATGGGTCTATAAAATCAAATACAATAGTGATGGTACAATTGAAAGGTATAAGGCTAGGTTAGTTGCCAAAGGTTTCACCCAAACCTACGGCATTGACTACCAAGAAACTTTTGCACCTGTTGCCAAAATGAGCACCATAAGATTATCTGTTGCCGTTAACTTAGGATGGAATCTATTTCAAATGGACATAAAAAATGCCTTCCTTCAAGGAATTCTGGAAGAAGAAGTTTACATGACTCTTCCTCCAGGCCATACAAATACCTCAGATCCATCGCTAGTATGTAAGCTAAAAAAATCCATCTACGGCCTAAAACAATCTCCGAGAGCTTGGTATGCCAAGCTAAGTTTTTCCCTTTTAAAAAATAATTTCATCAAAAGCACAGCTGATTCATCTATGTTTGTTAAACACTTACAAAATTCCACCACTATCATTTTAGTATATGTTGACGACATCATCATTACTGAGAATGATAATGAAGAAATTAAAAGGGTTAAACCACACTTAAAAAATGAATTTGATATCAAGGACCTTGGAAAACTGACATACTTTCTTGGAATAGAAATAGCTCACTCCAACAAAGGTCTATTTCTATCCCAAAGAAAATATGTCCTCGATTTATTAAAAGAAACTGGTAAGCTGGGAGTTAAACCAGTCGGTACCCCAATGGAAACCAATGTTAAACCTGGACCAGAAAATGGTGACCCCCTACCCGACATAGGACAATATCAAAGGTTGGTAGGAAAATTAATCTATCTTACGGTTACCAGACCTGATATTGCATTTGCTGTAAGTGTTGTAAGTCAATTTATGCATGCTCCGCGTACCAGCCACTTGAGTGCTATTGATAGGATACTAAGATATCTTAAAGGTACTCCAGGTCAAGGAATTTGGATGCGTAAAAATAACTCTAATACTGTAATTGGTTTTTCTGATGCAGATTGGGCCGGAAACTGTGATAGAAAGTCAACTACGGGTTTCTGTACCTTTGTAGGTGGCAACTTGGTCACTTGGAAAAGTAAAAAACAAAGTGTTGTAGCAAGGTCAAGTGCAGAAGCAGAGTATCGGGCCATGGCATCCACAGCAAGTGAACTAACTTGGATCAAGCAACTACTTAGAGACATGAAGACAGAGCATATAGGAACTATGCAAATGTACTGCGACAATCAAGCTGCGCGACATATTGCATCCAATCCAGTATTTCATGAGAGGACAAAACACATCGAAGTCGACTGTCACTTTGTCAGAGAAAAAGTAGAGTCGAGAGAAATAGAAACACCATTTGTTGGGAGCAAAGACCAATTGGCGGACATCTTTACAAAAGCACTCGACAAAACCAGTCATCTTAACATTCTTGGCAAGTTGGGATCAATTAATATATTCGAACTCAACTTGAGGGGGAGTGTTGAGAAACTAGGTTAGTTAGAAGAGAACTAAGTGCTTCAGACATTTAAATCATCATTGGCATTAAAGGCACCAAAACAAGAGATAGCATCAGTCATCAAAATAGCCTCAGAAGGTCAACTCATCACAGGCCATTTTGGGAAAAAAAGGACCAGCTACCAGAAAAAGAGCCAACTCTACCTTTCACCAATTTATTATTGTACAGTAATCAAGAACATAGGCAACCGTTGCATATAACACTATATATGCCATCCTATTCTTTCATTTGTAAATCAGAACACATAATATACATTTTGTTCATCATATTTACTTTATGAAATTCTACAGCTTCTCTTGGATTTTACGATTCTAAGGAACAAATATATGATGCTTTCCCATTTCAACTTTCTTCCCCAACGCCCAACAGAAGAAATAATAATTAAACAAACTATTTTCTCAAAAAAAGAAAATAAATTCAGTCCCTGACAGAAAATAGTTAATAAAGAAAATAATTATACTGACCTCGGTTCATTGTGAAGAGCTATTCTGACTGGACCGAGATGTAGTGATAGTTGAAGGTGAAGCTGATGTCGTAGTGGTGGAAGGATTTTGAGATAAATCTGAAGTAAAAATGGTGAAGTCAAAGAAAATAAGGATTATGAAAAATAATCCTAACAAGAAGATGGATCCATATTAGCCATGGATTTTGTAGCTTACGATTATCAACTCATCACCAAAGCCAAGCATGGCTTCTCTTTTTTCCCTCCCTCTCTATCTATATTAAGGAAAAAGAGCAAAAGGATTTGAGGATTAGATGACGAATTAGAGAAAATGAATGAAGGATTGACACTACAAAGAATTTAGATTGAAAGCAAAAGATCATAGAGAACAGTTTTGATGCTGACTGAATAAACTACCATTTGATTTGGGCCTGTTTGCTTCTAATTTGTTAGTCGAGTTACAAATTCATTCTTAACCTTTCAACAAAAGAATAATTTGTCCTTAAACTTTTTGACTATTATTGTACAATGAATCTGGAATGCCCGCAATTTCAATTCCATGAATCTCTAACTCCATTTGTAACTTTTCTTAGTTACAAAGAGAACCTATATATAGTGTTTTAGCTAGGGATGACAATTCGAATTGTGAAAATCGAAAATCGCAGTTAATCGAATCGAATGGGGCGAAAAAACCGAACCGATAGTGCAATGGGGCGATTATGGTTTTGATTTTAATGAACCGCTTCACTTAGGGGCGGGTATGATATTTAGCTATGGTGCACCGAACCGAACCGAACTGAACCAAACCGATTACCTGTTTAAAAAAAAAAAAGGACAATTGAGCTTTCCATTATTATTTCTCAAAATTAATTAGGCAATTTTTTTTGGGCTTCCCAAAATTCTGGCCCAATTAATATTAACTAAACCTTAACCCAATAACTCAGGCCCCAGCCCAGTAGCCCAATTCAATGTCAATATACCCTACACGTAATTAAAACCCTTACCCATGTAATTACACTCTTTATAAGACTAAACCACTTCTCTTGAATCTTCCACTCAAATCTGCCACCGACGGATGACCTAGCCAGTTTCGCCCTCACAGGTTGTCGCCCGAGTTGAAGCTAAAGCTAAAGAAATTACTTGTTCCGAGAAAGAAATGGCCGAAGACCTAATCGATCCTACTGTACAAAAGATTTCTTCGTTGCTTTCTTAATTTATTTACTGATTTCCCGATATCATAATTTATTTGGAAATCAATTCTATGGTTTTTCTTGTTGTAAGAATTCTTTTATATTCTTCTCTCCATTATTATCAATTAGTGATTTCATTATTGGGGATTGGCCTTTGGGGATTGGCCAAGTCACGTGAACTTCATTTCCAGGAATGCCTTTAGTTTGTGACTAAATTTAGGATGGATATTTATCTTCTGCTTTCTGCTTAGGCTACTAAATCGATAATTTGATTGCGTCTAAATCTTGTTTATGCGTGTAGCTATGTGCAGTGGTATCTTGTTTATGATCTTGCCTGCAGCTGCAATTATTGAACTCTAGCATTTAAATGTTAATTTGCAGATATCAACTTTTGTGACCTCTATATTCTGTTATATAACCTGAATGAAATCTATGTGGTTATGCTAAATTTTTTTGAATATTGCTCTTTTTCTTTTTGCTTTTCTTGAATAAAGAATTAGATTTGTTATGACTTAATTCTATTAGATTCTGCATTTTCCCGCACGATTTCCCTAAAATTACTGTGATTTTTATTGGCTTCTTTCATAATTTTTTTTTTCAATTTGACGTTTGGAGTTTGGACTTATAAAAAATAATTCATTTTCGTGGTTATTAACCGAACCGAACCAAACCAAACCAAACCGACTTACATGGATATGGTGCAGTTATGGTATGGCCAAAAATCTGGTGATGCGGTTATGGTTTTGACCGATCCGATCCCGAACCGAACCGTTGTCATCCCTAGTTTTGGCCGACATAGTGTCCATTAGATCAGAACCACGACGGATGTACTAAAAATGAATTATTTTTCTAAGCAATTGCATCTATTGTAAGAATATTTAGAAAGTGTTCTTAGTTTAGTTCGGTATACCATTGGTCTAACCCCAAACCCATCCAACCTAGTGTTTGGCTATTATAGAAGTTGGGAAAGTTGACAGTTAAATGAGCGTTCGTGACCTTCTGGTGCACTTGCCTCCTTCAGTTTCTATGCCTGTACAAAATTACACTATCATCGTTGATGATTCGTGTAATATGCTTTCTGGTGCGGATGATGCTGGACTTGGGAAAAAAGGAATTTACTTTCGTGTGACAAAGTTTTTGGTATTTTTTTTAACAAGAGCATTCTCTTAAACGAGATATTTTTAGACAAACAAAGTTTACCATTATGTTGTCACAGCAGAATTTTGGTTAGTATTCTGGTGGATTATTACCAAAACATATATAAGAATTCATTGAATTTGAAGAAGGTGATTATGTCAATCGATTCAATGTTGGATGTGTTAGATATTTATACAATAAATATAGTATGTGAAAGAAATAATTAATTCAGATGAATGCCCAATTGGTGAAGAGTGTGGAATTTGTGTGGGAGGTTGGGGGTTCGAATTACACCCCACGCATTATATTAAAAAGGCTATTGGGTTTTATTGATTCTAATAATAATTTTTTAATCATTTTCAAAATTATTTAACTGGTCAACTAGCCAGTAAAAATGATCATTTTTAACTATCCAGTATCAACAACTTATTACCACTGGCCATAAAAACTGCAAATAATACTAGATTATGGTGGAGGCAGTTACATCAATTTTCATCCTATATAAACACATATCTGGGCATTAGAAGATTATTACAAAAACGAAATTCTATATTCCTATTAAAAAATATTATACTCAATTTTTATATATTTTCTGAATTACACTTGAGAGTTCTGAAAATCATTTGTGATTGCTGCACAATTAGTTTGTTTGGTCGGGGGTTCGAATTACACCCCATGCATTATATTAAAAAGGCTATTGGATTGTATTGATTCTAATAATAATTTTTTAATTATTTTCAAAATTATTTAACAGGTTAACTAGCCAGTAAAATATGATCGTTTTTAACTATCTAGTATCAACCACTCATTACCACTGGCCATAAAAATTGCAAATAATACTAGATTATGGTGGAGGCAGTTACATCAATTTTCTTCCTATATAAACACATATCTGGGCATTAGAAGATTATTACAAAAACGAAATTCTATATTCCTATTAAAAAATATTATACTCAATATATTTTCTGGATTACACTTGAAAGTTCTGAAAATCATTTGTGATTGCTGCACAATTGGTTTGTTTGATCGTTGTATCCTAGACGTGATTATCTACAGAAGTCGCAGTAGTTATCACTGGCAATTTCGCTTTAGGACATTGTGCTGTCACGAGACTCAATCATTCGATAAGTTTTATTTATGCACGTTACTGTATTGCAACTAGTAATAGTTCTAAAAATCTAAAGTAAAATTTCATTTTTAATTAGTTGCCATGTCTATAGTAGATATATCTGTTCTTAAGTATTTTGAAAAGCCTGAATTATTTGATGGAAAGAATTTTAAGAGATGGCAAATGAAGTTGTGATTTTATTTGACAACTCTTAAAGTTCTAGATGCTATTGAATCTGATAAACCCGTTTATGAAATTGCTGATAAGCATACTGATAAGGAAATATCAAATTTAGCTAATTGGGAACATAATGATTATATGTGCAGAAACTATATTTTGAATTGCTTGACGTTGGATTTATATGATGTTTACTGGTTGTGTAAATCTGCTAAAGAAGTATGGAAAACATTAGAAAAGAAATATGCGACTGAAGATGATGGAACTAAGAAATTTGTTGTGGAAAAAATTCTAGATTTTAAAATAGATGACATTAGAATGGTGGTAAGTCAAGTTGAAGAATTACATATTATAATTCATGAAATTATTGTTGAGGGATATAAAATCTGTGAGGGTTTTCAAGTATCAACTATAATTGAAAAACTACCACATTCTTGGAAAGAGTATAAAAACAGTTTGAAGCATAAAAGAAAAGAAATGTCATTAGAAGATTTGATTATCAGAATTAGGATTGAGGTGGACAATAGAATGACATAACGTAGGGAGAGACCAGATTTGATACAAATGTCAATCTTATTGAAGGAAGTTCTGGTAGTAAGAAAGCTGTTGAAAATTTTACCAAAAGCAAAATCAAAGAGAAGCAATTCATATGAAAGAACAATCGGTCTAAGCCCCAATTTAAAAATAAAAATGTTGGTGACTGTTTTGTTTGTGGTAAATCAGGTCACTTGCAAAGGATTGCCGAAATGGGAAAGGAAAAACTGTGAAGTATCATACACATGTAGTAGAAGATGGGAATTTCTCTGCTATGGTGACAAAAGTTAATCTAGTAAGCAACATGACAGATTGGTGGGTAGATTCTGGAGCTACCAAACACATTTGTTGCACGAGAGGTGCATTTTCTTCATTTACTCTTACTAGTGATGGAGAATGTTTGTTCATGTGGAATGCTTCCTCCTCCAAAATCGAGGAGAAAGGAACTAACACTTAGATTTACTTCTAGAAATATCCTTAATTTGAAGGATGTCTTTTATGTACCTGATATTAGAAAAAAAACTAGTTTCTAGATCTATTTTAGTCAAAAAAGGATTTTAAATTGTTTTTGAGAGTGATCAAGTTATACTGTCTAAGGGTGATACTTTTGTTGGGAAA